>CAJRST010022223.1:9920775-10035472 GCA_907169785.1 Menidia menidia | reverse complement strand
CGATTGCACCTCATTGGAAAAAGCCTGATGAAATAAATGGTGGCTGCTGACTCCTCCAATTTCATGGCACTCCTTATTGTCACCCCGGGTGCCTCTCTCCAGATTGAGATATTTGCAAACTGTCATCTCCCATAAATAGCTGTCTGGTCTGATGCCGCCTGTGCCCTTCTATCTGATTCAGAAAAGCGTTGGTGCAATGTTTCCTCATCCTCTGCAGTTTGTCTAAAGTCAGAAATGTTCCAAAAAAGATCCTTCTCTAAAACATCACATCAGTGCTCACATAGCAATGCTCACACCCATCCTTGACTTCATAGTCAGTGCTGTCACTCATGTCCCCCGTGACTCCTCCATATTTGACATGCTGCAATCTGAACTCTATTAGTGGCAGCAAATCTCTCCCCCTGTCTTTGGATAAAATGTGCTTCAGCATAGTTCCATGCTGAGATGAAAAAAAGTTGTCATGTCTTGAGTGGCCCCAGAGATAAAAGAGGGCATTGTGGCTTAGTACATCTGTTATCTGGCAGCATATTACTCTGTGCATGCTCTCTTATACATCTGATGGAAAATTTAAAAAAAGAATGACCCAGTATACATGATTAAAACAAGTTAGTAAAAACACATCCACTGATGTATATATATATATATAGTAACAAAGTGACTCAGTTTACTCAAGCAATCCATAGTTACAAATGGTGGGCAGCTAATTTTCTTCTGATCTTGGCCAGTAAAGCATGAATCTTGATTCAGATATATTTACACATTTGGACACCTTTTGAGCCTCATTAGCCATGATAACGTTCAGCTGAGAATGACTGTAATACCATGCCAAATATAGCAAAGGAAGTTAAAAACGAGGTTAATGAGATGTTTGACAAAGCACTAAAGAGCTGTAAGAAAATATGTAAGAATAACGGATTTGAAAACCATTAACTTGGCTGCTCTTCCTGCTTTTCCAAACCAATATATCACTATAATAACAGGAAATGCAGACGGACTGTTAGGCAGCAACACAGGCCTTTATGAACTTCGTTATTACCACTGCTGGCCCAGTTTTAATAGCCATACGATCCACCCCGCACAGAATGGGCTGTGCCTGATAATATCATAACCAAGTATTTACCATGGAGCCGTTTAAGATTTCCAAGATAAAGCTGAAACACTAGAGCTGCAAATTTGTTAATATCATTAAAAGATGTTACCAGTAACTGAAGCTGAGAGAATATGATCCCTCAAGGCCTCCGTCTGTGGAAATAATTTATAATGTAACAGCTATAAAACATGTACAAGTTATCAGGTTCAAGACCTGTCCCAGTATCTGAAGGCTCCTGTTACACATGGCACTGCCTTTGATACAAGTGGTAAAACAATTAAGGGAAATGGATTTTCCACTGTCTGTAAGTCAGAGATCAGTCTCCTGAGTCATCATAAAGGCTCCAATCAAAGTAAATACATTCCGTGCATGAAGAAACAAGCCATAAAAACTATTGCCTTTTTGCGTATGAGCATCTCCTACCTTATGTTCGATCTTCTTGAAGACCTTCATTTTTTTTTACTAAATGTCTATGAACATTTAGTCACAATATTTTAAATCTTAAATTGTACTGATTTATTAAATAATCTGAAAAAAATTCAACAAAATCTGAATATTTTTTCCCATAAAATGTAATGTAAGGTGGCAAATTCAAAGCATAATTGATTATATAGCACCATAAGGCAACAAAGCTCCTTAAAACAAAACAAATGGTTGCAAGTGTCAGAACCTAACATCCACATACTTGATCCAATCGGTGTTTCTGATACATCTGTGGCGTAAAAAGAAAACAGATGAAGATATGAAAAATTAGGCTCAATGGCCTGGCAGAACAAGTAAGAATGAGATGGTCATTGAAGCTGCCATAGTGTTTAGTGTCTCCTTTATTGTATTCAGACCGGTAATGCGATATGTCACACTGTTGCTAATACACTTCTGTACGCTGTCATCTGGCTGTAATGCTTATCAGGCCTGTGTTGATGATTTGCCCCCTTGTCAGGGCCAATTATGTTTGGATGTGTCATGGTGGCAGGCTGTGCGACTGCCATTACTGGTGCAGAAGGATGACGTCTAGCAGTTGCAAGTCGCCTGGCCTCTCTAACCCACCTGAGCTTAGCAGGTGCTGCTCTCGATTTTCGTCTCTGCAGGTCGGTGTAGGGCGAGAACCCATTTTCAGGTCACAGTTAGCATGGATTGTTGAGCCAAATGTACCTATTTTTTACGGCATTGGTTGATTTTTTTTACAAGTAGAGTCTAATATGTCTGATATGAGAAATAACCACTCCGGTACACTCATCAAAAGAAAGTTCAACAGCCACACAGTACACAATTTGTGTGAGTGCACAGTATTTAAAAGAAAAAAATTGGGTTGTAAGATCTGGCATTGAGGGTTTTACAGAGATAAAATGTAGTAATTCTTAATAATTAATCATTAGGTGATTCTTCTTCCTAAAATGTACACATTTGATTAAAAAAGAAACATAGCTATTAAAAAATAAGGCCATCAATATAATTGGTTATTATGACAGCGACTGACAACAATTCCAATAAGGCTTTATTACAGCCAAGAACTTTATGAGTGTTCTTCACTGAAAAGCTTGTCATGAGATATAAAAAAGGTCAATAGTGATAATAAATAGACAGAATCTAATGACTAAAATGTTCTCTTAATTTGAGTATTGTTAATAGTTGATAGTGGTATTGTATGCATTATTTTCTTTTGGCTTGGACAGTCCTTGGTCAGAAACAAATGGATGGATTTCATGCATTTGAACAATATATTACACTGCAGAAAACTGCAGTAAATGACACTGCCAGCTACAATGTAATTGTTATTGCTTTAATGGAAAGGATTTGAGACATAAGCTGTCAATTCAATGCAGGAACTTCGACGGTGCTGAATTGCCTTTAGACCGCAATAGTCAATTTCTGGACTAGGACTTTGTAGTGTTTCCCTTTAAGCTTTGTTTGGTACAGAAACAAGACAGTTTCCCAGAATAAAACTCCTCTCAGTGACCTTCCCTTTCCACTGAGTAGTGCAAATCCCCATTCTCTCTGCCAACAAGGACTCATTACTCCCTGTTTTAAAGAGAGCTTTCTGGTCCAGGAGGCCTCATTACAGCTGAAAAAGACACCCATGGGACACGAAAGGAAAACAGTGAAGACCCCCCCTTGAGTAATAAGCCTGCAAACTTCTACACAAGGCTTACTGAAGAACTTACAAACTGAAAAGCGAGCCACCCCCCGCTGTTCCATAGGAAAGGTGTCTTTGAGGTGTGCAGATTGTATGGCTCAGTAGTCAGGAGACGTTCTAAATGTTCTCAAACTGATTAGTGCTACACAGTGGTTCACAACAGCAAAGCAGGTGCTCTGACACAGCTGATGCCATCACTGTCAGGCTCTGCAACACATGTACTTTTAACTTTAACTTTTGGCCAAGTGTCAGCTGAAATATGCGGTTAAAATCCAATCCAGCTGTCAGAATAAATTAAAATGTCTCTCAATAACTTACTTTCATGAGTGAAACCGTCTCCCTGGTATTTTTTCATGTTAGATAACTAAATCAAAATGAAACCATTCCTGCGTCTAAAACTACGAATGCTGTGACAGAAATTTTAGAAGAAGTTATTTTTAGTCGGTGTCTGTTGAGTGACCTTGTGGGCAGGACTGAAAACACAGCTGCTCCTTTCTTTGGACAAAAATGTTATCTGAACTAATAAACTCTGGACTGCAGTTTACTTAAAGAGAAACATTAAGGGACCAAAAAACTCACAATTGAATTTTCCCACAAAGTCTCACAGACGTTTTTGTTTCAATATTGCTGCAAGCTGTGATTCCCACGTGAAAGGCATCAGCGAGCTGCCTCTTCCTGTCACTCACTGCTGAAGGGAGAGAGAGCCTGCTACGTCTATGTCATGACCCCACGCTCTAGGCAAGTGTATCCTCCCACAACCAACTCCATAGTGTCAGTTACAAAGTCTGGACTTAATCACCATAGTCAGTCAAATGCTGCTACTCAGGGGCCACTGAGAAGTATAAACACACAACGTTAACATTTACATGCAATAAGAGGAAGGAAGTTTACTGGTTCTATAAATATTTTAGGCAGCTTCAGCTTTTGCGTATAAAAATGAAAAAAGAAAGACATTGTGTTTCACGCATGACTCATTGTGTGTTGTGTGTCATTTGCGAGAAAAACAGATTTCTAATTAAAAGTAATACAGAAAATATCTGTCAAACAGTTTAAAGCAAGTTGTGTTCTTTCTGCACTTCCGCATGTGATCGGTTTTGGAAGACTTCGGTGTCTGCAGAGGTCAGCCTTTCCAACAGTTAACACAGTGGCAGATGGCTTCTCTGTAAGATTTAGTAACACATGTCAACTGAAACTCCCTTAAGGGAGTTACCAGACCCATTTATAGCATCAACTTCAATCTCATCTGTAACAACAGAGGTGACTACAGCTTGCACTCCTCGTGCAAATGTAATACTTATTTTTCTGTCAACAATAAAGCTGTGTTATTTCCACACTTTACCGACATAAAATTTATATTTCTGGAGTATTATGTTCCACCCTAATCATGAGCATGCATCTGCTTTATAATCAGAGTTTCATGTTTTGATGTATATTCAAGAGATGGTTGATTACTTATTCCATTGTACATAAATATTTAGGCTTTTGTATTTCACAAAAGACAATAAATTACGCAGACAAAACACAGAGATTGAACAATGACATCAGGAAAGTTTTAAATGCAAAGTGAGATTATGTGACAGCGCACAGGCAGAACTTCCAACATCTAAGAGAACACAAAATACAAATCACAGCCTTAATTCCTTTGCGCATGAATTATTTTTAATTATTCAGACTGAAGTTGGTACCTTCAAATGTCAAGGAAATTCACAACATTCTGTACAATGCCTGGCTTCTAAATTTGAAAGATAATCGTGTTGCTGTGCAATCCTTTGTTTGTGTATGATGCAGAGGTTTTTTAGCTGGAACCAAGTGACTGCGGAGGTGTGTGAGCCAAATCCGCTCCCTTCAACAGGTGCTGTTGTGTGATACAGGACTGCTCATTGATCGGTCTTTAAACGTTCAGGTCATTTTAATTGATCAGTCCTGCAGCTTGCAGGCTGGGAGTCAGAGGGTGCAGGCTAGCTGCAGGGCAGGGGAACTAAGAGTCATTAGGCACAAGTGAGTGCACAGTTGTTGATGTGAGCAGATTATTGTGGCTGGCTAAGCCTTAAGGAACACTGATCACAGTGATTATCTGTTCACTGGAAGCCCTCACCGTGCACTGACGCTGGTAAAAGATTCAAGATGCGTTCAGCATGAACGTATGGAGAGCGTGCCTCTCGCCGCATGGATCAATGTTTCATGGTCTGTACATATTAACCCATTAGCTATGATGGCTGTTTTAGGCCAACAGAATTGGGTGGGTCTAACCAGAGAAAAAACAGTAGTGCTTCCACTTTTTTTCTGCCCAGAAAGCTCAAAATATTCAAATGATATGTCCTGTAGCAGGTGCTTTACTAGTTCGGCCTAATAGCAGATAAAATGTCTATTTCCATTTTCTTCCTCAAATTGGAAATCTTTCATTAAGAACTAAGAGTTTAATTCCATGTACCGACTTAAAATAATCCGTTATTGCAATTGCCAAGACATTATATTGCTAGATATATTATACTGATCAGTATAACTAATTGCTTTTACTACTTCTATTATTTTCTAAGTCCAAGTTTCTGTTGGAAGCAATTTTAAGTTATTTTTGTAATAAAATGAGAGCATCTCGTTTTCTGTGTTTTCATACTTTTGTTTATGAATACACACAGCAAATTCTGTTTGAGTGACAGAACATTGCAAAATGCCAAAGTTGGAGAGAGCTTTCAAGTGCAGGGAAATTGAGTATGCAAGACTGACACTGACTGATTTAGCAAATGTCAAGCAGTTATCTTCAGCAACAAGAGCCACAATCATAATCGGAGAGGCTCACTTTCAAGTAGCTGTTGAAAGAGAAGATATTTTTTTAAAAAGATGTTTCATCTACTTCCCTGTTCTGCTCGAGTCCATAATTCTGAAGATTCCTGCATTTCTGTTTTTATAATGATAGATATAACCTTGATATTCCAGATTCCTTGAATCACATGACTGAGAAAGATACCTGCGCAAACTTTGGATGGCACTGTGAGAAATGTGCTCGTTCTCGGTGTGGCTGAGCTGTCACTGAGTTGTCAGAGTACAGTGATGCTGACAATTGATTCATGTGCAAATGTCTCCGCTCCCCGGATGGCAGTCAAAGTATATAAAACTCACTTTTCCCTCTGTGAGAATGACAGGATGCAGTGAGTCAAGACAACAAAGCTGTCACAAACAGCTGTCGGCACTGACAATTATCAGATTTATTTATTGACGATGATCGGGCAGAACCACTTCATAAAAGCATCATCTAAAGACAGGGACATCCTCTCCCGTTAGACAGGATGGACAACTATGATAATACACAGCACACTTACACTGATAGGATGCTGTCAATCACCGTGGCTTTGAAAGGCCATAGACTGATGGGTGAAAATTTCTTTGAGGCGCTCGTTCATTACCTCTCACATCCACTACGAGGAAAGAGCTGCCAGACAAGTCAATGTGAAGATATTGAACTGGGTCACGGGAAAAAAAAAGTAGACACCTAAGTGAATCTAGCGCAAAATAGCCTCAATAATAAAGATCTACTGTGTTAAGCTGATAATGATCAAAAGGCTAACATCAGACTCACCTCAGTGTTGTAGTTGCTCTCTGAGTGCAGCTACACTTGCATCTCAAAAAGCTGTAGGCCACCACCCTCGAGTGGCTTATGTACTTCTGGACACAAATGCAGTGCCCTGCGGTTAATTTAATGATCTCTCTATCCAAAAGCTCTTCTGAAAGGTGAGAATAATAATACGTCCTCTTTGTTTTGTGGAGAGCAGCGGATGCATGTGACTTGGCTGTGGGGGACATGTGTTAATCCTAGCAGCCCGACGCCACTCACCTCTGTCTGGAGGCAATAGCCCTTCATGTCTCATCATTTCTTTGCTGTACCCCACTGCTACCTATTACATAAAGAGGCTGCACTGTTTGTTCACTGCTGTAAGTGTCAGACCTATCTGGAGAAGTTCATTTGTATTAGTGGATGTACACAGCATGCCCTGGCACTCCTTCCTTATGGGATAGATGTATACTGAGGGCCACCAGCTGATCTGGGTAACAAGGTTTTCCACAGAACAAATATTTGGTTTGAGGTCTCTTCCAAGAGGTGCTGAATAATAAGTATGTAATGAGTTGTATGGTATAAGGCTTTTTTTGTGTTGATAGCAGCAAATCCTCCTCTAGATGATGTCAAACCCTGACAAACACTGACAAACCAGCTTTCCCGAGAATATTTGCAGCTAAAAATAGTGTGCAACTAATGAATCCCAATATCTGCAAATCATTCCAGTTCATTTTAACAATAATAATAGGTGACAAGAGTTTAATATTGTCTTTGCTAATCAAAGTACCACTCCTTTGATAATTTCCTCTCATTTGCCATCTGTTCCTTTGAAATGGAATACAAATACTACTAAAATTAGCAGTCAATTTTTTCAAATTACTATTATCATTCTCTGGCCCAGACTAAACACAAGGCATACAATGTGGAACAAAACCTGATTTGTGAGATTTAATTCCTTTTATTTAAATCAGAAAGCATTGGTATTGTTGATGGAGCCATCTCCAAACCTTCCTCTGTCACAGGAACCAATAATTACTTAGAATGGTAAGGACACCTGTAAAGGGAGTTTTGAATATTGTATTCCTTCTCTAACCAAAAAGGACTTAGTGTACTGTTATAAGAAAAACTATGTATATTGCAAAAAAGTTTAGTTTTTTTGAGAAAATGTGAAAAATGAGCTGTTTGATACTCTGGCTCAGACAGTCAGCCATCATATAGCCCACTGAATATTTTTTCTCCTTGGTCATGTTATTTTCACACTGAGTTGAGATCATTTTAATCTTCATGGATCTAAACAAAGTGACCCATCCTTACACAGAGACATTGCCTGCCTGTGAATAAAATGTCTGAATGGACAGCTCATTCAATCAGTTTTTGTTTGTCAGAATAGGATTTACAGATCTCGGCCACCACACTAGTTTAATTTCAGGAATAACTTTGGTGAGTAGCAACGTTTGGTTTTTCTGTTAATGGCCAGTGTAAACAGGTGAGGTATTTTTCATATTTAGGAATAAACACCTTCTTCTAATATCATTAAAATGTAATTACTCGTATCTTTTATTTGATTCTACTCTGATGAAAACATGGTTTTCCACTTCTAGTGTTTGGCTCCCACAATAAGGCTGTCGTTGCCAACAGATGATTGCTTTTATCAACATGTGAATAAAAATAACACCGAAAGTGAACCTATAACGTATAATGTTTTTCAGTCCAGATATTGTAACTTTAGTAAAACTGTGAGAGCCATAATAGTCAAATGTTTCGTCAGAAACTTTGAAGCGTGAGAGCAGGGACCTCACACAGCTAATACCTTGCACTTCAGTGACTTTTGTCTACAAGTGTATGGATTGGTAAACAAATCATTCTCAAATTATGCCGGGATGGCTCATTTTCTTATTGAGTCCCAGGTGCCGCTATTTTAATCATTACCTAATTGTCTGGCTGCTCTATCGACAGCATGGAGGCCTCCCGCTCGTATTCTGCTGACACTGGCAGGGCCTCCAAGATCTGGGTTAACCTTTCGATGTCCATTGACGCTCCACAGGCTGATGATGATTGATCGAGGTGGCCCTTGCTGTTAGATAATACCTAATCAGCGTTCAGAGTAATTTGTGTAAATGAGACCTCTTTATTGATGGTAGGCAACTTTAGGTGCTTTCATGCACGCTGAATCTAAACAGGGATTAGATCAGCAATAAAACTTTGCTTTCGTGCCTCCTGCATCTCTTGCTTCAGATTGAGGGCAGACCAGCTGGTTGAACTGTTGAATGGGAAATAAGTGGGAGAAGATGAGTTGACAGAGTGCACTCAGACAATGAGAATAAACTGCATCCTATACAGTCAACCTATTTCACTGCTGTGAAATATGAAATGGGCTATTCATGCTGTTGCAAACAATAAAGCAATATGGTGATTTGACGCATCACACACTGTAGAGTTACTGGAGTTTTGCTTTTTCATTTACTGTACATACTGCTCTGAGTTGGTTTTGCTCCCTCTTATCATAATTAAGTAATCTGTTATGAACCACTGGAAAATACTTTTCCTTTCCACGAGATGACTTGCTGTCAGAAAGTATTTTGTCAGCACCTTGGCAGAATAAGTCCATGCAGGGTATTAAAATGATAATAGAGTGTGTGTGGGTGCTTGACAAGGCACGGCTCTCATGGAGACTATGAAAAGTAACTATTATATTCAACCCTTTACAAATTTCATCTCTGGTGGAAATGACTGCCAAAAGGCAGACAAAAGTCAGCGTCTGGACTGTCTCCATAGATAATGAGCACACAATGAACGTACGAAAATATAATTATACATCACACCAGCAATTACATTTTGTCAAAAAAAAAATTGTTTAAGAAAAACATCTGTTTCATAATCCGGTTTACTCAGGTCTGATTTTATCATTAGGCGATTATAATCGCAGTATTTTAGAATCAAAGTGAAAGTGCTGCTGCTTCTGAGATGTTGATGTCGGAGGATGGATGACTGCCCCAAGGACATGGCCAGTCCTGGCCCCAGTAGATGCAGCTCGGTCCTGCCAGTGACAGCACGAGGCTCGGCTTCTGACACGACGACACTAGGCCTTGATGATGATTGATCACGTTGTTTTCTTCATTACTTTAAACTCAATCAGTGCTTGCTGTAATTTGAGTGATGATGGCTCATTACTATAGAGTTTAAGGGCTTCTTTATTTTACCCCACCAGTGGACCCTTTGGGACAGCATCGGAGGATCAATGACTTTCCTCTTTTTTGCATACACATAGCTAGTTTGGAAATCCAATCTCAACTGTGAAGTTCAAATTAATAGCCCATAGACTCCACGAATCGTATAGCTGGATCTGATTGCAGACAAAACAAAAAAAAAAACATCCTGGCTAAACTTTGAAGCTTGAAATTCTGTGATCCTGAAAATAAATCATTTACTTTGTGAAAAGAGATCAGAGGACCATCACACTGTTTATGTTAATCTTCTCCTCGGTTTGATAAACACCTTGTAGATTAAATAGAGTGATGCAAACAGACCAGAAGATAAGAACAATTTTTAATCCAATTACAGCATAATTAAGGTAAAAAGGCATCTGCTAGATTGAAAAAAAGTTATGTACGTCTCTATATACATGTTAAGGAACAACTCATTAAACATTCAACACTTCAGTTATACCTAAAACTGAGAATATTTACTTGTTTAAAAAGAAGTAAGTGATTAAACAATTTGTGTGCTGTATACAAATGGGTCTGATCACTTTTCTTTTATTTGAACAATAATAGGAAAAAATTAAGATAATAAAAGCCATAATACAGAACAGTATAAAGAAAATCTTTCCAAGCATGCAT
The DNA here is from genome assembly GCA_907169785.1 of Menidia menidia. NCBI lineage: Eukaryota > Metazoa > Chordata > Actinopteri > Atheriniformes > Atherinopsidae > Menidia > Menidia menidia. The sequence continues at coordinate 10,024,859 of CAJRST010022223.1, read as the reverse complement.
ACCATAGACAGATTTGAAATAGCTGTTGGGTAGCTTATAACCCAGGAATTGTAACAATTAGGAGACAATAAATTACCAAATAACACAGACACTAAAATGTACTTGTATGTTAAAATGAGACATCAAAAGCATGTGTGTTTTATAAAATCAGTAGACAGACATCTGAATATAGACTCTCTTAGCTTTAACGGAAACCAAAGATACATCGAGTGGATCACTTTCTATAGTTGCTGTGTAATGTAAACAAGCGCACAACAGAAGCTGATTCTGAACCAGGGTCAGATCATTGGATGTGGACTTCAAAGCTCTATATGACTTCTATAATCAACCCCATGCAGGTGTTTAACAAAAGAGTCACAGCAATGTGCATTTTCAATTTCAGCCTACACCAACAATCAATCATATAAGTCCAAAGATGGGACGTTGCAATAAAGGCACCTGCAAAACCATTAATAAGCCTTTCTACAGCTGACAGACACAGATGCTTGGAGAGAACCAAGCAGGGGAATTGTAAAGAAAGGTCATGCCACAACTTCACACAGTCCGATCAGAATCAATACAAAATTTAGAGACAGAATATCAGTAATCCTTCAGGAATCTGTGGCAGATAGGGTGATTAATCATGCTAACACTTTATTACTACTCAAGCCTCTCTTAAGGTCACAGCATGTGCACATGACAATATCTCAATCCATCCGAAAACAAAAGTTTTCAGTTTCACGGACCCATGTCCATTCTCGCTCAGTGAAAGTGTTGCTCATCTCTTTGATGATCCCAAAATGACCCCGCTACAACACACTGATATGAAATTTACTGCATGAAAGAAGGATACAAGGCACATGAAAGAATCAACAGCAGTGAAGTCTGTAACAATTCCGTTTGTAGCCTTGACAATGTTGATCCTGTGAGGCACTAATGCCCTGTATTAGAGCGGATGAATGGCCACTCTGCCGGTCATGACGAGGTTTCACTAGCCATCTCGTCTCCCCCTTTTCATCTCAGTCCCTTTGCTGGATCCCTGATCCAAATGTTGTCCCCTTTATTCTGGTCTCAGTTTCTGATCATCAAACGATAGGTGAACATATGTCCAGATCCCGTGATCTCAGCCACAGCACGCTGTTTCCAAAAAAAAGGACACAAACACATGTCTGTTGCATTATAACTGCAGTAAATATGCAGAAATGTACAGCATGGGTAAAGATGTGAGCATGCTCACACTATCCTACCTGCACAAAAACACACACCCGGTGGTCTCGGACACACACACACACCAACACACACTCAGGTATTTGATGTCCTCTCTGTTTGAAGCCAAATTCTTGTTATCACTGTTAGCTATATGCTGTGCTCCATTTCCAAGGTTTGTGAGGAGAGTCCAGCACTTTCATCTGGGAGCCATCGTCTACATCGAAGCCAACAGTCTTAGAACCAGTGACACACTGACTGATGGTTAACATTTCAAAACCATCGCTTTAAATTAATACATGACAGGCAACACTGAAATACCAGGTGAGCAGAAACCACACACAGGCACTCAGACATGAAAAAGACACAAGGATCCACACCCTCACTGTCCTGAACACCAATGCAATTCTGGCTATGTCTGTCCAGTATCACAAAGTATATGTGGATATTAAACAAAAAAATATCATCACTTTGTTATTTGTTCCTCCTCTATGGCCCACCTCTTCTCCTCACAATGACACCCACTCTTTGAAGCCCCGTGAAGAACCACTTGCATATAAAGTAGAGGGACATTAACCGTTGAGCCTTGCCTTTTCGTGTCTCATATCACATCACACCACAACGATATGGAGAGGGTAAAAGGGTAGCTTGTATAAAACATGTAGGACATGGAAGAATGTTTGAAGTAAAAAAAAATTACAAAATACAATCCTGACTGAGCTCAACAGTACAAGTACAAAAAAAGACTAATTGCCAAATAAGAAATAATTAAGTTAAATCACGACAGCTGTCAAAGCAACTCAAGGTATCCAAGTTAGCTTTTCTTATTGTTGTGTTGTGAGATTGTTGTGATTTTGTCGAGCTCTGACCATGTATTTCTCAGACAGACATGACAGAATTACCGTAATCAAACATATAATCTCAATCATTGATGATCTGTGTGTAATCTGTATACTTTGTTTAAACTAAACATTATTTCACTGTTCTGTCATTGGATTTGGATGGGCTTTGACAATGCAAATTCATAAAAAAGGACATATTAAACGGTTGACAATGATGATTTGTGTCCTCCAATTGGCTCCAGGCATTCCACCCAAATTTTAATTAAAACCAAACAAGGCTTGAGCAAAGACAGTAACTTTTTTATTAGAAGTTTCAAACTGAAAATCTGAAGTTTCTTTAAATTAATGTGAAAGAATAGTAAGCTTAAACAAGCAAGTGTAATTTCCATGTGTTTTTTAATCAATATTTTCTGGACATTTTGATCATAAACTAAAATTAAAGGAAAAAGGAAATATTTTATATTCCAGTGTTGTTGACTGGCTGAAGGTGCATTAAATATGACACATACCTACTTTGAAGGGTTAAATTTTATTTGCTCTACGGTTCCAAACAGTTTTAGTGAGTTGGATTACAATGGTTTATCTGTCCGTTGCCAAATTAATTTAATTCTCTTCTCTATTGTTATTATTCTTATTTATATCTTGTGTTTCACCTACTTTTGCTGCTGTTGTTTGTAGGAAATAAAGATGGAGAGAAAGAGGCTTTGAGAGGATGGGGTGTGGGTTGAGGGTGTACTTAACTCTATTGTTCTAAAAATGTTCACTTCCTTTTTGAACACATATTTGATTTACTATTTGGCAGGATTTCAATGCACTTTTACCCTCCATTTTCAGCAGAGGAGGAGTTAGTTGACACTCTCAATTCAGAACTCCACCAAAAGCTGGGGGGAATCCCTGGAGAATCGTTCATTCATTCAGCCTTCCCATCAGCCCATTAGACTGGCCATCAGCCAACATAACTGCTTCCTGTTTCTCTAAGACACCTTTTTCATCCTCACTTTAATTCAGTTGTTTTTCATACTTTCGCAGGAAAAAGGTGGGAGATTACTACAGCCTGAGGATTCTTGTGCATTTAACTAATTGAAACCAAACCAATTGTCGGGGAATATAATGGTGCATTAAATCACTAGCAGCTCAAAAGCAGAAGGATCTGACTGAGAATGATAAACATGAGACATATGAGGCTTGCTGTGAAAAACACACCTCAGTATGTTGTTCAAGGGAAAAAGTCAAATTTTTCCACTCCATGTTTCTTTGACAGCTGAAAGAGTGACTGTATGTTCACACACACACACACAATATAAGATATTGATGAATATTAGAAATGCCCATTCTGATGTATTTGTAAAAACTGTAAGCCGGCCTAAGATACTTTTTTCAATAGAGCTCAGAAACATCGGATTCACTAAGACAACTTATTTAGGAAGGTTTTATCTTGCAAATGTCTCACAATACACCGACTTTATAATCAAGCGATTATGTATAACACTACATCCAGTACTGACTTTATATGTGAAATATCACGATCATCACTAATACATGAGACACATTAGCTAAACTGAAGTATAAAAGGTGAAAACAGGTATGGGTTTTATACATGTAAGGCATAAATTATGTCCGATTGTGCAAGCTCGATGCCACCGTTGAACAGCCAGTCAATGGAGAGGGCAGGGAGAAGCAATGGAGCGGTGTAATGTGTAATCTTACTACTCAATGGGCTGTGCCCAGCAACGGGCCTCTGAATGCTGGAAGTGTCAGAGAGATAAATAGCAGAGTGTCCCTCTCGAAAAACATGATTAATACCCCGCCTGGTGACGCTGCTGAAGATGAAGTGGGAGCAGCTGGCTCAGGCAGCGTAGGCACGCAGGGAGAGGTGGGAGGGGGGACGGGAGCGAGCGCAGCAGAGCAGAGAGGGCAAAGAGTAGGACACACTGGCAGCTAGGGGAAAGGAAGGCAAGGCAAGGGCAATCTGGGCCACCACAGGCACAGGGACCCCTATCACCCCTCAGCTCCCCTGTACACAACTTTAACTATTCGCTCCACCCTGTTTAATCAGGGTTTAACACTTATATTATCTTCAGCTACCTACTGCACATGCTCCTCAAACGTAAACACAAGAACATGTGTTACCAACATCAGGGAGCACAACAGTGCGGCACCTTACTGTATGTACTTCAGAAACATTTTCATCCCTCTAAAAAAGGGCAACGTTCACATCGTGAGTATTTCAGTCACTCAGCCTTTCAATCTGCCGCCAGCCAAAGTTTAGTGAGTTTGTACAAATTTTAGTTAGTCTTCGGCCCAGTGGCCCCTGCAGAGTAGGACCCGTTGCAGTGGAATTAGTTGAAAGTCTCAAAACACTCACAGAACAGGAGTTATTGGGTCCGTTCTGTTGTGTAAGTAAACATGTCGAGGGGTGGGCTACTTTTTCATGGTTCAGGGGCCCCAACCCTCCCCTCACACAATTAACTTTTCCACTGTAATGAGATGATTGATATGCTGGAAGTGTGTGCTTTAAGGAGATATTAATCATTCCCTCTGGTAATTTTAATCATGCGTTCCATCATCCCCAGCTGCTGAGGATCACCTTCCTAGCAAACAAAGGGCGGCCACGCCACTTGCATAGTCATTCTGTTCTAGTTTAACTTTATTTTATGCTGGTTCCTCCCATCTGTTCGCACAAGCCTCCACAGCCCACGTTGCAAGTTGACAAGCTGGGTAAGCAGTGTGTGGGTGGGTGATTGTGTGAGTGTGTCCATGTGCATGTATGTGTGTAAACTTTAGAAACACAGGCATCTTTGAAATGGTAAATCTAATCCTCCAGGTCCGTGACTGGTTGGTACATCGCCACTAGCCACCTCCACTAACACGCACTGTAATGCGTACTAACAGCAGGCACGTGAGCACACACCGTTTCAAAGAGACACAATCAATGTGACACACATTCTGAGACACACACAGAATCATACACAAGCCCATATACCACATGGTGTGGGCAATATGTCAGAGCAAAGCATAATTTGGCATTTGAACCAGTCACTATTATTGGAAGTCTGAAGAATGCTGCAGGGAAGATTTATTTAGATGACAAACAACTTAGAAACTCTCTCCCTCTCCCCTGACTGTGTTGAAAGTCAAAGAGACTTATATATTCCCAAAGCACTGATTAGTTCATGTTGAGTGCCTCCATTGTGCTGTACTGTACGCCTGCATTGTTGTTCCATGTTTTTACCCAAGGCCATGCAAGATTTGAAAGGGTATTCCAAAATCAAAGACATTTATCCTATAGCTTTGAGTCAGGTGCTATTCTGTCAGAGTGAAGGCCAAAGGGATGCTAGTGGCAATCCAGCCTTGTCTTTTGCAAACAAAAGGAAACACACCTGACTGAGAAAAAGAAAGAATGATGCACTATTTTAATAGGAAAAAGACATATTGAAAAGAAATATATAACATAAGAACAACAAGTTCAGCTAATATCTTTATAAAAAAATAAGACTATTAAATCACTGAAGTGACATCATCATAGTCCAGCAAATAGGTTTTACAGAACATGCTGCTGCAGAATATGCTGAGACAAATGACAGCTTCAAACTTTCACTTGACGAGAGTCCTAAATGTGTGCTTAATCATGCATAAAATGAATGTCATCCAGCTGACAGATATTCCATCATTAGTAAGGAAGTTTTTGAAAGTTATTGAAGGGGGCTTGTCTGGATACGCGTAGATTAGCATTGCCTGCATGCAGTCAGAGGCCAGTGCAAAGCTGATAGGTTAATCCCCAGGATGAGTTGATAGGACACCTCCCAAAATGCACACAGTCTCGCTGCTTCTGAAACCCATTAATTGCAGCCAGTATGAAGAAAGTAATTTAATTCTACATCAAGTCCAGCCTCATCTATTATCTGCGGCACACTTTTGTAAAGTACATAAAGGTAATCAAGGTTTTCAGGGGCTATTCCCCACTTATTATCAAATAATGATGAATGAATATGCCAGAAAGTGACAGCTGTTTTCTCTCTTTTGGGGAGGGTGGAGGGGCTGGAAAGGCATCAATTTGAAAACCTGCTTCTTTTAACTTTGTGGATGAGAATAAACTTTGTGGCTCAGAGTTTTTTTAATAAATACAGAAAATACTCCCGCCCACTTAAACCAATTATGTGGATCTGTTGAAAACTGGACGAGTTGTGGTATTCTGAGAATTCAAACTACGACCCATGTAGATTTTCACCGTGTTATACTAATGTGACTTTATGCAACACTGTGAATTAATTTGAATTAGGTTTGTTCGAAATCTCTCAACAGACTCATAATCGTCGAGTGTGAAGATCAAAATTGAAGATTTATGAGGTCAAAATGAACAGGGTCGAATTATGTAAGACCTCTCTAACCTGACCGGTGTGTTTCAAGGGCTGCGTGATACTTGTCTATGGAACGCCTAAACAGTTCAGTTGATAAACTGAATATCCTCCATTGAAAATCATTTCCCATTTTATTATGACTTCATGCTTATTGCTGTTCTAAACAGTGTTGATGGTGTGGATTGCTGTAGGAATTGTTTTGTGAAAGGTGGTTGTAAAGAAAGCATGACGACTGCTGGCTGGCCCTCATTATTTCCACCTTGCTTTACCCTGGCACCCCTGCTCCACAGCATGACTAAGAGACAATTAATCCTAATAATCAGGGCCTTTGCCGTCATTCCTCATTCTGGCAGGCCTCTTTTTCCATAGGGGCACAGAGGGAGTGCCCGAGCCATGCTGCACAGATGAACCTCATACAGATGTTGAATGAGCAGCGTGGTTAATGGCTTAGCCTTCTCACGGCCTTCACACATGTATAAAAATGGAGAAATGAAGGTGGCATTTCATCATGTTACGTAAACTAATGAATAAGAGTCTGGCCAAACTTTTAAGTCCAGTGAAATGTTTGATATTTTCTGTAAAAGAGAAAAGCAATGGATTCCAGTTAATGCATTCAAATGCAATGTGGACTTCTTCTATTTAGACCATGCTGACTGAGAATTTTAGCCTAATTTACTGTGGAGATCATTCAAAAAGTTAGAACCAATGACAAGTAAAAAATATTTATCAGAAGAATGGCCATATGACAATGATGGAATGACCTGGAGAGGAATGGATTGAAGAGAGAAAGTGCTCGACAGACCTGGTACAGTGAAGCTAGTACTGACGAAGAACTGGGAATGTCTGCCAGATCCCCCCTGTCCAATAGATCTGTAAGTTATACCTCAAGGAGAATTATTTTTACATCCCGCTGGAGGTTAAGAAAATGGAATTTCATGATTGGGACCTCAGAGGATACGGCTTACAAAAATGTTGGCTTGGAGGTTGTTGTGCCTTGATGAAAGCTATCAGACGAAAGAAAGAGACCTTTTGCGCTATCACAAAAGTGACCACTCTTTGTTACTGAAGCTTGGGTGGGGGAGGAAATTGAGGAGACCAGGAAGCCATCAGGTCTTTTCTGGAAAAAAAGACTTAGAAAGCTCAAGCAGCGCCCTTCCCAGGTTGTGGATGACCTGGGTGGAGAGCCCAAATTGAGGATATTGTTGGGTGGTGGACAAAGCACTGAGGATCTAGTGAATATCACAAACATGAGGTTGTGTAATTGTTAATATTAGTCATCTATGTCATCTAGTCATTTATGCTTCTTTGCTAAAAAACTAAAGCTCTGGGAAGCTTTCAATCAGGCTTGGGGACTGACATTCATTCCCAAGAATACATATTAAGGTTTGCCTGTCATGCTGCAGCAGCAATACTTTTTAAAACTGCCATTTGCATTCCCAGCTTGATGTTACTTGATAGTGGTATTCATTTCTCGTGCCACAACATTTCCTTTCTTTCAGGTGCCTCACAAGCCTAAAGTATAATATTTTGTCCCCCGTGCTTAACATTTGGTGATGTGTGATTTTTAGCAAATGGTTTTCTTTTTTCATATATATCAATATGTCTTTTGTGGCTTTGACACAACAGCTTTAAGCTGAGCTTTAACTTTATCTATCCACAGCTTTTGCCTCCAAAAACACTGGCTTATCCGTTTACTGCTTTGCATTCCTGAGACTCTGACTTCTTAAGACGCTGCAGGGGAGATTTCTCACTCGTGACTTTAATTTGTACTCTGTTCAGGCCTCAGTGCCGTGTAGTTGTACTCTACAGTACACCTTATTTGAAGTTATATGTTGTTTTTTCTTTATTTGTCCAGATGAGCCAATGAGATGTGTATTTTACATCAGTGTTGTAAGTTAGAACCAATTTGAGACACCTTAAAACTGTGACATAAACTACATTAATTTCTGAGTCCTTTGATGGCAAAGGATCACATGATTTAGTTATTTTTGTGGAATTTTAAATTTGAATTTAAGCTCAATCTAGTTCTGACTGCCGTGAGATTGGCAGGTTTCCCAGACTTTTCTATACCCCACTGCTGCTCTATCACACCATTTAGTATGTAAATAATGTATTATTTCCAAAGAAATGAATAAAGAAAACTGTTTCTAATCAAGCAAGAAACATACACATTTTCATTTATTTTTAAGCACCCGTTTCCTCTGTCAATAACTCTTTAAGTAGGTTGGGCTGCATGCTGCAGCTCATGCCGTGCATGAGCATATGTGTTTGTCAGTGGAGCCAAAGTATTATCACATCTTTTTTGATATCACACCAGAAAAGCTAAGATGTAATGTTTGACTTATCAGCATGGGGACCTAATCTTCTCAAATTAGAGCCCAAATGACTGGTGAGTGCTACAGTCCCAGTGTGGGCAGGCAAAGGGAGTGCTATGACCGCCGCAGACAGGAGGCCCAGCAAACAAGCAGATGCTAAGGGGCTGTTTCAAATGCAGAAGAAAAAAATCGCTATCACAGTACAGCAATTAGGGCAGTCTCAAATTCACCAAACTGGAACACAGTGAGTCCTAACAGCATTCTCAGCAGCTATCACAACATCCCACACAACAAGCTCATTAGGCCAGCACATCTTGCCTCTGATTAGGGACGGAGAAATAAATGCAACACCTGTTCTCTGAGGGCCATATATCCTACCATCTACAGCCTGCCTTGCTCAGGTTATGCATTATCTCCTTTAAAAAACGTGTAACGTCGCCACCCCTTTTCAGTTTTAAGCTACACCTGTCATAGGGTACTGTGTGAGGAGCAGGCATATTAATCACACTCATGAACACTAATGCTAACAATCAGTCAACACAGTTGGCCAGGCTCTCCATCTCTGGTGACATAAAGGTTTGTCCTGAGGCCTGCTGGTTTGTCCTGCTATGTCTGCCTGAAGGAGCAAATACACACGCATAAAATAGTTTCCTTCCACAGTATATCAGCATTCCATAATCTCACAAATGAGATTAAAACATGTCAAACTACAGTAATTCTAACTCATAACAAGGGAATTAAAAGAAAGACTAATGATCCCTAATATGCAACAATTCACAAAATGCTATCATGGAGAAGCCAGCGATAGTTTTGGGAAAACTAGTTTGTTATTGTAGTGATTTTCTACAGCATGGATGCAACATATGTCAAACAGTCAAGTTTTGAGAAACAAACAGCTGGCTAGTTCAACTGAGAGGAAACTGCCTACTGAGCAAGAGTGATCTCTCCCTGAGTGTCATCCGCCAGCAGCATGAGGCAGAACCAGCATGTTTGGATTCCAACTGAACACAAGAATATGGCTCCTCTTGTCAACTTCACGCTGACAAGTGTAACATTGACAGAAATTAATACAAAAGCTGCACAATTAATTTAATCCTGAGCTTTGTATAAAAAAAAAGAAAAAAGTTAGCCTGAAGTGTTATGAATGTACTGAGTATGCTGTGTGTTTAAAGGTTTGCGTGCACACAGCTGTTTGCTCGTGTCTTATGCTGTTTGTTGTGTTTGTTACTTTTTCTCATTGCTCAAGAAGAATTGCTAATTATTGGGCTTCAGGTAGCGTAAAATGGACAGCTGTGGTAACTGTCAGTGCTCGTTGGACTATTGAGCTAGTTTACAGCATGACAGTGGGTGGTGTCTCCAGCTTCCATACCAAGAATCACCTGGCGCTGTTGCCATCTTTTGCCAACGTCAATCAGCAGGTTTCTGCTGAGGCTAAAGAAAATCTTTTTTTTTCTATACTTTTACACCTGTAGATTTAAGATCTCCATAATAACAAGGGAAATGGAAATTCCTGTAAAGGAAATTAAAGTTGAAAGTTTTGTGGTAACAATTCAATTACATTAAAGATGCTAAAAGTCATTGATCAAAAGCATTATTGGTACCTGACAGTATTTGTAGTCATTGTTAATAAGGTCAGGTCAATTTAATTTGAAGGCTTTGCATCAATGAACTGCTGCAGGAATCATTTTAAGTCTCTCCAGATAACAAAGATATGATATAAGCTTTGCAAAGTCTACTATGGTAATGACCCAATAGAGTACATCTTCATAATGCTGCATATAAAAAAGAAAGAATGAAATTACACCTCACATTTGTGTGCATTGCTGAATGTGGCATCTGTAGCCCTTCACATTGAGTGGGCACTTACAGTGTAATCAGTTTGTTGCAAGACTTTTGTTGCCATTTAGCTTTTTCAAAACAAGAACAGCAAGACGTCATTTATAAGTAAGCTGCCAGGAGTCTTTTTAGAACTACTTGAAAGGAAAACATTTCCATGGTATCCTCAAATAAGGATACTCTGGTTCACTGTTTTGTCCGTGACTCCACAAACTTCTTTACTGTAGGGCAGATGAACAACATTTCTAAGTGAAATGCAGTGTTCTCTGACTGCATCACGAGTCTAAGCACAGAGGAAGATAGGACCATTTAACTATGTAACCACCCTTGTACACAGGGACAGAAAAGATCTCTTGGGTGCCCTCTGTACCGACGGTAGAACAAGGTCATTCACATTCTTTCTTTGGGTTTCAAATGTATTTTCAGATAACACTTTGTGGCAAACTCTTGGCTAAAGCCCTGAGGTGTGTGTGTGTTTGTGATGAGTTTTATTTTTTTCAATATGACCTCAATTTTCTTTAGTTTTTAAACGTGTTGTCATCACTGTAACCCAAAGGACAAAAATGTAACCTCTCAACCCCCAAAGAATTTGTTAAATATCCACTTGAAAACATTTAAATTCACTCAGTAACAGTCCCAAAAGATTCAAACCAAACTGGACAACCTTGAGCTACTTTAAGGACAGGCACTTGGTATTATTTAAAGCACTTGTCCTTATCCCTGGCCCAAAGAAAGAATCAAAAACCTCTACCAATAACAGCCTCACAGTTGGTGATATGGATGCTTTTCAATACAATCTAATGCTTCTCTGCTGAAGGTCTACAAACCGGTTGCAACAAATACTTAGCTAAACAAAAGCTACCTTCACTTCACTTTTTATTTGAATATACATTGCTTGAGATATTTTTGGAATGTTTTCCTATGAAAACTTTACAGCCAGACACAGCACAGGATCACCACTTTGAATAAACTGTAATCCAAACATGAATAATTACTAAAACTATACTGTAATGCTTTTGTACCAGAACTAAAACTTGACACCAAAAACTTTGTTACCCAAAAATGAATCTGTCTAGTTCAAGGCCACAGTCAATATGAACTTTTATATTATAGATATTGGAAGACCTGCTAATAACAAAACAGTCAGGAAGGACCTTGGTTGGCTTTTGTATCAACAAATGTTGTTTATTGCCCCATACATTTGTCTCGAAATACCTGGAGCTTCAAGGTCTGAATGTCAACTTAGCCCAATAGACTGTTGCGGTTCAACCCTTCCTGAATACATATTTTTAAACTATTTGACCAATCAATTTGACAGTACAAGGTTGGTGCATGGGTCGTTGCTTTTAAGTGTCTCTTCCTGTGCTCATCAAAACAAAGGAATTACACCATCAAGCCGTACTACTAGTAGTCTGTTGATTGATAACTCTTTCTTTGTTGTTTGTGATGAAATATCAGATGAAAACATGAATGATAGAACTGTTGATGTTTATTTAATAAAAACTGAGAGTGGGTGAAAATATTCATCCTAAAAGCGTAAGATATATAGATAGATGGATAGAATCATAAAAAATACAATAAAGCATTTATGTGTTTTCTCAGTGTTGAGCCACCAAAATGCATAAGATACTTTTTAGTGTTTGTAAAGTTCCGACTCCTCCACAGACATACAGTACATGGTATCGATCATCATGCTCTATAGTTCATGCCCTATATAGCTACACTTGCAGAGTCAAAGTGCATAACGAGGAAATGTTAAGAAAAAAAACAGGGGAAAAAAGCAAGTGTCGATGTAAAACAGGGAAAAAGCAAGGGCAGATGTAAAACAGAGCATATGTAGCAGAGCGGGATTGAAAACTCACTTGGCTGATTTTGTCGCCCCAGGGAGAGCTAACACTAAAATGCTCTTTGACCATGAAATGGCCCTGCCCTGTAATGGTGGTTAATGGCTGTATGGTGCAGAGGAGCTGGGTCTATGTAGGGGGGAGACCTAACAGGGGCCATCCTGCCAGCTCCAATAGGCCCTAGAGAAGGAAAAGGAGAAGGCTGAGATAAGAGTTTTTTTTGGCTCAGAATTCTGAACAGGAATGTGCTGTATTTAGGAGAAATGAGATCATCAATAAAAACAATTTCCAAGACAGAACAAACTGTACAAAAACAGTTTTGTTCCAAACCGAGCAGAATTAAATAATAAACAATAATAATGAATTATTTATTTACACCATTACACGTATCATAATTGTATGCTCAGGCACTACAGCCTAAATTTCACAGGATTTAGACAAGTTAATTATATGACTGAGCAGTATTGTCATAGCTGGCCAAATGTAGGTAATTTGACGGTGTTTATGGAAACAATACGGTCATAATGAAAATATACTAGCTATTTCTGTAAAACGGAGAGATTTTTGGCAGATATACACTGATACCAGATTAGGTTTGACTGAGCTGACCTTTCCATGTTAGCGCAGATATTTTGCCATTTGTCCTTTGACTTCCAAACTATGGTTGACGTAAATGTAACTGTCACGATTTGCTATGACATGAATCACCTCTGACTGATATATTGCCCCCATCAGCACAATGTTTCAGTTCTGTGTCCTCCAGCTAAAATTCTGAAAGAGCAAAACCCACCGGCAGGATGTAGATATGGAGGCTTGAGCAAAGCCAGGGCACGTCATGGGGCAGCTATGAGCAGATGAGGATAGCGAATTAATATCCTCTAGTGATATGATTTGTGACAGTTTAGAGGTAATGTAGCCTAAAAGCGTCTCTCTCTTTAGGTCACTTGAAATTCACAAGAGGTTACACTACCAGATCTTGCCGGTGAACTTCTAATACAAGATTTGTATTGATTTATACTTTCTAAATTCCACATATGTGTTGTTTTCTGCATAATTTGTAAACCTAATTTGGTTTAGAATCACTTACTTGAGCATAAACATATACAATCATTATTCTAGTTTGTGGACCAAATTGGCCCATTCAGTACAGATTTATGCTCAAGTAAGTAATTCTAAACCAAATTAGCCTAGTCTCTCTCCCAGCTTGTAACAGACCAATAACTTGTTAAAACTCTTTATCTATCGTGATCTTAAGACCAACATAATACTAACCTCTTTAACTGATGTCATGATTACTATTTTATTAGAACCATTCTGATCACATCCTGCACATCTGGAAGCACCTTCTGGTGTAGATGATCAGGTGTGCTAATTGTGGAATCCTCCCGTAACACACATACCAAACTGGTGTGTATCCTTCAACCTTACTGTAATTAACCATGTGTTGTGTTTAGGTTATGCTTGTTGGTTAGAGGGGTGTTTTTTTCAAGCCAAACCATGATACATTCTCATCTCTAACTAAGCACTCTTGATGCCAACATTAAACTAAACACTGAATAAAAATTTTAAGGGAAAAAATAGTCCCACAATGTAGTCGATAGACAGTTACCAGATGAATAATCTGCCAGAAAGCTATTCCAGTAGCAGCTCTTCAGCCTCCCGTCATGGTCTCATTCATAAGACTTACATTCCTGTACGTGCATTTGCTCTCTTTGTACGTTCGGCATAAAAACTGCAAAACCGTGGTTCACATGTGGTGTCCCCAAACACAAAATAGTAACTTGTTTCTCTGGCGACCACAACGTGCAAAGTATTTTCAAGCTCATTTGTGGATAACAGCTGTCTGCTGCAGCAAAAAAGACAGAAGTGTTCAGGGTGAATCAAAACAGTAAAGTTGCAGGCTGTTAGACCAAAACAAGAAGAAAGTATGGAGCATTGTGCAGAGGTAACACTAATTACACACTACGGTAATCACACAGTACAGTAGCAAAGTAACACACAACAGTTGCACCTAACGGAAAGAGAAAGAAATCTTGTTTATAACCAAGTATAAATTCTTTCTAGGGCAGTTCACTGTAACTTTACATGTAAACTGTTTCTTTCTTTGGATAACCTTGTGTCTGACTATTTGAAATGTATACAGGATGAATAAATTATTATTATGCTAATTTAAATGCCTCATTCTGTGTAAGTAATAAAAGACTAATTTGATTTGCACTGACATGTGGCTGCTTATCGTATATAGGTACACTCTTAGAGAGGCTCTAAATCCAAGTCTGGAGTTTTTAAGTTTTTTGCAGAACAAATCCAGCTTCATTTAGACCTGATGCAGATTCGCGATGAGGCGCTGAGTCATCAGCTGAAGAGACAGTGAGAAAAGATGAAGACAGCTGAGGGTTAAGCTGCAAACCTCCTCTGACAAATCTTGTCCAAGAAAGCTTTAGTGGACACATGACAAGTGAAATATGGGGTCAACTATCAGTCATTCATCAATGAACCCATCCTGTCATCATTTGAATTTTGAGCACTGGCCAATATTAACCTCCGCAACCCCAAGTCACATCGGACAGCGCGGCGATGCCTGAGACTGACAGGCACAGTATCAAAGTAACTGTTGGGTGTCAGTATAATAAATGCTTTCAGTCACATAAAGCCATGGATGAAATGGTACCAGCATGATGATGGGCACATGAAATGCCTTTATCAAAGTGTTATCCTCTCCACTTTACATGGAGGCAATGGCAGCTCTGCCTGGACACAGACATAAAATCTAAATGCAGTTTTTGTGGGGGTACTCTGAAACATTTATCAACTTTTGTTTGTGTGCTGTATGTCTTTTGTGCCCTTAGAATAATTGTTCTAATCCATCTGACTGGACAGACCCAAGTGGCCCTGATGTTTATAGAAACTATACTTTTCAAAGCAGTGTTTGTGTTAATAAAGATGAATATATCTGTCTCCACGCCTATACGATATCTACATAACTTGTGCCGTCTCTTTGTGGAATAACATCCGATTAGGCTGATCATGCTAAAAACGAAAATGGCTCATATATTTGCAATAGATTTTGGGAGGATTATAGTCAGTAGGTAAATTATTGCCTTGGAGAAGAAAATTAACCCAGATTTCCATATCAAAGCTTCATGAATTGAACCATTTTATCTGCCCACCCATTCTGGTGAAAAGGGAAAGTGCAGAGAGGCTGTAGAAGTAGCCTGCAGTAATAAATAGGCCATACAAGGCTCCTTTCTTACAGGAGCAACACTGTAACACAGAGAATCAGCAGCTTTCATCTAAAGCGAAGAATGAGATCACTGGGCTTTTTGTGCAAGGTCAAGTTCGAAGCAAGACAAGTCGTGTTTAAAATTCAGTCGTATCCTCACCGAGCACTTGAAACACACTGCACCAGCCGGGGAACCTGCTCGCCATTATGCAAAGAGGCAGAAGACTTTAAGTAAATACGTAATCTTAATGAATGCTGAGATCTGTGGAGGTGCAAAACCCAAGTCAAGTAGAAAAGGGTCGGAAATACAGGGCGAATAATCCTGCAAGTCAACAAGACACAACCAGCTCCATACAGTAAGTGGCCATGTTTACAGTGAGAGGTATTCAAAGTTTCTACACACTGGGTTCTGATGAAGTTTCAATATTACCCTGGTGATATTGAATACTGAATATTATGCATTAGATGAATAATACAGGATTTGGATGGATTGGATGCTTTTAAAAAGCCTGCTTTGTGTGTTTCTCTTGTGACCTTTGTCACTGGCCCCAACTTATCTTTGCATTGCAAAGACCTAAAACAAAAGGACAGTCACTAGATGACATGTCACACAATATAGGGGTCTTATTTTGGACCTTTGCCTGCTGGCTGTGTCCTTTACTTTACCCACTTTGCTCGGCGAGACTGCCAGGACATTGAGCCTGACACATCAGAACTGCTGCTCTCTTGGTGCCCTCTTTCATTCGCGCTATCACAGAGTCAAAGCCTGCAGAGACGGAGCTGTCCAGAGACCGAGCCCTGCTGGGTTTGACTGGGCCAAGATCCGATCAAGCCTCGAGGAGAGGGTCATCCTCTTCCCTGACTTCTACTCGCTATGATCTCTGAACCGGTTCTAAAAAGGCCTGTGACTTGATTTGAGCAGACAGTCCCCCTTGAAAGCTGCCTTTGGTTTGGCTTCTGTAGCCTGGAACGGGTAGAGCAAGGTCAGGCTGCACAGAGGCAGGAGAAAGCTCAAGCAAAAAGCAGTGTGAGAGGGTGGGGGGTGGGGTAGGGGAGCAGAACAGAGCTGATAGTCATGCTCCAGGTGCAGATGGCACACTGTTTTATGTGCGGCCTCGGTGGATTATGTCAGCAAAGCTACTGGAGGCATATAACATGGAGAGATCACACAAAAACATTGTCAACCAAAATTCAAAGATTCATTAACAAAGGTCATTTCCATGACAGCAAATACCTAATAGATGGCCAAGCCTTTTGAAGTCAGCATGGGGATAAAAGCAGGCTGAACAAAGAGGCTCAAAATGAGGATAGAAATTGTAATTTTGCAGACTTAGAAATGATTTTTAAATGACTGTACAGTGCTTTTGACAAGGTCTCACTTGAATGAGGTTTAACTGAGCAATTTTGAAACAAATTAGTTTACCGAAGCCTTTGCACCACAACAACATATGGGATTTATCATACATGCATTCAATTTTTGAAAGGAAAAGACGCTGAATATATCTGCAGTCAGATTTTATTAAGGATTCTAATTATAAAATACAAATTACAGATGTTTTTTTGTTGTTTTTTTTGAAGAAATTGTGATGACATGATAAAGGCGGACACTACCCCTAAGGAGCTGAGGGTTGCAGCAACCCTTAAAACCAATAATGGTCATAGGTCAGACGAGGGGTAGCAAAGATCCAAGTCCCATCCTATTGTGTGACATGTTTCCATCGCCTGCTTGCCCCAAAGGCGTAGCGTCAGGGTTAACACTTCAAACACTCAATATCTTCACAAAACACAAAGGACATAACTGCTTGCCATCCACATCATTTCTTCCAGGAACCGAGATATGGATCCTTCCAAAAGGTCACAGGCAGCTGAAGTTTCAATGATTAAGCAACGCTTTGTTGTTTGACTTTTTTCCCCGGTGCAAATCTACTTTCAGGTGCAAATTGACAATTCGACTCAATAATGTGAAATAAAATTAAATCACATTTTATATGTCAGTTTTGTCATTTGTGGTTGATGCAAATTTCATGATTTAGCTATGATGATATCAAATATTAAAATTGGTAACACTGCATTCAAAAATTGAATGCATAATATTTTGACAGCAATGCGTATACGTCTGTGTGGCATTGCATTTGCTTGCTAAATAGAATAGTACAGCAACAACAACCCAGACAGTTAGGAAATGTAAATGTGCACAGGGCAATTTGAGTGAGTGACTATAACACAACTACATATGTTTTTTTTTTACTTTTCCCCATTAAGGAGCCCCTCTCATCCTGCCATCGTCTAACCCTTAAATACTTTGTCTACAAGCCTTTCAGAAAGCCACGCTGGTCTTTGAATAATTGTTAAGAAAGCATTGTTTCCAGACAACTGTCCAGGGCCTGCTCCGTTCCACATTTATGAAACTATGCCCCGGACCACAGACTAATCTAAGAAAACTGGGATGTGATTTCGAGAAGTTGATTCAATGTTTCCTGTTGTCAGCCTGCCGCTGCTGCGCTCTGAGTGCCGTTTAAAGGGACTTCTCCTTTCCTCGGGATGTGTTTGAGCTGGTGATAGTAAAACACCTTCTGCTGTAGGTCAATGAACGCACACTTTCCCTCATGTTGGTGTTGATGCGAATTGTTGCAAGCACAAATAGCAAGAAGCTTTTATATTTATAGTTTCCCTCGGTTTTAGCATTTTTCCAATTTTTATACACAACCGCAAACATAGGAAAATAAAGAAAAATCTCACATGTGCAGCAGATAAATATATAATTGTTTGTTCAAGTGTGTTTTGCACAGTATGAGACCTTCCGTTTGCTTCACCCAGTAGAATGCACTGCAGGCAGTCTCTTGAGGGAAGGTCTCATTTTCTGCCTCCTGCCGTGAAATATTCAGTCCGGCCTGAAATAATATGGGACTAGTTTCAAGGCTTAGCACTTTTCAAATATGCTGGCAATAATGGACAGGGCATCAAATAAAGCACAGACTCTCATAGAAGAGGGAACAGAGGTTTTGAATCCACCAACAGGGTTCTGGTAACACCACAGACGACTGAAATGCATCTACATGTACAGGGTGGTGGACACTTTCAGGGAAATGAAATGACAAATTTCAGCTAGCAATTTATTTAGCAATGTCTGTTTGGCTTTAATATCTCAATATAGTAAATGTTACCACATCATTTTGAATATGTAGTTTGGATGGTTTTAAATTACAGTTCTTTGTCCTTTACTAGTTGTTTTGCATATCATCAAGAAATCTGAGTTTCATTTGGTAGCAAAATGAAAAAATTGGGAAGATCAAGAGTGTAGTATGGACGCGCAGATATGGAGTGCAGAAGAATTTTACAGAAGGGGTGCTTTGGTGAAAGGATTCAAGAATTTAACAACCCCACATCCTCTCAGCCTGTCCTTCATCTCTAATAATCAAGCTTGGCCACAGAATATCCCTCTGGATGGGAAAAAAAAAAAAACATGTTCCCTGTCCGCCTCTCACTCATCTTTAAACTGCCAGTCTTGGGTCTTTTCTCTTGAAGTCTTCTGTCACATTTATGACTTCAAACGCTGAGCACAGCCTTTTTATAACTGGCTGCCATGTCTTTAAAGCTAGATTTTTTCTTTGTGCAACATTAGCATGAGATGAAGGCGAGTGTGTGGGATGCAAAGGAAACCCTGAGAAGCAAAGACCACAGACTCGGGTGAACTTGTTTGTTGCTGCACACTAAAGGCCACCAAAAAAGCCATCCAGCTCCAGTGCTCCTGTAGGACCACGGAGAAAGAAAATAGCAGTCTGTTCACCTATCTATCTATCTATCTATCTATCTATCTATCTATCTATCTATCTATCTATCTATCTATCTATCTATCTATCTATCTATCTATCTATCTATCTATCTATCTATCTATCTATCTATCTATCTATCTATTAGAAGTTTAACTTCCGGAATACTTGGTTCGTGTCGTTCAGATGTGACTGGCTACAGTGACTGAGAGGGACACTAAAAAAAAAGAGGCAGCAGCTCCAGAAACCAGAGCGTCCACTGAGGGGCGCCGCAGCCCGTCTCTTCCGCCGCCGCAGCCCCGCCGGCAGCCGGCAGCAGGCAGCCAGCAGCCGCCCGCTCCGCCCGCCCCGGCGGCCCGCCCCGGCGGCCCCGGCGGCCCCGGCGTTCCTCCCCGGCAGCCCGCGGGCTACATCCGCTCCCTCGCCCCCTTTCGCTCCCCTCGCTCCGTGTCGGGTTACAGTGACAAGGCCCCTCGTCTGAACCGCCACTTTTTTCGAAAGATAATATTACAGGTAGGTGCGAGCCACGGACCGTGTCACTATCGATGGACAAATCAAGCATTGAAAAACAAGACCGTGACCCAGAAATTCTCGCCTTAATCGGGTCAGCGTGCTCGTTTTCATCACCGAGTGATAATGGCACCTCTCGCTGTCCTTACCGTTGGAAGTCCCCTTTAACACAACCTGTAGCTTCGAGGGGCCAAAGAAAAATTCTCCACTCTTTGTGTTTGTTTTTTAGCCATCCCTGCCTGCTTGGAGCTTCAATAGTTTTTTATTTCATTTTTTTTCTTTGGTGAAGGTCAGTTTACCCTTCTAATTAGCTACTATGGGAGATTTGTATTAGAGGAGATAACTAAAGATATAAGATTTTCTTTTTAATTTTTTAATTTTATCTTTTTATTTTGCTGTAGCTTCAAAGAAAAAAGGATAAACCTTAATATCAACCTCTTCTTTGTTAGCGGTTATACACACACATAGATATAGATATATATTTCTCTCTATCTGTAGAAATAAATAGAGCAAGATACATACAAATGCAAGTATGGTTTAAGAATTTCTTTTCGTTTTCAAGGCTTAAACTAATCTGGTGTAAATCTGCACTTAAAGAAGAGTAAACCACTAACTCTTGAAATCTTCCTCACACATCGTGAATGGCCCAAACAAAGTCCAAGTAATTTTGTCAAGTGTTGAGAGAAAGACTGAGACTCAAGCTGCAAATTTTCTCTCAAATAGGCCAAACAGAGTCTTGCTCCTACAGCGTTTTGTTCTCGGTTTCACTGAGGCAGCCCAATGCAAAGTGGGCCTACAGCCAACTGGGATGAATTCTTGGGTGGAACCTAAACAGATGGGAAATAGTATAAAGGTGAATGCAGGTCAATCTGAGCTTCAGTGATAATGCTGTGGGCAGTGCTCATAGCAGTGTTTTAAAAGTTGACTTAAGAAAACAGATTGTATGGTCAGAGTAAACTCTTAAGACCATATTGGGCCTTTTTTTTCCTTACCAGGCTTCTTTTGTCTGGATTGCCACAGGCGGAAGCAGCAGACACCAAATGGTCAAAAAATTGTTATCATTATGTTTGTCTGAAAATCAGCAGAATGGGGGGTGTTGATTTCCAGCGGGTGGATTTTCTTCTTTTTCTTTCTTTTCTTTTTTTTTGCTCCTTTATTTATTAATTTATTCTAACCCAGATTTTCATATTTACCAGGCTCACAGATGATCCCTTCTTCGGTGAACAATTAAGACAGGGAAGGTTAAAGCACACTGAATGCATGGAGCCATATTGTAGGTAATTAATATGTCAGCTCAGTAATGAACTTCATCAATACATCTATCCCCACAGTTATTTGTAACTGGAGTAGCTCATGTGGGATGGCGCAGAGAGCACAGACCGGGAGTGCATTTGTCCATTATTAAACACTTCATAGCATGTGTTGTGACTGAGGAGGTAGCGGGGCTCTTCTCTGTCCGGTTGCAGTCATTTTCGCCCGTCACCTCCTCACTGCAGTAAAAACACTCGCCGTGGCTCTGCTAGATTAACAGAGAGCCCCCTAATGGAGTAATTACACTGAGCCAAACATCTATTTTTCACCTGTGCTCTGCCATTATTCTCTGTCCCCTATCCACTCCATTGGAAGTCACTTACTCTCCTTACAATGAGTTATCATTGACTGCCATTTAGACGTTCTGGAGCAATTTGTCTTACTGAGGCCACGCGCTGGCCTCATTGCAAAGAACAATCATTCTCCCTCCAATATATAAAACATTCATGGGAAAAAGGAAGAGAAAATGCCCCACAAACAGATAGTGGAGAGTGGCTAATAGATACTATAAAGGTGACAGACAAGGAAAATAATGTAGGCGATTACTGGAGCAGGAACAAGCGTGCACCACCATCGCAAAAGCTTCAGGGACTGTACCCCTGGAAAAAAATCCTTCATGAGACAAATGTGTTAAATGGGTAGTGTGTCAGCTATTGGTGGTAGTAATTGTCCTTTTTACAAACAAAATATAAATCCCAATCAAAATGATCATTTTGGTTTTGTTTTGCATGATATGAATTTACATTTTCAGTTAACATTTACCACATTAGTTTATCAAATAAAATACATGTTTAGGAAGAATTCCTGAAGATTTTCCTCTTTTTTAAATTGTTTTGTTATGACTGTAAAACCCTGCAAGCCCATGATTCATGATTTCCTACTTTTCAAAATGTACCAAAGTCCTCTCATGCGCGATGCAAAGAGGGATCTTTCTCCTGACTTTGGGGCATTGTTTACCCTTCAAATATTTAAATTACACACCAAAAGATGTTGAACTCTATGTGGAAAACCACACCAATGAAACCATTTTCACTGTAATGGGTGTTCATATTGTACCCATACTACCCCCATCTGAGCATAGCTTTGTCTTATACGCTACGGTATAGCTTCTTATAAATAATGCAGCTATGAATCAGATTGACAGGACTCTCCTGAAGGCAAACATTCGAGACAGAGGCTTGGCGGCTGCCCTCGGTCCATCATGCATCCCTCTCACTCTACCCAGCAAGGGTTAATAGTGTTCTTAACTGAGTGTTTTGTTAGATTAGTCTCTCCCACTGCTTAACACAATGACAAATAACCGTTATTCTTTTTCTTGCACTGATAATCAGGACAACTTGAACATTTCTTACTAGTAGAAGTGAAACCATTAATCCTCACTGATACCGCTGATAAGTGGTGACTTTGGAGTAATGGCCCTGTCACCCTAAAAAAGGAGGGAAAATTTGAACAATTAAAACAAGATGCCCATTATATTTTGCACGTCCCATCTCTTTGTGTCATCAGAAGGAATTTGCCGGTGGTAATAGACTAAATAATAGAATGAGGCTTTGTTCGTTTTGTATTTTGAGAAAGACGTCCTTCATGCTGAAAACGATCCGTGAGTACCTGCAGCCTGCTGCAGGCATTGGTTTGTCAGGAGAGGAAAAAAATAGTAACTTTTCTTATTTAGCTTTATTTGAATGCTGAATGATCCATTGGTAGTCACTATATGAACCTATTCCACATCCATAAACACACTCGAAGACCACCTTAAAAACAAATACAGTATATCTGTGTTGCAGGGATGGAGCAGACGCACTGTTTTAAGTATCATGAACATTTTTTAATAATAACCACTAGCACCACAGGGACATGTTTAAAGATCCTATTGGCTTCATCTAACAAAAACATGAAACACGGACACAGTTATTGGTTACTGTATACGGACATGCAACACTATAACTCTAGATTGTCTTTCAGGTTCATTTAAAAATCATCAGGTGCCTTACATTTGGCATATTTTTCTTAATGACAAAGAATTATCAATAGCTCTGAGCATTTGTGTGGGATTTGCTGTTGGTCTGTCACCATTTTGGTAATAATGACTGAGCACAGTCAGATTCTCTGGGAAGTAATGGATTTATTAAGTGAATAAGATGAAAACATGCCGACTTAATTGCACAGTGCTGCTCAAGATGGGGAAAATCTGTTCAAGTTCAAGCCATTTTTGTTCCTATTTGTTTCATCAAGCACATGGATAGTCACTGAGAAGCAAAGTAGATCTAATTAAACAGTTGAATATATCTGAGTTAGCCCGTAACATTGGTAAAACAGATGGTGGAGAAAAGCTTGTTCACCACAAGATTTGTTCTTTATATGTAATTAGTTTGAAAAACAGTCTTATAAAGAATTTACCAAATCTTGACAGAAACCGGTTGTTTTGGCTTTCTATGCATATTAATGTGATGAAATTATAACATTGCTAATAAATATTCCTAGGCTTACTACTATTGTATGTGTTAATGTCTATGTGCTGTCAAATATACAGTTTCTTGAAGGCAAACGTATTATTCTCTGGCAGAAGTCGCACATCCAAGGCACTCGATACTTAGTATTTCTATTGCTATGGCTCTGTTTTGATCAAAGGGGTCCAGGGGCCTAAGTTTCAAATCCCCCAAAGCCCATTTTGGCTACTCTTTGTTTAGCCTATTGGCATTCTGACCCCATGCTTCTCAGACTTTGAACTCAAAGCTTGAAAAAGCCGTATCGCTTCTTTAAACACATTATCTGTGGGCTAGGTTTTAAGAATATCACTAATCATCTTAAGGATTTAGTGCAGTGTGGCAGGAAAATTAAAGCTGCGGGACCCGTTTACACATCCGAGCACTGTAAGGAATTTTCTGTTAAATCAATGATTGCTTGATAGCAGCAAGTGGATATTTCCTTCCAAAGCAGCATAGAGAAACACTTTTGAAATGGTGGTTGAACTGAGGTATTCCATTAGATTGTTTTACATTTTCTGTATAATTTTGGTGTCATGTGGGGAAGGACGTCTTTTGTTTTGTTTTTTCTCTCTGGAAATAAAGGAAAATACATAGAATGGAGCAAGACTGAATGTGATAAACAAAAGATGTCAGCATTCATTAACTGCTCTTATTCAGCAATGAAGATTATTTGACAGCTTAAAAAGATTAAAGATCTTGCCTAAGGGTAGCATTTTCCCTCTTATTTCCCTATTTCATCCTTGATCTCAGAAACTAGCATTTGTAGTCCCCTGACATCAGATTCGCTGATTTATATTTACCTGCATAAAGACACAGTTTAACATTAAGCTCACTTTGTGTTGGACTGAAATTCTGTGCAACTGTACACATCTGAGAACTTGGTATGAAGTTTAATGTCAACTCTTAATGTCACTCTTTAATAGATCCTTTCAGAGCCACGGTGGAGAAATTGATATGGAGTGCCTTCCTGTAGAGATGGAATATTGCAAATGCATTATACGCAGAGATTCCACCATAAATGAACACATGAAGGGATCAAGAGTTGTTTTTTTTCAACGTGTGATGGTAATCGTAGCCCTATGTTTGAGCAAAATACAAATGTTCTAAACCTTTATGTATATGTATTCATTGTCTTTACATGGCAGGGAGACAAGCACACCAGACTTTGTCTCACTTGTGCAGTATAAATTGAATGTTTTACCAGAGCAGTGTTTTGTGAATAAACATTGTAAACTATCTGTTAAGCAACAAATTTCCGTTCATAGCGGTAATTATGCCGTTCTGGCATTCTTCTGCGGATATGATTTAAAATCTGCTAAGAACACGCTTGAAAATTTGTGCAAGGACATTATTTGGGTTGGGCGAGGTCCTTTTTCTTCTTTTCTGAATCCCAGCAGCCGACAAGATGAAGATTTGGCACCTTGAATCTAGCGGTTTAATATAGAGATACATCAGCTTCATTTTTACTTCTCTAAACAGAGATAGAAAAAAAGGAGAAGAAGGTAAAAACACATCATGTAGTGTGAATTCTAGAGAAGGCCTTGAACCCTGCCATTCATCCCTTTCACTTCATCAGCTGAGCCTAATTGCCAGAGAGGACAGGATACCCAGGGCCCAATTGTTCTTTATCCTCTTTGGAGCCTCTGAGGCATGAAAAACGAAAGGCCTGCTTTTAAGGCCTGCCTTTGATCCCTTTTTTTTTTAGTTTTTTTTTTCTCATCCTTTACTATCCTTTTCTCTTAGAATGAGACACTCTATTCACACCGTGCCCTCTTCTTCATCCACAAAAAATAATTATCAAGCTCTGCCTCATCAAATAATGGTGGATATTGGGGGTCATGATGGGAAGGGCCAAAGGTCTGCTGGGTGGCCCGAGGATGTGGTAAAGCGTCCGTCTAATCTTAGAGGCTGGCTCCTTAGCCTTGGCTACCTTTATATACCTTGACCTCGGTTTTCGTTTGTCTGTCCTAATGAGACCCTCTCATGCAGCCAAGGCAATAGAGGTCTTGCGATGGCAGGGTTGGGAGGCCAAAGTACAATGAGACACAGGGCTGTTGTGAGACAAGGGCACATCTGTGCCATCTTATTAAGGCTCGGAAAGGAGCTCATATGTTTCAACGGCTCACAGGAGCTGAGAGCAGATCTATTGACACCTACTTGTCCTTAGTGGTCAATACCTTTATCTGAAGAAGCAGGCACACCCAAGTTCTTGATAGAAGTAATTCTGGATAGAGCATTTAGTGAGGGAAAGTGCCGGACGTGGTTTGGGTGACCATGTGGCATGGCGATGGATAACATAGTTTTGTAACTACAAAAAGTAACTTTGATTCAAGGAAATTAAAAAATGCTCTAATACAAAAAACAAAGTGCACCAAAGATTATTTTAAAGCTCACTTTTCTTTAAAAAAAAAAGAGTACTATGTTTTTTTCTGAAACTATTTAGAACATTTCTCTTTACTTATCCTATTTTACATCCAAGAATTTTGTAGAAATTTAGAAAACAGCCAAACTTTAAGAAAAAGATACCTAACCATCACACAAACAAAAGGGACAGAAAGATTAACTAAAAGTAAAGCAAAATGACAAACAAAACCACAAGTAGGCAAACAAAAACCTTTAAGCAATCATGTTAAGCACGCCTAACATCTAAGCACCATTCGAGAACAAAGCCAGGCCCCTGTCAGAGCATCGATCCACTCCTGAAGGCATACATCTCCAGCTCTCTGATTGCTCCCTGCCTCTCGCGCCTTTCTCCCCCACGCCTCTCACTCTCTGCTCTGTCTCCTTTCTTAGAGTGTACTTATTGATCTGGCCTACTTGCTGGAGTTAACTCACTGATAAAACCTGACCAAGGGCTTCCAATGGCCTGAAAGAGTTGGTAAGAAAGATTGTCAAGAAAAAAAAAAAGCTTTATCGCTGACAAAAATGTTTTGTCATAATTGTTGTCAATTTAAAGAATGTTCAGTCAGAATTTGTGACATTTATAATGAATTACTGCATTCCCATGTCATGTTTCTGCTCTTGGTTGTACAAGAAAACATACTTCTGTTTTTATAAATAAAAAATTCTGTAGGGGCTAATAGTTATCTTTATTAGATAATGAATACACAGGACAGGGGGCAAAGTGAGTTGCAAAACCCACTGAACAGGTCATAAAAAGAAAATATTGAAGATGTGTAGCAAGAATTGCAAACTCTGGTCCTGGAGGACCGCTGTCCTGAAGGTTTTAAATATTTTCCTTCTTCAAAACACCTGATTCACATCAATGCAAAACCTTCGCAGAGCTTGACGCGCTTATGCGGAGGTCTATTCATTCTAAATTATGTGTGTTAAAGCAGGGAAAAAACTCTGGGACTGGGGTTTAGGATTCCTGGTCTGTAGCGGGACAGAATCAGTAAATACATCCATTGTGCACTGTTGAATAGCGGATGTGTATTTCGTTTATCCACCTAACTGCTATCTATTGTTTCAACATGATATTGTTAAAATGATTTCATTTATAAACAAATTGTTTTTTTCTAAAATATATGCATGTCCTCTAATATGCTAAGTTATCCGACTAGTATTACTAGTAAACGGAGTTTTGGTTGCTTAATCGGTAAATAGAATTGAGTTTAACAGCATAAAGCTTGTTGCCTCCCACTAGAAAATCTGACTCAGAGGAAGACAAGTGTACCTGCAGCCAGCCAGTCAGTTTGTCAGATGTAGTTTAAAAGAAAATTATTCTGGTTTTGAGTATTTTTTTAAAAAACTGCTATGCTTGTCCAGCCTATCTGAGTTGCTCTCTGTTTTGTTTACAATTGAGTTGCTCAAGTATATTTACCCTCATGCTAGACTGGCAAAGCTCTGATATTAGTAGTGGAGTAGGTTGTTGGAATGATTCAAATACCAAAATTTGCACAGGTGTGTAAATGTGAGAATATGTGGTGTTGTGGAGACAAGGACCTAAGAATTTAAATTCATTTTGGTAAAGCGTTTTCAAGTAGTTTCCACAAGGAACTTGTAATAGAGTTCTTGAACACAAAATGTACCCAGAAAGTAGCTCAAAGTAATAAAGTGTTGACACTTAAATTTAGTTACTTTTTAAAATGTTCTCTACTCTGCATGTAGTTTTCTGCCTTTATTTTAAACATGTAGATTTAAAAGGTTGATGATATCATG
The DNA here is from genome assembly GCA_907169785.1 of Menidia menidia. Classification (NCBI taxonomy): domain Eukaryota; kingdom Metazoa; phylum Chordata; class Actinopteri; order Atheriniformes; family Atherinopsidae; genus Menidia; species Menidia menidia. Next base: position 9,997,018 of record CAJRST010022223.1, on the reverse strand, counting down.
GCAATATTCATAAAATGATGTTAAAAATAAAGTTATGTGACTATTATATACTGCAATCCAATACATTGCTATTTTGTCATATTTATATTATTTACACAATGCACTTATTATCTTTTGCTGACGAACACAGGCAGGACCTTCATTATGAATATATCAGCAAGAATTAAGTTGTTGTTGTTAGGGCATTTATTCATTTGTAATTGCATCACACAAATCATTCTTTCTTCAGAGTTTCACCAGCTTTGTTTTCTATTGACTCGCCTGGTATTTTAAGCTGGTATTTGATCACTGTTTCTGATAAATTGTTGCAGAATGCAGGACGGAAAAAAAACTGTAATATAAGAATAAAAAATCCTCACGGGTGCATTGTTTTGGAGATCGTAATAATTGTTTGTCAAGTTTCTCCAAAAAGCTTATAGAGAGATCTCAACAATTTGTTTCTTTAAAAAAAACAAAAAACAAAAAGAAGAAAGTGACTCACATTTGTGTGTCAGTATGTGTAATCGTGTCTCCGGAGTGTGATTACGTTCAATGTCAGTTTGTGTATATTTTTGCAAGTGTGTTGTGCTGTCATGTTTGTAGCATTCCATGTGGGAGGTTCTGTTGATAAGTAAGCCATCTGTAGTGTTCTGCAGAACGACATGTTGTAAAGCGTGATTTGAGAGTGTGGAGAGACTTGACTTGACAAATCTTGGCACATAATGAGACAGAAGGGAGTAAAGGCAGAAGTCTGTCCAGAGATAAACAATTAGATTTGTCCCTGAGGTAAAGGCCATGCAATCCAAGGACTCTCAGACTAACAAAATCAATAAGGCTTCCGGTAAGAACACTCAAGGGGTAGAGTGATGAAGAGGTTATCATTCATTTTTCCGATCAGGACACATATACACAAAGAGGAACGGTCTCACTTTAAAAATCAATAGGATCACCAGAATGAAAGCTGCTTGTCAGTGATGTATGTCTTCAAAAGTATGTATCTGCTTTTCAGCTGCCTGTCAGATATGATCGCTATACTAAGACATGATATCATGGACCATCAGGGATGCTGAACTGATCTTCTCAAGCCAGTTTTCATCAGCAGCCAATTGTGAAAGGAGCTTAAAGGAGACAGCATTTGGGAATGATATTTTCACACCCGTAGATAAAACCATAATGGAGCATGAGCAATAGACAGAGTGGGCAGTCCCTCCGCGATGCCTCCCCTCTTAGGCCCTGCCCAGACTTGCAAGTCTAATCTAACATCCCACCACTGTTCCCAGCAGGCCTCACAAGGGTAGCACTGCCAGGGCAGGGAGGGTTGGTCTGTTAGGGGAGGGCTGTCCCACGTCGGGCTTGCACCGGCTTTATTGGAGACAGCAACAACAACAAAAAAAAAAAGAAAGAAAAAAATACAGAAAGAATGAATGGTTTTAGGGTGGGAGTGGGGGCAATCACAACTTGTATGCAACTGTTGTTCGGCAGAAAAGTCCCTTCGGAGGCTCCCTTTGAGCCGCTGACCATGAAGGTGTGAGTCTGAGCCACGGCCAGCCTGTCGCCTCATCTCCATGGAGACCGCAATGTGGCACCCCAGCGGGCTTGTCTCTGTTGTGTCCTGGAGCAGCAAGATCAGTCAGGGATGTGGCCTGGCCATCACCTGGGCTTCAGGGGACCAGGAGCCACCGCGCCGATGACCTTCAACAACCCGCCAGTCTGTCAGCACGGCCCGGGGAATAACATGAAAAAGAAATCAGATTGGGATTTGGGGGAAGACATTGTTCTCCGGGCCATTGTGTCTTTGGCGGAGGCTCTTTGTTCCTGTGGGAATGAACTATGGCGGAGAACACACTTTTCACTTCAACATTATCTCACTTTAATGCTCTGAAATTCCCTTTCTGTTATCATTTTGCATAGGGGGATCTAGGATTAAAATGCAGCGTTTCTTCTATTTTTTAAATGGAATTTTTCTCAGATTTATGTAATTGAGTTCTCACCTACGATACGCAGCCTGTGTTGTTGAATCAAGGCAGTAAATGTCTTAAAAAATTAAAACATGCAAAACTGTTGAAAAGTGTAGGGCATCATGTAACTACTTATTTCATCTTCAGTCATTGATGATTCAAAGTAAGTCAAGCCCCCGATGCAACTTTTTTTTTTCCTCATATTTCCATCAGAAGCTTTCCAAACCCAAACAGAGAGGAAGAAAAATTCTGTCTGTGATGTTTGTGTTTTGACTGACTTACACTCATGCATGTTGTTTTTCTTTGCCTTTTGGCTTTTCCCATCAGGAGTCGCCACAGCATGTCAACCTGGACTCGCATGGTAATATTTGGCAGGAGTTTTTTGCACCGAATGCCTGCCTTACGCAACCCCCGTTATTTCCAGGCCCGGGACCGGCACAATCCGGACGCAGAGCACCGCGCTCTATTTGAAGCTGCGCTGCAGACAACCGGGGGTTCAACAGCACACCCTAAGACACCCCGACATGTTATTAGGGGTCACCCACCATCCCGCACATCAGAGGGCAACTGCATCCCCCAACTTACACTCATGCATATTCTCTTTAAAATGGATGTAGATTTACAAAAGATGGCAAATTAAACCCATGTAAATTAGGTTAAAAAAAATACACTTGTTTATACCCTTGCCAAAAGTCAGGACTGGCATTCAAGAAATCCAATAAGTGAAAAAATAAACATGGAATGGGGAAAGTAAGCCCATTCACCTCACTGAATATTGGACCATTTGTTCATGGATGTTTGCTTGTTTGTTGGATTGACAAAATGCCCAGCATCTATGGCCACAATCAATTCACATTGTTGTCAACATCAATTACAAGCTATATAATTTACAAATGCTGTGTGTCACAAAGATCTGACCTCTTATAACTTCTATACCATACTCTCCAATGGCTGCGCTGTCAGACACCCAAGATATTACAAAAATTAATTGGACTCAAAGAAATATAAACAACAGAAAAGTGGAAAGCAGATTAAAAGAGCTCGGTCACTTAATCTGTTTCAGGAATCTATACAATCTACAATTGCACAAAAAAAAGATGACCAGATAATAAATCGGGGACATCAAAGTAATTCCTTAAAAGAAGAAGACTATTGTTGGTAAAATTGTGATAAATTCTTTCTAAATGGGATCTCAAATCTTCATTTGAGTGTAAAGCGCCACCATCCAAACCATTCCCTGGAGACTGTTGTGCGGAATTATCTGACAAACCAGTGGAGGAGATTGTGTGGAAAAATCTGTGCTTTCTTTCTCCCGGCCAAGAAGAAAGAAGACTTTGAATGGAGTGCTGATTCTTTATGCAGAGCCGAGATGCGACACCTTCCAGACGGTGAGAGATGGTGAGCCCTAATAATACAGAGCTGTACAATGGTTCTGACAGGCGAGCAATAAAGCAATCAGGGTCCCAGGCATTCCAAATCTCTTTACCGCCCACCCTCTAACAGACTGAGATGGGCGGCTGACCTGTGAGCTGTCAATCATGGGGGATACCTGCTGGAGCCTGATCAGGGAGAGCTGAGGGCACTGGTCCATCAGATCTGTTTTCAGACTCCAGACACTAACATTGCAAGCATAACCACAGACACAAAAAGACCCACTGCCTCACTCTTAATTAGGAGATGTGTGTGGATGTGTCGGGTGAGGGGGTAGGGGGTGGGTGGGGGGGGGGGGGGGGGTTTGGGGGGGGGGGGGGGGGTTGACGTTTGTTCATTAGCTGTCCGTAGCCTATCCCAGCAAATAGATCAACATAATTCTGCGGTTAGTTAATGGCTTTCTGGTGTTTCCTCTAGAGTCTTACTGTCTGAGGGCTAACTGCTAAAACTCCTCCACGGTTTCCCCCCTGTCTTCCAAATAGGGAATTTTATGCTCTGCTGGCTAAACCGACGGCTCAACCTACGGGCCAAATCTATGAGCAGTCTGTGTTTGAGGAAGTTTGAGAAGTAAATGCAACCTTGATACATCACAAAAAAAATGGCTGATTTGAAATATTTTTGTAGAAGTAAATTTGAGCTCTACATTTACACCCTTTCTGTTAAAAGAAGATATTCTTACAAAAAAGATTGTACAACAAGAAATTGTATTTCTCTCTTCTGTTTTTCTACCTGATACTTTCTTATTAAGTGTGATATTTTAATGAAATTTAGGAGTATTTATACAGTGAGAATAATGTAGTACACATAAAATAAAACTCATATTGTTTTATTATTCATACAGTTGGTACAGTTTTGGGTAAGTGAATAAATTACATTCTGTTCAGTTTTATGCTCAAGAAATAACTTTCTGAATGCCATGTTACGGTTAAACATAAATTAGTTAATTTAATGACTCTGGCTTTGGGTTCCTTTGAGTTTGATGTGTCTTTTAGAATTGGGAAATACATATCATAGAAGCTGTTCTCACCAACATAATTTTTTATTCTCCAGATGTTAAAGTGTGCGTGCAGTATTTCATACTATTGACAGATAAGCTGTTGTGATGATGATTGATTGAGATAATCAATAATTACATTTAAAGGCAGTAACTGAACATGAATGTATTAAAATTATGGATCGAAACCTTTTATTTCTTCACTTCTCGAGTCATATCAGCTTTAAATTACACAAAGCCGTTTGTATTTATGATCACTACCAGAGGCATGCTGTTTAAAAAATTATTTTGCAGGCTGTTATTGCTTTGCTGCAGAGAAGTACATGCAACATGATCTGCATGTTGCCACAGTATGCTGACATCACCTGCTGACAACATGGTACGTCAATATTTAAAGCAGGAAATTGAAAACAGCGTTTAGGTCTATAATGGAGGGTTTAAAATGTACAGTAAGTACAGGTGACTTCCCTCACTGCTCTGCAGATCTGTGTGGTATAGGTGAACATTTGTCCCTGGTGTAATTAGGAGTTTTCCATATTGGTCTTTGATAATTCTATTATTACTCTTTTATATGACTGGAGGAATGATTGTAGTTTTTTTTAGCTGTTTTAGCTTTGGAATGAATAAAGAATTGATCTTTCTCTATCTATCTGTCTGTCTTGTGGGTGGCTTCTAAGCCAGTTCTCCAGAGTATACAGGTTAGACAGCTCCACATTTGAAAGGTAAAAGTTTTTTTTACTCAAAGTTTTAAGTCCAGGGCTAAAAGCAGGAGGATAGCTTAAGCCTTCAATATTGATTATGTGCCACTGTCAGCACATCCCAGGTGCCAGGCTGTTCTATATACTCCTTTATACTTTAAACTCTCTGAGTGTATCACAATTGAGCAATCCTATCTTTTGAATACACAATCTTAATAAGACTGACCTTGAGAGTTTGTGAACTCTCAGGAGTTTTCCAGATTTCTGCACAGGTGCTGCATGTCCTAGAGCTGGACCTAGAGAAAGGTTAACAAATACATTTTCAGTTGGACTGTCAAATACTATAAGAAGTACAGCACAGTTCCCTCAATCCAAAATTATAATCATGTCTCATCACAAGATTCAGCACAATGACACTGTTGATTTGTATTTTTATTAAATTTTCTTTTGGGGGGTGGGGTTATAAGTGTAAAGCAAAGTTTTGGAAATTGTACTCGTTATTGTCATCTGCATTTAATTCTCTGAGCTCTCTGCGTTTGACTTCTAAAACAGATCTTTATACTATAGTATTTTACTATGAATTCAGACGTCAGACTGTGTCTTGACCTAATAATTGTCCAGTGCACCAGTTAACTTTCTTGACGAGTCATCATATTTGACTCCTGTTCTTCTTTATTATGAAACTGAGAGGTAGCAGCCCCTCCCATCTTAACCGACTTTTCAGTGTATAGCAAACGATAGCCTCATCTTCAAGGAATACTCATAATCAATTCTCGAAAGACTGCAAGTCTTCCCATCTATGTAGAGAAAACCTACAGAATGGCTGGCTTTGCAGTGGGGAAAAGCAGTGGAGGCAGATACCTCTGGCAAGCTGTAAAATGGCCTTTAATCACTCTGAATTAATGTTCCTTGGATTACTGGTATTTTCCAGTTGTTCTTCCCACTCCTGTGTTATTTAGGGAAACAGATCCACAATGCCAAATGGATCAAATTAAATATTCTCTCATTGACTTTCATTTGACTACAGTTACTGATATTCTTCGGCTTGGGACGGTTGCTCAACTTAAATTCAAATTAAGCTACTGTCTCAAATTTATCGGACACTAACACTTGTGCCCCTTTTTTATCAGATAAGGGCTAAATGAAACCGATTATCCCAATTAGCTTTAGTATAGATGTGTTATATTCTTTTCATTGGATAGAACAGCTTGATGTTGGAGGGCTTTCAATATAAACTACTTTCCTGATTTCCTGTTACTTTTTTTTTTGTCAAGGGGACTTGACTTGGCCATTATATACTGTGTTTTTATAATCTATAATCCCTATATAATTCCATAATCCTTGTTTGAAAGCACATGTGTGCTTAGAGTTGTTTAGCTAGATGACCCACTTTTTGTTGAGACTGACTTCACAGACAGATGTTCTTTTCCTTTACAAACCAGTGGGATGAATCAGAAGTCATTATTCCATCAATGATGGCAAGGCATCTTATTTGATCTAGCATAAAACAGTCAGGGTATGACTTTTATATGCATATGTTTTTTACTGCATTCTCTGAAAGGATACTACAATGTGACAGTGTTATCGGCTTTCTGTTGTCTTTGGCTGCTGATTGAAAATGAGAAATTTCCAATGTTAAAACTGAAGTTGTAAACTTTCAGTGGTATGAGATAAAAAAGGACATACTGTGTGTTTAAGGTGTTTTATATCTCAACCATATTTGACAATGAATGATGAGTTGTGCAGCCGTCTCTCCTTAAACGGTCCCTCAGGGGTGCTTTGTAGAGCCCCTCACCTTCCTGCATCTGGGAAACTAGAGGACTTCTGAGGCCTGACGTCCAAGTCTTCCTTTCAAAGAAACGTTTGTCTTGTTTCTTCCATATCTGATGTCACCCTGTACCCAGAACCTGCATGTGATCTTCTGCAGCTGGAAGAGCAGCCCCGAATGCATTTTACACGCCAGTGAAAAGCAGGGTTTACTGGGTCATTCACCATCTGACATCACAGCGCAGTCTGGTTGAGACTGGATTTTTCTTCCAATACTTCTGTCCATTGACAGCAATATCCTCAAATTGCACCGTGTCTTTAACATTTTATATCATGCTGTATGACTGAGCTCAGATGTCTGCCTTAAATCGTTTTAACTGACCTCTAGACTTTGGGTTTGGTTGTCTGCCAGTGTATGTGGATCACTGCATAAATACAAAGATCCTTTCTTTATGACAAAGTGATTCTGCATATTTGTAATTTTTTAGTTCACTTGTTGTGGTTCATACCACTGTTAAACACCCATCGGTTCAAACTGACTGGTTTGAGCAAACTGTATTTTCTTGATATTTAACCATATTGAAGTCACAATCATGTCAGACATTAAAATCCCTCATGCCTCACATGGGAGCTATAATGGTCGCAACAGTGTCATGGCCCTTCTCCAAATGTCTTGAAATGTCCAGGAATGAATATAGGTGAAGAGTGAAAAGGTAAAAGATCATGTACTAATCATATATGCTTCCATCTCAGAGTAGCCTGAGTGGAAGTTTCGTTCATTTTACCATTTTTCAACTTCAGCATTAACACATAGCAAAACAAAGTGAAAGCGTGCCCGAACAAGATCTTTTCTTTATTGGCAGCTGATACTTGAACAAGAGGTTGACTTGGCTCAAAAAAGCAACTGCTGAGGCGTTTCTGGACCTCCAGACCTTTGTGACCAATGGCGTGTTATCCCTCGCTTTGTCATGTTTAAGAAAAACCCGTCCCCATTCAAAGCAGCATCCATCAGTGTTAGTTGAGAACAATGACAGATTGCCTTTCTCCTGCACTCAAAGCATCTGGATCCTTTCTCTACTCCCCCTCTTTTATTTATGGTAAACAGCCTGAATAACAGCTGGGCAATGGGAGTTTACAAGTTAATCAATTGTTTGTTAGGGAGACACAGCGTTGCCCCATACTCAACCATCTGCGAGTTAATGTTCATTTACCATGCTAATTTTCCCACAGGCAACAGCAAATCGATTGATTACCTCGTAAGCGATTTGTACATTTTTAGCATTACGGAATACTTGAGACAGAAATTTACACTTTTTTAGGTGGATAAATTAAAACATTAAGAGTTCAATATTGTTTAACTTATAGCATGATTGAAATCAAGAAAATGAATGTAAAAGCAGCAGTCTTGTATATCACTCCAAATTTTTATTCCTGCATTGGGATGTCCTTGAAGTCATATTAAGTTTCACTTGCTGGTGGTAGATTTAGGTAGACACTGTTTATCTTGGACACTGTGCTTCCTGTTAAAGTAATGTTGCCTTTGTCTGTCTTCCCAGGTATTTGTGCCTTTGGCAGGGTCCTGGTCTTTTATTACTTCCTGCTTCCCTTCAATTCCACAAGACAAACCCACATAATCACAGACTTCAGCTAGATCATTCACGATTATCTCCCAACAGCAATTCACGATTGTCTCGTGTATTATGCCACAGAGGTTATAATCAGATGAATTTAATGATTATAATTTTAATTTTTATGTGTCTCTATATATATATACTATTGATATACTTTTCGGGGGTAAATATGCTTCATTTGGCTGTGCCATGGAAGTCTTCAGCCAATGTTGGGATTGGCATTATTTACAATTGTGCTCTGAGCACTAGTATTCACCTTCCCTGTTTGCCGGCTGCAGCTCAGAAACCACACTGTACTTTATTTATAATCCAACCAACCTCGATGTGGAACTATTGCCCTGTACTCTTGCTCGCATCACACAGTGAGGTTACTTCCCTCTGCACCTCCACCACTGCTCTTGCATTCCAACATGGCTCTAGGACAGCAGCCTAGCAAAGCTCTGTACTCTTCAAATCACAAAGAGGCCTAGATCAGAGCCGTGCTGGACGGGAGCCAGGATCTACCCTCACAGCCCAGGCAGCTGGGGGCAGCCTATAATAAGTGGGAGACAATGAGAACTAGCACACCTCCCACGCTTTGCATGTGGATGTCGAAACTGAATTGAAATTAAATGGCTTCATAGGTTTTCCATAGACCACGCTAATTACGAAACGATGAGAAAACCTCGAGTGGGTTTAGTGGAGATGTACAGCATATTAAGGGCTGCCAAGAGAATGTGCATTATTCAGTTTACAGTTAGTTTTTAAAGTGCAAAGTTGTGAAGTAAAAAGATTATTGTGATGTGCGGAAAATATATAAGGGCAGCAATTTTTTGAGTTTTTTATTTGACTTTTAAAAGGAGAGAAACAATATCTGGTATAAACAATTACTCATTTCTTGTAACTTTGAGATTTTTTAGTCAGTTTGATGCAAAGAGTGGGTGCTTCAACTTTTTTTTTCTTTTTTTGCTATCCAACAGTCATTAAAATATGCAGCCTATGTAAATATTTTTTGTTTTCACAAGAGAAGGTGGAGATATTAAAGGCATTCTATTTTAATGAATAATAATGAACACTGCGATGTAGATGGTGGTGGTGCTTTAATGGTCCCTTGTAGCCTCTTAAGCTACTGGTGATAAATCTTACACAGGCACACTCGTATAACTAAAACCCAAACCTCATTCAACTTCACATCCATCAGTGTTTGGCTCAAAGCGATGACAAAGCACTTTCAATTACACCAGTAACTGACTCTGGAAACAGTTCATAGCAGGCTCAAAGAATATGGGGGGGGAAACACAAGGGGGACGAGGGTAAGAATGGCTGGTAGGGCATCCGTTTGACTTGCTCCCAAATAATAAAAAGGGTGGTGTGACGTGGAGACACAAGGGATGCCGCCAGCATCGCAAACCCAAGAACAATTCACCTATTTTGTGCGCTGTCACCCCTGTAGTCTGATTTATGGTTGGGACATCCTTCCTATGACCCATTCGTCCATCAGCTAGGCGCTGTAAGGATACCCTGGTGATTAAAGGCTGAAGTATCAAAGCGTCCTCAGTTAGAGCTCTTGTCTAGTACCAGAGGGCCTTGTGGTGCTGAATGGGGAGTGTGGCGTTTGGGAGGGAGAGCAACGCAGTGGTAAAGGAGTGTGATTCTTAACCCTAAGCATCAGGGGATAGAAGAGCTTTTTGAGAGTCCATCAACTGAACATGCATCATTCCATAATGTTGGTGTTTTCTTTTCCATTTTTCCCATCCCAGCTTGTAATTATATTACGTTGAGTGTGTCCTCTCTAAAACTTAACATGGCACTGTTTAATTGGAGTGATTTTACTCATAATTGGATGATCCTCTCTGCCACTTTTGGCTTCCACTTTGTTTGAATAAGCAGGCTAATTTCAGAATCCATCATCAAAATTAATCAATATTGCATACTTAATATTGAAGTTGAAAAATTAAATAATTTGGAAAATGTAAAATTACTCTGAATAATGGGACCACTAATGATCAACAAAAACCGTAACTCAACCATGATGGCACCAGCAGGGGACGAGGCAACAACAGATGAGTGATAATCATTTTTCTCCCACTCTTTTAGAATACCTTCATTACATAAATAAAAGAAGAGTCAGATTTGCCAGGGGGCCTGATCTTTTATCGGACCTCTGACTCTAACCCCCCTGATGAAAGGCCCACACTAACATCAGGAGTCCGGAGCCTTAACTCTCTAACTTCAGGCAATTATGACACAGAGCAGAACTCTGCCTTCTGCACTCCAAAAGAAGAAGAAAAAAGGCATTTCCTTTTTTTTATTTTTTTTTCTGCGCTTAGTTGTAAAAATAAGCTTGCACTCCTCAATTGCAGTCACCCCGTGCCCTTTGCAATAGCAGCAAGGATGTTTCGGAACAAGCCACAGGGCAAAACAAATCACTTGTGATTTACAGAATTATAAAGATTTTAATAGCTGCAATGTTTCTCTCTCAGATTGGTCTTTATTTCCAGGAGTCAAAGTTTCCTCTGTGCCCCGGGCTTTGAAAAGCAGTAATTGGCCAACAGAGAGACTTAGGATCTCCCTGAGTGATTGAGGGTATTTGTTGCTGTGAACTTGAGGGCATCCACTAAAGATCACAGGTCCAGGTTCTGAGAGACTGCATCTTGTCAAGCGCAATTCATTTTGCAGCTGGGGAAGTCGGTTTTGTCTAAAGTTTCGCTGTCTCTGTGGAACTCCGACTGTTTTTTTGCTATTTCATATCCAGTTGTTATTATTATTGTTTTTAATAATTAGTCATTTATTTGGATAATTCTGCCAAAATAAGGACCACCGGTGTGTGACCCAAAGAAAGCCTTTGATGTATGCAGGAAGAAAGCAGCGAGTGCTACTCAGGCATGTAAGAAAACATAGCGGCACAAAGTTCAGCTTTGAGAAACAACAGACTTTTGAAGTAGAATTAAAAATAAAAAGAATTCTCTTTGGCTATGACTCATCTCACCATACACAACAGAGACTTATCAATAAAAGCTAAAGCCTTGCGGTATTCTCTGCAGCCCTGGCTTGACTTTTAGCTCGTTCTCTCACAATTAACGCCACATCAGTCAACATTACAAATGAGTTCAAATTGATCTTGTAATGTATAATATGATATTTCCTTATTGCACATTGTCCTAAGCAACAGACATTTCCTTTTTTTTATTTTTTTCAGATGCTCCATTCAGATAGTGTACAAAACATTGCCTCTCACATCTGCAGAACAACTCTCATAATGTTGAAAGCATGTGCTCTCTTTTAGAAAAACAAGTCTGGCAGTAGCTAAGCTATATTAAGGAAATCCACCAGGGAGGCATAATCGAGTTTGACTCTCTACCGGTGGTCTCCTTGTTAGTGTTGCGAGTGTCAGAACTGACAGTGCAGGTAGCTCAAATGCCACTTAAGGTTTTAGCTTCAGTGGCTTTTGGAAAGAAATGACCGTGACCTGTGTAGCTTGAGCCCACATCCCACACCCTTTCTGCCTGACAGCCGCTCAATGGCAAGTGTCTGCCAGCATGCCGAGGGGAACGCTGCCAAGCAGCCGGAGATAGAGATGATTACCACATCCCTCTCTCCCTCTCAGCCTGCTCGCTGAAAACTGATACCTACTAACAAACTGCTGTCAACATGTTAGCGAGGCAGAGAGAGTGAGAGCAGTAGCATGTGCTGAGAGAAGAAAAAAAGGGGAGAAAAAGAGATGTGTGGGAGAATCGGTGTGGGGAGTCCAAACAAGTTGGGATTAATGACATTGAAACAGGTCCTTTTTTCCCCCTTTTTTTTTTTTTTTTTTAGAGCTAACACTGTTGAGGTAGACTTGAAGAATGCAATCAACACTATTAGAAACAAGTCTGGTTAGGAAGGCACTTACCTACAAAGTGACAATCAAATGATGGATGTCAGACAATGAAGTCATAAGGTCAGTTATTTTAGGGCTACTGTAGCTTATTAGCCTTGAATGCAAATGCAGCAGGATTTGTTTTCTCGGAGAAAACAGAACTTAACTTTTTTTAAAACATTATAATGTATGCAGAATAAATGCTACATTATCAAGAGTTTTTTTTAATGGTGTTGTGTATATATGCAAATCACTTTAGACCTTTAGTCCACTCATTTAAAACTTAGGCTTTCCTGCTGTGTACAGAATGAATGCGTTCCCTGCGAAATATGAGTTGTAAATGTCATTGTTTTTGAATATATCCCCCACTGTGCCACTTCGGAGATGCGCATTTAAGTGAAATAAAAGAAAAGAGAAATCACAGCTGACATATTTTTCTAATTGTTGCAGAGGACAGGAGGCAGCATGGAGTAGCTTGAATCATTGGTAATTAGAATATCACTGTGCTAATTACAAAGGGTTTTGATTGTCTGATTTTCAGCTGACGGCCTATTTTAGCTATTGTCTCATACACGTTTGTTTTTGACAATCGAGAATGACAATTATGATAATGTGCATCCCAGCATGACATACTTTTGTCAAAGACATGAAAAATTACATGGTAAGTAATGCATGTGAAGATTTTGTGGAAAATGCTAATTAAAGATATTGTATCAATTAAATTTATACATATTTTTTTTCATTTGTAAATCAAGATATTTCTTTCCATGATTATTCCTCATTATGATTAGACAAAACTCAATCAGCCATTGTTTAGTTTAGTTTTTTTCTTTATCACTTTGTCACATAGTCACTGTTTTCTACCTGCACGAAAAATGCAGATTACTTTAGGAAAGCAAAACTTTTTCTCGAGCACCACTCATTTCAAACGCAAAGTCTGTGATTAACATATTTGTCGACTCATTAAATGCCACCGACTGAAAAGTAAGTCAGAGACAAAGTTCAAGTGTCTACAGTAACACTTTGGAACTTTGTCGAGCAACAAGATCAGTATTTCTCTAAAAATCAATTTTCAAGAAGAGACAATGGAAACAAACCTAAGTGCTAGTTTGAATCAAACCCATAAGGCTTCTAGGGGAAACCACCAAGCCTAAGAAGCACTTTATTAGCCAGCAGGAAAGGGGGGGGGCGGGTCACGAGGACCAGCCCTATCATTGATTGAGGTTTGGAGGATGCATCCACAGCTGCACTTTCTCTAAATTTCTAAGAGTAAATATGCACCTTTTGAAGTGGGGGGTGCCTGGGAGCACTCCTCTGCACAGATTGTGTGGGTTTCTGCGGGGAGCCTTAGTTATGGGAAAGATCAATGGACAGGGCATTAGGGGTGGAAAGCACACCACACTGTCCAGCCCTGCAGCCCGTGGAACAACACAGCAGCTCCTAGATGGCCAGAATTATTGAGCTGAAGGCAGTTTAATTCTCTGAGCTATTTTGTGAAACTAAAATCTTCTATAGATTGTAAAATGCTTTGAAAACAAAAGGATTAAACATTGTATTAACTTTACATGCGGTTATTTTTTAGTTCATATGGTTTCGCTGACACGTTTGTTCTTCTCAGCAACTTGTGGTCATGATCTTGAGAATAAGCTTTATAGCTGTAAAATAAACATATTTTAAACCAATCCCCTGTGGATGATTTTGATTTTGCAGCTCTTGCATTCTTGCACTTGGAAGTTTTTTTGGATCTTTACTACGTGCGTAGGCAGAGATATTTTCATGAAGTTCAACTCTGATATGACTTTCCTAATTCAACAGTTTTAGGAAGAAAATACTTTTTTAAACAAACACAACCTAATATTTTTACTGGAATTATATTGTTGGGTAATAACTGACTGGCAAAAGCCGAGGGCTTCTCCGCGAAAGCATGGAAAAACCCATATCCTGATTATTCTGTGGTTGACTATGTGTGCCTGTGGCTGGCTGTAAGTGCATTAGACTTGTGCTGAACACACAGCTTCCATATTGTGGTTTGTGTAGACGATGGAAAAGCCTTCTGGGGTAGCCACACTTCCAGATGAAGCTAATCTGCTTGTGGTTGCAACACACTGATAAGAGAAAGAATATTTTCTAATCCTTCCCTTTTTCTGCTTGCACTTTGGAACGGGTTCTCAAATTCGTAGCATTGTTAAATGAAGATTTTGAGAAGCGTTGAATTATATTATCAAAATGCAATTAAACCCATATCATCGGGAATTATTTTTTAATTAATCTGAATGAAACGTGTGTGATTCCGATCCCCTGATAGAGATGACAGGGGTAGCATTATCACTCCTTCGCAGTGTCAAAAGTTAGATCTCCTGCGCTCTCAGGTGTCGCCGGGGCTTTGCCTCCGCTGGGCTAGGAGATGTAGCCAGAGAGAGTTAGCATTTACAACCCCTGTCACACTCCACAAAACACCGTGTCACTCAAGCACAGCCTGTGTGGCAGCTCTGGCATTAATGGAGACGTTGACATCTTCCGACAGAGTGTTTATCTAATACTAATGCTAAGCAACCAGAGCCAGTCGCCCCCACACTGAGCCACCCAGCCCCGCCGCAGTGCTTGGTGTCTGGCAATCACGCTACTTTTCTCATTCATCCCTGTAGACTCTTTGAATTCATAACAATGACATGGCTGCTCCTCTGTGTCTTTTTTTTTTATTATTATCATTCATCCAGATATCTTGCCATCAATTGGAAGACAGCCCTACTGTTAATTCCTGACATATTGCAGGAACATCACCTGTGAATGCCGGCTTGAAACTTGAGCTCAGGGCCTAAACAAAAGGTGTTAACGTATTTCCGCGGCAGGGTTGTTTTGGGGTATTTTCTACCTGGTAGCTCACCGACAACGTTGTGAAAGGTTTTCTTTCAGCCTATGTAGAGTTTTTGCATGAATGAAGGCATATTTTAAAAACATCCTTTATTCATTCAATATTAATAATTTTGATTTGTGACACATATTGTGACCTAGTAATGAAGAAAATCAAATAAGAAGAGAAATACAGTGATTGCAGGGAGATGTCTGTATAACAGCAAGCTGTTTTTTCCTTTTTAGACGCAAATACAATGCAATATGCAATTCACCAAGGGCCACAGAAGTTTCTATATGTTACTGTATGTATCAGAGACCGACGATGGGTTTATGAAGTGTATGGAGCTATCTTTAGAGGATTGATTTCCCATACCGCCATGGAGTTGGCTACATTTATATTCCATGCCTGTGGCTCCATGACCCCTGGTTCTCCTTTGATGTGGCAGGCAGAAGCACAAACCAGGATGAGGCAGAAAGAGTGAAGGCTGAGGGATAGCAATAGGTGAAAGAGTCTACAATGGGAGCTGGGGGGGAGGTAGAAATGTTTCTCTCGGTGCAGGTTTCTAGGAGGGAGAGCGAGAAAGCCCGGTGCGCGTTTTTGCGGGAAGCTGTGCGAGCCAATGAAGCCATCATCTGACAGATCTGAGAGAGTTGGGGGGTTGGGAGAGGGCATGACAGTGGCGCGAGCTGATAGAGACGTCAGCCTTGCTTCAGTAATCTCACGACGGCTGGCCGCAGCGAGGGGCCATCGAGGGGCCCACGAGAGCAGAGGCATGATAGAGTAGACCACCCCGACACCACACGCAGGGGGCCAGGCAGTACGGACAAATCAAAGCGGGAAGAAGTAATTTTTGAGAAATTACAGAAATCTCCATGGAAATTAGCATGAAACACTTTCTAATCTCTTGCTTTTCACCATGGACGATAGGGGTCAGCGCTTCAAGTTCTCCAGCCCTTGCTTTTCCTTTCTCTCTGGCCCCATCCCTAATTTCATTATTCCCTCTTGATTTTTTTTTTTTTTTCTCCCTCCCGCTTCTTATGTGTACTCATTTTACAGCCTGACACTCTGAAAAAAAGCCCCTCCCTCTGCTCATATTCTTCAACCATTCATTTGCTTTAACCCTTTTCATTGACCACAATTAAACGTTTAGATTTCAAAAGCAAATCAAGGGAGAGTCGAGCCTTGGCCTCTGAGTGACACAGGATCAAGCTGTTGGGTGCTTCGGAGCCTCAGATGGGGTGAATCCCCCAAGATGTGTCCTTTGCACCCTTCCTTTCGTTCATGTGGTGTCTGTCAGAGCTCAGAACTCTGGTCAAATGAATGGGCGGAGTAAGGCACCCCAACTTGTGACCATGTGGTTATTGATAATCAACAGCATTTACAGCACCACAATGACTCTCTAAGCCAGAATTCTTCTCATCACAATTGTTCTCTTTCAAAAACACGAGACAAAACGCGCTCTTCAGAAAATTTTCATGGAGTGTATGGTATGTTAGCATGTAGGATTTTTAAAACATATTGCGCACTGAATTTCTGGATGGTTTTATAATTTTATTAGTGCTTTTATTTTTTTTGTGGTTAGATTTGATTCTTACAAAGAGTAAAAGGAAGAGCCTGATCTTTAAAATTATGGTAAAAAAATGTACAAACGTTTGGACTGAAGGTTTTTTTTTTTTTATATATGAATGTTGTTATTGTTATATATTACAGATACAGTTATGTTTACGTGTACCGAATATAGCATAGCTTATTTTTATTCCATTTTGCATCCATAGCAACACAGCGTATTGTTCTCTCTTCGCCGTGGTCAGACCAGCGAATATTCCACTAAACAAGGCTGCTCCTTCCTTATTCATACAAACCGAGCCAGTACTTCATCTGTAGCCTGAAATGCTTTTCTGCTTTTGGTCTTCATTTCAGGAAATAATTTTGAAAGACACACTGATCACTTGGACGTTACTTTTTAGAATACAAATAGTTTGAGTGTAAAATTAAATAATTAAAATAAACTATCATTAAAATAAAATGTTCTAAAATTTGTCTTTAATTATTCACAATTAAAGGAACCTGATTAATTTAATTTCCACATTTAATCGTTAAATTTTCTCACTTTTCTTGCTCTTTGCAAAGAGAATGGGTTGCCAAAAAAATCTGTTTGAGGTATGTATAAAACAGATCGGAGTCTGCTGAAGTACATGTACCACATAAGGAACATTGCAAAACGGAATGGAGACAAATTTCTGTGCTCTTTTATGACGATAGATTAAAAAAAAAGTATTTTCTTACTGCTGTCACAATTTGTTTGAAGTTAACTAAACTTGTTTTGTCATTTTATCATGTTTTTGCAGGTTTCACTTGGTTTTACCTTCAAATCAGTACGTTGTGATCATGTTAAGTAATTATGCATGTCACTGTCATCCTGTCCACACATCTCGGCTGGATTGAATAAAGTTGCATTCAAATTTACTAATAGCTACAACAGACAAGATAGAAATAATGAGCATTAGACCTGAAAGGGAAATAGTGGCATTTGATTAGCATTATATTGTGTGCTGATTCATGGGGAGTTGCTACTGTGTAACTTTGTAGGAGACTTAATTAGAGACTTAGACATTTCAGTGACAAGTACTGGAAATGTGTGCAAGATACTGAAACCTCTCTGACCTCTAGTTAAACCCTCGCTTCTGTTCTAATAGTTTGCCCTCTAATTAAGCTCCAAAGTTGGATATTCGAGTTGCTTTTTTTTCATCATCTGCACGCAATTTTGCTAACTGCAAATTTAGAAAATGACAGTATTCTTCAAAATCATAGAGTGTGATGTTGTGATCCACAAAAAAGTCTCAGAAATTGTAAAAATGTGGAGAAAATACTTTCTTTTTTAATCGAAGCATTCTAAAGGTTTTGAATAAGTAAGCTCTCACCGAAGAAAATAGAATTCTACGTTTTAGAACAAAAGAAATGCACATAATGCGTAGGTTATGGTTTGGTGTCCTAGTTTTGTTTTTTCCGTTGATTTTTTTTATTCAGTTGGTCATTAGATGGGGCAAATCAATAAGGTAAAACGAATTTGCTTAAACTATGGCTGATCTTTTGTGAAGGAATATGACATGAATATAAGAATACAAACATTGAGAAACCTTTTAACCCATAAGACATCTGAGAGAGCCTGAATGAACTTGCTCTTAGTTGTGGTTCTACCAGTAATAGATAGATGGCACTGCATCCAAGGCAGAGCAAAGGGCCAGAGACTTCTCTCAACTACCTCTCAGGGTCTTAGTCTCATTATCCATCTGAAAATTAACCTGTCAATTTATCAATCAACACAATCTCAAGTTTTTTTGCCTCCTGTTTGGCAAATAGCATTACAACAACACCGACACACTGATAACCATGAGGTATGTGTTTGTTAGTGTAGTGAATGAGCACATTATCACTTAAATGATTTCTATGAATCACAATTGCTGCTAGGCAGTTGATAAGGGAAAATACGCCAGCAATTTGATTTTAAAGTATATAACTCTTTATATATTCTTTTATGTGTCTGGTAAATAATGTCAGGGCCAGATGGACTGTTTCTTTATTATTATTCAGCTTTGTTGCAGCTTTATTTAAAAGTCCCATACAAATGTCGGCTGATTTGTCCAGTTTATCATTTTTGCTACCCACGTAGCTGCCACCGTATAAAGATGTGCACATATATATATATATATATATATATATATATATAATGTGTACATACGGTATTTTCTAATTATTAATATTACTTCAAATTTCTAATTGTTATTATTACTTAGAAATATAAAGTCAGTCATATATTGTATTCATATTAATATCAATTTTTATCCTTAAAATATCATGAACAACATTGCACTGCAAGAAAAAAAATTAATTGATAGCATTTGAGTTAAATTTGACTTTATTATTATGTTATTAATAATATTCAAGGAATATTGGATATTCTATTTACACATAGAAAAATCTAAAAGAGGGGGGTCGAATGTAATATGTGTTTGCATGCTCAGCATGCTACAGAGTTTTAATAAGAGGTGGTACGTGTCTTGATGTCTAAATGGATTTTAATGTGATAAGCTAAACAAGCCCCTTAAAAATTCCCACCAAGGGCAACGGCGGGTGGGAGACCTTGGTTTCTTTGGTTCATTCTTCTTCTTCTATGCTTTCCTCTATTAACTGCAACATGACTTGATCAATCCGAAATGGAACAATGTGAACTAGATAGTGGACGTGAGTAGCAGGAGGGACATTTCCTTTTCTAGTTGTTGTTATTTTCAAATGGCCTTAATGTTTGGAGGCATTAGAGAGGAGAGGGCGCTAGTGAGGAAAACTGTCCGAGTGTGTTTTAAAATGCTGACAAAAAGACAAGAACTAAAGGAACACAACATCTGGTAATTTGTTTCAGTAAGCTTAGCCTTGTGATGTAAGCAGATTACTTTCCAACAGAGTGGAAAAGGGGAATGGGTTTTTCTTTCTGTTTTCTTTCTTCGTGTGGCCCTTAATGTCTCTTCCCCATTACTGACCGAGGCAGAGGCCACCATCACTCTGCACAGTTAGTTTATGGTGGTGACTTTATTCATGCTCTTCTCTGCTATTTGATAATTCACATACTCAAGGAGTGGATTTTCAGCAGATCAGAAAATTGCTTGACACACAGTCGGGGTTCAGGGTTTGTTTGGGAGCCCATTTTAACATCTCAAAAGGGGCAAACTCTGTGTCTGTTGGAGGTGGGATGTAAGGCACACAATTCTGCTGGCGCTCTGGGTCCTGATTTGCTCCCTCTCCTCGGAGAGCAGAGATCAGTGGTATGCCCAGATTGAAGGGGAGTGCAGGAACCTGGCGTGATGAAGGACACTGGCTCTCACTCAATGTGTGGAGGAGACCGGAGGATGAAACACACCATTAAGACCAATTTAGAGTGTTGCTCTAAATTTCAGCAGGACTGATCGATCCTGACAGGAGGGCATCGTACCGCCTGCCAGATCACTTAAACCACTGCCCCTTGTCTCACGTTGCTTAATGTCATGTCATTGGCTATCATTCCCAGTCGAACTGTGAGCTGCTGGATTTCATTTCAATTACTTATCGTAGGATTACCTTTTATTTTTACACACCAGTAATCAATGCGGATTTTGATAATGTCATAATGCAATTTCAGCATTGCATTCTATTCTTTTTTTCCCCTCTTTATTCTTAATCCAAAGTGAAATCCTCGGAGACTAGCTGTCCTGTTGGTTTATTGATTCTTTTCCTTGGCTCTGTGAACATCGGA
This sequence comes from Menidia menidia, assembly GCA_907169785.1. Lineage (NCBI taxonomy): Eukaryota > Metazoa > Chordata > Actinopteri > Atheriniformes > Atherinopsidae > Menidia > Menidia menidia. Next base: position 9,976,584 of record CAJRST010022223.1, on the reverse strand, counting down.
CAGAAACTTGAGAGCCAAGGTAGAGAAGAGACTATACCTTACTTAAAGGTTTAACCACTGGACAGGTAGTTGGCAGAATGATAATAATACTAGACAATGATACCTTTTGTTCAAAGACACCTTTTTGAGTGCAACTGAAAGTGTTTTGTGGAATGGAATTAAATACATATCCCAAAGTATGACTAAATAATATGTGAAGAGCCTCTATCTCACTGTAAAAGAAAGAATGAGCCGTTTAGGATTAATGGTGAAACATAAAACAAGATGACACGCAAAGCAGGATAAGAATAAACTGGCAAAGCAAAGGTATTCATCTTTCATTATTAATCTCAGTACCTCCCGCGATGCATTACATTAGACATTCCAACGGAAATATCCCCCTCCCCCTTCACACCCCTACAAGTGTATATTGTGATTTAGGCCCTGCATTATTGTTATTGCAGTGCTACTTTCCGCTGGTGCTGCACTGACATTTTATGTGCCATCTATTTATTAGTTGGGATGTTCATCGAGGCAGCTCAGGTTAAGTATCTTGCTCAGTGTCTGACTGGAGATATTGAACCTGCAGCCCTCTTGTCCCAAGTTCAGTTCCCTAACCACAACCAGTTTGCCCCTTTGAAGGATGAGGTCTCAGGAAGAGTGGTGCAATGTATACCACACAGACAGTGATCTATTCTGTGTCTGATATCACGTTGCACCATGTCACTGACTGATGTTACCTGCATCCTCTGTGATGATTAGATCCATGACTGTGCCTACTATTCCCTTATAAAATCAGTTCCTTTCTTTTAACCCTCAACTCGCCGAGTCCTATAACAGAGGGGCTAAAACAAGTGAGGGAGGGCGAGGAAGTTATTTTAAGCCAGTTATTGCTTTGTTGTGTGCTGTCATTCCACCTTTGACAAATGTTCTTCATCTAAGTAGCTGACAAGCCCCACTGCATAACCAGATTATGGGCTGGAATATAGGTTATGTAAGGAATTCTTTAAGACATCTGCTAAACACAGTCATATGTGATGAAATATACCGTGATGAAATAAGATATCTATTGTACTGTAAGCATCCTTGCACAGGTTTATTGTAATCTTACCGGTAGGCCTGATCATCTGATCATGCAGGAATATAGAGGCAATTTTAACTTCATGTACATGTATCTATGTGTGTGTATAAAAGTATTCATATATACATATACAAATATATATATATGTGTGTGTGTGTGTATAGTCCTATACATAATCTAATTTACAAATGATAACATATGGTTTTGTTGTATTTGTGAAAAGCTGTGTTCTTGTTTAGTTTCTATATGTTTTGAGTTTATTTTCATGTTTGTTTTCTGTTGTTTATTTTAGTCTTCTCATTTTTGCTTAGGTGACTTCTTGGCTGTCAGTATTTATGGAAAATTCCCTTTCTTTCTTGATGTTTTCTTAAATTCTCTCTGTTTAGTTTTTCTGCATTTCGTTTAATATTTTTCTCTAGCAAGTTTTTCCCCTGTTTAATTTTCTGATTTTTGTTGGCTTTTTTTTTTTTTTTGCCTCCATTGTTATTTTTAATAGATTAATACATTTTTCGGTTATTTCTTTAACTTTAAATGTAGCTTTTCTGTGGTAGGGATTTTTTTAAAATGCTTCATGTATGAATTGTATTGAGTTGCAAATTTAAGTTAAAATCTGATTATGTTGCACATATTTAGATAACCTTTACCAAAGTCTGTTTAAATAAAAAAAGAAAAAAAGAAAAGGCAGTGTGTTAATCATTTGAAAAAAAATAATAATAATCAGATATTAAACCTCAAATTCACACTAAAGGAAGTAAACTAGCAGCCCATTGCACACTTAATGATTTGCCTGGTATATTTCTTCAGGGGCTGTCTGTGCCACCAGCTGAGGCGTTAATACAAATATAGCAGATAATTTGTGAACTAACCTGTTTTTAAGTGGCTTTCTATAAAAGTGTGACAGGCAGGTGGGGAAACAAGGAAAAAGGTAATTAGATATTTGTTTTTTTCTGAACCACCCAGAATTTTCAGGTTTTCTGAGAACAGAACTTTTAGATCAATTATTTTATATGTGTTCCTTTATCTTTTGTAAATCTATCCAACCACATGTTACAATCATTGTGCATAAAATAAGACAACAAGTAATTAAACAAAAATAACATCTCTTTAAATAATCTCATTAGCTTTAGCTGTTTTCCTTTAGAAAAGAAATAGCAGGGCAATTGATAAAGCATAAGCTCCACCTTCACCGCCTCTCCATTTTGTAATCACAGGCAGTTTGGCAGCACAGCGTAATTAGTTTGCATGCCAGATTTCCCATGAGTCCCAACCCAGCTCAAAGCCAATCCCTTCCTCATCAGCAGCCCAGAGACTAAACACCTACTTTATCTGGTTCCCCCAAGGCTGTCCATCCACGGGGAGTCAGGGTGCCCTCAAAAACATTTTCGGTGAAGGCTCCAACGCCTAAGGCTGATACGGGTGAAACTTCAGATGGCAGATGGCACCGGGAAGGAATAGGACTACATCTTTAAAGTAGAACTGTCGAACAAAAGTGGAACATCATATCCTGGAGCCTTGTATCCGAGGGCTGAGATTAAAGCATGAAATAAATGTTTATGGGAGCCACAACTGTTTTAATTTCAATTGGAAGTTTGAAATGATCAAAGTGCCTGATGTGTGGAGGCTTGCTGCAGGGTATTTTTATGTTTTCACCAGTTGACAATAACCAAGGAAATGTTCCACAGCTTGTCCAAATATCATCAGTGATAAACAGCTATGCCGAAGTTGAATGCAGTTTTTCTTTTTCATGAATTCTCTGCAGTATGTGCTGTGCTTACCATATGCACACATCAGGATCTAAACATGATCTCCATAGTCTTTGTGACCAACTACAGTATTTGAAAATGAATCACCAAGTCCTGTTTTTGTTCTCTACCTTATCCAGTTCAGTCTTTTCATGACAAGTGTTTGTACATGGGCATACATCTGAATTACCACTGCCAGTCAACAAGAAGTGATCGGGCAGTTTTTAATACCACTAGGCCCATCTGGGAGAAGGACCCTTTTCATTCGACATACTTGGCTGCTTGTCGCCTCACCATAATGGGCACACTGAACGAGCTCTGAAGCAATAGCCAATTAAATGCCTTGAAGGGGATGCCTCGAGGCCCTGCATGAAAGGCTTCAGGTGTGAAATGCTTGTTTTTCAAGAGTGCTGCAAATGTTGGCTGCTTTCAAGTTTGCTATTGCCCTGCTGGCTTCCCCTTCCAGCCCACCCCTGCAGCCCTTCTCATGTGGAGGAGGGTAGAGGCTAGAGGTGATGGGCAAGAGAAGACCACTTAAGTACAATTTTCTATTCAGCGTTCCAAACCCGTGCACTCTCGTGTTTTTCACTGCTGCCTCGTAACAGCGAACAGAGTTTCAGATGATGCAGACAATGGCTTTTTAGCACACAATGGAGAGGAGAGGAGAAGCTGAAGGGCAGACAGGGGGAAATATGGATGAGACAGAAACTCTGCGTGTGAATCCGAACTAGACACTGCAGTTGTTGGGTGATGGCAAGGTTGGCTCAGAGGGGGCTTAAAAGGAGATGGATTGTTTGCTAATTGTGGTCATTTCTGACCGGAACATGATGGTTCAATGAGTACTCTAATGTGTTATTGAATGCAGCAAGAACTTGAATAATCATTGTTAGAGGAGGTTCTGTTTTAGAAATAAGTCTTTTAGTCCCTCCTCATTAGGTAAGAATGTTCATTCACATTTCAATGATAAGAACGTGCTACCTTGTCTCTGTGCTGTAAATGTTGACATTTCAATCAACATTCTAATCAGCCTGCACTGAAGTATTTTTGTTTTTCTTTCAGACTGCCATAAGTCCACTTTTTAGACTTGCAGCATAGAGGCTAGAAAACTCGGAGACCACTGAGAGTAACATTAAAGGATGCCTGCAGGCACCAAGAGGAAATAAATGCAGAGGATATTAATCTTATTAGGATCATACATCACCACAGTGTCAGGTGAGGAGACAAATGAATGGGCGCCTGTTTATCTGAGCTAAGCTATGTGGTTTACCTAGCCATTGCTCAGGGGCACCATATTGCCACTAATAAATTGGTTAAGTCTGAACAGAGTGATTGTAATGAAGTTAAGGCTGTGGCTCGCCTGAGCTCGCACCACTACAGGCACCATTCCTGCTTTCGTCTTTTTATCTGTCCAGATTGGGAGAGGCCTTTCGATAAGATGAAGAGGGGAGAAATCAAAATAAATGGAGTCCATTAAAAACCTAATGCATCAACTGCTTGATGAAGTGATTAATACACAGGTTGGGATGTTGATTGATTAAAGCATTTAATCAAACTGTTTAAAAAAATCACTATTAGCAATGGAGCATAAATACTTTGCATGTCTTAAGTGGATGAAACCTTACAAATATCTTCTTTTCTTTAATACTTTAGTTGATCTGAAAGATTGCCATTGTATAGTTCTTTGTTTTTTAAGTGCTCTCACATTGTAAGTAATAATCTTAAGTATGTCATGATTTGTAGTCCACGTAGTTCTCAAATTTTGGCCCTTTTTTTAACCGATTTTAACAAAAGAGCAGTAATTGACATAAGCGAACTCATTAAAGATTTTTCTATGTTTTATTACGCCTGAATACACTTGCATTAGATTTCCACTTAATAGTCAATGGCTAAAATCACTTACAAATTCTAAGGTGGTGGATGAGTGGGAAGTGGCAGACTGGCAACAACATTTGTGAGACTTAAATGTCATTCAAACTCACTAATGCAAAGGGAAATACATAGAGCAGATTGACATCTCAAGCTCTGTGATGTTCATGCTTGATGTATAGCCCATGAAGAAAGGAAATTACAGATGTTGTAATTATCAGCAATGAGTGACCTCATGCGCTAAATGGCGTAGGGTTAAAGTACTTGTGCTTTGCTTTTAAGGTGCTTGGAACAAAAAAAAGAAAAGATTGGCACGTAACTGCAAATGGCATGCTTTTATTAAAAAGAAATAGGGAAAATTGTGACTCGGTAATGTTGTAAATAATTTCTAGTCAGAGTGGTTTTAAGTTGTTCATTCACCTTTGCAAGTACCGGTGTAGGAAGTGGTAGCATTTGTTCTGCTAATTACTTTCGTCTTTGGTAATGATATTCACATTTGAATGGATGCATTGCTACTGACCATAGCTAGAATTATGCTAAAGAAATGTGGTAACATGGATAAATCAACTGTTGTGTGTGTTTGAAAAAAGAATAAAGCTATCTGCAGATCCCTCCTGAAATGATTATTTTAGTGTCAATATCAGAAGGGTATAAAGAATACCTGTGCAATATGTTTTCAAGCAAATTCATTTTTCTTGATTAGATGTAGTTGAGCATATATTTTAAATGATTGTGTAAAGTAGGTTTTGACTTGTTGTAACTAACCCATTGTATAAATATTGTTTAGCAACCCTCTATTCATATATTTTATAATATACTAAGTTATAACGAGGACTTTCCATATGTTGCAGGATCGAAAAAATATAGAAAAATTCTTCAGTTTACAAATGGACATAATCTGGAGCATTGCAGGATGCGTATGTATGAGTCAGCTCATACCAATGACTTCAAGCTTTGTGTTAAAAACATATTTGCCTCTGAGGCTGCTCTCACAGCGTGATAGTCTCATGGACTCAGATTATTTAAGTTGTTATGCCTGAAAATTTCACACATTCAGTTTAAGGGCAATATTTCCATATATTTTATTAAAATGAAAGTCTGGCTCATTGATTGGCCAGGACCAATAAGCAGACATACTTTTCTATTAATTGGCTTGTTTACGATACACACAAAAAAAATAATTAAAGGAGCATTTCTGCAGTCAGGTGCTTTCTGTTTTTACTTTGGTGCTCACAATACAATTGTTTTTCACAAGAAGCTTCTCACAGTATGAAAAGCAGCATGCTGGATAGTCGGTTTGCATTTCCCACTGTAATTGAACCATGCTAGGGTTCACTTGCAAGCAAACCGAGAACCACGTTTTCCAGCAGAGCAGAGTTGAGGATGAGCTTTCACACCCGCCAAACCGTGGAGAGGAAAACGTAACGTAACTGCAAACCATACTTTACATTCTCTAAAACAGTTCCAAAGCGTGGCATTGTGCGCAATTAACGCTGAACAGAAAATAGCACAAAAATGATTTCAAGATGTGTACAGACATTTTCAACCATGACAGCAGAAAAACAAATTACACAATTTCACCTAAACATGTTCATGTAATTATGACATGTGAAAATGCATTACCCACAACCAAAATGACCGTGCACTGCTGAATAAAAGGCACTGCTGATATAATAACACATGTCAGAGGCCTGTAACCTAATGACTGACAATAGTTAAACAATTATTTCACAGAGATATCCTGTTACGAGGGCCTTTTATGATGCTTCGGTTTGAATAAGCCAGCCACTATAAACTGCAACTTGAATTCGTGCCTTTGACTTTGAATCCACTGGCTGTATTTAAAGAGTTTTATGGACTGAAATTGGAGCCCTCTGGTTGAATCATCTTATTTGGCAGTCTCTCTGCTGATGTTATGACAATTAAAGCTGACAACGAAACAAATATTTGATTAGAATCTTTTTAAACGATATTTGGCTTACGAACATATTTGTGTCTGTCGCTAATAGCCAGCTAGGGTTTTCTGTTGTGTTTCTCTGCCTGTTTTAGCTAGTTTAGGCTAATGCTAACTGGGTGTAATTAATGTCAGAAGGAAGTTAATGTGCCCCTTTTAGTCATACAACAGGAATCAAATGAAACAAAGTAGTACATAACTTCAGAAAAGCAAACGAAAAAAAACAGGTAATTCAACAATGGGATGTATTGATCGATTACAATGGCAGATCAATTAATTGATAGAATAATAATAGGGTGCATCCCCAGCAGACACCATAAATCATTAGACTTAAACCTGTGCCAGTCCTGACAAAGCTCGTTCTGGATGTGATCTTCTAGCAGAGTAATAGCAGTTGCCCAAATGACATTTGTAGGGCCCAAATCCCTGCCCTCCAGCACCAGAGCCTCATCCAAGCCCTGTCTGGTCTCCACAAGTGACCCTGACATGCCCCTCGCTCTCCTAAATGCCATTTTATTTATGTTGTTCTTCTATTTAAAGATTCGCTCAAACATCTTAGCATGCGATCATTCAGATATGTGATGTTCTCCTGTTTCTGTTTTCAATGTATGCTCTCTGAATGGAGAGAATCCCCTCTTTGCAGGGCCCCTTTTGTCCTGCTTTTACATATACGAGTTAATGACCAATATCATCAAAAGGCAGCACATCCCAGCTACACACACACAAAAAAACCCCCCCCAAAAGATTATAATGTTGTATTCAGTCTAATGGAAGTATTTTCTGACTTGCACACTGACATAGAAAGATGCATCGGTTACACACTTATTTAACCAATTTGTGATATTGCTATAATAATTATTTGACACTGCGCTGCATCTTTTGACACAATTACACAATGCAGTGCTTGCTATTTAATCTGAAGTCTCCTACAAATGAATAGAAGTCACATGAATGGCACATGAATGACTTGTTAATTATGCAAATGGGTGCTGCAGGAAACCTAGTAAGTTGCGGCAACTCTGTCATCTAAAAGGGTATGGCGAGTGTGATAATGTAGTGGCTTGGCACAGCTCTCTTGATGTAATGACAGGTCAATTTGACTGGCTTTATGCTTTGCACCCTGCTTCTTTTTTTCTGGCTGTGGCGTGGCTTCCCCTGCCGCCCCCCCCTCTGCCTTTCTTGTGTCCCTTGGACTTTGATTTCTCCTTTGTTCTGTCGGCTCCTCTGCTGACACTTCCTGAGAATAAGAGATGCCACACAGCCATGACCTTTTCACACCACACTGATGACCCCTGTCTCTTCCATGCATGACCCCTCACCTAGAAGCTGACAGCTTGATTAATTGAAGAATGTTATGATTTATGAGTATCTTCTCAGCATGATTAACAAGGCAACAGGTGGCACAAACCAAACAGCTAGCAAGAACATTTTTTAGGGTAGGGGAAACAATAGAGGAATATATTTGGAAACTGTGTTTTGTCCAACAGTGACTGTCAGTTTGGTGAAGCCATATATCATTTTGACTTTTTTTGTCAGCCCCTGCAGTTTGGTTATTTTCACAGAAAGGTTTCTTTTGTGTCTGACTCGTCAGCTCCGTCAAAGTGTGGGGACACGTCACGTCCCCATAATGTGGTTAAGCAAAAAGCTCATCCAGGCCTCTGACAATGTCAGACAAAGCCGGTAATTCACAGGTTTTGCCAGTCTAGAGCGTGAAAGCCTGAAAATGGATCGGAAATAAATGTCAAGTTCTCCGATATTTTTTATTTTTATTTTTTTAAACAGCAAAATCAAGAAAATACATATATGATCTGATGTCTATATTTTGTCTGTTGATAGCTTTTATGGCACAAGATTACGAATGACATAGCGTTGGTGCTTGACTCCACACAGCAAAGAGTGTCACTTACAAAGCATAATGTTGGAGGGAACTGTGTCACAGTGACACGGGGGCCACATCCAATTGTCTAACCAAAGCTTCGCAGGTTAACTCACCTGACAGCTCCCAAGATAAGTCTGTCTTGTAGTCAAGACACTTAACTGCCTAATGGAAGTTGGTCGCCCAACTCAGGTGTCAAGGGGATGGGGGTGTTCAAGAGGTCATGTGAGACCTTCTCATTGACTAAGTCAGTCACAGAGCACTGGAAAGTAGGATGGCTGTCTCTTGACACCGTATCACCAGCAGACTGTCCAGCTCAATGAAACACGCATGGTGAGATGTGGTCTTTTCTTTTGACACGGATTTGCTCTGACCCTAGTTTCAGGCTGTGACAGCTGATGGATGACTGATGGCGCTGTCGGTGCAGTGTCACCGGGGGTGGCGGGCAGGGACCTCTCAGAGTGTCCGGCTGACCCAGCGTGAGCCTGTGTTGGGCCAAAGGAGACGAACCCCGCTGCTCCTGAATTATCAGAAAGCGCCGAACACTGTTCCGATGACCAGAAAACAAAATAAACAAGCTTTACATTTCCACATTCGGCCCACTCTTGAATTCTTATCTGTGCTGTTTGTCCAAACTGTCACAGACAGAGTTAGGTCTTACTCCGAGAGCTGAAGGGGCACTGGGATGAAAAAAAAAGTTGTTTACAAAGACCGGTCATCGATGCAAAATTAATTAAAAGGTTAATTTTGGTCACAAGCCGCTGCATCTGAAGGAGCTGACCCCGGCGGTGCTGGTGGCTGCACTTGTCTGAGGTGCCACACGGGCAGCGGCAGGCGGAGGAAACTGGGCCGTGCTCCTCCGCCTCATCGCGCTTGGAGAGCTTAGAGGGCCAGCAGCTGAGAGGAGCAGGTTAAGGTACGGCGCTGCTCCCGTGTCAGCAGCCCCGGCCCGCGATCAGTGGCTCCCTCCTCCTCAAAACACTCCCCAGTCCCGCCACCCACCTCTGCCGTCTCCTAGAGACAGTGCTGCCCACCGCTGGTTGCCCCATATGTTTAGGCTGCACACAAGGTGCTTTCTCGGATACTGTGGTTGCTAATTATAAATTTAATTTGCATTTTAATTAGAATGGTGGAAAATTAAAGCCTGCCAGCTGGAGAATTTCAAAACGCTTCTCCCTCCCTCCTTTCTCTCCCCCAGTTCAGCCTGAGCACGACTCCGTCCCGTCCTGGTTGGCGCACAACAGTGGCACCGGCCCCCTCGCGGCGTGGGACACCGAGCGGCGTCACCCCCCCCGTCTTCCATCCGTGCAGTGTTTTGCTAACTTTCTACATGTGTGGTGAAAACAGCCGCCTTCATTATCCACAATTTCTACTAATGAAATGATTCATGGCTCATTTGGCGCCGCCCATCATTTAGTTATGGTCGTAAAATTCATTGCCATTATTTAGAATTAAATCTAATCCGCTATCGAATGCTTTCCTCTTTGCTGGTGTTAGCAAAACGGTGTTCAAATCCCTGTCATGGCGCTCAATTGACTCACTTTTCACATGTCGGGAAGGAAGTGGTCTGCCTGTGTGGGCTGGCACTATCTTCAGTTTTGGTCATTATTTTTCAATCTACATAATTCATCCCATTCCCCGCGTTGCTCCCCCATGGTCATTCTCATTCCCTCTCTCACCTCCCACGGGCGTCCTTGCTCAATAATTGTCATTAATTGATTGACAGCTCTGATAGACCCAACTAACCCCAGTTTTGCTCTCATGTCTATGTTTCAAATGAGAGCTTGTACATCCAGTGACCTTGTCTGCCCATCAGCTCTCAGCAAATGTGAAGCCAATCCAGAGAATGTCTCACCTTAGCAAAGCAGAGCATCCTAAATGATTGTAATTGGTTTCGGAGTCTGTCTTGTGTGGACTGCGTTGTGTGTGGGAACTGCTAATGTTCAGCAAGCTGAGCTTAAACTGTTTATGTTGCTCATATCTCACAAGCAAACAGTTTCATGGCTACGTACCAAGTTTAAATATTTAGATTTTTTACAGTCCAGTTTTTTATGTTATTCATTTTAAATGTGATGTCCCTGTAATTATTCCTCAAGTCTTAGAAAGTTAGCCCGATTAGGTACCTTTCGTAGTACAGTTGGTTTGTTAAACTAAGACGGTCCAGGATTATTTTCCTTTACAGGTTTCTCCACCTGTAAAGGAAACCTGGCTGTCTGTGCAGAATTTGAAAGTTAAAATGAGTGATCTACCGTGTGAGCTTAAACATCCAGGTTTCCAGTAGGCAGCGGAGCTATTGTTAATAAAGTCATTATAGTTTCTTTCTCTACAGTAATCTATGCATGTACTCTGTCACAGGCCCATGTAACGTCTGACATTCTTCCAGGTTGTTTTGGTTTGGGAGGCTGCCAGCCCCAGTTTTGCACCTCTTTGCAGGCCCAGTTTGATGTGGTGTGAATAACATTCAGACATACACACACGCCCTCATTAGCATTCATTCAGGGAAGCAATGCAGGACACCCTCTCTGCTCTGAGGGTGGCATTTGGCAAGGGCCAAATACACCTGGCAAAAAAAGCCCCATCATTCCCTAGCCTATCATCTTCAGCACATTTAGCTCTCCAGCATGCTCACAGAAACTGCCTTTTCTTTTTTTTTTTTTAAACCACAACATGTCATAAAGGAGTCAAACTATTTGTTAAAGAGTATTTTTGTTACGGGGCCGCCCGATTTAAACACATCAAACCTTTGGTGTGAGTTGGCGGAAAAGGATGCTTTTGAGCTAAAATCAAATTGTTGATTTGAATATGTAAAAAATTAAATGAAAAAGCAGAGCTGCTCCACTGGCATTCAGAAGTGCGGCATACTGGAGTTGGGTGGATTCATCGGGCTCAATGCGAAGCAGCGGTTGCTCTTTAAAAGACAGAGGCAAAGAAATAGTGACAGCAGGCTTTCTCCATACCTGAGAATGTGCTATTCTGTTCAACAGTCTCCCATCCACTCAGCTACTTGATCTTTAGCATTACTGTTAAGATATTTAGTCGCACCATTGATGGTACGGCTCCAAGCTGATCTTGACATCACAACAAGTTGACAGAGGGTCTCCCACAGTTTCTACTGATTATCACCTCAGAGTGGGGAAGTTTTAAGAAAGTAATTGAGGAATTGAAGGCCTGCATGACAGTCTGTCTTTCTTTTCCCAGCCCACATGGAAATCAACTGAATAATATTCCTTTAGCTAAAAAGAAAGGAAAGAAAAAGAAAGAAAAATGTCTTGACCGCTTGCTATTGAAGACCCCTTTTAGGTTTATCTTTGTGAATACTCAAATATTTGAGTGTATGAAGTGGTGTGATGAGGTGCAGAGACAGATATTTGAAGGGATTTTAACTCATTTGAGCAATTACATGCTTAACTGGCCCAAGATAATCTGTCATCCAAAGCTTCTGTCTGCGGCTCTCCCTCTCTTTTCCAATCCTCCACTCTCTCATACCCTCCTACGTGGCAAAAGAGAAGCTCAGAATAGTGGGATTTAGAGCACAAAAGCTTACCCTGAATAGAATGAAGGCCTTGGAGAAATTAATTGCTTCTAACAAACAGCATGACTGCTAGCATGTTTTGTGTCCCATTCTTATCAGCCAACAGAGGCAGAAGGGTGGGCGACAGGTCTGGAAAGGGTGAGCCTGCAAATGAGGGAGGTAGTCTACAGGAATATGCACTTACTGGCTGCTCACTATTGATTTAATTTAGCCACTTAGCTGTCAAAAAGCAGAGGTTTGAGTTGCCGATGTGTGTGAAGAAGTCAGGTTAATATGTGCAGTTTTTTGACTGGGGAGGGACTGTGGAGGAGTCCCAACCTGCAGAGGGAGACCCCACCTGGAGAACCAAGCTTTCTTCCTAAACGTGTACACTCTCCTGTCTTCATAAAATGACATTAGTTTTAGTATTTTATCCTCCGTCATTCATCGCAATATTCCGATCGCATTCTGGATCTCCTATTTGAAAACATCCATAAACGGCTCGTGAGCCCCTTCTTCCCCATGAATGGAAACAAATATCTGCAACAATTAATTAACTGTATAGACTTGGAGAACATTCAGGGAAGCATTAGCAGGGGCAGTGATGGGATTTACTCTTGTGAGGGTGTGTAGCATATTTGCCCCACTTCTGTTCTCTGCTTGCTTCCACTCCCACTTGTCACCATTCTGTCTACCACCACCAGCGTGGCATCTATCATCCACCACAGACGCGGCATCACCCCATAAAAGGAGGCTGGTGCGTGCACAAAGACATTAGCATTTTTGCATCTCATTATGCTTATAATTGCATGCGGGTGTAAGCAGCTCCCTGGCCATTATCGCACGCAATTTTATCAGTGACGTTTGAAATGTGTGTTTAAATGTCAATTGTTGACTACAAAAAAGGAATGACCTTTTGTGGAGTCATTGCACTCTCTTTCTCTCCTCCAGTCGCTGTTCTGGTCTTCATCTCCCCGTCTTCCTGTCCCTGGCATTGTCTATCCCTTATGCCTCCCCTCGCTGATGTGCTACTTATATGTTGACCAGCTCAGACAGCACTGGCTTATCACGTTTTATGACAACACTCCGTTGACGTGAATGATGCTAATCATGTAAATGTACCCGCTGTCAACAGTTTTTCTCAAGCTCATTCGGACAGTCGCTAAAATAACGAGGGCATCCCCAACGCAACATCATGAGCAATAGATAATAAGCTCTCGGTTAAAGCTCAGGAACTTGTTTGACTTATTCAGAATAAGCTGATAAAATAGTAATATGATAGATCCATGCATCATAATATTGAAGTGAGAAAGACATTTCTAAATAAAGAAACATAAAGGCAATCAACTGAACCACCTTAGTATTAAGAGGCATTCACATGCCTTTGTACTGAGTTAATAAAATGCTTTACAGTGGTATATTTGCATTGTATTGCTAAGTATGGCATTAATAAGGGTTGTAGGATTTTACAGTCCATCCTCTAGTTTTTTATCTCTTTGTCTTGTTCTATTGGAACTAGAATAAAAACATCTTCATTATTGAATAAAAGATTAAGATCTGGTCACATGTGGAAGGTTTTCTTGCAACACCCAAAATTTGGCCGAACATCAGTGAAAGAAATGATGAAAAACACAGAAAAACAGCTCGCGGCAAATAAATGAGTGTCCAAAAGCTTTGAAAGATCCAAAGTACACACGCATGCTTTTTTTTCTTTTACTTTGTGCACATATATAACGTATGAATTGACTTCCCCATAACATTCCGTGTTGTGTGCTTCATGATATGTAGGATTTTGGGTTGTTGACGCTCTTTGTTTTCATCTTCTTCATCTGACAGTGAGCTGCACAAAAAAGCGAGAAAACATTCTTGTTAAAAACTTCCCATTGTTTTTGCTTTGGCAACATATGTAATGCTTTCTGTTATTCATATTATCTTAATGACTGCTTCTTTTTTCCAAATGTGTTTCTCATTTTACTTTTCACAGCTCAATTCCATGACAACGATGCATGTTTTGGGCAAAGGTAGCATCAGGGAAACGATATGATAATGATCTGTAATAAGGCCCTTGGTTGTTTAAAAGTTTTCACTACAGATACTTGAAGAAAAAAAAATTAAAATCTCATATTTTTAGAAGCCTTTGAAGAATCCAATTACTTAAGTTTCCTCTTGTTTAGAAACCTGTTTAATCTCCTCATTATATCAAAGGTCAGTCCTTGTTTTTCACTTGAAAAATGAATAATAAATTAATAGATCAACATACCTCATTACTTTTGAATATGTGAGTTATTATTATTTATGGATGCAGAAACTGTAAGCCTTCTTAGTTCTTTCATTGCCACATACCGCACAGATCGAAATGAAACATGGACGAGCACAATGAACTGCATGATGCCGAACGAACAGACATGCAATTAGCGGACAACTAGAGGAGCCACAATCTTTAAGAGTTTTATCAAACTACTTGCACCTTCTAATTAAAGAAAGCACAACCCACCAGGCTACAGTTTCATTTGATCTGATGTGGAGCAGAAAATCTCCCTATTAGCATCCTCCTCCCCACGAATATGACAGTAATTGCGGTCTCACTCTGTTCTTGTTGTCCTATTCCAGCTGAACACATTTAGTAAATTTACCTTATACTGTAGGTTATTATTGTGCCGTACAGTCTAGGGAATCAAATAAATCACTTAGGTTATCTTATTAATTAAGTCAAAATAAATGTGCTAGAGCTAATTTATTCTCTCCAAATACCATGGGATCTCCCTCTGCAACTAATGGCATAGTCTGACATTTCATAGTCTTAACAAATAACCTAAAGTAATTCATTTAGAGTTTTCCAATTAGAAGATCATTTCAATGCACTTGTAACATAGTAAATATAGACATGAATTTGCATTGTGAGATGTGCAGAAATGGGGATTGAGCTCTGTAGTGTTTGCATTTGAAGTCATTCTATCATCGTCTCGGTTATGATCCGAGTCTTATCTCGTATGTTCTGAGTAAACGTTTCTGGGAGGGGACCTGTCTCTTTCCTCACTAATAAAGACCGATGGAACAAAGTGTTTTCTGATGCAATGACCCAAAGCAGGCAGCAAGACTGCGGCGCTGAGGCATATGACGGTGCTGAACCCCGGTGCCCCTGCCTCTCGGCCCTCAGAGGAATAACACTCGATCCGTGCCTCGGAGTCTTGGTGTGAGTCTTTGTCCACGCCTCCCTTTTTATGGCCTGTGGGCATGTGAAGACCCAGAGCCAGCCGTGCTTATCTGACCCTAACCTTGGCGTATGGTGACCTTGACCTGCACCTCACCCCTTCCTCATCCTCAGGGCTACATCTGTTCCTTTCCCTGGGACACCCAAGTATTTAGTGATATTGAAACATCACCTTGGGGCTCCATTTGTTTTCTCTGGAGAGGTCAGTGAAGGGTTGTCATTAGGACTGAACTTGATCCTCTGCTTCCCCATAAATTGGTCCATCCATGCAAGGAGTGAGCACACTGTAAATAATGGGCATGTAATGTTTACCATGAAACGGTATCGCAAAAGAGACACACTATACTTTTTCCTTTTTTAGGTTGTAAAGATCCATTTGCTCACACAGAAATCCTCACGGTTGAACTCAGTCCTTCAAATCAACACATGCATGTCGTTGCACGGAATTTTTTTACTTGTAATACGCGGTTTGCTGATCTTAGTCAACCTTTTTTAATACCTCCTGTTAAACTCATCCACACATTCCCTCCTTTCAGGTTTATTGGAGGGGCCTGCATTGTGTACAGCTGGTACAGGTGCAGTCCTCCCAGCAGTGTCCGGGTCATGTCAGGCTCATGTAAGCGTTTCAGCAGTTCTGTGAATTGGTTTAAAATACATTTTTACAGTCTTTCCTTTTATTCTCTGCAGTTGAATCAGCCGTTCTTCCCACATGGTTATACAGTGGAACACAAAGCTTTTTATTAATGTTAATAAAGCGCCACCTGACAAAGTCTGATTTTAATAGGAAATTATGCTCGCTTATAATTGATTTTGTCTAAGCAGTAAATATCCCCTAAGATAGGGTTTAATCTCATTTATGATAATTCCTAAAAAGGGACTGAATGTTTGTGATTGTATTCTTTTTTGTTGTGCAGATCAAATTCATACCAGATGCTTTAGAGGAAATACGTGTGAGAGAAATTAAGGAGAAGAAAGAAGCCCTCATGATGGTATCATGTTCACTAAGTACATGAAAATGTGTTTTCCACCTCTGTCAGTCTCATGCTATCATATCACACAAGAGTCAAGGGGGAGGCTAAAGGTTAGAACTCTGAAACATGGCATTGATCCTAACACCTGACAGCATCTCCCAGTGTTTCTTATTTCATTTTGGTCTTTGGACTTACAACAATTTTCTTTCTGTTATTTTTTGGTGGGATTTACGGTGCAAAAAAGTCATTCAGGAAAAGCAAAGCAAAATAAATCTTTTGGATTATTGCTACCAAGATTTATCATGGTGTTATCAAAGATGATCATTTAAATCATTGTATTTTCTTATTGCCTCCCTTTCATCGTTCCAAAAATAAGGCTGAAACCAGAGGTGCCGGGCGTGGTGTGCTCTGCATATCATAAATCAGACCTAACTGACATTCTTAAAAAAAAAAAGAGAATGAATATCCACCCACTCTCTGTGGAAGGGCCTTGGTATTTGTATGGCCAATGTGACCTTTCTCCATACCCTCTCAGATTAGGTGGACGACACAGAAAATTGCGCTCTTGCTGCAGTCCATAAATCATACAAGGCCATTTTTTTTTCTTTAAAGAGGTATGTAAATACCAGTGTACTAGCAAGGTAAACAACAGTAACCCTGATACAAATGGCTTGAAAATTGAAGAAAAGCACCTTATTTTTCAGCTGAAATTGCTTTTGAAACCCAGTTCTGGCACAGGGGATGAAGGAGCCATGAAATGATTTGTGCAGGGGGAATAGAAATGGGTTGATGATAACCACACTCGACACAGTTCCTGTGTTGTGGAGTTCTAGCAATGATCAAAGATATCATTGTTGCACATTATTTCCCCTCATACAGACCCCAAATGCATCTGTATCTGAAGTGACATCCACCCACATGCTTTCAGAGTATATTTTGTTTTAGGGGACAAAGGCCGTCTACCACAGTGCTGTGATGGCTGAGCTTAACCAGTCGGTCCAGGCTGCTGGCCTTATAGGCTTTCTGAAAGCTTGCACACAACATTAACTTGCTAGTGAACTTGATGTGATTACTTTATTGCTGAAATTAAAAACATAAGATATATACTTAGATTAAACCAAAATCTTGAATGTCATTTTTGGTACTTGACTTGATTTACTCTTAAATCTTGGTCTGATTTGCAGGGTGCAATTTTACACAATAAAAGAAAAAAACAACATCCCAAAGAAGCAATTCAACACAATTGTAACCCACAAAAACAAATCACTTTGTGGTAGCAAACACGGTGAACCCATGAATAAATTCTATGCCATAAATGTTATACCTTAGTTTTTTTTTCTGCGTCAGTGTTAGGAAAGAGAAACTGTAATGGGGAAATATTAGATCCCATTTAGAGCCAAGTTTGAATACAGCAATGCAGCATATACAGAAAACATCTATCACCCTGTTGCTTGGTTTGCCACCTCAGTGTCTGCATCCATGCCTAGCAAGACTGATCTTTCTGCTAGGGGCATTCATTTCTCAGCCTCTGTATGGAGCATCCCAGCGTGTCTGAGGGCGCAGTGACGTCCTACACGCCTAAAACGTGGTCATTTCAGGAAGAGGTTTAACTTGTCCGAGTACCTTCACTATTTTTTGCCTTCTTTCCCCCCGCCTCTTTTGGCACGTTGTCAGCAACTGCAATCCTGCACAGTGAGTCTCAAGGAGAGCTGCAGGGCACAACCCACCATAGCCAGAGTGACGGCCAATTCCCAACATCTGTTACAAGCTGGTGCCATCCATATTATCCCCGAGATCGCGCTATAGCCGTGGTGGACGCCGCTTGGCAGCTTGTGGCATCAGACTGATGAAGAATTACCCCCATCGTGTTCTGAGCAGAGCAGGCGGAGAGCACACTGTTTCATTTCAGCACGGTGGACCATTGATGCCTGCAGTAGATCCCCTGTTATCTAATCAAACAGCACTGGTCAGTTATGATGCCAACTCCTAAATCCACAGCCGTCTGTAAAGCCGTGGGGGAAGATTAACCGCTACAGCGCCAATGTCCTACATTCAAAGACTTCCTCTTAAGATCTCTTTTCCTGGAGAGTACAGTTATCCATACAAGCAAACACAGACAGAGCCACACAGACGCACAGCCTAAAGTAAGAGTCCTTCATGCTGTAATGGGGCTATCACAAAGACCACACAGCTTGTGTTTTGGAAGAAGACTTGATGCTTTCTAAACGCTCTTTGTCTGCGACCACTAGACTATCTCAAAAAGTCTCGAGCCTTTGCTGTTTGACGAACATCGCACGGTGCGTTGCTTTTCTGTGTAGGTGTCTAAGATACCCCACCAGTAACAGTAGACTAAGAACAAAGAAAGACAGTCTGAGACATTATCCTTTCTGTCTCATGGTCTACAGGAGCCCTAATAAGCCCATCCGCTCCTCTCTCACCCTGCTTTGTGGCTGCACTTCATTATAACCCAAGAAGCAGAAGCTCCCACATAGCAACCAAAGAGCTCTGGGCACTTTTTTAATATTTATATCACAGTCTGGTGTGGCAGTAATGATATTAGGGAGCTGACGGAATTCTCCACCCAGCTGGACATGTTAATTGAGAAGCCAGGATTTAAAGGCAAAGTTCACATTTGTGCAGATGGTGTGACAATGCAAGATGGTAGGCCCGGGTCACAGTCATTTCCAAGCTATACGTTAATGGCAGCTTTTTTTTTTTTTTTCTCCTGCCTTTTTTTTTCTTGCTTCAGATTTGACACATACTAGTCCCTGAGGTCTGAAGCAGTCTTTGGGGCTGGTCCCAGTACTTCGGTGCCCTTGATGAAAAGAACTAGGTAGGTTGGAGGTGGTATAATCAAAATGTCCTGTCCCTCCTCCACTTTCAGGGGTTATCTCGTGTCTAACAAGAATATGTTATTGTAATATATTAATTTAATTTGAGTGAAGTCATATGCAGCAGCTTTTTTTTGTTAATGCCTTTTCTTTTGGTTGTTGGAATAATTAATGATGGTGATTTATCTTTAATTTCCCTTGATGAACAGTGGGAGAAATAGTTGGCTTGCGTGAACTTTTTATAAAAATAAATAATTTCCACGTCAAAACACTTTACATTTTTGCTCTCTTGAACTGTACGTGAAAGTCATTGTAAATAAATCACATGAACAGGAAGTAATTCCACTGGAGTCAACAGCTGCAGGGCACAAGTTGATCTGCTGCAAATGCGTGTTGTTCATAGAAATGAAATGCAGACTCAGAGTCCTTTTCATGACTTCAAACACTAAAGCTAGATTTGAAAGGAATTTCATGTAGCTAATTATTGTTGTTACAGAGTGGAAATGGAAGATTTGTCAATATTTTTAGGCGGTGTCGGTTTCAGCCATGCTGTGGGGACGTCTAACAGACAGGTGGATCTTCAGCAAGATTTATGCTGTCGCACCACACATCTACATCAAATAAGATTGCTCAGAATGAGTCCCCCCCCCCCCCCAGCCCACCCCACCCCGGCCATGCACCGGAAAGCAGGTGTCTGCTTAATAATTTGGTCAAAGATCATGGAGTTAAAGGTTGAGGCCGGGGGCAGAGAGGAGCGGGGTCATCCTGGTGGTGGAGAGGTGGTGAGACATGATCTCCTCAAGTCTGGAACAGCCAAACCCCAAGGTCATCCATTAGTGCTCCGGCCCATTGGTGCTGGAAGACCCACAATAAATTTACTGTGCACCCTTAACCCTTTTAATACTCACTGTGACCCAGATGAGGAGATCAGCTCCCTCAGGGAGGGGCACATTACATTATTAGCACTGTGCATCCATCGACAGCTATTATATTCTAACCGCGTGTTATGGGTGACTTCATACTGTAAATACTTCAACACAAATACTAGACAATAAAATGCATGGCAGCCATTCTTTTGGCTCTGTCATTTAGTTGTGACTTCAATGTATTTTCATTACTTTATTCCTGGAATAAGTCTCTCGGTTGTATTAAATAGGGATGAGATCTAATCTTTAATCTAAATTCCTGCAAGGTATTTTAATATCCGAAACCCCTATGTGACCATCTGTGGTTGCTTGTTTCAAACAATTGCCAATTTATTTGTATTTTTTTTAAGGAAAGTTAAGTTGTGACTGATTTCTTTCTGGTCTCTCGCACAGCTCAATGACTTACCTACTTTTGAAGTCAATGCATTTATCTGTTCTCGCACGAAAAGATGAGACTGCAAGGCAGAACAAGAATGAAATGTCAACAGTGTCAACCACCCCCTTTAAATAGGACTCTCCTATGATCCCTCTCTACCTACCTCGGTCAAACCTTTCCAGGTGTCAGGACTGGGCGTCAGAAAAAGAAATTAAAGTGAGACAGTGTTGACAGAAAGAAAAGACATTCCAGTTTTCACCCCTCTCCAGCCGATGAAGGAGTCGTCACCTCGGCTCAGACACGGCCACTAATGAATCAAGCAACACCTTAACTTCTCCCGAGCAGGGGACTTTTGGCTGGGGGCACCCGTGTAGTGTCATTGATAATGGGATCCTGTACTGGACCGCTGTTGATTTGATGTCTGCTTCAACCTCTACCACGGCCTGCCATTTTGACACAGCTTAATTTTGCCCCTTTGCTCATAAAGACATCCGGTTAGAAGGTGTTGCACAAGTGTCAGGTCTTCATCTTTTTTGCTGCTTATGACTCCCTGCTCATGACCCGGCGTCCAGGCAGTGTTTTAATAAGCAACGATGGCTCCGTTAGAGGGATTTTAATCTGTATTTTATCCGTAAAGAATACGTGTAATGATACCTGGGTTAAAGGCAGCAGTGTTGAGGGAGCATGAGGTTCTCTGTGTTGCCCCAAATAACAGAGGAGCCAAAGGATTTGCAATACTGGGAGAAATTAGAGAAATACAGTTTTAGCAGCTGTTTTTCTTTCTTCAGCTGGCTCTCCATGACACATGCATATAATGAATATAATGTGGATTTTCTTAGATGGCTAGAATATACTCTAACCTATGTAAAAGTGTAGCTGTTGGTGCACTACTGGACTTATTCTGGGGGAACTTTTTGTTTGTCTTGAATATACCATTTTACAAGACTTTTGTTGCAATAATATCAATTTGATATTTCTTTTTAGAAATTAATATATATTTTATGATGTCACAGGACACGTGTGGACAGCTGTCAGTGTGTGGTTTGTTGGTGCAAAAAGCCCAGTGGCATGAGGAAAATTCAAAGTAATTAACCCGCACACCAAAGGAGAGGTTTTGCTTTTCCTAGATCAATAGTAAAGAATAATAAAATATATCTCACCTGTGCAGAAATACTAAACGTAGGAATTTTTTTAATACAAAAAAGTCTTCAGAATTTTCTCAAATATAGATAAATGTCTTTGTATCTTCCTTTCTTTACATATCTCCCGGGCTGTATCTGGAGCTGTCTTTAGTTTGCTCCCTCCCAGCAGACACACAGTGGACACCCCCCAGCATCCCCCCCACCCACCCAGTGTGCAGGGCTGGTGGCTCCTTTGTGCGACCTGTGCTCACACGGTTCCATCTCCACATCACGCAGCCAGCCTTTCACAGCAGCAATTCAGCAGCAACAATCACACACTCATGCCTAAAAAAAAAAAAAAAAAAAGAAAAAAAAAAAAAAAAAGACCTCTTGCTCCCTTTGCCAACCAATTAAGAGCCATCTGGACAGTGTGTGGAAGCTATTACAATATCATAACTGTTGTCACATTTTCTGATGTGATTTCGATATGGACACATTTTGATGTTTGATAACAAGGCAGAAGTTTTTTTTATAAAAAAAGGAAAAAAGAAAGAACCTTGCATTGCTTCCCTTTAGTGTATGCGAAACAGTAAAAAAGTGTGCTTATCTGTGGTTTGTTTTGCTAATTTGCACGGAGCCGGTGAAGGGCACAGCACAGTTTTAAAACATGACAGAGCTGGCCATTGTTTTTGAAACTGCCATGCAAGTGTGTGATTCCTGCTGAACTTGAGGTCATAGATTCCCAGTGGCTGCGTAGGGTAGGGAATGGAGAGCAGCAGGGTTCAGGCCTAGGGTCACTGGAGCTTCAGAAGTGGCCAGCCAGCTTTATCCCAGGAGAGATGCTGGTGACAGATTCACTGGTGTATTCTCAAGGTCCACTGAACCCTACAGCAAAGACTCTAACTTTGAGCTTGCAGAAAGAGGGAGCACTCCTCTCATCTCCAGTTCACAGAACTCCAAAAAAAGGGGCAGCATGGACATGCTCCAGAATGCCTCGAGATGCACCGAATCCATCTCCAACCTCACGGTGGCACTGCCAAACCTCATATATATATAATGTGAAGTAAACGTTAGGCCTCTGACATTCACTGTAACGGTTCATTTCCCCATTGTTGGGAGGTGTTGAACCACTGTGTTGTCAAGTGGGCTTTATAAGGCAAAAAGATAAGAATAGAAATTCAGCCTTTTTCCCCCCCAATCTAGTAACATTTAAAGGCTTACTTACCCTGATGAGAACAGCATGTGCAGAAGCCTGGCGTGGCCCGGCATTACTCGGTTTCCCCGTTTATTGTTCGGTGCGGCACATCCACAATTTCTTGCTGTGCTGCGTACTTAACTGAGGTCAGAGTTCACATTGTTTGGATCTTGTTGGCATTAAGGCCTCCGTTTTAAAAACCTGCAGCATTTAGCACCCCCTAAGAGTTAACCTCTGTAAAGCCCAGCCCACCTGCGAATGTAACCCAGGGCTGGGACTGAGCTTAAAGGCGTGTGCTCCAAGGCATTCTGCCACTTCTGCCCCCCCTCCCTTTATTTCATTTTCAATTATTCTTATTTTTATTGAGCCAGTCTCAATCAAAATTATACGTACAGTTTTATTATGTATAGAGGGAAAACCTACCATATTTTTAATAAATAACCAACAATTAAGACTTGCTGCTGGTGTTTTCTAACATTTCAGAACACACTGAACAGTTGGTCACTGATAAGTGTATTGTGGCGGGTAAAGTTGGACTAAAACACAGTATATGGGTGTTTGTGGAGGTTAAGATTTTATTTCTTGCATTGTTGTTTGCGCCGTTCATGTCGCACAGACTGATGTAGGGGTTATTTTTCAGAATACACTCCATTTTGAAATACATACACACCTCTTCCGTGCCTCCCCTGTTTTGATTTCCTTTTTTTTACCGTGTTTCCTCTGATTTCTTTTTCTCGTCAGAATGCATGCACACACACTCACGCACACACACCCAAACTGCAACATGCATCCAAGCAGACATGCACAACGCCTCTTAAAACCAGCTCTCCCCCATAGCAATTTTGTCAGAAGTTGACAATGTCTTGATTTAGTTGTCTGGCTGTTCCGGCCAGTTTTCCCTGCTGCGCTAATGTGAACAGGACATCCCGCTGGGCACCAAAGAATACCACTTCACGGCAGCCGCATAGCTGGCAGCTTTTATTTATGGCTCTACCAAAATGAATGGGTATTAGTGTCCAAACATTTCACCATGCTCCTGCAGCCACACACAAAAGCCACTGATTTCCAGCAAATCTGCACTTATTTTATTCAGGATGACTAAAGCCAGGGACAGGGATGGAGGCAGACAGACAGACAGAAAGAGAGGGAGAGGGAAAACATTTATAATGACTTAAAAGACCTGAAAAGAAGAATGGGAATTGCGTTTGAAAGGGATTTACGAGACAGAAATCGAAAAGGGAAAAATGGTCCCTTTATTTCAGTGCATTTTTGTCCGAGTTGAAAATGGAAAATATCTATATCCCCAAAGTGACTCAGCTTTAAGTGCTTATATTCACAAAAACCAAACTTCCTCCTCAATCACCCAGTTTTTTTCTTGCAGTCTTTTTTGTCCCCCCTGGTATTGTGTTTTCTCGGATTGAGCCGAGAATGGGGTGGGGGGGGAGAAAAGAAAACGTAATTCTATCATTGCTGAAATTGTGGATTTAAAGTGTCTTCACAAACCACTCCCTACAGTTTAGCAATCCAGGCTTCCCGCTGTCTTGTTAACCTATGAATTTTAAGTGGATGGCTCCCATTACAGAGCAGTAGGACTGCTGACTCCTCTTGGCTCTGCTGTAAGGAGCAGGCTGAGGCTGGCTACTCCGCTGGCCCGCCGCTGCTCTTTGCCTGCTCTCCCTGTCCAGGAGCTCATCAGCACCGAGCCGGCCTGTCCCCGCGTCCCTGCCACTCACCCCGCTGCTCTTCATCTGTCATTCCTGCCCTTCTGCAAACACACTCCTGTGACATTTGGAAAAACTCTGGCATTCACCCTCGATATGGATTATTTTTGATTATAGCTTTCTGTCTGTGAAGATTGCACATATTATTGACTTAGCAATCCCGTGACTATTTGCACAGCTCTTTCCTCGCCTCTGCATCCTGCTGAAGTCGTTTAATATTCTCCCGGTCTCTCATAACCTCTTTTCATTATCCTTTCTTTTTCATAATTTTCTTTTTTCCCCCCATTTTTTTCATATATATCACTAATCCCCTCTGGCCATGACCCTCTCTTTATGCCACCAAAGATCAGAGTTTTGCAAAGCTTCGGTCACTGATGTCATTAAGATTGGGATCTGATACACTAGATGTCTATTGGTTAAATGCCCCTGGCCTGAACTCTCCATTGTCCCTTAATTCTATGTGGCAGCTCTGTTTCACTTGGCGCATAATACCCCATAGGTTAAAGTTCTGCTGCTTTTGCTTTGAATTTACATCTTTCACAGGCCCCAGTCTCCTGTTCTGAGCTGGCATTTTCTTTTGCCTCCTTTCATTTTCTTGCGAGTCCCATTGCCTGCAGGCGGCACGGCTGTTTGTGCTGTAGCTTTCCTGACAATCTCCCACATCCAGGCATCTTTTGAAGGGTCAGAGGAGAGCAACTTGACTTAACAGGTCAACGCAAGTGGGTTCCACCCTTCTCTGGAGGGGAAACCACAGAGCCCTCCATTAGGAGCTGACCTCCACGTTGCTCTGGTCTGGCCCCAGCCAGGGTATCACATAGCTCTGGCTGAGACAGCCTGCTCATTAAAGCCTGCTGCCCACAGCAGGATTAGGCCTTTTCATGGTTTATCCTCTCCTCTGACAACTGACAATGGGCGAGGCTAGCTGCTTCAAATGGAGTGTCCATATGAATCATGGAATTATAATTGCTCTTTCATTATGGGGAATATAAGAAAATCTATCCACATACACAATGCAAAGAATTAATTGGGGTCCGATTTTTTTTCAAGGACACGTAGCTGCGCCGGATGAGCCGAAGAAAATATGAAGGGTTGTAATGAGGCATTTCCAATAGCACGGCATCTTTTTCCGTGTGCTTGTATACAGGCTGCTGTTTGCACAAACAGACCTCCTGCTTGTAACCTTTACCCACCGTGATACTTTTACTCAAACTTTCACTGCTCTTAATACACATCGGAGTGCCCTGTTTACCTGTGCATTGATGTTTTCAAAGAGCAACCCCATTAACAGCGGTGGCCCGTTACCCATGACCCGCTGGTAGCTTCTTAGTGGTGTGCAGGTTACGGAAGGCAGTACCTTGGACACGGAGAAGGAAACTAAGATGACACTATGGCTCGAGCTGTGTAGGAGGAGAAGGCTGGCGATAGCTGCTGCCTTCATCTCCGAGCCCCATTCACTTTTCCTATTTACACCGCCACTCTGTCTGTTTTTTATTATTCATATTTCATATGGCATCGAGTTTATTCATCGTGGAGGGCAGGTTGTAGCCGGCTCTCAGGTTGCACCACTCATAACAAGTTGGGGCGGGGGTGGCTTTTCTGGAGCCATGCGTCAAAACAGCTTGCACAAATGGAAAATAAATATTTCCCTGGAGACACGGTAAATGGTTGCCTTGTCGTAATTGACAGCATGTACTTTTGCATAAGGCAGATGAACGCAAAAAAAACACCTTTAAGTCGATGCTTATATTTTTGTTATTGACAAAAAAATGTATAAAATTCTCCAATTAGAAGTGTGAACACCACCACGGTCATCCGCATATGTAGTGAGGCACGTGTAATAACGAAACGTGAGAAGTACCAGGTATGTTCAAAAGGTGTTAATGAACTGCTGGTTTATTACTTTCTTTTTTTAATTTTACCTTCTCAACAACCACCTGTCATGTAAAAAGGAAGACGTCTCTGGTTAAATGTGTGTGGTGTTTATAAGCTGATGGGAACTTGCGCCTCCTGAGAATTTTTCATCAATTCTAAAAAAGATGTTTACATCAAAGTATTCAGGGCTCATTGCATTCATAATTTGCATTCATAATTTACTCAGATGTAGCTGGTGATATTCTAGAAGTTGTACATTAGTTGTACATTTTTTAAATCTCTTTTTGCATTCAATTTTACATCAAGTGCTGAAGTAATTGATTAAGATTTGTAGGCTAACACAGACATTCTTTTGGGGTGGGTTTGGAGGTTGGGCAGGACGTTTGAGGGGTGGTGGTGGGGGGGTTCCAAAACAAAAGAGGCCAGAGAAAAGAAGAACTGAAACTCTGCTAGTGACGCAATTAAACTCTGGTAATGAGGTCAGACATCAGATCCACTCCAAGTGATATCATTACACAGGCTGAACGGATGGGCTGCTCCAGCTGCCTTGCTCTGGCTGTGGGATTAGACTCACTGTCCTGGGGGCATCAGTTTTACTAGGCTGACCTCTGCCTGCCAGTAGGCCACCAGCCACCCCATGGGTTCCAAAGGGCCCCCCCCTCCCACCCGCCAGTCCTGGTGCCGGTCACAGGAATGGGACTGCAGAGAAGTGAACTGTGCTGCCACCGGGGATGACAGGATTTGCCATTCTGTTAGAAGGCACAGAGACAGGCAGGCACCAGGACACAATCCGCCCTGTGTTGCTAACCATGAATTACTGGGCTCCTCTCTTTCCGTCAGCTCATTTGTATAAACCAGCTAACAAAGAGTAGGTGATAAAAGGACGTTGCATCAGTGATTAGTGTCATGTTTTAACCTCTCGATGGTTAAGACATAGCTCTGAAATAAAGCACAACTTCACATGGTGTGTTCTGGAAAAGGAATGCGTTCCGTTTCGTTAAAATCATGGTTCATACTTGCAAACAAGATTGAAATAATGAAACACTCAGATTGGTAGCAGTCTAATTTTCTTCCTCCATTGTCTAAAGCCTCGTTTGCAGAGTCCCTCACTGGAGTCTCCTTAATTTGCCTTTTCTTATTTGGTCTGCCTCTGTGTTGTGTGCTGTTCTCTTTTTGTCTCCCATGATTACTTTGAGGATATCGTTATGACATTCAGCAGCAACAATAATTCTTCTGTTTTAATTCGTATCAATTAGTAGGGAATGGTAATTCAAACTGACGGCACAGCGTATCTTGAAAGGCTGGCGAGGATGTTGTGGCGGCAGCATCACTGTGCAGCCAAAAGCCACCCTCCTTTCCCCTTGTTTCCCCTTTCTGTCTTTCAGTCTACAACAAGGGGCACCGAGCAATGAGGACAATACCAGCCGGAGCCAGTACTTTGATAATTAGTTATTGATTTAGAACAATGGCATGGCGTACACTGTCGTATTAGCTAGACGCCAGTAGGTCGCGACACCAAGATGCAGCCATCAAGAGAGGAGGGCCAAAACATGCCTGACTTCCCTAATAAGATATTCCCTCATGTTTTTCTCTTTCATTTCCCTCCACTTTCCCCTTCCTCTGGCATGTTAGTGTTGGGGCTACGTGGGGTCAGAAGTATTAATGCTTGTGCACAAACGAGTGGCTGATGAAGGAGAATTTAATTAGAGAATACCCACTTAAGCTTTTTATACCACAGAGCGGGGTGCCTTCATTATTTCTTTTTGTGGGAAAAATCATCAAAGACACATCAGAAAAGACATTTTTCCAATATCGCGGAATTGTCAGTCGCATTGTTTTCCTCATATACAAAAAAAAAATCGCGATTGCCAAAGGAAAGCTGTGCTTCCATGCAGCAGAGCAGTGTTACATATCACACAGCAGCCTCTCATCAAGCATATGTCGGAATGAATTCCATTTCATGGTAAAACTGTGGTTCTTATCACTGCTGGGTGAAAAAAAAAAAAAAAAAAAAAAAAGAAGAATTAAGGGAAAATTTGATATTTTACACACGTTAGTAGGCAGAGCTGTACGTGTCATGTTTTGTCTGACAATATGGGGCGCGGAGAGAAAACAGATGTACTAAACCTCTAATACAGATTAACAACATGCTCACGGTGGGCGATGCGCTTCAGGGACGGCGGCTTGCGGGGAAAGTTTTTAGGTTTAGGCGGACTTTGAGCAGGGCAAGTGAAACCCCGGGGTCATAGGCAGCTCTCCTCCTTATAGAGGGGATACGTTGTGTTTGGCTTCCGAGTGGAAAAGGGGAAATAAAAGGCTGCCCAACCCGCCTCACCTGATCTGCAGCCTGTAAAGATGCACCTGGCATTAAACAGAGGGCAGGAGCGTCAGCCGAACAATGGAGGACTGTCAGGAGCGACAGCAGGGCACGGCTCCACCATCACCGCTCTGACAGCAAGGGCCTCAGAGGGTAAACTGCTTTGCTGGAACTAATTAAACAGATGAAGTTATGACATGAATATGCAGATGTTGTTTACATTTTACCATATGGTATTATTTCAGGTAATAACGCACCGGAGAGCCTTCCCACTCATTAATGTGAGGGGATGGAGTGAAAACACTGTCTATCAAGAGACACTCGGAGCGTGTTCAAGAAATATGATCAGACTGACTCTCGGGTGTTGGAAATCTATTTTAAGCCTTTCAATTAACATACATATTGATAGCTATTAGGGTTTGATTTAAATCTTTAGTATACACTGTGGTGAACAGGAGCTTCGTCTCTGGAAGTGGAACTTATCAGTTGTTGTTTTTTGATCACCTAAGAGTATCAGTTTGATTCTAATGTGAACACATTGTTCTGGTCCTTTGACAGCATAAAGGGATTAAAACAAATATTTAGCTGCAGATGTACTGCTACATTGCGTTGTAATGACCCAGGTTAATTTTCCGGACTCGATCTGCGTTCATCTAACATTTCTGTTAGTTGAAAACCGTTTTTAAAAAAAAGAAAAAAGCTAGAAGTGCTGGAGTTTTCCCCCCAGTTTTGCGCACAGCCGTACCATTCCCCTGGAGCGGCTGCTGCGAGGTTAAAAGGGAAAGGGCCGATGGAGTCGCGTTTAGTAAGAAGTGTGGGATCACGGGGGCCAGCTGGCGGGGTGATGGGGAGCGTAATTGTGCCCACTGTGTGGATATGGGTGGAAGGGGGGGTGGCAGGGTGAAAGGATGGGGTGAGAAACCCTGGAAAAAAGGAGGGGAGGGGACACCTCAATTACCTGTGCTCCCCGTGACCCTTTTCTCCCTCTGTCTCTCCACGGACGGACCTGCTGTCTGAGAGGCGGGGCGCGTTTCCACAGGCAGATGCACATCCCCCTCCTTTGTTCAAGACGGCATTTGCTCCTTTTTACTGAGATATAGAAACTTATCTGCTGCGAACTTTGCTCAGGCAAAATCCTCCGTTCTTTGAATTTGAATTTGAACGCCCGTAAAAAAAATCATTTCAAACCTTTTTTGTTTGTTTATTTGATCACAGAACTTGGCCAGGTGATGTTGGATTAAAGATTTACAAGGAAATGAAAACACTTTTTCTTCATCCTAACCGAGCAGTTCTCTCAAAACATATTCAGCAGGTTACATGCAGCTGTCATAGTTTATTTTGAAGCTCCTGCTTGGGCCGATACAGTAAGTGACAGGGACTGGTGTAAAATCAATACTTCACAGGAGTGTGATGTCTTAATAAACTCTCTGTGTTGTTCAGACAGGGAAGCTAGACGTGTACGAGAAGGACTACAGCGCGGGCCATTGTGGAGCTGTCAAGTCTGGCCCTCAAAAGCAGATGAAGCTGTCAGATTATTAATATATTTATACTGACAGGCTCCACGTCCACCCCTAGAACCCACCCCTCTTTCAGCGTCTTTCAAAAAATATGCTCAGCTTCAAAGACACAGGCCACAGGGTGGGATGCAAGGTCGGAGGTCAAATACATTTTGAAAGCAAATTCTCCTCCTTTTGCAGCTTGTTTTATTGCCGTCGCTCCCCTTCTCTGTTGCGAGCATTCAGCAGAAAGTTAGGCAGAATTGGCAGCAGCTTTCAAAGAGCTTGGCAGCCCGGTGAACCTCAGGAGCTCTGGGCTGACATCTCTCTGGGCGCGTCTATGCTCCGGGGTCAGTGGGAGCCCTGACTCCCAGGACCCGCTCACTGAGGCGCTACCATGAGTCAGTCCCGCAGACCCAAATTAAAATGTGAAAAGCCGCGCAACTGAAGGCATTCCTCGCCCCCCATGGCATTTTCCTTTCTCTGTGACAGCTCCTCTGAGACTGCTTTTTCTTTCATGTTTCTTTTCTCCCTTTAGATTATTTAACAACATGCGAACAGAGCTGTCAAAGAGAGACATGCTTGATCGACAGAGCAAGGGAGTGTCTCAGTCAACACGGGGTTAAATTCGATTTTCTGCATGTTCAATATGCCACTCTCAAGCTAGTTATTGCCTTGGCTTGATGTTTTTTGATGGATCAATTATCCATTATAGCATGTTGCGATGCCAAACATAATGGCAACTATGACACCTGTCACAATCTTCTATTAGGGTAAGGAAATTGAAATAATTTAATGACAGCTAATTTAGTCTTTGTTTTGAATTTCATTATGGCTCCAGTAATTGTGTTCTATAAAAAAAAGAGGGTTGAAATATTACTGCATATTCAAAGTAAAGTCCTCAGACTGGAGCTAATAGTTTGATACCTCCAGATGAAAACAAAGGGAAATAAAATCTTCTTATCAGATTTAAACTAACACTGGTCTGAAGAGACTGTACAGCCCTGGGTATTTTATTTAATTTTTCTTTTTTTTCAAGCTTACATCGAATAAATGTCATTGATAACATTGTAAAACAAGGAAACCAGGAAAAGACAACACAGTTGATCCGTTTGAGGCCCATTTACCAAGGGTTTGTTTAGATTTGATCAAATAGATGATATTTTGAGCTCATAATGTTTATTTTTGTCAGTAAATTCAGATACAGAATAGTTGATCTGTAGGCAAAAATACCCCCCCCACCCCACAATTTCATTGGGATTTTACCAGACATATTTTAGCGTTGAGCCAACAAATCCGTCAAAGATATTACCTCACTTTTGGCACAAAAGCGCCGGAGGGCTGAAAAGAGGTGACGTGCATTTCAATACCATGTATGTGAGAAAGCTGTGTGGGAGCGTCTTATCGGTACATGTGTGCATATACTTGAATTTGCAAGTAAAGAGCCTTATTGGGATTACCCACGGTACATTCTGTTTGGTATCATAAAGAGAAAGAGGGAGTAGATGTGTGTCTCTTTTTTTTTTTCAGGGATTCGGTAAGCTCTCTGTCAATGGTTTAGAGTTGAATTGCCTTGGATAGCTCCCCTCATTCCATGGAATGATCTCAGACCTAATTTACTGGGCAGCTCAGGATCCAAAGCATACAAGGCTCTCCTCTTGCATAGAATGTGTGAAATAGATAGAGCAGCCATCCCTCAGATGTGCTGAAGTAATCTTCAGCCAGAGCTAGTCCAGCAGGCCTCACCCCTAAAGGGATTGATGCAGTGTCAAAACCTTTGGCTCAGGGGTCATCCTCTCTTCTTGCCTCCCCGGTCTGACAAAAGCTGAATTTCTTTCCCTCACCATTCGTTTCTCTTTTTTCTTCTATTGAACTCATCAGCAAGGGAGGCATGAGATGTGAGATGTGGATGAAACATTTTCATTAGAAGGGAGGAGAATCCTCGGTCAGAGACAAGGCCGGAGCTGATCTGAGCCAATGACGTCCCTACCACTTCTTTTCTTTTTTTTTTTTTCCTTTTCTTTTCTTTTCTTTCCTTTTTCTTTTTTTTTTGTTCATCTGACTTTCGCCAGCTGTCACTCTCTGCGGTATGTGGCGAGCTGATTGAAATCAGCACTGTGTCAGGGCCGTCATATCTCCAGAAAGACATAAAACATGCAGAAACATCAATAAGCAACAGGCCGCTGACAGCTCTCGGGCACCGGGGCCGGCGAGCAGAGATGAGGGGAAGGTTAGGACTCTGGGGGGATGCTGTGCAGCTGAAGTGTCTTCTTCAGGCTTCACTGAGACCCAGGAAAGACAAGATAAAGTCTATCAGGTTATCGCCTAGTTCAAGTTGCTTCTCGGACAGCAAGGCCACTGGGACGCTGGATGTCAGGAGACCTGTGTGTGTGTGTGAGTGTGTGTGTGTGAGAGAAGGCTTCTGCACGGTGAGCGAGCCTTTCTGAGAGTCTGTGTGGGTGTTCTTGCAGGTGTGTAGCATACGAGGAAGGATCGGAAAAAATCTGCTGTGCTTGTTGTTCTGTGTCTGCCTTGAATTTGCCTTTTCTCTTTGCTTTAGAAAACGTGTGAGAGGCTGTCAAATGAATATTTGAATAGCGCTGATTGTTTACCGGATTTGTGAATTGCCTAAAAAAATATATTCCACTAAGATGTTGCAAAGAAGAATAAAATGTATAGATGTATGTTTTTCACAAAAAAAGAAGATTGATAGCAGACTAGTTATACCCACTTATGTTGGCCAAGTATACTTTGGGAATTTCAATGTGCATTTATTTCACTAATGGGAGGTAAAGGTGATAGTCTGTTAGATCGCAGCCTGACACTGCCTCTTACCACATCTAATTAGGCAAGTTTTTAGCCTCGCAAAACTGCTGAATTTCATTTCTCACTCCTTGTATCAATTATCAAGCTGCCCTAACCCTACCTGGCTGGAATTAGGATATAGGACAAATTATCACCTTCACTGCATCCTGACTTTGAAGAGGTAAACTCACCAGTAATTAGTATGACACAGCCGTCAAAGAAGGGAGCGGACTTTCCAGTGAGGCTGAACTTTCCCCAAAGTTGCGGCTGATTATTTTTTTTTTGTGTTGCTGGGTTAACGTTGTGGACAGGCGCCCATCTGCATATCAAACTTCCATTATTTTCCGTTTGCCTCTGCTAACAGCGCCTCCCAGCACTCCTCCATGTTCTGCTCCATCTGCCTCCTGTCCATTGATCAGCCTTTCAGGGCATCAGTCTGTTTAACATCTGCTACGATTTCCAGCAGCTCAGGTAACTATCTCGCTGCTCCTCGCCGCCTATTGATCTTCACGTCCACCTGCAGGAACATCTGTTTCGGCATGTCGTTTGTCAGCGCAGCCCGCCACTCTGCCTCTCCTCCCGTCCTGTCCACTTCCCCTCATCCGCTCACACAAAGCAGCCTTTTTGCTAAACGCTCGTTCTAGTTGTTTACGTTTCTCTAATAATAAGCAGTGAATTAGTCTCTTTTTATATCTAGGCAAATATATGATTTTTTTTCATTTAATCTTAGTAATTAACCTAGACTTAAATATTTATTTGGAGAAGATATCTTCTATAATTAAAGATAAAGTGTTTTTTATATTATTTTTTTTAGCTGTCAAAATAAATTTACATTTAAACAATTCTACAAGATAATGTTCTTATTTTTGACATTGTTTGTTAAAGATAATATCACTAAAACACATGTAAAAATTAAATTACATTATTTAAAAAAAAATTGAAACTAGATTAATCTAAAACTATTATTCAATAAATTCTCTGAAAGGTGTACTGAAGGTGTCAGATTTTTCACATTTTCATTAGCTAACATCTTTGCTCCTGTAATGCTTTATTGGGCAGAAAGCGTGAGACAAAGTCAAGGGCTGAGGAGAGCTTGCTTCTCTGAATTAGTCTCCCTCACACGCTTCCAGTGCTTGGGGGAGCCGCCGTTGCCCACTTTAATTTGCTCTTTTGTAATGACAGGGCGCAGGTTAGTTAATTTCAATTTTTGATTTCTAAAGCTATCAAATACAACTCAGATGAGAAATCAATTTTCCCAGCTGCCTTGGCTTTGTGGTGAAAAGAACTCCAGCCATTGGTGAGCAGCCAGTCACATGACCGAGTCAGGGATTAGTTCAGTAGGCCCATGTTGCCACCACCTCAATTACAGGCTGCCTCTTGTCATTTACCACTATAGCATCTCATTCTCAGACACAACTAATATTTAATTCATGAAAGCCTCCACATGAGTAATTGTTTTGTTGTTAGTATTTTTTCTTTGTACCCTTTTTTTTTTTCAGTTCGACCACTTCTCTATGCAACTTTTCGCTTTACATTACAGCAGCTGCAATGGTGTCATGTGGGATAAAAAATAAATAAATCAGTAAAAGGTTATTCAGACCTGCAAAGAAGAAATGGGAATGTTTCAAATTGTTTACCTGACAGCAATGAGAGAAAAAAAAAACATTTGTACATTTTAGAATAAGTAAGTAGTTTATAAAATGGCACTGGCGATTTTAAATGGGACACTGGTGTCCTGACTCTTTTTCTGGAGAATGTCAGTCACCAGAGCCGTTATCAGCATCGTCACGTGATCAGCTGTATGGAAAGGTGACGGTTCTTAATAAGCAGGCACATAAATAAGGCTTGTTCGGTTTTAATTGTGTGCAGACTGTGGAAAAAGTCTGTGTGTTCGACTGTAAATAACATTGCCTGAAATCAGCGCCATATCGACTGTTGCCTGCTTGGAGCAGATGTTAAGTGTAGGCCTGTTTGCTGAAGCTACGGGCTTCACAGTGTGCTAAATGACTGCTGTAAAAATAATTGTCAGAAACCCCTCTTTTTTTGATAGATGTGACTAATTACAGACACTACAAAAACCATTTTAGGCTCTGTGTGTAAGCAGATTTCAGATTTTATGAAGCGTTGGTCTGGAAATTGAATTCATTCCAACATTTCTTTTTCCTCAAATGAGCCCTCTTTTCCTCCGCGCAGCACAAATTGACAATTTGTTCAGTAATCAAAGAATCTTTCTTTCATATGCATCGGTTTATAAACACGAGCTACAAAGAAGGCCGATTTACAACATACCATGAGATTATATCCATTTGACAGTTGCGTTATTCTATGTGGTTTCCATGACGACTGTTTTGGTGAGGCCCCCACTAAAGCCAACCTCAGCTGTCATCTCTTCACCTAAAAGCTTTGTAATTGCTCTCATTTGCATACTACAATTAAGTGTGTTAGCTCACAGCAAGAACAATCAACCTCCACTAAGGACTGGAGATAGTATAATTATTATATCAGTGGATTTGTATGAAACATTACTGACAAACCTTTGTTTGACGGCGGCATTGTACTGTCAGGCTGTTACCACATATTCTCATTAATATACACATTTCCGACAGCGGCGAGAATGCATAGGTATGGGCCAAAATGTTGTGATTAGCATTTTTAATCATTTGATCGTGCACAGACCCAGATTTAGTCCAGGCTTTCAGATAAATTCAGCAAAATATATTTTTCACCCCCTTCTGATTGAGGGGTTTTTGGACTCGGCTGTGCACCAGACTGGCTTGAAACAGAATGATTTCCAGGAGTGGGGGACAGTTTGAACTGTTGATTGAATGGAAAGGTTATGTGCGGTGGGCTCTAAGCATTGTTTCTCTTTTTCTCTCAGATGCGCAGACGCGGTAATGAAGAGCTCTTGAACTCCCTGTCAGAGAAGCTGTGACAGGAGTTCAGGAGGATGCTTTTTTTTGTGTGTGTGTGCGTGTGTGTGTGTGTGTGTTAGTCGCCTTTGCTGGACATATGACACACACCTGTCTGCTCACATGTAGAAACACACATGCTCAGGCACAGATGTACTCAGACACAAACAAAGACACAGCTCTGTTTACGTCGAATGATTCAGAAGTTTTTGCATTTAAAATTTTCCTCTTTGCTTGGTGATGTAATATTTTTGATGTAGGCTTAGAAATGAATATATCGACATGAAATGTTTTTTGTGAAGGCACAACTCTTGCTTCCGAAGGCCAAGCTATTCCCAGCCTCCAGAGTTCTGTTTGAACCCTGTGATACTGCGGCACATCTTTCGGATGGTACATTTTATTTGAAGTTTTTGCCTCCGGGCCCTGAATTGAAATGGAAGACCCAATGGCATTAATGGCAAGTGCACCGTTGCTAGCTCTCCGCAGCTTCCCAGCACAAACTGGTCAAGCAGAAATGAGACCTGCTCAATTTTAATTTGTATTTATCCTGCCGATGACCCGCTCCTTTCAGTCTGCCATTGGAAGCACAAATTACACCCATCATAACTCTGATTCTAACGGCCCACGGTGTGCTATCAGAAAATTAACATGGTTATACACCACCGGCGGGTTCAAGGTGTCACAACACAATTATACAATCATGCAACCTGACGAGCTCTGACTGGTCGCTGGTGTATGACAACTAAGCTGGAGGGCTACACTGTCTGTCACATCCAGGCGGGTGAGATAAGTTCACTGAAGAGTAGACTGTGCCTCAGCGTCTGTTTTTCTCTATCTTAATCAGTTAAATATCACAGGGCGGCTGCAGTCTGAGGTGTCTTCTTTTTGTTGTTGGTGGAAGTAGAAAAGACTCATGTCTGAACTTATCTTTTATTTGTCAGGCTTGTATTTGGCACAACAAATTTAACAGTCATAATTTGTTTAAAAAATAAATGGATTTGCTGCATGTAAGTCATTAACAGAATTAAGGCATAGGCAAAGAAATGTTAGTGTCATTGCAAAGCCGTGTTATGGTAAAGCTCCCTCTGACTTTCAATCAACCCTAATCCTTGTATCTCATAAAACTTCGACCAAAAAAATGAGGGGAAGCGCCCCTGCCTGGATCCCCGGTGTGCTCTCAGTGTCAAGCCATTAGGCTGTGTGAAATGAGGTGCCACTCATGAGTTATAATGCTGCACATCCATAGATCCACTGGCAAAATATAGCCCCTCAATGCTCAGTTCTCTGCAGGACTAGTGGAAATAATTCAGCTCTGATAGTGGTCTATCAAGCAATATCCTAATTCAAAGTCACAAAGATATGAAGAGGGATGTTGGATGAATTCAAAATAATCCACTTCAGGGTAGCTTTGAGATTAATGGAAAACGCAAGTGTGAGTGTGTGTTTGTGTCTGCGGGAGAATGAGGAGAGATGAATGAAATATATCAAAAGCCAGTGTGGAAACAAAACCTTTTACATACTCTTGAGTAATATTAGTAAAGGATTATCAACCTTGGCGATAAAAAGGAAGAATGTGGCCAAACTTTTCCTCAAGAGCCAGCTGAAGCATTGAATGGGGGCTTTCAGAACATTGTTTAGTAGAGTGAAGTTCATTTTATATTAAAACCAGAAGACATACGGCTCTTCAGCTGCTTAAAGAGCTGCAGAACTCAGTGAAAGTTAGTCACTGCTACTTAGAAGCACATCACAAAAGCGAGCCGGCAGCAGCGTGCGCTTCTGAAATATTTACCCAGAGGTACTGTAGATGTACCACTGATAAGGAAATAAAGCTAATAAGTGTCACTTTGATGTGACAACAAATTATACATGGTTCTATCAGATCTCATTTCCATTCCACAACACAGAGACAGAGAATACCCTGAAGCGTGGCTGTTAATGGGAGCCTGTATCAGCCATCGTGGAAAGCCTGCCTCATTACTCACTCCAGCACAACTGTGCCCAGGGTGGTCGATTTCCCCAACGGACACTGGTTCACAGAGCAGAGAGGCACTGTGAGGGATACGACTTGTTTTTCAATGCACTGGGCGCCAATGCCGTCATGCTGCAAGTGTGTGAAATGCTGTTTTTCAGGGAAATTCATTTAAGCCTCTTTAGGAAAAAGAAGAGCATTTTGAACAAATTGAAAATAGAAAAAAAAAATAACATTCGCAATTTCAAGTGTTTTTAATGCTTTGCTGTGTCTCACAACTTTATGTTATTGCTATGATACATTTGTAATTGGTTCTCTCCAAGGTTACAAAACAAAAAAGAAAAGAAAAAAGTCCAGCTACAACTCATCTTCGTTTTCATTACAGGTCTAATTCTATGCAAGCTGCTTGCTATTCCGGAGAAATATCCATTTGGGGAGGTGCCAAACACTCTCATAACCTTTTTTCCCTTCCCAACCTATGCAATGAATATTTTAAAACCTTAATGCATATTGGCTATCTGAGTCTGTCTTTTGTCCATAAAATCTTAGGGACCCTCTTCCCTCTGCGAGGGAATTGACACTCGGGTTATTTCTCTTCACATCTTGTAGTCGCTCGTGCTCTCTGGTTTTACTCCCTCTACCCCTGTTTCTATCTTCCCTGACAAAGTCAATAGGGGGCATCCCTCATCTGTCAAAAACAAACATCAGAATATTTTTTCCCTCTTCTCTCCTTCCCGGTTTTGTGCAGCCTCCCCTCTCTGCCTGTTCTGGCTGAAGCCTCCCGGTCTGTCAATCTGTGCAGATTGGAATCTTCTTGGTGGAGTTGCTTGGAGAGCATAATGAACATATGCAAGCGAAAGCCGTCAAAAATATATAAGGGGAGAGAGTCCTGGGGAAGCAGCTGACCCTCTAGTGACTCTCTCACCCAGAGGGGAGGCAGCGGCACTTGCTGTGTGTGTTTCGGTGCAATCTGTGGAGCAGATGGCTGGAGTCCTGGGCAGAGAGCAGCAGGTCTCAGTCTGCATGTCACCAGGATGACGGGAGCTGGCTCCCTCCGAGCTTTAGTTAATACCTTCCTGTAT
Source organism: Menidia menidia (assembly GCA_907169785.1). Lineage (NCBI taxonomy): Eukaryota > Metazoa > Chordata > Actinopteri > Atheriniformes > Atherinopsidae > Menidia > Menidia menidia. The sequence continues at coordinate 9,937,773 of CAJRST010022223.1, read as the reverse complement.
CACAGACTTGTTAAGGGGTCTGGGCAAAATTAAAAAGAGCCTCGGTGTATTTCAGTCTTCATGTCTGGCCTGTTCTGGCTCTGATAGCTTTCTGTTAATTACTGCCCTTAACCTGCATTTCTCTATATGTTTTTAAAATGTATGAATTCAGTGCAATTTTTTTAAATTCAGAAATATTCTGTAGGTAAAATGCACAAGATTAGTGCATTTTTATTTAAATCACACAGAGATAATTTCTAACCCTTTTTGTATGCATGGCGGTTTGTTATGATACATCATCTCTATTTACTGGTTTGTAAAATTTCCTACAAAGCTTTCTCTCTCTGTGAAACAGGCCAGATTGGAAACATAACACAGATAAACCAAAGCGACTGTAACTGAGAAGTTTCTGAGGCGTTCTTTGTTCTTAAATCATTAACTGGTTTAGGCCTTAGCCCTCCTGGAAAGCTTTGTTTGAAAACATCCTCCTTCAAATTGATTAATGCCTCAAAAATATGACAGCATTTCCAACCTTCACTGAAACCTTTATCACTCGGCGTCTGAGGCAGAAGATGGAAACACGAAGTCAAAAAATAATCTGACGACGTAAACCTTCTGCTTTAAAGTGTAAATTGGCCTCTTTTTTTATCTCATTATTGCCACGCTCATGAAAAATATACGGTGAAATCCTATAAAAGGCTTAGCGGATGGGAAAGGGTAAATACGTTCCCACATATTTCCAACTTGTTTTAATGTCTTGAAGCCAAATCGGCTCCGAGGTAAATAAACATTCGCTTAACTTTTGCTGCCAGAGCTCTGCTCCTCTCACTCAGACTTTAATCTGGGCTACTGGCAGGTACAGCGGGGTAGACGGAACCTTGTGAGGTGCGAGTGCGGCTACCTCTCCCGCTCGCCTCCGTCTCTCTCTCTCCTCGTCTTATATAAAGAGTGGCAGCAGGCAGAGTGACAGACTGCCCCAAGAGATGACACCTGTCACTGAGGGGAGTGCTGCTAATCTACAAGCCTCATTTTGTTTGAACTCTTTGTCACCTTGCCGTCAAATCCTCATCTTCTCAGTCACTGCCAGCTTCCCTCCCCTTTGCTTCTCTGCTGGCTCTGCTTTGCCCAGTCTCTCCACAAAATACAGCTCTTCCAGTCTCACCCCAACCGGTGTTATCCGCATGAAAACGCTCCTGCCTTCATTTATTCATTCAGCGAGAATCGCACATTTGCAGCTCTGTGTCATTTTAGGTCATTTCTACATAAATCCATAGCGAGCACTTTTCTTTTTCCTTTTCTTGTCTCTTTTTAAAAAAATATTTTTGACAAAGTCAGAAAAGAAAAGCCGCGGTTCCACGTTCGCTTTGGAGGTGGCTCGCGTAGCCCCGGAGTATGAGAAGATGAGGCGTCCCTGTTTAAATGTTTTTATTTTCTCAACAAAGCCCCATTCATTGATATTGAGATTTATCTAAGTTAAAATGATCTGAATAGAGATGCAGTCTGGAGTGGCTCAGTCTCTATGGAGCAGCACACTCCACCCCCTGGCCAAATATCTATATTGTCCACTTCTACAGACTCTGCTTTGTAATTATAATATAATTCATTATGTCTATGCTGCATATGTCACAAAGGACAAGTCCTCCCTAAAATCCTCCTGCGCTGTTCAAGCTGACCGAACACATTCTTGTTCCCATTTTAAAGCCCGCGGCTTGGAAATACCCTCTCACACCCCCATAAACAATAGATTTTCCTGTTTTGCTTAATTGAGATATCACCCACAAATCTGACAGCTCACACCAGCTCATACCTCGGCCTGAAAGGAATCAATATAAGGATAGGAAATAGCAAGGGAAATGAGCAAAAGCATAAATAAAAGATGTATCAGCCACAACAATTGTATCAGAACTGCTGCTGATGATGATGATGATAATAATAATAATAATGACATGAGAAATAATTAGAGAAATCATTAATAGAATAATGCAATAATTTTAATAAATTATGTTAAACATTTATTCTGATGTTGACTTTCTCTTCAATTTGGAGGGTATAGTATGGCAGATGAAAGAAAGGAGGGGGGGGGGGGGTGGGGGGGCATAATCCAAGTTGGAGGAGAGGCAAACGCCAACTTCTTTAAATTCCTTCCATTAAGGGGAATTATCTTTTCCAGACACATTTTGTATGAATGCATCCAAAAATCCTCCATTTTATTTGGACTGCATGAGGTTTAATTTAATCCTTTTTGCTTATTAAAAAATAAGATGCAGCATCTTTAACAATGGAGAGGCCAGCCTGCATCCAGCACAATGGTTAAGGTTAAATTGAAGGTTGTGTATACCTTTTGCTGTATTAGAGGCATTCACATTCAAATAAAAGTAGGTCTGACTGGTTCATACTGCATGGCAGTGTGAAATTGTGAATTTGCACACACAAAGCTTTGTTATATTCCTTTGCCCATGTCCTCTTCACTCTTGTTTTTCTTTTCCCCTTAACTATTTTAAGTGTGATAGTGTGTTATATATATATATACACACTCATGCACATACTATTTTTAATGTAATAATAAATACGATTTGTTCATTATTTAAAGATTAAAATACATCTGTGCATTTTTTCCCCCACCTAATTGGGTTTCTGATATTTTGGAAAACAGAACTCCATATTAAACTGGATCCACTGAATTCTTGTGATATTTCTTTCAAATTTTTCAAAGCTTTAATTCTGATGCATGCCATAAGTTTTTTTATTATTATCATGAGTTCATTTAAATTAATTCAGAAAGCAGAGCATTTTTAACACTCATCAACACCAATGTACATGAATCTAAAGCCTTGTGTTCAGCTGTTGCATTATTTATTTGTTAATGTCAGCTCATAGTTTCAGACTTCGTGTCAGTGTTGATGATGGTCAACAAAAGGCATCAATCAAAATGAACAAAGACAAAACCACAAGCCATTTATTTAAGTGACTGATGGGAATGTTTTTGTTTTTTTAAAATATTTTACAGGTCTCTACTGGACTTCACGCATTCACCAAGCTAGCTTTTGCTGGCAGCAGTTTAGGTAAGCTAGCCTCAGCATCTCTCCATCAGGTGGTGAGCTTGTGATGATGCCTGTCCTCATGCTGCTAAGCTCCATCTCTGTGACCCAGAACCAAACCAACTTTCAGAGTGGTCATATTTAAAAGATTGTCAGCTTTTAAATAATTTACATTAGATCAAGGCTAACAACTGCATATCTGCCTTATGCCTTACCTTTTCTCCAAATAATAGTGGTAATTAACCTTTTTTCTATTTATTTGAAAAGATCAAAGAGGTTTCTCTTCCATTTCTTTATCTAGTGAGTCTGCAGTGATGCTGTTGCTAAGGAACCAAAATAAAAACAAAAATATTAAGATACAAGAAAATCCCATATTCAATAGAGGGAAAATTAGTCCAAATTGAAGGCTGTACATGCAAACCTAGAGTAACCTAAAAACATGATGGGTAAAGTTATTCTAATCTTCTAACTGATGAGAAGAAAAAGTATATTCGGACGGAGCTGAATTATAAGCATCAGCACAAGCTTAAGTTAATGTTGGCGGGGAACGTGATGGTTAAACTATCTCACCCATGTAAATTAATCAAAATTCATTAAAATGCCAGTTATCAAGTAATCACCAACTTTGTAGTCCTAATTGCAAAGTGTCCACTCTTTTGTTGACTGATCAGGTGAGCCATGTTGTGAGACAGCCAAACATCAAGAGAAAACCTGTTTTCATTACAGCTGATTAACTGCGAGTCCGTCATGTTGTCGTTCCTGACAGCACGGTTGCTGTACATTTATTAAATGACTCGCAAAAGTCTAACTTTAGAAAACGGTTGCTTCCGGCTGCCAAAACTGACTCTTGGAACTGCGTTCTTGTTTAGAAGCTTTATGTTTTGTCTGATTTCTTGCTGTCCACACCACCCCCATGTGCATTCCATCCGACCCCGTAACACACAGCGTTTTCCCATCCCCCAGGCTTTGTGTGTCTGGGGAAAGTCCCGCAGCGGTCGAGAAACAAATGATTTTGCTAGCTGTATTCATAGTGTATATGTAAAAGGAGAACAGCAGCTTGCCTTGAGAGTCAAAAACTCCGTAGAACGTCCTCTGCTACGGGATGGCCTACGCAAATGGGCCGGCGCACCTATCCAATTAACACCCTGTCTGCCAATCCCTGTCAGGTCACACAACTGACTCCCATAGCATGCTCTACCTGTCTGCGCTGCTCACAGCACACGCCCAGCTCCAATATAGAATTAAGGGCACTTTTCACCTGGTCACGCCGACATGCCATAGATTAGACCGGTGCAGCATGGAGATATGCAGGGCTCTCCAAATGAGGGCACCTGGGGGTTAGGATTTCAAATGCGGTGGGGCTATTGTTTTGCCACTTCTTTAATATTAATTAAACTCTGAGGTGGAAATGTTCTTACCAAAGTAGCGCTTAATTCCTCCACCTGATAAGAGATTTTATTTAATGATCGCCAGGATGTTACAACTTATCACACCAGTTAAGACCTTAATAACACCAGTAAGTAACTGTGGCTAAGTGGTTATGTCCTATTGTACCATTTCTGATTAGTTTTTTTACACAATATTCATGAAAGGGGATTTATCATATTTATTTTTTTATTTTACATCTCACCTAATCCCTAAAAGGCACCTGAAGCAATTAAACTCATTATTAGTTCACCCGACCACACAAATATGTTATTCTGTAGCGTTCCTGTTCTGTGTACTTAGGAGTTGTGTGTTTTGAGCTAAAAGTGGAATGGAAATGCAACTGGCAAATCAAAACTACTTCCAGGTACTCTCTTAACTGTATTTACATTGTCTGCTTAGTGTTTTTTGCTTCTTTGTATTTTCTCTAAGTGGATGTTCCAGTTAGCTCTGACTACAGTCTACTTCCACTGCTGACACTCAAAAAGCATTTTCGCACAATGGAAATAGATCCAGACTCTCTTGTGTAAACTCTCACAGTACACACACGTTTACTCACTCAGAGGCAGCGGATGCCTGAAAACATGTTATCACGTTGTCTTACCCCCCGATGTTCTGGAGCTTTAACTGGAGGCAGGATGGAAAATCTCTGCATAACCTGGAGTCAATAGTGGGCACCTGGGCTTTTCCAGAAAATTTGCTTAGCTCACAGGAGCTGGGGTGCATTTGTGTCATAACAAAAAAAAATGCGACAGTGGAGACGATACCAGTCAACAGCCGTCCTTTCTTTTCACGATTAGAGATGATTGTGAGGACTAAGGGACCCAGCGTTTGCTGACAGCGTGATGAAGTGTTGGAAGTCACTACTTACAGTCTGTCCTCAAACTAAAGAATACAACTGTCGGGTTGCCACCCAAAGAGCACTGATTTTCCTTGGGGCAGCGTTTCCCCCTGTCGACTTGTGGTTTACCTGGGTTGGTCAGACCTTCTCCATGCCACGCCAGAGGTAGACTGTGACACTCCGTTTCTCTTTATTGGTTCACTCCTGTTGAAATACACCCAGTACTCTGTTTCTTTTCATTTACCCCCTTTGTCAGATTTGTTTCTCATTAAACGCACTTTATTTGTTTATGTATATTTATTCCCACTTCATGTCAGACCAGTGACGTTTCCGATGTAGAAAACGGAGCGTGTGCATGGAGGCTCTAGTTTGCCGGGAGCGGAGCGTTTTGCGACACATTGACGGTGATGGTGACACAGATGGTGAACAGTGAGGCCTCTGATCTGCATGCTCAGTGATTTCTCACAAAATCTGGACACAAGGCAACTTTCTTTTCTTTTTTTCTTTTTTGCTTCACAATCCGGATCACGTTTTATTCTCTGTATTATTTTCAGCTTTTTTTTATTTTTATATCCTCATTCAATTTCTGCCTGAGATGGCTCAGCTGCTTTTTCAGACAAATGTTACCTTGCTTAAAGTCAGCTTCTCACCATCTGAGTGTTGGTATTTGTAACACATGAAAGGCACAAAGCTGTTTTCTTTAATGAGTGACTCTCCACCGTGGAAATACTGACGATGAACAAGGCCCCCAAATCTTTTTTATCTTCTCTTTCTTTTAACTATCTTTTGAACAGATTGACATATCAGATTGACGTCTTTGCTGATGAATGTACAGACGTTTTGTTCAAGATGAAGCTTTTCCTTTGGATTTCTTTTGAAGCAATTTCTTTTCTTTTGACTCTTTTGTGAATGGTAATAAGAAAAATCTATATAGCATTATTTTTGTTAAAGAAGCTCCTAAATGTTTATTCAAAGTGAATTAAAAAGATTTTTTTCTTTTAAAGGAAGGAACACAATTATCTAAAAAGCACCAAGCTGACATACAGTGTTGATTTAAAAGAATAATTTGATCTTTACTAATTTTAAGTGGCAAACTGTGTTTTCACCTAAAAAAAAAAATCTTTTTGTGAATATTCTGGACCATTTTACTACCTGAAGGTCAAAGATAAAGTTGTATTGTTTTTTAGTTGAATTGTTGTTCATTGCAGACGTTTTTTTTTGTTGTTGTTGTTGAAGAGATTAGAAATGTACTTAACTGCGTCTTCATTAGGGAAAATTGGTTTCAGATCTTATTCAATGAACGCTCTAAAGTAAAGAGACATAACGATATTTTAATTGTACTTTTTTTTTTAATTCTGTGAAAAAGACTAGCACCAACAATGAACTCAGTATAATTAAACGTAAAAGCCTCATTCACCTTATTTATCTCCATCATTGAGCTTCCCTTCCCTGATTATATTTTCCACAGGAAATAGCCACTCAAACTCCATAGTCTTTAACAATGCCTGCAGGGTCACCACTATCTTTCTAAACTGATTTGTATCAGTTTAAAAAGTTTGGAAAATGCACTCAAAAACAGGGCCTGGACACTTCATGAGCTACTTAAAGTCATGCTGTAGCACTGTTGAATCCATCTTCCATCTTTTTGGGACTTTCAGGACATACTTGACCCCTTTATGAGTTCACGTGTCATGACAGGGTTTTAGCATCTTTGAATGGTAATGAACTGGAACCAGAGACATTTTCCCACCAGCACTCAGCAACTGATATTACATGGGGCGGAAACACGGCCTCACATCCAACAAGGATTTCTGCATCCATCATTCATACAGTTTTTGAATGATACCAAAGTTCTCTCATTTAAAATTTATTTATTTGCTTTAGATGATTTCTTTTTACCTCTCCAGGTTTAAGGAGCAACAAAGTAAGAAATAAGTCAGTTTGCTATTTAGTGTCTTGGACAAAGTTTCGTACCCTCAACTCGCACATTTTATTATTTATTATTATTATTACTCTTAGTGGCAAATAATGTCATAAATTATCCAATACTGTCATAAATAATGTAATAAATTATCCAATAAAATGCTTTAAACTGAGCCTTTGCACCCTTTAGCCCCCCCATTTCGTCAGATAAGAGAACACATGGCTCAGCAGATGACAAACATCAGCCTCAACTCTTGTTTTACTCTCCCACAGCTGCTGCAGAAGTTTCCCAGAATGCAGAGAGCACAGACGTGCAAGAGTGCCTTTCCAAATCTCTACATGGGGTATGTGTTTAAACTCCGATTACAGTCGCTGCATAGTCAAACGAGCATCAGTAATCCCTCACAATACACAGTGCTGTAAGGTATGTAGCATGTAGCTTCATAATGATTGGTTGTGTACAGCTTCCCATCTGAGAACTAAGTGGCCATTTTAATGTGTCATTGTCTTTTGACCAGTGAGTTCTTTTTTAGGATTGAGGCCAGTTTTGGCTTCTGATGATAAAAGTAGTGAGCAAGTCGTTGGGGGGGAATAGTGGGTGGGAGCTGTTACAGCTAATAAATATTGCATTTGATGTGACGTCGCTCATTCTTGTAAACGTTTTCTGTGATGTAACAAAAAAGTGGAACCGTGTTGTCTCTGCTTATTTTAAACGTGAGGACTTTGCCCATCACTGAGCAACAGGTTTCCTTAACCCCCACACCCCACACCTTAGACAGACCCTTGAGTAGCCTTATGTGCCAATAAGACTTGAAGAAGACTCAAATTTGATACATGACTCCTTGTGTGAAGGTGCGGAAATTCAATAATACTTTTAACCACAGATTTTCTTTGTCAACTTAAGCAAAGGAAACACCATTAGGCCAGGTTTTTCACTGATAAATTCAGCTATCTGGGGATCTTATAAACCATTTACATCAAGCAAAGACGTATCACTTACCAGGGCTGAGCATCGCATGTGAAAGGCTACACTCACCTCATATGATCCCAGTGGATATTAAGCTAACAGATGCGGACTCCAGTGGGCACCTTAGCAAAGAGATCCTCTTTATTATACTGCAAGTCAATGGCACAAATATGATCTGAGGGATACGGAGCTTTTAAAGGATATCTGCCCGGCAGCTTTGTGGGAAGGAGTACAGCTTGTCTACACTGCATGTAATTTGCAGATTCTTTGCACTGTATTGTGTGCACTGACAGGTTTGTGATTTGTTTGCACTTCATGGGTGTCTAATTGATTAAGATTAAAGGAGAACGGCTTGTGTGGCTGTTGAAGAAAATTCCTGGCACATTTGTACTTGTATCAGCCCCTCCTTTTTAAGTGCAAGTAAACCCTCTAACTACACACCTAACATGAGCCGACACAGGCCACATGCTGGCCTGCATGCTGGTTCACATGCACTGCATGACACAGCAGCTGAATAAAGCCGTCACTTACTTACTAAACAACTGGGTTGGTGGCTTTGCTGCCTGTTCCAGGGATCTTTGCCAATCCCGCATACACTGAGGGACTCCTACCGCACATATTCTTCTCCTATTGTTGTGTGATAAAATAGATTAAAAAGGGAAATAATAACACTTTGAAAGCCCCTTTCTATTTAGGCTATATGTAATACTCATACATTTAAAAGAGACACACATTGATGGAGATGAATAAAAACACTTGATGGCCCATTAAATGACAGGTGTATCAAAAGAGATTCCACGTCTTAGCAATATTCACGTTTGCCGCTGTGTCTGGGATGAAATTCTAATTTGATTAAAGGAATCGCTGAAACTATGACTTATTTTAATTAAACCTTAAATTTGAAGGCTGGAACTGAAGTCGGTTGAATGACAAAAAGAAAATATTATGTCAAAGTCGGAGAGGGTTTTATTTTCACTGCAAGCCAAAGCAATACTACAAAGTCAAAGAACTGAAGCCTGTCCTACTACATTTGCTTTGATAGTGGGCCACCGTGTTATAAATAATGTATTAAAGGATTTACAATGCAGAGAAAGAGAGCTGCTTTCACAAGCATGAAAGTTCCTTTACTTGTGCATTAAAAAAAATGTATTAACTCTTTGCGGCCCAGACTGAGTTATAAAAGACTTCATATATTTTCTTTTGTATTGTTCAGGTTAAGAGAGTGTTTGGCTTCCTTTTTACAGTTTGTGGTAGCTTATTTTTTCTGCCAAAAGGTGTTTGAGGCCTACTGGGACCACTTAAAAGTTTATGCAGAGCACTAGCCAAGTTGGACAAAAAAGCCTTGAAGTATACACACACTGGCCCCTTTCTCAGAACCTCTCAGCTCTGGCTTGGGGGAGTGTTGTTGGTTTATGAGAGGGAAAATAGCCCCAGCCTTCTGCAAAAGTGAAATGGGATTAAGGCCTTTGTTCAGCCCACAATGGTGAGGGGAATTAGCAATAGTTGTAGGCACTTAGAAGAGCTCTCACACAGAAGCTTATCCCAGATTTTGCACAATAATCATTTGAATATCAACAGTGTTTTGCAACTACAGCGCTAATGTATAAACCTCTCTCTTTAGGATATCGAAATCCCCCAAAGGATTTTTAGCACTGGCTACATCACAAATATTCTCACTCTGTCTGAAGAATCATATTTTTGAGCATCGTTTCCCTTCACTCAGTTTAAAACTGAGTAAGTCAGGTTAAACTGAATTTTTCAGAGGATTTTATATTATGACATTTAAATCGGTTGTGTCTCAATTCTGATGGGTTGGATGACTTGTCTCACATCCTTTATGTGATTTAAAAAGTGCACAGCTGGTAAAATACATTTTCTGTTCAGGCATTTCCCTTTCCAATGTTCCAAACCAAACTTTTTTTGTGTGTTTTTGTTTTGTTAGGATGAACGTTATAGTGGGAAGTAGCAACGAGCTCCACGCAGGCCTCAGTGTTGACCGTCATTACGCAACAGCAGAAAAATGGCATTGGAGCAGCTTCGGAAATGAGAAATCCAAACTTGAGGAGTTATGGACCTCTTTTTGCGTGGGCTGCAGGCCAACACTTTTAGCGAGCAAACTTTGTTGCATAATTGCGTCTAAAGGAAAGTCTGACTGTGATGCTCCACTGACGGGCAGAGCCCCCGGAGGAGGGAGAGCCGGGAGCTTCTGCCCAGGCTGAATCTCACAAGACCGGCCTCAAGAAGTGTGATGGCCTCAGCATTTTTTGCCCACACAGTGAAAACGCATTGTCCAAATCACAAAACATTGAGTGAGATCAGCAGACTTGTCAAGAGGCCCTGGCTTGAATATGAATGATGAGAGAAGAGCAGGGTGGTCCTCATGCTGTTTTGGTGTTAGGCAGGTGAACATAAGCTTAACTGTCTCTGCCAGCTGCCCACCACTAAATCAGAGTTTACCAAATTAAAAAGAGAGAAAGAAAAAAAGATGAGGCTTTTATGTAAATAGGTGCCAGCGCCTCAGTCAATCATCCACAGGCACTGGTATGCTTCTAAACCTGTTTTTTAAAATGTTGTTTTGTTTTTTGTTTTTTTGGCATGATTGCATATTGCATGTACTAAGATGTAATCATAACACCAAATCTGATCAACTTCAAGCTATCGTGCTGGAAGGAAAAGCCCAGGGAAGTTTCTTTTTTTTTTCTTTCGAAAAGAGCTTTCTGTCAAAACGCAGAAATTAAGACATAACACCTCCCAGTCTTTCCTGTCCTTAACACATGCACACATGCTAGTTCAATTCACTCAAGTGGCTGCATAGTTCCCGCATTCAACTGGATACAATGATGCACAGGATGAATAAAGTTATCTCTGCGGCTGAATGGGATGTAGCTGGTGGGAGGGAACAGGGAGGTTCTCTATGTGGCTGAGCTGAAAAGAGCCAGGCTTTGAGGGCCAGTGCTGCAGGGGTCAGGGCCCCAGCTGCTTTTAGGGGTGAAAGGGACAGCAGCGGGCTGGACCAGCGCAAGAAGCCTAACAAAACCCAGTCGTGTCAAATAAAGACATCTTAGATTGGACGTTGACAGATCCCTTCCCAAAGTTGCTGAACACACTTTGCTCCGGTTTGTATCATGTGTCACAGTCAGAGTCCCATCTCACTTGAGCCTGATAGATAGATCTTTGTGCTGATCTTTTTTTTTTTTGTTTTTTTTTGGTCTTTGTTTTGATTTGGGGGTCTGAAATCAGCATTTCCACACAGGTAGGATATTTTTTCATCATTTTGTGATACCATAAATTCATGTTAAAATTCAGAATGATCTGATCTGATTTTTAACTCCTTCAATTTGCAATTTAGATTTCCAATTTTCAGTTTTACCCTCTGCTGTTTCTAATTTTCTTATTTGGAAAAAGAAAGTAGACATCAGGCCTTTCTTTACGCGGCGTAGAAAAATTTACAGGGGTGCAAAGATTCCCTATAAGTTTGAATTTGTAGGGGGTAAGTAGGATAATAATCAGGCCACATTATAAGGAATTGATGGTTCATTTTCCCTGTCAGCAGCGGCAGAGCTTTGCCCAAAGATGTGCCGACCTGTGCAGATGGGGTTCAAAGCCAATTTCCATGTTAAAAACTCCACACGCCTCAGAAATCCCTCTGACTGACTCTGATCAGAGATTGTGACAAGCCTGTCTTTTAAAACAGGTCTGCTCGTGTAAGTGGATGGAAGCGTACAACTGTACAACAAACAGTCTGGCCAGGTTTGGATGTAGTAATAGTGTTGTTTTCATGCATGCCCAGAGGCAATGACATAAAGACAAAAGACGGCTCTGGAGTGTGCTGTCAAAATGGAAAATATGGGCTATTATATTTGTCATACAGTAATTACACAAACTGTAAAAAGTGGCGCTTTTTTACTTTCCTTTTATCCAATATGTGTCAAGTGTCACTACAAAGCTTTAATTCTTGCCAGAAAATCAGTTCAACCATTCATCATCAGCTTACATTTAAATGCGTCTTCCTTCAGGCTGCTTTTTTTTCCCTTTTTTTTTTTGCTCCCCCTCTGTGCCGAGTTTAGTGAAAGACGGAATCTGCAAGAAGAATAAAGAGATCACTGGGATGGTGGGAATTTGTTTGATTAGTTATGCGGTGAACACATTTTTACAAATGGGGGGGGAGAAAAAATACTATCTGCCAAGTTCCATCCTCAGTAACTCAGAGAACTGCTGCATTTTACGTCACTCTGGACTTTAGCTGTCACATGTTTCCTGAATCTTGTGTATTTGCTCAGACATTGTGTTAGAGGGGTGAATCAGAAGTTCTGCAAAGACTAAGGCCATCCAAGACCTCTTATTTTCTTTTTTTCCTTTTTAAGGCATTTATTTATTTGTTTTATTTTTCCATCTATCTCAATTGCCGCAACATATTTTTCAAGAAAATAGAGAGCTCTAGAACAGCCTCCTTTTTTTTCCCAGTCATTGTTCTTTGTTCGCCGTTATCACAGGACTCTGTGTAATCGTGCCTGTGCTATAAGCTGCTAGCCCACGCCGCTGTGCTGGATATATTATAGCCATTGAAATGCCTGCTAGCGGCAGAGTATTAAGCATGGTGAAAACACAATCTTGGTGGGCTCCGTGCACCTAACAATAGATAGAGGCATGATGACTTATTAAACACAGCCAACCTGCAGCATGGCTTTTCTCATTATCTTTTCAATTCTCAGCCTCTAAAGCCGATGGGTCCGGTGACAAAACTCTTGCCACGTAATTCTCTCCCCGGCTTCTTTCATCAGCCGATTCTGCAGAGAAATATGAAGCTGATTTTTATCGGGCTCTATAAATTCACAAAAGGCCCTCAAGTTGCCCCCATGGAAGACATACCTCATCTCAGTGATGCGCCACCACTATTGCTGATCCCAGGCATTTGATAAGGGAGTCTCTCCTTTTTAATGATTTGACAGACATCAGACATGGGCTCCTATAGACACAGCATTTTTATTACACTTTTCTTTGCTTGTTTACACCCAGGTGCTCTGATGAAAGTGCTTATCTATCGAATCGTTCTCGCGATAGGTAACGTATATTAAAAACTACAGCAGATCACAGATAAAGTCTGAGGGTCTTATGCTGCAGTCACACCACAAAATATTTTAAAGTCTCCCACTCCGTTTGTTTTCCTGGGGAAATGTAAAAAAGTTTCCTGTGATCAGACCTCTCTAAAAGTGTTTCGAAAGTCTTTGTTCCTGCGGAAGTTGTAGAATGAACACACGAAAACGTACATTTTAACAGCTCTCTGCCATCAAGTCATTTAAGACAACAAAATGACATTTTACGCAAACAACAAATTAGCTGCTGAGGAACCAGAAGAAAATGAGCAGACCTGGACAGTTACTGTCACATACTGTTAAATTTAATGTGTTTAAATTTGTGTTCACTTCCCTCTCATCTGTTCCTCTCATGTGGATTCTGGCATGTTTGCAGTATCCTGAAATACAGCAGGGATTGTTTTCTTTGAAATGTTTTGACTAAGGTGTCACTTTTAAAAACTTTCATCATGCATGGGTGCCTAATCAATGGAAATGCAGCTGCCTTAGCCCCGAGCCTAGGTGTGGGTTTGACCAGCTTTCATCAGCTCAGCCTTTTAAAAATAGAAATCCTGCTATGATGAAAATTTCAGTTTGAAATGGATATTCAGCTTCCCCACTGAGCTGTAAATGCATCTAAAGTGAGACAGATTCAGCCGCATGATTGTCAACAAAACACATTGCGGGCCTAAATCTATGTAATTAGCACTATATGGATGTATTTTTCCGAAATGTATTGAATGTATTATGATTGTAGATTGAGATATTACCTGATAATACATTAGTGCCTCATGTGTCAGTCAGCTCTTTAAGCCACGTGAGCTCCCCTTCAGTGCTAATTAGATTTCCTTTATTATAATGTTTGATAATGCCTCAAGGTTTGGTTCTTTCTATCAAAACATTTCTGCAAACAGTTGCTCCCGTTAACTCTTTGTGGGCCTGCGTTACATAATTATTTCCTATGCGCTATCTTCACCTCCGTGGGGAAAATATTATCTGCAATAATCATTGTCATCATCGGGATTCTCTCCCTGCTATGTTGGCTCCAAATAAGTAATTTAGTTGTAAAGCAGCCTCATTTATTTTGCCTATTCATTTTTCTTCCTATCATATATCTAAATACAAATCTTCATTTTATAACTGACAGCTTATTACCTCTGAGCACATGCTGATAAATTTAATTCCGATGAGTTAGCTTCCATTTTCGGATCCCATTATCCACTAATGTGGCAGCAGCATGTGGGAGGAGAAAACTTACAGGACAAGAACTCTGAAAATCAAAAGATTGTGTTGTTATTATTATTATTATTATTATTATTATTATTATTATTATTATTATTATTATTATTATTATAAAGCTACCTTTTTTCCAATTATTGGTTGTTGTTTTTTTTCATCTTCATAAAGATCTAAATCATCTTAATCTAAGGGAGTTAAAAAAAAAAGAGTTTCATAAAATGCATAAATGCCCTTTTTATGTATTCAATACATGTTTTATTTTGTATAATTTTTAGTTACATTTTTAATGATTTAAACTGTGTTTTTCTGTATTTTTTTTTTTTTTTTGGGGGGCCCAGTTTATTAAAAAATATGCCTCCTTTTATGAACATATACTTTCTAATAGAGCAACCTCTTCCTCAGTTGGGTCTATTTTGGTGAAGCAAGTAAGTAAGTAAACAATTATTATTAGCTTTGATGTTGGCCTGAATAGCACTCAATTAACAATGTGGCTAATGAGCCCATTAAGGATGAAAGTGTTCTCAACAGGTATGAGAGGATACTGCTGTTTTTGGAGTCTCAGTTCTCAGCACTGAATGCAGCATGAATAACGGTGCCTTTCTCAATCGCTTCAAAGGCCAAAGCTCTACAGCCCAGAGAGCAGAGTTAAATAAAGGTTTGCTCGCAGTCGGGAAAAAAAGGAGAAATATTTAAAATATAATTCAGATGAACAAAAAAAAAACAGCCAAAAAGTAAGTGAAAAAAAACTCCCAGCTTTTTTCTTTTATTTTTTTAAAAAGATTTTTAAACTGAAAATGATACATTTCTATCTTCTTTATACAGCCAGAGAAAGTCTAAAACCAATGTGTGTATTTTACAAATTTTAGCTAAATTTGTTTCTGATTTTGCTAAAGTAAATACCATTTTTATTCCATCGAGTGGTAATTACGCTGCTTTGCAAACAAGGCTTGTTTGTTGCAGTGAAGGCAAAGCAAAAGGGAAAAAAAGAAAGGCTTGGAGGCTTTCTGCTGCCCCAGCTTTTTCTCTGAAGGACTTCCCACCGAAACACACATGCAGGGATTATTTCCGCATTATTTGCTGCTGGATTCCAAAAGTTCCTGTGAACTAGCAATCACTGCTCTGTCACACTAATCATCATATTTGTTATTTCTACAAAAAAAAAAATCTCTTTATAAAATGCATTAGAGAAACAATTACGTAAAAAAAAAAACTGACATTATGAACCTTCTCTGAAAACGAAAAGATGTACAAAAGGTATCTTCAGTATTGTGTAAATATTATGAGAGGTTACCTTATGCCTCAGTCATGAGGGCAAATCTTTTAGTGGAACTTTGTGTTCTCTGCTGTCAAACGCTAACTAAATATTCAATTCAGCTCTCGCGTGTGTGCAGCTGCAAAAAGCAGGGCCTGAAATGTATTTAAAAAAAACAGCCACAGTGCACCCAAATCTAACAATAAGTAAATATATGATACAACAGTGTGTTGAATGAATTTATCTGTTTGTAAAACCTGCTTGTCTGCAGAAGTTTCAGAATGTTATCAGTAGTTTCAGCTCAAGAATACCTTGAGGTGTTTTGAGTGTAAATCCGTCTAAAGCTGCCAGCACTGACATACACAGCATATGCTAAATACAGATAAGAGCATTTTTAATAGATCGGCAAAAAGTCTCCCCACATAGCTCAATGGATGTTCTTTGAATGTAGTAGATAAGTTGGCTTAAGCTGAATGCTGTATCCCAATGCAACATTGTGCTACTGGGTGAGCCCATCACAAACTAGCCTTCCAGTAAAGACCACTTCCAGGGGAGGGATTATAGAAAAGCCTTCGAGATCAGCTTCATGTCTTACTAGAGTTTGTGATTATTAATAGTGCTATGTGACGGGAAAAAGTAGGCGGTGGCGGGGATCATATGGAAAAATATCTTTAAGCCATTTATTTACCTACAATGTCAAACTAAATTACACGAATGGTCTGTTTGACATTTTGATGTTTCCTTTTAAAGATTCATTTTCTGCTAAACTATCATCCGTTCCTCAACTTTATTTGCTTCCAATGAGTTCTCTTTTTTCTTTTTTTTTATACAAACAAAGCACCAGAATCTGTTCTTTTCCAGAATAACACACGCAGTCTTGCCATACAAATGAAAGAATTTCTGTGTTTAAGTGGAACAAAGATAAGTTCTGCTGGTTTTGGTCATTCACACAGCGGGGAAGCGGTCAGTAACCCTGCCTGTATATTTATGCCTTTCGTTCTAAGATGGCTGAACTCAGGTCGTGAACTTTGACTTTTCATTATTTTAAATGTAGGGAGAGAATTCAATCACATCAGACGGTTTCTTTACGACAGTGTGTTTCTTTTAATTAAGGGAAAAATCAAAATATGAATTATTTCATGTGGTAAAATGAAGTACAAATAGATAGATAGATAGATAGATAGATAGATAGATAGATAGATAGATAGATAGATAGATAGATAGATAGATAGATAGATAGATAGATAGATAGATAGATAGAT
>CAJRST010022223.1:9909585-9920765 GCA_907169785.1 Menidia menidia | reverse complement strand
GATAGATAGATAGATAGATAGATAGATAGATAGATAGATAGATAGATTAGTGAGTTTTGACTGGCTTTGTTTCTTTCAGCTCTCCTCAGGTCATCTGATTTCGTGGCTGAAGAAATGAGAGGGGAGATAAGCCTCTTTTATGCTTCCAAGCCACTTAAAGAGCTGAAGCACCGGTTTCTGCTGCAGCACCATGAGGCAAGAAAACAAGTAGTCTGTGTATAACAAAATTGCCTCTCTTACTGAAATCCTAAAGAAATGGCCGGCTGCTTTCGAAATTTCTCTTTAAAAAGGATAAACTTAAATGGGTTAAAGCAAACGCCGTGTTTTTATTTTTAATTTCCATCGAGGTTTTCTTGTGAAACTGCATTTAAAACTGGTCACGGATTAATAGAAGAATCCCACCGTTTTGTCTTCCCATATTATTTAGAAAATTAGTAGCTGCCTGGTAAATATTTCATTGTAATTTTTTCTTGCCTTTTCGAACAAGGGAAAGAAAAAGGGAAAGAAAAAAAAAAGAATCTCAAATTGCATCTCACTCAGTAATATTGAAATGTCCTCGGTTCCTATTCGGTGTCACCAGGGCACCTCTTCTCTGCCTTCTTAATAAGGCAGTTCTGCAGACCTCTACTGTAATATATTTCCCCAATAAGGCAATTCCAAAGCCAGACTGGCCTTTTGACCAGCACTGAGAGCGTGGAAAGCAGCGGGCCGCCTTTGCTAACTAGGCTTACTCTCTAATATTAGATACCTGTCCCCTGGCTTTTCAGAGAGGGGCTTAGCTGTTGATATTTTCATTTGGTCCTGCCAAGATGCGACACCCCCGCTTTAATCTTGTGTTTGACGTTAAGCGCTCTGTTCATGAAGAGTCTCAGTGAACTTCAACCTTAGGGTGCTGCTGTCATACAAAAACTGATGTGGTGGGGGGGTGAAGCTGGTTGGTCTATCCTTGACCTCTCCCATTGGCCTGCCAAACTCTGTCTCCTGCCCTACTTAGTCAGGTGGGACCCTCCCTTTTAGAGTAGAGGATTGTATGTTCTCTACATCCAGCGGGATATTTTATATCTACAGGTACAGACCGTGTGGAATGTTTGTTTTTTTGTAACTGGATGCTTTAAATTAACAGGGATTTTTCCGTTAATATTTATCTGTAAATTAATAGATTAGCATATAAGTTAAACAAAAGTCACAGTAAAAAATATCCCAATAGACATCTTTGTTTGTTTAATTCTACCCTGAATAAATGCATTTTGCCCGGGGATCCCTCGGTTCTGTGATTAAACAGAATAGTTTAGAGGCTGTGGCTTCTTAGCATTTCATGGACTGGAGCACGTCGCCTCACATCTGCAGGTATCAAAAAATATATATCAGAGAGAGACCAGGGCGAAGTAGGAGTGGACTAATGAATTTCTCATGATGAGTAACTACCCCTTCACTCTGCCGCAGACGCCGTGCGCCGCTTCCACGTTAGCATTCATCGAGATGCTGAGGACAAACAAGCCACTTCTCTGCAATCGTTAAGGCGCGTTTCCCTACTGATTGATGTGTGGAATCAATTGCTCCCCATAGCATCCATGTCAGTCTATTACCACACTGCCTGGTAATGACAGGCTGTTCTTCACAAGATTATAGAGCATTATCACAAAGCAACAAAGATTTGCTTCCCTGTGGCTGACCTGTTCTGTGATCATTTAAAATGGCTTCATTTTTTACTCTATAGGTAAACAAAAACATGCATTGATGGAGGAGTTGTTTTTTTCAATAATAATTTCCCGATGTGATGGAGTGAGTTATTAGCATGATTAGATTTTTTTTCTAGTGGGTGTGATGGTTTTATCATCGAAAACTTGCTCAAAACTTCAAATTGCTCAGGAGCTACTTCTCTTTTTTTTCCCCTCTGTACTGAAGAGGGCCTCGCGTCAAATGCAGTATAGAATTGAAGGGCCCGCTTTCCAATGCAAACATATTTAAAGTCAACAAAACAACAGGTGTCTTCCCCTCAAAGTGCCCCCTCTGAGTAACTGTCCTTTTTTTGTCATGTGAATACCCTGCAGCCCTGTCCCTGCCAAGCTGACTGCCATCCAAGCCCCCAAAGTGCCAGCCGCATGGCAACTCATTTAGTTTGTGGCCCAGAGATGCAGCGCGCAGCCCTGATCCTGATTACACATGATCAAAGATGAGTTCTTCAACAATTTGATTGTGTTTTAGGGCTTGAATAAGATCGACATGCCCGCTGCTGCAGTGTCCCTCTGAAACGACTAATTGAAAAGACTTTGGAGCGTTTGGTTGGTTTAATGCAACAATTGCCATTTCACTCAGGATGACCTCAATCACTGGAATGGAACTACAGTATGTGCTGCATTTAATTACCTACGGTGGATTTGATTATCAGAAAATATGGTGCGTATCAAGTCATTCCCTGCCTTAAGTAAAATTATTCTGTATAGTTGGAGTTGGAAAAAAGATGACATGAGAACTTCAGTGAAGACAAAAGGCAGCAGTTAATGAGACTGGTTAGTGATTCAAATTTATGGAAATTTTATTAATTACAGACACATATCTTTCATCTGTACCATTTGGTGGAGGAGTAATTAGAATCAACAATAGCAGTCCCTGCAGTGGAAAAAGCAAACAAGATCAAAGAAAGTGGAGCAGGCAGGAGAAAGTCCCACATATCCTGAACTGGGCCTGGCCGTGGGCAACGCGGCCTCATTAAAGCCACAACATGTTGATCATCAATTAACCTGCTTTGTTTTGCTTCTGATTTGTGAAAGCTGCACAACAACACCTCTCCTCGGGCTCCTCGGTGATTAAAGTTTGCGCAGGAGGTGAGCGAGACATTTGAAAAGCGCTGGCTTCCTGACACGGAGAGCACAACTTTTTATTGGTCGGTTAGAAACCAAATCTGACCCACGGCGGCCTTTGCTGCAGAGTAAGCCGGGATCTGGAGCGCCCTCCTGACCCGAATCAGTTGTTTTTCTTGCTGTTTGAGGCAAAGAGGGAAAACTAAAAAGAGGGAAATGTGAGTCATCCACTCCAGCAAACTTAAGTCTGAGAATTAACATATTTACAACATCACGTTTTGCATCACCTCTCTGAAACGGAAATGATGCAGGCCTCACATTTATGGGCGGCGATTGACTTTTTAAGTGCGCAAATGTTAACTGCGTCATTTTTTCTGTCATAGCCGTCTACTCGTTTAATTTCAATCACGCCAGATCATGATTTTAAGCCCTGGCTTGAATTATCCCTGTATTTACATGTTAAACAGGTTTTTTTTTTATACCCTGAATTAAACACCGTCAGTCATATTATATGAAAGTTCTGGGAGGATTTTAGACTGTCCAGTGCACTAACCAAGATATTAAAGTTTTTTTTTTTTTATTAATGGCTCCCACTCTGAAGAGAAGATTAAGTAGAAGCACAGGAGCTGATCACAAAATCTCATGGCAGACAAAAAAAAAGCCATCAGGCAACCCCAAATTCTATATAGACAACAAATGGATGGCCAGTCTTAACTTTCATTATGTGCAGTGGAGGTCATATTTAAAATGAGAGATTAGCTGCTCATCACAGTATTGGTGGATTATCAACTACCTGCAATGAAAGCAGCCCTGGTGGTGGGTCGATAAGAGTTTGACTGCATTTCGAATTAATTTTCTTGAGCTTAGAGAGCCGGCCTCCTATCTTGTTATTGATCAAAGCGTTAATCCATAACCAAGCTCATCCTCTCCCCACGGAATGAGCAGGAAAATATAAAACCATCACAGTGGGGGACTCTTGACTCTGTTTAAAAACTGGAACCGACCTATAAAGCGATTTAGACTTCATTATTTAAGAATTTGCTCTCAGACTATTGTTTCACTCGTCAATTCAGTTTGTATTGATCCGCCTCTGTTTATTGTTCTTTTCACTGTTTTTGGGCCAACATTTATTCAGCTCTGATTTCCTTTGGTCCGGCCAGTGTTTACATGATGATAGATTGATTTCCCCGACAGCAGGGAGACTTCACACCTCGCCTGATTTCTTTGTTTGTCTTTTCCAACAGAGAGACTTCCACCGTGGAAGAAATTTAGCTCGAACTCTTGACCTTTGGGTTCAGCGTTTGTCTCCAGTCCGGTGACCACAAACAACTCCTGGATTGCTGTAAATGTCAGTGCGGCGTGTCCCAGCCCTCTCCCCTGTGAACCACCGGGCTGCACTCAACCTGCACTAACAGGACACTTTCATGAGGGCTCCATTATCAGTTACACTGGGTTTGATAACCCAGATATCCTTCTCATAATGGCTCTTTAACCTGAACAACTGTCATCAAACGGACCTCAATGTGTCTCTCTCAACCCCCCCACCACATTTATTCCAACTTTATTCTCCTCGGCTCTACAAATCCTGAGCACTCTCAGGAATTTGATGTGAAACAGAAGTAGGAATGATTATTTCGACTTAATTTCAGAAGCAATAGATTAACGCTGTTTATTTAGAGAAATAACAGAAGCCATTTAGCTGACAAAGTACTCCACTATGTAATAGATTGTAATTCACGCTCTGAAGACACTGGTTGTAATGCACCCCATTTTGAAGCACTTTGGCTTGCCCTTCCCCCACCCATAAACACGCACACTCCCTTTCTCTCCTCCCCTGGCCTCCTGAGGTTGGTGTCTCTGCGTTAGGACTCTATTGTTGCCTACCGCTGGATAATGCCCTTATTAATTGTACCTCTTTGTAAGGTGTCAGCTGTAGCCTCAGATTGAGATGGATGGATCTCTGGAGTCTGCTCCCTGGCCCTCCACAGACGCTCTATCTCTGCACAACACGCAGATGCAACAGAGAGCGCTGCCACATATGACTAAAAGCTGTGCTAAAGCAGCCATTTTAATTAATCCACACAAAAAAGGGGGGAAAAAAATAAAGAAAAAAACAAATATCTTCTAACAGGAAATCTTGTCTCACTTATTGCCGAGGTGAGCTAGCATGTGATGTGCTTCAGTCCTGTGAATTTCTGAGCCTATCCATAGCCGGGATGAAATATATATTCGTTCTTATTGATTATTTCAGCGTGTGGCTGAAAAACTGGTTAATTAGGTGGATTGAAGCCTTGGTAAGATCAACTGCATTAACATCAAATCCT
Source organism: Menidia menidia (assembly GCA_907169785.1). Lineage (NCBI taxonomy): Eukaryota > Metazoa > Chordata > Actinopteri > Atheriniformes > Atherinopsidae > Menidia > Menidia menidia. Next base: position 9,915,640 of record CAJRST010022223.1, on the reverse strand, counting down.
CTCCCTCTCATTAAAGGAAACAGAGTCAGTTTAATTAATGCTTATTAATCCCCACTGATGCTCATTTTAGCTTTAAGACAGTGTGACCGAGTCTCTATTTGTCCATTTCTGGGGGAAAAAAAGAAAAAAAGAAGACCCCACTTTGAACATTTAAATGTAATTTTTCATCACCTGTACATTTTCTAATTGAATTGTTGGAGCGTTTAAAAAGAGAAAAATTATATCCAACATTTTCTTCTGATCTTCTTTTGATTCCACTGAAAAAATCAAATGTGAAATATGTCTTTCTGAGATGTTATGTATCCCTCTTCTAAATGCAGACTAAATCAAATGGAATCCATAAATGGAATCAAATTAGGCTATGCTCTAATGATCTGCTTAAAAAAAAAATGTTAATAGGTTTAAAAAAAAAAAAAAACAGGTTGACATTGAATATTTCATTGCAATCTTTCTGTTGATAATGTAATGATAAATGATCTTTTTCACTGAATTAGATTTATCCTATGGCTCTCTTAACACAGCTGTATGTATATTAGTTTTAAGTCAGTCATCTCTGGTTGATGAAGCTGGAGTAATGAGTTGATATTAAGCCCGTGTGACAGCATGCACTGTAATAATTTCCCAGTAACAACGTCACCATTTCCCTTTGCTGATGTTTGGGGTATTTCTGGCAGCTCGTGTTAAATAATCACTGTTTAAGGCTATTTACCGTCTCTTACTCGGCTTCTCACTTTAATCACTCAAAATTGCCATCCAGTCCATTTTGATTGCGTTTCAGTCAGCGGTCTTCGTGCAGAGCGCTCGTCCTGCAGCTGTATGTGCTCTTTAGCAGCCTGCCCCTCGCAGGTCCAGCTGTCTGCATGCCACGCTGCCCCTGAATGGGTGGAGGTCCCTGATTTGCAAAGCAAATTCCAGGTCACAGTGTAAATTAAAGTTGGGAAAACAGGTCTTGCGTCTGCATGTCAAATATTGACAAATTCCTTCCGTGGTATCCGCATATTCAAAACCTCTAAAAGGTATAAATCAGAAGGTGCTAATCTTTTTAAATCAGCCCTTGATGGGTTTTTTTTTTTTTGTCAAGTTCTGTAGCTGCTGTTTGTTTCGGAGACATTACGGCGGCAGCACGAGCCGCAGACTTAAGGAGGAGAGAGGAGGACGAGGAAGAAGGAGGTTTGGGGGGAGGGGGGGAGGGGGGTACGGAGCTGAAAAATGGAGATCCATTCCCTTCAGATCCCATTTAGAAAGGCCCTGCACATTTTTAAAGTGTCAATTGTTTTTGGCTCTTGAAGTGTAGATGGAATGTTTGAATTCCAGTATTAACTGTAGTGCCTGCTGAGTTAAATTATGGTCCCTGGGCTGCGGGGTGGGAGTAATCAATAAGAATACACGAAGCAGTGTGTAATGTGTCTGCTCCTAGCAGCAGGGACACTGTCCCCCTTACCCTGTCCCCCAGCAGGTTAGATAAATATGATACTGAAACAGGGCACACTGGATTATATGATATCAATGTGGAATCAGGGAAGTGCTATTACACTCCCCTAGCCCACTGTGAGTACTATTGACAAGGTTGGCTTTGAACACAGTAGTGTATTGCTTACTCTCCCTCTCTCTGTTTCCTCTCTTTCCCTCTTTCTCTCTGCATAATGTGAAGAACCCCGGGGGGAGAGGGATCTATATTTCACTTAGCTTTGACTCAAATGCTTATTATATGCCTGTGTCTCAAAGTTGTGTTTATTGGTTCCACCAGCGAATTTGGGATTGGCTTGCTGTCATCAGAATTCAAGAATTTCCATGTGTTCTCCTTGTTGTTTTTATTTATTTATTCATTTCAGACAATAACTTAATGTACAATCGATGCACGATTGATTTGATCAGTGAGCCGCCGTGTGAGCTTCAAAACATTTTCCTAATTATGAGCGTGCCTTTTGTTTCTTCCTCATGCTGACCCCTTCCAGTCATGTAAAGTGCAGATGTTATTGGTTTGCCTTCTCACCAGTTGCTCATACAGTAACCTCATATCACCGGTCTGCTCAGACTATTGATTAACTCTCCCTCCTCCGTGGTGAAAGATCAAACCTGGCATGTCTAAAAGGCCATTATCAGTGTCCACTTCAGATAACCTGCTCTGACCTGATACAGGTCACAACCCCTCTGCCCTCTCAGGCCATCTGACCCCCCCCTCACCCCCCTCCCACCCCTCCTCCAGGCGTCATTATCATGCTTACGTTAAATGACACACAGGTCAAAAAAGCTGCACACGTGTCACATGTGAGAAATACATGTTGCTGTGAGACACCACGCCACCTTTGAGGTGAAATTCCCCCCCCCCCCCACACCGGGAGCAAACGCCCCGAATTTCAAACAGATTTAAGACGCTGTGTTTTCTCCTAGTTAACTAAGCTGTAACTGCAGCTGCTAAAATACAAAAGTTTTAAATTAAACCCCAGCTAAAGGTTCATCCTCCTTTTCTGTTAGCGAGGGCCTGAATTTAGACCCAAACCCGTGTCTGGTTTTGTCACAGCGGTCCACGTTTAGCATTCAGGGAGGAACGTGAGCATTAAAGCATTTTCCCTCGGCCGACATTAGTGCTGCCGCGGCTGCTTTCGCACAAAAGATTTGGCACAAGCTAATTTGCATGTGAGGTCGAAGTCAAGCTCCTGATGGAAGTTGTGCAGCATCCTTGTCTCTTAGCAACACTCTTCTCCGGCGGCGTCCGTGTTGAAAATGACTGTTCCTTGGCGCTCATCTTTCACCGGGAAAATTCGTAATGAAACGCCACCCCACAACCTGCACCTATCTCTAACAGTAGCACTCATCACTCGGGGTCCTGCCGGGCTTCAGTACTTTTACCCTGCAATTCAAAAATCACCACATTGTTGAATGAGACGATAAGAAGGAATGTCACTGCTCTGCGTTCGCCGGGCCCCTCGGTAACTTTTTTTTTCTTCTCTCTTTCTCTTTTTTGAGGGGCTGTAAACATGTTTAGGCCGAGCTGTGGCAAAATTAGAGGCAAATTAGCAAGTAATTGGAGACACCTGCAAAACAAAGGGAGGGATGGAGGGGTGGAAAGTGTTAAAGGAAGGCCTGCTCCCATTTATTGGTGAGGATGGCATTTAAAAAGAGGGGATTTTGTATATTGAGAAAATGACTTTTGTCCTGTTCCATGGTGACGGGACCCAGATGCTGCCAAGAGATGTTAATAGAGGGTCAAATTTTGGACAATGGCATCCATCATTACTTTCACAACTGCCTCCATCCTCCAACCTGAATGTCTTCTCTGGTTAAAAGAAGAGATGTGCTCCAAATTACTGTTTTTGGCAAAGTCAGCCAGCCATAAACTATACTGTAATTACCCCTCTGATGATGATTTCTATCATCTCGGCCACCTTGGTCACACGCGGTCTTTGCCCAGCCCATTTAAACTTTCTATGACAGGTCAGATTCGCACATCTATCGCCCACTCCTTCACATCCTCTTCGTCTTTTCTTTCCCCCACTTCTTTTTTTTTTCTCCCTTTTTTCTTTTTTTTTCTTTTCTTTTTTGTAGCGCAGGTCTTCTTCATCATCCCCCTCCTGCTCTCCTCGGCAACATCCAAGTCGTGGCAGGTGCTGGGCAGACATTAAACCTGCTGTTTTCTGTTTCCAAGCACGCCGTGTTTCACGTCTCATTTCCAGGCGGAATCTGGCTCTGAGGATGTTTGCCTGAGGAAACGTGTCCGCGCGCCGGGAAGCGTTTCAGCTCCCACCGCCGCTGCGCGCGACACCCCGGACCCCGGAACCCCCTTATTTAGTTTGCAGAAAATATTATTATTATCATTATTGTTTTTTTTATTATTTTTCTATTTTTATTTTGAGCGAATATTATAATAATGATGACAATATTTATGGGATAATAACTTTTTTGCCATTATTAAATACACCAGTGGATAAATAGAAAATATATAAATTCGATTAAAATCAGAATAGATTATTGCAAATATTTCTGTGGGTTAGAGTTGATGTGTGGGACAACAGAAAAAAATACTCCTTAATTTGGCTGGTTTTGAATTTGGATGATTTCAAAATTTTATTCTGGCCCTCAAAGTAAAAAAAAAAAATGAAATAAAAATTACAATTATTTTTTATTGAAAAATAACAAGTGCGTGTTTAAACTTTTAAGGCTCTCGTCGTGCGCGGCCGCTGTTGGAGTGACAAAGGGCTCCTCCTGCTCCTCCTCACGGCCCACAGGTCATTTTGTGACTTCAACACAGGCAAACGGCTAAATTGTCACCTTTTTTTTAATTGGCCCTGGGGTCTGCGCGCTCCGGCTCGCGGAGCTGTGAACTGCAGTGAATCCCAAACCCGCAGCGGAGCGCGTGGACTGGCGCGTGAGCGAGTGGGAGACAGAGGGGGAAATCACATGCTCTATCTGTCCATCTCGGGATCATGAACACACCAAGTAGGTCTAATTTCTGGGACGTTCAGCTGGGATGTGTCTCAATTGGGACTGAGATCAGAGGCTGTGATTGTCTATTGGTGTAGATTGGGTTGCTCAGAGCAATTCTGGGAACTTTTATTGCAATCTACAGATTGCAATGATGGAGAGCCCTCGATGTGGCAGCACTGATTACATCAGTCAGTCTCAGTGTCTACCTTTCATCTCAGGTATTTATTCGCTCTGTGCGAGCCTTAAATAGCTGCGGCCTCCATACGTATTTGTCATTGTCCACATAGGGACGCACTCTCCATTACAGACGGCGAGATTAACAATCTGATGGATTCGTTTCATCCATTTATTCCACCAGTCACTGCTCCGAGGCGGAGTTGGCCTCAAAACATGATATATCTTCTCATGTATTTGTTTTCACATCTTTGGTCGTGCGGTAATTGGCACGGAGGCCCGGACTCCCTTACTTGTTTATTTATTTATTTAATTGTTATTTATTTAAATCCCCCTCGCAAAGTTATTCAGCCCTCAAGTAGCGGGGAATTTAGCTCAGTCCTGCAAATTTACACTTTGGCGAAGCATACATTAGAATGCACTGATGTGCATATATGTTGACAATCCCTAAGAAAAATCTCATTCCCCAGACAGTGGTGTTATATTTGACAACAAATTATTATCACTGAGTGATGTGGAGTAACGCCATGCTTTGGTGTATTTTTTTAAGCATAATTTTCTTTGCAAATTGTCTACAATTTTCAAGATCATATTCTGCATATTTAGAGAATGCCTTCTACTTTCCAACAAACTGTGATGAAGTGCAAGTATGAAGCATCATATGTGCAGCTGAAGGAAGTATTTTCCCCTAATCAAAGTACTTAAATAAAAAATATGTGCATCTTAAAATGCATAAATAATAACATGGCAAATAATAAGTTATTAGTAAAGTATTCATGACATATTTTCATATTATTTCATATTATATTTTGCAAAGTAGTCATTCTTAAGCTCAAATGATTACTTATAAGTACCACAAACTCTTTAATTCTGTAGTTGGTTTTTACTAAAAATATGGTTTCATGTTTTTAAAATGCCAAAATTTAAAAAACTAAATTAGTACAGGTGCCAAATTAGCAGCATGTAACTGGAACAGATAAAGTAGTCTTAAGTTATTGAATAAAGTGAGTTAGTTTCCCCCTCTGCAGCTGATAGTAAATCTCCCTCATCTCCCAGCAGGTTGTGATCACTATCGGCGTGCTATTTCCAACATGTTCCTGTGAGAAGCATCTCTTTGACATATGGAGATGCCTCCTCCCACAGCCACACCTGACCGACTCTCCTCTGCCTGCACAGATGATATCACACAGCTAACTGCCACCACATTCCCCAAAGGCACTCCTTCGCTATGAAACATGTCACCTGACCATGTCATCCAGCTAAACCCAAATATTGTGCATTGTTGGCGAAGAGAGGTCAGGAAACTTGCAAGTCGGGTATTTCAGGCTGTGTTCTCTAATTAAGTATTCATGAAACAGCAGTGGGTGGAAGGTATAGGTTTACATGACACTGGTTGTTGTTGACTGCAGTCCCCCCCCCCCCCCCCCCCCCCCCCCCCCCCCCCCCCCCCCCCCCC
>CAJRST010022223.1:9847320-9899405 GCA_907169785.1 Menidia menidia | reverse complement strand
GTTTGGGTTCAAAGTGAGCAGAGGTCCTCGAGGTCTTGGGAAAGCTACAGTTCCACGGACAGCGGGTAGATGGCACAATTTTCTTACATTTATGAGCAGAACGGAGTCAAACCTTGTGAACTAAGTAGAGGTGAAAGTCAGTTTATTTTAATGGACCGGGTTAAAGTGGGGGGAAAGGATCACAGAAGTAAAAGAAAACGAGGAAGATTAAAACAAGAAACAAACAGCCCGGGCAGTTGATTTAAGGTTTACAGCCCCTTTATAGCAATTTGGCATAATAATATCACCACTACTGTTATGATTACAAACACACAGCTTCCACTGCCATTAATAGTGGTAGTTCCCAGAATTTTGGGGCCTCTGTGTTCACATAAAAGCTGATGTCCTACCTGCTCAACGTCTCACTTCTAGGATTCATGGTAAATTGGCTGTAGTGAGTCAGCCTGCACAGGCTGGATTGGCTAATTCATCATAGTGATAGTTCCAAGTTGCAAAATAATGGTCAGATTTGTCGCTCAACTGTGCGGACGCGCGCGTGGAAGAGATTCCGTGAGAGAAAGACTGCATCCCTATCTTTTTTTTCCTTTTTAATCGACCCCCTAACAGTCCGTGAGCCCTGATAGAAGCTCTCAGGTTCGGTGCGTAAACCCGGGCAGGGGACGTGAGGGAGCTGCCAGCCTGCAGCATCCTCTCCGCGCGCTCTTATTCCCCCTCTCTAGGGTTATACCACCGCGCGTGTCAGGAGTTTTTCGCATCACGCGGACGTAAATAAAAGTGACGTCGCAGCGAGTTACACCTCGTTAGTTTTTTTGTGCGATGCTAATAAATGAACAGAAGTACAAATTATGGACTCCGGTGGACAAATCACAGGCTGTCAGCCGAAATCAGCCCAGTCTGGGTGGAGATCCGAGCCACGGAGAGCCACCCTGACGCTTCGCTTCTGATTTGAGGGGGGATCCAACCTTCTTTGAAGGCTGTTGATATGTTGGTGGGGGGATTGTTTTTTTTTGTAGTTTTTTTTTTTGGCCTTGTTTCCTTGATCCTTTTGTGTGCTCAGAAACAAAGAAGAAACTTGGTCCAATTAACCGCTGATTGCACGTGTGGTGTGTGTCCACCGGTTATCAGCATCAGGCTGGACTCTGTGGCTATACACCTCAGGGGCAGTTTGGTTGGACGAGCAGGGAAAACACCACTGTACGGATAAATAGCTCTTTCAGCAAGAAGCCCATGATGAAAGGCCATCAGCAACACATCACAATCATCATTTTCATCATTATCAACGACAACAGAACTGCACACTACCCTCTCACACACACACAGGCACAAACACACAAACACACACACCCCGTCAGCGGCAGAGACAGTGATAAAAGTTGGCTTCCAAACCATCTGATTAAACCTCTGGTTCTAACTTGCATGCCTAACTCTTAACTAAGCCAACAGTACCAATAATAATTACCGAAAGGCCAAAGCACGCGTATCGACGCCTGGCACTGGGCACCATCAGAGCCATTTTGTGCGTTTCACACGCACACACACACTCGCAGGTACACGGTCATGTGCACGGATGAGGAGGCTTTTTACGGGCTTGCTTTCAGAGAGGTCCAGTCGATGCTGTAAAGCTGTAAATTAAACCAGGACCATAACTAGGCAAAACAAGGGGGAGCCATCGGAAATAATTTTACATATTTCCCCCTTTCAAGGCAGGCTCTCTTATTTGGACGGTGGTATTTACGGCGTATACTGTATAATTCACTCTATTAATATTTATGCGAGCTCGAATAACGCGGTGGAGAAGCTGAGTTGGGCATTTCCTGCGTTTTAGTCTCTATCCCATGTCAGGGAGGGGAGGGGAGGGGGGGGGGTCCACTGCTATGAAATGTTATTGTCTGTTCAGGCTCTGCGCCTCATTACAAGTCGTCTCCTATTTCTGAAGTTCAACAACAAGAAAAAACTCGAGTCCCCTTATTTTCCAAAGAGAATCCATAGATCGCTTCTTTTTTTTTGGTGTGAAACGTCGTCGCCTTGAAGGCAAACGTGAAGGCGTCCGAGCAGCCTGTTGCCTGACTGATTCATTATTTTGTAATTCATTAATCACTTTCACAGGGCAAAAGGGCAACAGCAAATTGACTCCAGTGTCCCCCACTTTTAAACCGAACGCACACACAAGCACACACACACACACACACACAAGCACCAAAGCGCACGCGCACAAGCGGAATTTCACATGTAAAAAAAAACAAAAAAAACATGAAAAACCGATGGGTTCAAATTCATAAATTATAATTTAATACCAAGAACAAATTTACAGCAGAATGCTTGTTTACAATAAGCTAACACAAACAAACAAGAATTGTGTTCAACTATAAACTTTCACACACACTCACATATATCACTTGCAATTAATAATAATAATAATGATAAAAAAAAGTATCTATACGTTATCAATACCCTGCAGTCATATATTTTTATATATTTATATAAAAACGTGGGTCAGTTTAAACTGTTCATAATTACAATCATGTATCATTCTCTGGTCCATATGTGGCCACGAACAGCCAAAGATCAGTGTTCAATCAGTGATCCCTTTTAATTCAACCACAACATGGTGTTTTTGTGTGTGTTGAAGAAAAGCCTCAAAACAAGGACAAAATGCTAGCTTCCAAAGACACACGCGCACGCACACACGCATTCTCGCACGCACACGCGCACCACGGCACCTGTCAAAGACCAAAGGAGCAATAACACTAAATTTAAAATATTAGCTCCTTTTTTTTTCTTCCAAAAAAAACCAAAAAAAAAAAAACCTGCTCACCCTGTTTAAGTCTGTAGCCTAATAATGAACGTCGTTTCTTTTCTTTTTTTCTTTTCTGTTTCTTTAAATACAAGGGCTAGTGTGTACTGAATGCACAGATTATATCTATACAGTCAAAAATAAAAGAGAGAAAGAGAGAGAAAACATTTACATTTATATATCAAAGTTAAAATAGGTTAGCGACCTGTGGCCATGCATTCACAGTCTAAATATACATGAAAAAGAAAACATTTGTAGTAATATGTATATACATTAAAAACATAACTTTCAGTGCTACTAGCTAAGTCTGCCACTCAATTTTGAAGACGTTGTATTACCGAGAAAAAAAATGGCAACCACAGATTTTTCTTAATCACATATACTGTGTATAAAGGAAAAACTCGTTGAAATGAACTGACCTATATTTACAAGAATACTGCCTCTAATCAGAGTTTTTCAAGTGAAATACACAACTGTAATCTAATTGTGTTCCCCCAAAATGTTGCAGGCCCACTTTAACAACGTTTTGATAAGAAATCACATCATGTTTGTCAGGCACTTAATGCTTGAAGTGAATAAAGGGTGACATTTCAGGGACGCTTTAATAATACTGCTATCAAACACTACTCTGGCTGGACATCAAAACTTTAATGACCCTTAACCTTTCCAACTTTTTTCTTTGAAAAAGCAAATTTAAAAAAACAACAAAAAGAAGCAAAAAACAAAGTTGGTTTTGCACCGTGGGCCATTTCAGCCTCTGCAGACCCTCCTTACTGTGTAGGTAACGCACTTTACAGCGACCTCAAACACCTTTATCTAACAGCAGGGCCTGACTACCTGTAGAAATTGTCTTTTTAGCTCTGATGTATTTGGGGCGGTGGGGGGGGAAATTAACTCAGATATTCCAAATAGTTTAAAACCCATCATGTCTGCGTGCGTCCAATTATTCCATTTCAAATTTAAGAGAGGTTATGTAGTTTCTGTCCAACAAAAGCAGATCCTGTAACTTTATGATGGTAAAGACCAAAATAATGTTTCAACTGGGTCATTAAGTTTAGCATGAACTCCAAAAAACACCTCCCTTTTCCCCAGTTGGAATTGGTCATCCTAATAATAAGTGCGCTTGCAGCATTAAGCCTAGATGATAAGCCTATTCTCCTATTGCTGTGGTTTTAATTCTTTTTAGAACTTTTTTTTAAACATTATTTCACCATTTTAAAATAAATCATTGTCTTAGAAAATAACACCACCTGTACTACAGAAATCACATAGGCCGGTTTGTAACCAGAAAGGAGGAACAAAGAAAGTACAAAACACAGCTATACATGGACACAGGACAAGTCATTTCAGAAAGGGAAAATCACGTTTTGTAGTTTCCCTTTCTCCATTTTTTTTAACCCAAATTTTCCATTTTAAATGCACTTAATACTTAAAATTTCCTTATAAGGATCAACAAACCCCCTCTCCTTTTTTTCCCTCTTTTTCTTCTTTAATTAAAAAAAATGGATCGAAGCAGGTTGTTCTGCATGAACACGGGGAGCTTGTGTCTGCCATTTTGAAAGTTCAGTGGATGTCTCAATTTTTCTTTATCTCTCTTTTTTTATTTCGGAGCGGGGGGGTGGGGGTGTGGGGTAGTTTCACAGTCATTTACGTCAATGTCTTTCTTCATGAAAGCCAGCCCCATGTAACAGCCGGTTGAGTTTTTTTTCTTCTCTTTTTTTTCCTTTTTTAATTCCTTCCACAAAAGCAGCTATAATCATTGTAGTCTCGCAGCCCCCCCCCCCCCTCCCCCCCCACCAGCCCCACCTTTTGTTAGTTCGTCTCCTTCTTGGTTTTACTGAATTGACATGTAAGGCCAGTTAAAACTGCTCCCCGAAAGCAACATATCCCTGATGAGAGTTTCAATTGGGGTTTTACCTACCAATCGGACGAAAAATAATTGTTCTATGACCGAGGAAGAGACTGTGCGGAGCGAAGGCAAGCGGAGTAACAACTTCCCAAACCGTGTTGGCTGGTTGGGGTACTGGCTCCGGACATATTCCTCCAGGGCGCACTGGGACTTCTCTTGCAAACTTTCCACATGGGCCACATCTGAGAGGCCACAAGCATCTGAGAGGGGGGGAAAGCAAATAAACATTAATAAAGTCCTTCTCTCGCTTGAAGTTTTTTCCCACTGTGGTGATATACTACAGCCAAAATTGATTGCCTGTTTCCCCATACATATATATATGTATATACATAAATATATATATGAACATTTACATAATTTATTTATATAGAACATTTTTAGTCCAACAATATTTTTCATATTTATTTGTAATCCTCACAGTAAAGTTTGTGCTTGGTGAAAATTGCATAATTTATTCCAAATAATTCAAAGAAAATTTTGAAACCATACGTCGTCATTATTATCGTAAATAGTTTTCCCTCAACTATCAGTATTTCTATTTGACCTAAAAGTCATCTAGCCCAAAAAGGCCTAATTATTTAGCGATAGATCAAACGGCTGTGGCACCTCGCTGTCTTTCCTCTGTGTGTTCCACTGCTGCTAGAAGTCGGTTATTTGTCTCGATGGAGCCACGGAGAAGTAAATAATTAAGCATACTCATAGCTGAGGACTGCGTTAGATGGCTGTGTGTTTGCTCGGCGCAGGACGGGAGGGGGCGGGAGAGAGAGGCGAACACACGGAGACCTGCTGACCTTTAGTGAGCTGAGATTTAGCTGAGGAAAAGGGGCCCGTAGCCTTCGGAGGACTGGTCATACTATACCATCCGAGAGGCAGAATCTCTCCATCTAGGCGGCCGCATGTGGGCGGCAGCTGATAATGTGCCAAAAACGCCTTTACGCGCACTGGTTAAGTTTGTGGAGTTTACGCATGACAACAAGCAAAGCAGCGAAGGCGTGTCAGTCAAACTTTAACGTACAGCTCGTTTTCAAGCCCCAGGACTCAGGTATAGGAGAGACAAATTGAGCCTCCATAAAAGGTGAATAATAAAATTCAATATCCTGCAATGTTTTTGTTTTTTTTAAGAGCTAATAAGTCACCACGAGGACAATATGGCAGCTAAAGAGCTCCATGAGAATCAGGGTCTGCTGCTCCCAGGTAGCATTTAAAACATCTACAGTTACCCTTTGCTGAAACGTTAGAAATAACTTGTTATTTCAAGGGGTTATTTTCTACTTGATTTTTTGTTACTAATGCAAAAAAATAAAAAAATTATGTGGGAAAAAGCGTGCAGGCTTGGTCAGCAGGAGCCTGGAGTCCAGCAAGGTGCAGAGCGTATTTCTGCAAATCAAATGAGAATCGCCCCTCCTGTCAGTGCTCAGCATCACACAATGCTGCCGGGTACTGGCATATTTGCAATTACAGTGTGTGCACGGGTGCTGCATGCTTTTTGTCTCACATGTCTGTCCCCATAAATGACAAGAGAGCGTTGAAACCTGCGCTTTGCTTTTACCGTGTGCAAATGGGACATTAGGCTTGTCTTTCTTTTGCTACACCCCTCCCCCTCGGAGTCTGACATCATTTATATCTGTCATTTCCTACAAACAAGACGTGGGGTCTGCACACAATGATAAATGGCTGGGGGGAAAAATATCCAAGTGTGAAAATTCACATGCAGATCATTTGATATTCCATAATATCTGTATTTTATGATGCTTGAGGCAATTATTTTGGCGTTATCTATTTTATTTAACTCCAGATTATTTTCTAATGTATCACTCTGACTATCTGCTTTGTCGTCAGGTTAATTAAAAAGAACCCTGTGTGGCCATGTTGCAATTTTCACTGGATTCTGGTGTGTGTGCCTGATAAATAACGATTAATCAAATGAATTTTTATTTTAACCACCCTGGGGTCTGCTCAAAAGGCATCGAGCGTTTAAGTAGAATGTTTATCTAATCCAAGCAACAGCCTCAAGCCAGTGCAGACATATTAAGGTCAGCGTTGATTGGGCCGATGTCAGGGTGCAGGTTAGTGACACTCGCGCGCACTTTGAACTTGGAGCGCGCCGATCTATTGTCTTACCTGTGGTGAAGAGCACAATTGCCTTTAAGCAGCTATATTCGGCAGAGTCGACGTGCAACGCTTTGAGCTTCTCCACTTGCTCTTGGAAGATCCTAATGTGGTCCATGAAGGCCACCACTCTGTCCGCGGACATGGGGGAGGCGTGGAGGCCGGCCGCGGCCAGCAGAGGAGCCACATGCAGGGGCATGGAGCACTGCGCCGCGTTCAGCACAAACAACTCACTCCACGTCAACCGCAGCAGAGCCACCTGGTCGGTGATCTGCAGGTCTGGAAAGAAGGGAATATTCCTGGCCCACTCCACGGCGCTGAAGAGCATCCTGGCTGCTAGTTCACAAATGTTCTCGATGCCCATGATGTTGTTGGGCTGCATGCACTGGCTGCCATACCGGGACGTCGGGTAGGGCTCCGCTCTCAGCAGAAGAGAGATATATCCGGATAAGTAGGAATGGCAGTGGAGTGGGTCCCCGTTTGTCAGGGCGAACTGGCCGTGGTGTGGCTGTGTGGGTGGCACCCGTCCTCTTTGCACGGCTGCAGTAAAAAGAGAAACTACAGATATTGAAGCCTGAATTCTACAAATTATCACACAGTCCTTCTGACAATGGAGTCTGCTGGTAATTAATTAACACACATTTTAGACAAGGGGGAAACTTAACGGTGGCTGTAAAAAAAATAACGATACAGAATTCAGAATTAAACATGTTGTGTGTAAGATAAACACACACTTATACACACATTACTGGATCCTGATTTTTTTTTTTTTGGTGGTTGTTTTGTTTAACACGACACGCCATCTTCATGGCAGTAATGTGACTGATGCAAAGCCCACGTGCTTTATTAATAACGTGTCCACGTTTAGCCGGAGCTTTTGCAGATGTGCAGCTTTTTAAAAACGCTCTTATTCTGCAACAGCAACACGAGCTGGCTGTGAAGGAACACAAAGAGGGCAGGAGACCTTGCATGTTTAACCCTTAACCTACTTAGCTATTCATCTCGTTTTACCACCTATGCAGGCCTTTTTTAGAAAAAACCCCAAAAAAAAAAAAAAAAAAAAAATCTAATTTGTTGCAAGGTGGGGTTTGGCAGTTTTTTTTTGTTTTTTTTTAGGATTCCCCAACCCGAGCAAATGTCCAGCTCCAGACACAGCGACCGAGATTAGCGGCGTGGATGTAGCCAGAACACGCCGTCTCATAATTCCACCCTCGCCATAATAGCGCAGAGGGCTGTATTCCATCAGCTATTCTACACCCGCGCGCCTTTATCCTTATCTAAATATGAATTCTATCGCCTCGGCCGGACGGGGTCTGGGGCGTTATTTTGGGGGAAAACGCGGGGCTGCTGGGTGCTGTAACGCAATGCTAAAAGCAGGAGCCGGCCGGCCACGTCTCCACCACAACAGAGACAGCGGCTCCATTCCGCGCTGCTGCCGCACGCCCAGGCAGGGAACGGCCGGGAGAAAGGACAAGGGGGGGGGGGGGGGACATAATAGCTTATGGTTCATGGAAGCACTTCCAACTCACACACACACACACACGTATACACACACACGTACACGGATAAGAAAACAAAAAATCCCAATACCTTCCCGTCTCATGCCGACTTTAAGGCATTTTTTGAGGCGGCAGTACTGACACTGATTGCGGTGGTGCTGGTCGATTGGACAATTCCTGTTGGCACGGCATGTGTAAGTGAGGTTCCGTCGTACGCTCCGCTTGAAGAAGCTTTTGCACCCCTCGCAGGTGAACTGGCCATAGTGCTTGCCGCTGGATTTGTCCCCGCACACCACGCACTCGATGTGCTGCGGCTGCTTCTCCGACTGCTGCGTGGTCTGGTTGCTCGGCGTGGACTGCGTGTTGTTCGGGGGTCCCTGCACCGGAGTCTGGGGGGTCGGAGGGGCGACCTGAGACGCTGTCAGACTCAACTGGCCCGGCTGAGGCGTGGGAAGGGATAGTCCTCCTTGGGTCTGCGAGGAAAGGGCGCCTTGGGTGTCAGCCACATCGTCCTGGGAGCCTCTCCACACTACCATTGCCATATCTATCAGTCAACGTAAAGAAACTTTTTGTCTGCCGTTTTGCTGTCGCGGTGTGGAGAACGTCTCGGGGAAATCGCGGCAAAACTGGGGACTAAACGACCAGCAAAAAAAAAATGTCAGATCTAGCCTATGCGTTTGAATCCACTCGGAGTCTCCCGACAACAACAAAAAAAAAACAACCTGGCGACTTATTGCTGTTGGAGTCGGTTGCGTTGAGGCACGTTTTCAGAAGTGATGCGATGGCGAGCTGAGTCGCTGCCTTGCGCTTAAAGGCCAAGTCCAGGGGCGCTTACAGTCAGCCATCCAGCACAGCCATCAGTGGGGGGAAAAGGTAGGTTAAATATTAAAAAAAGAGAACCAACCGAGGTAGCATGGACTGTTCAGTGGAGGATGGAGCAGGCTGGCCACACCGCTCCCGCAGCAGCACAAAACACAACTGGTGAGCACACTGTAGCAGCTACTATCAAGTTCCAGCGCAAGTCTTGGGAGGAAAAAAAAAATCACCAACTGGGTTTGAAGAGAGGAAAAAAAAAAGGGGGAAAAGAAATGCGTCTTCTTCCTTTTTCTCCTTGTGAGGTAGCGCCCAGCAAGCGCGCAGCCGAAGCCAATGTTTTGGAGAGCTTGGAAATATTAAGACAACTCTCCTCCAGAATAGCGAAAGCGCTAAAACAAAAAAAAAACACAAAGATCGCAATCTGCAAACCTCCTCCGTGCACGGAAAAATAATCGGGGGAAAAAGGAGCGGAGAATCAAAGTGATCAAATATGTTAAAAAGGCGGAGGTTAGGAAGTGATTTGCGATTGGTAGGAGCCGGGCTGGCAGAATGCTTTCTCTCTGATCAGCTCACTGAGCTCTCTATATAGTGAACTTTGACACGACTGCTGCAACTTAGCACACGTTACCATGGAGATCGGCTGCCATATAAGGAAGGAGAGTGTGTTTGACTGGTCAGAGCTCAGGGACCTCCCCCTGAACCCCATTGGCTAGTCGGCACTTGTGCTACTTGGTACCTTGCCAGAGCCAGCATGGAGGTCGAGAGGGCCGCTTGGTCCTAAAGAGAGACGGGTTTTATCCCCCCCCCATCCACCGAAAGAGGAATCATTTCTAGTCATTCAAATTGCCCAGACCATAGGATGCACTCACATGCAGCCCGACGGAGATTTAGCTATTACAAGAAGAAAAAAAATATTCCCCCTCATATTGCGTTACAGTAGATCCGGTGGCAATATAACCGGCTGTAATATCTGAGGATGTCCCGCAGACACAGTTGTGCCTTCTGGGCATAAACTATATTCATTACAATGCTGATCATATGAGGCTATATAGGCTATATATGTGGATATTAAAAAAAAATACACACCAGAAAAACAAACAAAACTAAAACACATTCTGAATAAACCCACAAACATATCAAGGCTGTCGTCCTTATTTAGTGAGACTGTAAGAAATATCACGTCTGTAACTGAATACGGTGAGAAAAAAACTCAAAAACTCTGACGTTTTTAAAAATAATAAAAACCGATAATTTATCTGTTATTGACAGACGTACACAATTTTCACATCTTGAATATGGGTGCTTCAGAAGACTAAGGGAGACATTCCTATAACGCTTTTGCATATCTCTAGTAAAATATAAGGTTGCGTATAGAAATCATCCACGCTCCCGCGTGCACATCCCACCGATAACCAAGTCCCCAAATCTACTGGCCCAGCATGGGCAGTATCCTGCACTCCGAAAAGTCAGAGTTTTTCTGCCTGTAGTCAAAAACAAGAAAACCGCCAAAGCTTCAAAAGGAGAACACATTCAGAGATGTCATGTGAGGTCAAAGGCCATATACCCCATCACACTAAGACTGAGATGAAAGTGAAGCCACACACACACACTCACACACACACGCACGCACACGAGTGCACACATTAAGTTTACGCTGATCTTTTATAATTTGTTACAAGCTTCCCCTAAAATTAACTGTAGATGCAGCTGGTGATGGTAAGACACAAAGTGGAGGATGCTTTGCACAGAGCAGGGAGCCGGTGGTCATTCAGGAGTCAGGTCACACGTTTCTGCCCTCTGAAGGCTTCACTTTCTCCAAAAGCCGGAGGCTGTCAGAGTTGAACCGCAGGTAAAACTTCAGAGCCACCGGGGTGGACCTGGGCAGCCCGGTCAGTCACCCTCACACACAGAGCAGCAGCAGCACGGTGTGTGAGGGTGTCTGACAGTATATGGCTGCCCCCTAGCGTATGAAACCTTTGCTTCCAATCGGATTCAATTCGCAGGAGCCACCCGACGCGGAAACAGCTCCAGTCTCGCCTCTCGCATCAAACTAACGAGCCCCGTTTTTTAAACCGATGACTGTTTGTTTAAAATCTATTTTACACGACTTGGACGGCAAAGCTTTGAGAGTTGCCAAAGTTGGATTTACTTTACCCCCCCCACCTCTCGCTTCAGCCAGTCCTAGCGGTGGTATTTACAGCAATTATTCCACAACAAATTAGCCGATTGTATTTTGTCTGCATTACTATTTTGTCGGTTTCATTTACAGATCTCCCGGGCATGGAAAGTCTGTAAATAAATGCTTCGAAATGTACCGTCTCACCGGGACCAAGTTTTGCTACAAATGGTAAGTATGTTCGTTCTTTTTTTAGCCATAAATTCGCGATGTAACAAGCGCTATTCCTTATATTTAAATCTGATCTTTTTTTTTCCAACATGCGGACAGTATCTCCGTTAAAATAAACGACATTTTCTTCTGAAAACAGTCTTTAAAATATATATGTATATAAATATGTACATGCGTAAATGCCACGGTGCCAAGCGAATACGTGACTTATTCATTTTCTCTAATTACCCAATTATTATTTTTCAAAGTGGTCACAACAAGCCAAACTAGTCTGCAAATGTCCATTCACAAAGCCATTTAATAGAGATAGTGAGGCAGGAGGCTGTGTTCTTGGTAACAAACCTACCAAATGCATATGCTGCTGATTCGTCCGTTGCAGGATGCATCTTCTCTCTCAATCACAATATATTTAGTCTTCTCTTTTCGACACAGAGCTCGGACTGAAGCTGGCAAAGCTTCCTCTCCAACAGACCGGGAGCAAACACCAAAAAAACAAAAAAAAAAGCGCACGTTGTTTTATTGTAAAATTGCTATGACTGATGATCGTGCAAAAACTTTGGAGAGCGGAAAACTAACAACTGGTTCACGTCATGTGTTGTTGAGCGAGAAAATCGCAAATATAAGTTGACGTGTGGTCCGAGCCGGGTCTGATTAGGCTGGAGATGACCAGGAGCCTGTGTGTGAGCTTTACAGCAGGCAGATATCTCCTACAGTAATGTGGCCGAGGCGCGTTGGTCCGCCGCTGCTTTGTGTGTGTGAGGGAGAGGGAGGGGGCCGCCACAGCAGACACCTGTCTGTAAGTGTGGCGAGAAAGAGACGTTAGATTCCGCATGTTGGAAATATCTACCGAGATTGGAAGCAAAGTTAAAAAAAAAAAAAAAAAAAAAAAAACCGAGGTAGCAATTTAATGAATGTTTAATATGTATATTACGTATATTTGCTATTAGATTATACATATTTGATATGGAGTGTAGAAGGAAATAATAATGATGATAATAATAATAACGATAATAATAAAAACTCGACTGGTCATTAATTAATTGGTCATATTTGTGAGTTATATTTGGGCATTGGAATATTAAGCATTGTGTCAAAAGGCCCAATTAACCTCGCGTAAATCTATACCGGAATGGCATTTACGCACTTATTTTCCCCACATAAACGTTTCCACACGAACACAACTAATTTGCAATTCTACGCCTCTCTACACCCAGGTACTGTTTCTCCTTCTTCTTCTCCTTTTTTTTTCTTTCTTTTTTTCTTATGTTTCATGTGCGCTTTGTGCACTGGTTCTCCCTTTAGTTGGGGATGAAAGCCCTATGTGCTCGGCGTGCTCTCACGCACACAACAGTGGCGCTGCCCAACGGGATCAGTATCGATCCGGGGGAGACAGAGGATGTCGCCTTGCACTAAATATTTACTGATCGCACACAAATAGCTGAGTCTTTAACGATTTTTCACGCTCCGTCTGGGAGAAAGGACTAAATAACTTTATTATTGTTGGTATAACAAAGCACACACTCTGCGAGACAGGAGTGTAGATGTGCTGATTGGGATGATTGCAGTTAAATTAATCGATAGAGGGGCAGATAATAGTAGAGTCACGGGCATGCAAAGAAAATAAGAAATTCACCCGTATATATGAGGTTAAACTATAGTATGTTCCCATAGTGACTTACTAGTGTAGAGCATAAAGATCATATAATTACAATACATTTCTGACTGGAAATATAATGAACATGATTTTTTTTTGGGGGGTGGAGGGATTTTCTTTTCTACTTAAAACAGTTCAATATCTAAGAAAAAAAATTAAAAAAAATAAGGACAGCCAAAAATCCCTCTCACACTTGTGGTAAAAAATTAAAACTGGGAGGGAAAAAAGTTCATTTTATTCTTAGCTATGCCTGTGCCAAGTCCTCCATGCAGATAGAGGGATGCTGACCTGGAGGTCTCCAAGTTCTCGGCCTGATTAACCCTTTCAGAGCCGTGCAGGAGCAAAGGTTAACCGGGCTAATCAACTTCAAGAGTCTGATTGAATTAGACTGTGGAATCAGGACAGAAACTAAAATGTCCCACTTCAAAACATTCTGAAGAGAAACCTTGGTCACTTATAGCCGGTGACAAAATTTCTCCGCACATAAATAAGATAGACGAGTGAATTTCATATAAGACAAGATACTATTTTCATGTTATTAGGCAACAGGTGCAAAGGTCTAACATCCCCAGCTTAATGTCAGTGCTCCGACGCCCTGTTTGCATTCACAAATGGATTCCTTTCTTCTTGAATCAGATCGTGTGATTGATAGCTGTGCCTAATATGTCCTGTCATGGCATCTGTAGCAAAGCATATTATCAATCAGTTTAACTCCAAAGTTTTTATCGTTTCTTTCTACAAAACAGTGCTTCATTGTGTAAGTTTTTCTGCGCAAACATAAAAGACATAAACCAGGCTAAACAGCGGGCTGCCTGCTGGTGGCTGGCTTCTTTTTGGTGCAATGTATTTTCGGACAGATCCTAAAGTTTAAATTTGACATAAAAGAAAATAAAAGACTGAATTTAATATTTCACTCTACACATTTTTAAACAAAAAATTTCAAATCTAATCATGGATCATCTGCAGGCAGATAATGCTTTTCTTTTTCATTTAGGTTTTCAAATGTAGTTTAGCTTTTAAAGTATTTCTTCTTACTCAATTCTTGATCTAAGTAATGGATTTTCTTCCGCTTTTACTGACAAAAGTATTAACTGACCTGTAGATAACATTATCACATCTTTAATTTTTTGTCACTTAATGCAAAAATATCTTTATTCATACGTTTTTCATTTTTTAAGAGAGGGAAGGTGTGTTTGTGCGTCTGCAAAAGAGGCTTGTACAGACGCGTATAGAAGAGTAAGAACAAAAAGTGTACAATGACTTCTGGAAGTGTAAGCCGATATACGCCTCATACAGTCCATTCAGAAGTGTAGCTCATTTTCTAACTGTCTGTCTGCATGCGTGCCCCAGGGGCAGCTATCTAAAAAGGCAATAGATTTCACATAGATAACTGTTCAATTTGTCAATGACAGATTATCGTGGCAATTTAAATAGATAGGGATCAATTTGTCTCAATGATCACTCTTTAGGCTGACTGCCAGCATGCGCTTAATGCATTTGCGAAAGCTTTGGATTTGAAGTGATCAAAACTGCGGCGAGAGCGATGAGTGGTGTAAATGATGTGTTGTTTTGGCTGTCAAAGACCGCATACATGGCGTTTACTTCAGGCTGCAGCATTGTAGCTGCAGTGGCCAGGGGGTCAATGGTTTAACTCCAAGGACTTGCAGGGAAAGTCTGGATAGGGGAATTGTTTGATAAGTGCTCTCTAACCCCCAGAAACTACTGCTGAAGTACCCTTCGGCAAAGCAGCTTAAATCCCTTCTTTCCCAGTGGAGCTGCACAGCTACTGTCACCGCAACACTGCAGTTGGACCAGGCTCTTGTGATATGTGTCTCTTTGAGATCTCTTTTTTCTTTTCAAAAAGGAGGAGTGGGCAGTCCACCCACCACACGCTCTTTTCTCACCTACTCAGACTGAAAAAGTTTGGGAGAAGAAATAAGAGAGAAAGCTGTGGCTGCATTCAGTTCTAAGCCAGACATGCTTCACATGTGGCCCCATCGGTAGCAGAAAGGGTATTGAGTTACTGTAACTCAAGGTGTAATGTGGTAGCAGGAGAGATTGTGTAAAAGCACTACAGAAACGTATGGGGAGGCTTACTTTAGACGCCTTTGTCCCGCACCATTCAGTAATTATTTGTGTGCTCTGTTTCCTTACACCTTGTTTGTAATAATGGCGGCAGTCATAACTTATGGTGATAAAAGTTATCATTAGCTTTATTTAAAAATGATATCAATCTGTATAAACGCATATAAAAAGATTCTCATGGTTGTAAAAAGTTTTATCATGTGATAATGTGATATGTACTGATGAGATCTCATAGAAACGGCTGAAATGTGATGAAAGCAACCAGTCAAACAGACAGTGCTCTGTTTGACTTGGAGTGCTGCACCTGCATCATTTATTTCTAATAAAGCTTTAAGATATGAGTTGTGTGTGGCCTGATTTATTTTCTCTCCACCTCTATTTTCTGTCCGCATCCTCCCATTAAGAATGATTTTTGCGTCTTTGTTTTACCAGGACTGTTTATTGTAGATTTCACATGTTTAAAAAAAAAAAGGAAATATGATTTCAACTCTCAAGAAAATGTCCTATTAAAATGTATAGAGATGGAGTTGGAATATACTATTTTCAAATCATCCAACTGTATTTCAGTCCTTGACTTTAAGGGGTATTGTAGCATTTCTTAATAGAAACTGATGGTTTAGCGAGATAATAAGGCAATCAAATGACCATGTAGGCCAGTAGTCAAGGATATTCTCACAAAATGGGAGAATTAGCCTAAAGTCAAGTTTTTATTTTATGGATTACCACCAATGGTGGAGTGTTATATTGCATACATACATTCCCACCCACACTGAGCCACAGAAATACCACTTGTAAGAATAAAGCAATTTATAAGAATGTGTTGAGAACACTCATATAACTATGGACAACTAGTTAACCTAATCTTCACTTCCCCAGGCATCGAATTGACTATTAAAAACACAACGTGTCGTATTATGAATATTGTGCTTTCAGTTTTCTGAATCCTGTGTGTATGGTGTCAGTGGTCCTTGTGTGCTGATGGAGGGAATAGTAGGATAGACTTTGAACGGAACTTGGTAAGTCTTCCACGGTGTACGTATTTTAAGCACCAGTGAGTTTTCCTATTGAGAGGATGAACTCAAATGATTTACAAAATGTTGGTCTATTAATTTAATAACGCACATAACTTTTTTTTTCATTTTAAAGAAGTGCTGAATGCTACATTACATGCTATTTATGTAAATGCTGTATGAGATGGTCTCTAGACCTTAGAAATAAACACAACTTACCGTGGTCTAGCATGTAAAATGACTAACAAGTGTAATTTATTTGAAATATTCTAGCTTCTAGAATATCCACTGGCAACCTGTCCAAAAGGTACAGCTGCTGAGCACGAGCTGTTAAAATGCTACGCTGATGAACATAAATATCCGTGGCTGCATTACACATAAAAGTCTGATGGCATCAAAGATTAGAGTCACGGCTTTTAGTTTTCACCATCACCGATGGATCTGAGTTGGTGTATGCTAAACTGAAAGAACATGAGGAGGAGGTGTAACTATCTGCGCTCACTGGCATGTTAGGCTGGAGCAAAACAAACACCAGATGCTGATACCTGATAGATCCAATGAGCACCGTTACTTAAGCCAAATTAGTTATAC
Organism: Menidia menidia; assembly: GCA_907169785.1. Lineage (NCBI taxonomy): Eukaryota > Metazoa > Chordata > Actinopteri > Atheriniformes > Atherinopsidae > Menidia > Menidia menidia. The sequence continues at coordinate 9,882,591 of CAJRST010022223.1, read as the reverse complement.
AAAGTTTGTGCACTACAAAGTTTGTACTGAGGAATCACACACTCAGATGTAGTGGCTTCAAGGAGTTATGTAGGAAAAATAAAGTGTTTCATAAAGTGGTCATAAAACACTTTGAGATATTATGTACAACTATTTGATAGAGAGTTAGATGTTTATTAGATTTAATTCATTATTATACGAATGACTAGAAATAAAGCAAAGTGAACGATGAAGAAATTCTGATGATCTCAAAGAGAGTGTATTTAGCTTGATCAGCTTTGGTGGATCCCATTCAGTGTTTCATCTGTTTATGGATCAAATCTATAACCATAACAGAGCTGTAAACAACAATGGCGGCTGTGGACTCTGTCTGTGCAGCCACAACGTCTGGCTGAGATCAAATGGAAGGCATTAAAGCAAACGGAGAACAAAACTGAACTTATTAACAGTGTGTAAACATCAAAAGAGACTAGTGCTGCTGAATGATCACCACACATTTATGCTATCAATAAATGTTATAAACGGGTGGATTTCCATGGAAACAGCTGGCACAAGAGTAGGTCCATGTGCCCTCAGGCAAAACTGTCAAAAAAAAAAAAAAAAAGAGTGGCCACACATGTCTTCTGTTGTGTGAAGTTGAGAAGCCTCATCTGGCTTGCAAAGAAGGGGCATCAGCAGAAAAAAAAACAATGCGTCTCTCATCGCCAAGAAGATGAACGCTCAATTAGTGCCCATTAAATCTCTAATTTAGAGAAAAAAGGCTTTTGGCGGTGGGTTGGTGGGCTCAGAAAAAGCAGTTCCGATTTGACCTGATCCTTCATTTCTATCTATAGTTTATAATGTTGCTGTTAGCAAATAAAATAACTGCGTTCAACAATTTATTTAATGAAAAACACAAAAGGTCCATATTATGGCCATACTAACACCTAGCGGCTTAAATGGTAAACTGCATCAACAAATCCATCTATCAACCCCCCAAAACGAACAAACAACTTTAAATAGCTGATGTTTCGTACTTCTTTCATTCATTTTTCACTACTGTAGAAACATAACAAAGAGATCAGGATCACAACCAACAGTAGAGATAATATAAACTGCTATAAAGTAATAAAAAGACTGTTACTTATTTAATAGAAGAGTGCAGCTTTGAAAACCAACATCTGTTGTATAATTTCTAAAAACAGACAGCCCTAAATGTAACACACTACTACTGATTATAAGCATGACTTAATGGGACACTGAATTAATATTTTAAGTCCCATTCCACTTCCTCTTGTCCCCCTTTAAGTTTCTAACTTCTCCAACCTAGAATTTATTTAGGTGTTGGTATAGAAAATACCTGTGGAGGTAATAAATTAAAAAGAACATGTTGCGGTTAGCCATCATGTTCACTGAGCAGTATAAAGCAATTGGCCAAATAAAACAGTATATCCCCAATTGGGCCTTCATCGTGGAACTGCCAGGTTCTGGGCCTGTGGCTCACAGCAACTGCAACACATTCAAAGATCACACTGTGTTACCTATCTATTTGTTCAGTCATTGCAAGTCAGCTGGTGACACGGTGTTATTTTAACAACAGCATCTCCTCTGCAGTCTTTTTAAAATGCCATTAGCCTTAATAGATTTAGTAATAATTAGTTTTGCAGCTTATTACACAGCAGGATTTATCGCTTTTCAGATAAACTGCTCTAGACAGTTAACTAATACTAACCCCTGGCACCTCTAGTGAACTAGACCCTTATGCGTGAAACATTAGAAAAGCTTAGCCTATTTAGAGAGGGTGAGCCTGGTCTTGTCCAGTGGCGAACAGTTCTGGAGAGCATGTTGGATAAGTGGCATGGCAAAAACTTCACAGTGGATTAAGTCAAGAGGCAAGATGGAAATATCATATGTTGGCTGAAATCAGTTATGGAAACTTCTCCTGAAAGTCAAAATATTTGCATCCTGTTTGTGTTAACCCAGAAATATGAAGAGTGGCCAGTGATATTCTATGAAAATCTGTAAGTTAAAAAAAAGTGTTCCCGGGGAAACAGAAGTGTGTTTAACTAAAGATACATTCAAATTAGCAATCAGTAGTAAAATTCATGCTCTACTGTTGTTATTTACACAACTTTTGCAGATTTTCAGCCAATCTAAAAACAGTGTGATATTTGCCACCCTCATCTCTTGATAGAAACACCTCTGTTTACTCCTGAGCTCAAACTCCGCTGTAGCGATAAAACAGTGGAGTACCAAGCAAATGCCACAGTTTATTTAAACACCATATTGTTTGTAGCTCAAGGTGAAAATAATACCATAAACTATAAGGGTGATCATAATAATATAGCCGCACACACGCAGGCTACAGAAAAAGTAAGACCCATTTCATCAAGCTAATTGGCTGTTTGGGAGAAGGAGCAAACTTTTCTACCACAACAGAGGCTCTTTCTTAATCATAAATAGAGCCCTTGTATCCCAGAGGGACTTGCATTCTAATTTACAATTGAACTAAAGACCAAAGCTATCAATCCTTCACAGACACTTTATATCTGCACCCCTTCTGACTTGTAATTGTGGTGACATAACCATAAACAACAGAGAAAAGGCTTCTGTGACTGATCTGTGGAAATGACAACATTAACACACGAGCTGCATATAAACGCTCCAGTGAACCACGCACATGTGGTGAGCACGCTCAGAAACCAACATCAAGCAGGAGTGAGCAGTCAGTGCTACAGTGACACACAATTCAAATAGCCACAGCGTTATCGATACCTCGTACTGACACATGAGGATGATAAGCCCAAATTAATTTAACTGATCAGAATCAAAGTATTGGGCATGTTTCTGTTTTCTTTCTTTTAGCAAAGTATTTTGAATATAATGACATTGTTACTAGTTTCAAAACTGTGCAATTATAGCATGTATATATATATATATAATGATAAATCTGTGTGAAAACACACACCCCTGTCTAACCTATAAAAAAAGTTTAATAGTTTTATTGGACTGGAATTATTTTCTCACATTTCAATTTCCTAATTCAGTAAGACTACTAGTTAGTAGCACTGGTGCATATCCCTGCCACCCAGGCATGGTAGGATGTGCATATCATATTTCCTTTTCAGGCCTGAGCAAGGGAAGTGTTTTCTTTTTATTGTTTTGTCATTGTTTTCATTTGATTTACCATAAAAGCTTATTTTCTTCCTATAGAATACTGTATGTTGTTATCTGCTTTAATGCAAACAATTGTAACAAAACGCAAAGAATAAAAGATAAACGTGCAACATTTACTCTGGAAACAACAGATTTTCCGACGGATCATGGCAGATATAATAAAAAAAATACAGTAACACAGGAAGAGAAATTAAAGTAACTTCTTACAAGTTCAAAATCAAGAAAAAAAACAGGGAAAAATCTAATCATTATTCACTATTTATGGCAAGTTCCTTTTTTGCATTATTCTTGTAGATTATGTTGATGATTCTTTTTTCTGTAGCAACTATCAAAGCTGCACAAATAGTTTAAAAAAACTGGCTAAATATACTCTCAAAGTGTGATGCCAGCTTTCCAAGGGGTATCTCCAAAGATAATTCAGGGATGTCAGGAGCTTTACCAGTTATCAAAGTTTAGGATGGTTGAAGGGCTCAGACATATTAGTTCAGGTGGAATTTAACTGTTTTTTTTAAAGTCACAAAACATATGTAGACTGCTTATGTGTTTTATATATTAAAATAAAAAAACAAAAATGGCTCTTCTGGATTACCTGATAAGTGTGTGTAGGATTAGATCATGTGATTATGATCACAGGTGTCCGGGAATTTAGCCAAAGAAAACTGGAGGAAGTTTTTTCTAAACTTGTAAGGGTGTTGTTCTGCCTCACACCTTGAAATTCTCTGCTAAACGGAAATCTTTCTGCAAATACTAAAGTGACAGTATCCTCGTAACGATCTAAAATGGTTTTCTGTTCAGGTTATTTTTTAACATTACTCAGGTATGAATGTTTTCCAGAAGCCACCTTTGAGCGCAATACATCATAGCTTTCTGTAAATGGATTTTGTTCCAGATGCTCTGCAGATTTTTATCAAAATCTTCCAGCCTAAACATTTAACTACTTATCTCTTATCCCATATCAATACATTCTTTATAATAGGACACGGATAAAACTTTGCTTCAACTTTCTAAAGGTGGACTTATTTGACATGGATAGGGAAATGGAGCACATCATTTTAAACATATTGTTTAAATCCACTGCACAAGACAACCGAAAATGCTAAATGATAGCTTTACATTTTCCACCATTTTCCATGGATGTCCAGTGTCGGACACATTCCTGCTGGCGGTGGCAGGGCCATGTCACCTCCGCCGCACCCTGCTCCATGACTCCTTTAATGATGAGTCTTTTCATTAATGAGTTAATGCAAAAACTCTCAATGTCATCAGCATAGATAAGAGGGAAGAAAGCTCCGCATTGTACACATAATAAGAGGCTCCCTGCATGCCCCTGAGATGTCACGGGTCAGCCATGTTAAGAATGTGTGTGCCCAATCATCCGCTGATCTTTATCTGCTGGGCCTGCAGCTAACCATGACATGGGCCCAATCAGGGGTGCTGATGAATGGACAAAGGGACCCTTGAATTGTTGAAGCTGCCACATGACTGCTTCTCTACTAAATCATGATGACATAAGCAATCAATACACCAATTACCGAACAAGATATTAAACATGTTCTGCAAAGCAAAGATCCATACAGGCTATATACTGTACACTTCATGGATTTGAAAAGTTTCTGCCAATGGTGGCAGGGACGCTGCTGAGGTACATTGTCGTTCATGATCAAAATTGTGCGCCAACACGGAGTAGAAACAAGGCCTAAACTGATACAGAATGGAGCTGAAATGAAAAAGGTTAAAATAGAAAATAGAAAAGAAATATAGAACAATGAAAAGAATATGACTTTCATGTAGTCTAAATGTAGTTGTGTCATTCAAAAAAGGAAAATGAGGAGTTTAAATAGCTTTGGATCCCACAGGGGGGATGAAGTATAAAAGGCTAAAGAGAATAAATTCCAGCCATCACTTCACAGCATAAGACCTGACAAATTGTAATAACAGACTATGTAATTCACACCACAGTCATTCTTAAGTCTTGGAGCTCTCTCTGGCACAGTCATAGTCTCGGATTTAAGTCTGCAGACAGCTATACACAAAGACCAACATCCGGTCCAGTGACATTTGTATCGCACAACATTATCTGAAATCAAATGCTCTATTCTACTCCCCCTATTCCATATAGAACAATCAGTCGAGCCCTAATGTGGGAATGTCTGTAATCCTCACAAAAGGACGCTGACATTTATACCAAGCAGAAATGAATTGGACAGGGCCTGGATTCCACCAGTGGCTTTGTGCATGCTACACTACACTGGGTGGATAGATAATGACACTTTATTACAGGGTCATTATGGCAGGTAGCTCTCAATGATGAAAAGGCAGATCTAGTGAGCATGGACAGCTGTGAGACAGGTGACCCAGCATGTTAACAAATATGGCAAATGGGCATTATGGGACTAATGAATTCAGAAGAAGCTCTGGGGAAAGATCAGCATAAAAGCTGGGCCCATCTAAGGGTCGCCAAGAAAGATAGACATCTTGAGGCTGTTTTAAGGAAATTTTTCTCCACTATTGTGACCTCACTTTCCCACAGTTTTGGAAGATAAAAAGTGGAGGAGTTTGACAAAGAGAGTCCCACATGCTTTATAAATAAGCCTCTTATATTTGATGTTTTCTTTGTGTCTGGTGTCATTTTTGTTCATCTAATAATGCTTTTTAAACCTTCATGCAGCTGGTTTAACAACTCAGATAGATTGCTTTTTTGGGGTATTTTGTGAATAAATCTAATTTGGGTTTGACTGAATTTGATTTTGTTGGAATACAATGAATGGTGTTATAAATTGAGTGAACTGGATTGAATCATAATTGCTTTGAGATTACACTTGTTGTTAACTGGCACAATATAACTGAAACTGAAGTTTTGACCTTATGTCCCAAATGACAACGCAACTACAGGTGATGTGCTGTAGAATAGTAAAAGGCCAGAACTTTTTTTGTGTCATTTTATCATGAGCTTGCATTTTTATTGATAGGTGGCCAGTCTGAACTGAAAGCACTGAGAGTGGATGATTTTTTTAATTGTAACTGCATTGTTAGTGGCTTTGGATAAAAGTGTCTGCTAAATACATTAACATAAACAAAACCTCGGTGTTGCAAAATCTTCAGGGCTGGACTTGTTTTGAAGTCCTAGACTAACTTTTTTTCCCTCTCAAAATGTTAATTTGCCAGTTTTTAACAGACTTTTACAAACGTGAACCTCTGTTCATGACATGTTGCGGGCTATCACTAGTAAATCTGATAAATTGCAGATTATTTATTTCTATTCATGACTACAGGTGACTTTTTTAGTCATCTATTGCTTTTTTCAAAAAATCTTCAGATACCTACATCATCTTCTGCTTTTCAAAATTGTAACATGTTACTACCTAAGAGAATCCAGTTCCAGTCCAACAAAACTTTTATTATTTTTTGTTGTCATTAAGTTCAAGAATGAAAGATAACTCGGAGTTAGGCTTCAGTAAAGACAATTATGTGGTTAGAGGTTGTCTGAATACAAAAGACAAAGCAGGGAAAGATGTCACCATCTTTGATGACAGATGAGAGAGCAAACTGAATGTCAAAAAATGAATATTGTTAAATGTTAATGTTTATATACATTGTATAAGAGTTTGTTTTCTCCAAGTTTGAGGTGTTGTTGCTCCATTTCTGTATGGTTTTACTTCAAATTTGACCTTATCCTTTCTGAGCAGCTCTCCCTGATGTGTTTTTTTCATTTTATTTCCCTTTTCCTTAGTATTTGTGTATTTTTACTTCATCTCACTTAAAGCTCTAAGGAGAGCTTTGTTTGCTCTGATGGCTAAAAGACCCTATAAGGCTTATTGAAGTAAATTTGTGATATTGGATTACATAAATAAAATCGACTTGGCTTTAGTGCCCTTTTTAATAGAAAGCTCTAAATCAACACAATCATATCAGTCTTTAGAATGGAGTTATTGATCATGGGCTCTGCTGGAAATGACATGAAGCCAAGATAAGAACCATCAGTATGAAATCAAGTAAGCTTTGCCAGTTTAACACATCCATGAGTGGTTTTCAGCTTGTACGGATAGGTCTGTTGGTCTAAAAGTTTAGTGTCCGCTCCAAGCAATTCAGAGGTACAGCCTTTTCATCTTAGCGAGTGCTTCCTTAAAAAACTCTAAATTTAAATTCAGGGTAACAGTGAGTAACATTCTTTTCAATAGTTCTTTTTTTTTCAATTTATCAGGATGAACAAGCTTTGAGAAGTAAGACAATAATTACAAATATTAAAGATATTACGTGACAAATCCAGTGTAAAGTCTGTGCTACTCCCATCAGCCACAGGATCAGGTTGCTGTTGGTCTGTCGATATTACCTAGTGAACTTGGCCATTCGAGCTCTTCTTTTGTCACCCGGCCAAACATTTACCCAATGAGATCAGTCTAGGTGGCTGCAAATCCCATAACATGAGATTAGCCCTTTTGACTTCGCAGACAAGATAATGACATTAGCTAATGTATGAACAATGGAAGAGCCCTGTGTGCATTCTGATATCGCAGAAAGAAGCACAGAGGCACTTTGTTCTTGAGTCGTCCACTTGCTTTGAATTGTCTCCACCTGGTTAGGTGAAGGGTTTTGTACACTTTGTGTTAAACATTCAACCCCTTTCTGAGGAAAAAGTTGATAGTTTTTTTTTTTAATCTTTGTTTTTTTTAAAGTTTTTTCATTTTTTTTTTTTTACATTGCAAAGATTCAATGTTTTTATAGATTAAAGCTACGTAAATAGGTATTTAGATATATTTGTAGCCAAAGATAGATTTTTTCTTTTAAAATTTTTACCCAAGATCTTGGAGGATTTTGGACAACACAAGGACTTTTTGGTGAGTTTTGCAGTAAAGAGGGTTTTCCAATATCAGGAAGGATATCATATCTTTTTTTTAATGCATGAACCCGTGAGAATACACATAACCTCATGTGAATGTGAGAGTGCATGGCTTAAACATGATATTATTGCACTAAAATTATGAGAAAAGACCAGAGCGAGAGTTCAAAGTAAAACCAAGGAGAAAGTCCCTTGGCCAGTGAACTTCGTGACCTGTGGGCTTTCCATGTGACCTCACCAATAAGAAATGCCTTAGGTAATTTAAATCAAGAGGAGGTGTGTCACATTCAAACAGAGTTGGCTGAATAGGCCTGCTGGAGCAGCGCGCTGCACCCCTGACCAGATGTGTGGGGCTTCTTTTTTTTATTAAAGGAGAAGTAGAAGCTGATAGTTGCAGGTGCAAGACTGACACAGAGGCTGGGTTCGTAGGCCTTCATAAAGGGGATATCCATTGCCTGTGTTTAATCAGAGCCAGTGGGACGGGATGGGATTCATTGCTCTTTGATGGAGAGCACTGTTATGAAGATGGACAGTCACTTTGCTCTCTAAGTGAAACCATCGTTTAGCCTCAATTCCCAGAGAAAAGGCCCATTTGTTATCCACAGGGGAGTGCAGCAGGGGTGGTTATGCTAGGTAGAGGCTGCATGCATTTTCCACACAATTACCGTGCATAGGCATACATTTATGATCTGAGAAAAGTGACTATGCTGAGGCCAAAGAAACACAGAGTATGGACTTTGAATGGCCCCCTCTCTGATACCTACAGAGCAGTATGTTAAAGTCATGCACAAACTCACACACTTTGCCGTATGGTCTGCACGTGTGTCAGTGCATACATTCTATCTGTTTGCACATATTACATGTAAACACATGGTCTGTGAAGCATTTTCAAGACCTGTTACTCTGAAAAAACAGCAATCCAGTTTTAGTTATTTCAGCAAATATTCCATTTACCTATCTTTTGTCACAAGAATGTACAGAAACACGGCATGGGACATATCAAACTGATGGTTGTGATGGGAAACAAACTCACACCTTAAATGATAGTCAACTGTGTTTGAACTAAAGTTGGAGATGTTTTTCATGTATGTTTTTTTTTATTAACAGTTTTTAGTCGTCTTATTGTAATACCTGCAGATTATTGTTGGGATTGTCTTGAGCCCATGCAAAAATGTCCATCACAGAATCATTTTATTCTTTAAAGCCGTGCTGAGTGCCTGAAGCTCATACCAGGTCAGCACTGGTTTAGACCACTGTGTACAGAGAGAGTCTCTGGATTAGTTTCTGTAGATTAATGGAATGAGATTCCTGAAGATGATGAAATCTCCACATTCTTACCACTGATGAATTGTTTTTGGAAAATACTTGCTTTAGTCTAAGCAGCTCTCATACTTTCATTTTTCAATTTCAATCATTAAAAGGATCCATAGTAAAATGAAATTCATTATAACATGCTTCAACTGATATAATTTCAGTATTACTCTCCCTATTTTGCTTTAAAAAGTCACAGCAAGGAAAAATGTCAAAATTTGTGTTTTAACCAATTACGATGTCCTGATAATATCTGTGATAAAATAAAAGGTGCAACAGCAATTAATTCCATTTTGTCATTTCAACTGTAAAGCGTCCCCCTTCTTCACACCTCTCTGCAGAAAAAGAACACTTCTCCCTCAGTTGGCCATGAACATTGCCACCAGTAAATCATTAAGTGTGAAATCATCCAGTGTGAATGTAATTCCCGTGGATACTGAGCTGAATCATCACCACTTTCTAAACTGAAATGGCAGATTAGATCCCTATAAAAAGTCTGTCCTTTTAAAAGCCTGCCCACTACTACAGTGCTGACCTCCATGAGTCTGTTAAGATCCTGTGGAGGACAGGTTTATCATGTAGTTTGTTCACTAACAGGAAAAGAATGAGCCTTGTCAAAAGGAGTGGCACAATGAGGGAAACAAGTCTATGTGTAACCCTGATTCCTTACTTAGTCCTCGAAGAGAATGAAAATTGCACCATGTATCATTCTGAGAAAGAAGATCCACTCACCTTGTTCATGAATTTGGACTCCACTTCTAATATGGTAAGTGGGAGTGTGTCTGAAAGGTTAATATATAGGAAAAAAGCCCTTTGACCAGACATGAGTTATTGTTAATGATAATAAGTAATTAAATTAGAGATAATTAATTTTCTAAATTAGAATTTTGTGTCCCAGGCCTACACCCACCACACTTTTACACACCGCGGCAGTCAAAAAAATCTCAAAATGTTATCAGGTCTGACATGTTCCTAATTTTTCTGCGTCTGGCGCTGGGCCATCGCACCATCGCCCTGTCTTTTTGTGATTTTAAATCTCCCTGCCGTATCCACTTTGAGGAATTTCCCAGATCCGTTGTTTTGTTTCTAAATAACCAAGCTTGACAGGCTCGCCTTTGACTAGTGCTTTATAGTATCAGGGTATCTGTCCCTTTTGAGCCACATGTTATATTTCACACTTGCATTGCCTTGTCTGAGCTATCATGCCTTTGTTGTATTTAATGGTATCTGCAGCCTTGGACCACTGATACCAGCTGAGCGGTCAGAGTGTTAGCACTCCTCAATATCTATTACAATTAGTTTTTGATTAAGGAACCCTGTGCGGCTGTTTGAAGCCTTTAATGTTGTGTCAACTGGATGATGATGGAGAGAGCACCATGGACGCCTCCCAGTAACAAAGCAGCCAGTAAAATACTCAGAGTGAACCATTTTATCTTCCTAATGGAAACCAGATGACCTCTCTTCTTTTTTTTTCCCCCTTGCCTTTTTAAGTTTTCCTTGAGGTGATACCGGCTCAGAGTATTCTTTCACTTCTGCAATTTATGTCAGGGATTTTCTCAGGTTTCATCCCTTTCCTAGTTTTGCTCCTACCAATGATGTTGACACTGTGTATGCCCTGGGGTAAAGACAAATATCAGCTCAGATGTACAACAGATGACCCACATTAAAGATTATGCGCTCAGTCAGAAATTTTTCAAACCAATGATGAATAGATATTTTTAACAACAGACACTCCCGTAAAAAAACAACAACTAATATGCTCAGAAATGGCCAAATCCATTAATCTTCTTCAAAATGAACTGACCAAAAACAGTTCACAAAGAAATAAACTGTGCAGTTTAACACCCTAATCCCACAGCAAGTCATTTAATAGTAAACTAAATTTGTTTTATTCATGAAGATGGATTTCCCTTTTTTCCATCACATGAAACACAACTTTCAGTGCATTGCATTCTAACTGTAAGATTCTTTGAAGCCTTAATACCACATGCTGTGTCACTTGCTGAAGGAGTGGTACTCATCACCTTGGTGATCTGGAAAATGGAGCCCTCTTACATGTGGTAGATATTCTGAAAGACTCCATTATCCAAGCCAAGTTGCTTTACTCAAGCTAACCTTGTGGTTTTGAATATGTGGCAATTGCTTGCAACTTCTTTTTTTTTTTTCAAAATGTGTTTCATGATACTGTAGATAACTGATAACATTAGGAATGTTGAAAATCAAACTAAATCAGTTTTCTTAAGAATTCCCACAGAATGTTTTTGGAGCAATCATTATGAACATTGAAAAGTTGCTTTCTGAGCACTACTTACTGTGAAATATTTCAGTGGCCTAAGAATTTCATAAATAAACATGTGGAGAAGTCCAAAGGTCAAACAACTGCTGACTTTTTGTATCTTAAAACACTGAAAAATATTCAAGATTCATGTGTGAGTTACCCTGGTGGCTCTAAGTGATCACATGTTGAAATGATTTACAGAAAGTTAGCTACCCAAAACACTCTGCTTAGTTACCAGCAGAATGTCAGAAAGCAATAAAAATAGTTCCCTGCATCAAAAAAACGACAGAGATCCTCATAAAAGCTTCAGTGATGTTCTGTTGGGGCTGAGAATCAAACAGTTATTTCCTGCGTGACCATAGTTGTGATTAGAGACAATGGTGGCGTTGCTCATTCTGACACTGAATAACCAGCTAGCTCGAGCTCAACACAATCTCTTTTGGTTTAAAAAAAAAAAAAAGAAAAGCTGAGTAATCAATCACTGATCAAGTTAAGATAATTATTAGCCTCTGAACCGACAAGCGGCACATACATTTCATAATAGTTCTCCCACAAATGTTATCGCGTTCTTTTAGAGTTCTTTATGACAAAAAAAATACAAATTCTTAGCATACTGAAAAACTCCAATGTCTGGTGCTGCTGAAAACTGTGAGTCCTTTCTGTCGCTCTCACAAACAGAGGGAGAGATAAAACTAAAAAAAAAAAAAAAAGTCCTGGCATGCAAGCAGTCTGATAAGTTGCAGCTTGTGTAGTTTTGTTTAGTTTACTTAATCCCTGAGCTGGAAACGACCTTGTGAACTTAAATTGGGTTGATTTTTTTTCCCCCTGCCTCTTCTTTTCCTTTCACATTTCACTCAGCAAGCGGCAAACTATGAAAAAATTTCAATTTGGATCGTTTTCAACCGTTCAGATCTCAGGGGTGCACTGTAGGTGCCATCAGGCTTCTGCGTGCTGCTGTTTCTTTCTCCTGCATTCACACTTCAAGGGTCAAAGATCGCTGTCCTCGAACAATTACATTCACTCCTTTAGCACCAGCCTCAACCTGCCTTCATCAAACCTGCTTTTGTGCACACATGGCCTGTAACCTGCCAGACCTTGGTTTAATCATTACCATGACCTGTTTATCTGATTGTCAAGCAGGTAACCATTAATACGTGTTTACTTCCCGATGACCTCTGAAACGTGCGCGTCGCCTTTGCCCACGAATGTCAGCTCTATCATACAAGTTGCTCTGCTTTATTGTTTGTTTAAGAAAATTCTACATCTTTGCATTCGATTCTTCTGAGAGCGCCTGAATAAAAGAAAGAAAGAAAATAAAGAAGAGAAAAAGAAAGCGAGGCAAAATCTGGCTGAGAATAATATTGGCTCTCTGAGACGTCGACGGGACCGGCCGTGTTGTCCATCTTTTGTTTGGCTTGATGCAGAATGATAACTCACCAGTTGTCTTCCTCCGTGAGATGGGTAATATATAGCTCAAAGGTGTCCTGACATAGTTATATCTGTTGGTGTCCTCGAAAAGACAAGGAGAGTCAATTACAATGGCGGAGCAGGACGGCTGCGTGAATGTCAACTCCCTGCGCAGACGGCTGTGATAAATAACACCTGACCTCACACCAGGCGGCGGGCTCTCTGCAGGGCCCGAGACAGACCTGCGCGAGGAAATGTGGAATCGAGGCAGAATGTGGGGCACTTTAGGAGAAGGGTGGAGGGCGCAGCACAAGAGGATAGGGGACGTCAGAATGAGCAGCAAGATATGTCAAGAAACAGAGTGCAAGTGCACTACTTGTGTTTAGTTTCTGGCAATGCTGTGAAGATATGAAACTTCACTGGGGGGGGGGTGTTGTGGCAGGCCCTGCTGTTATTCATACCTGTTTCTGACAAGAAAAACAAAGCTCCAAAGCATCTCGCACATACTCTATTTGTCTGCATGAGACACAAAGCAGCAGGCTGGTCTGCCGGGGACTCCCATTGCGCTCGTCTGAGTGTAATCTTTGTTGACAGAAAGCAAGTGTGGGTATCAGGTCACTTTCCGTGGCTCTCAGTAATGCACCGCTACAGTGTTCTGAATCCAGCAGAGACAGCGTGCAGATTGTTGATGCTCTAAGAGCAGAGACCTCTGCGCTTGGCCGTGAACAGACTGGATTATTGGGCCCCAGCAAAGCTGACAGTTGCAAGGTGAGGCTAGCATCATTCGCTGCAACAGTGAGTGCAGCTGAATATTTTCATCTTCTCTATGCCCGTGCATGTACTTTGAGCATATGTATGCAGACGGGCGTGTGTGCGCGGAGCGGAGCAGGGCAAGTGGGGGAGTCCTAGATCCCACGGGAGACACACTGGCTGAAAGAAAGGAGGAATGAGCAACAGGCAGACACAAGGGCACAGGCAGATGTGTGGAAAGATAAATGAGGAGATAAATCACAGAGTGTCTGGGCCCAAGGCATTTGCATTCCTGAAATGAAACTCCAAGGGGAAACAGTGCGGCGTTCTGAGCTTCAGTGACTTTAAATAAAATGTATACAGTGTGTATACAGTGTGTCTACATGTGTCGTGTACTCTGAAGAAAAGGAGACGGAAGATATTTTTATTCCTCGCCGTTTTACAGCAGAATGTATCGCAGTGCTTCATCAAATGACATTCAGGGAAGGCCACGTATCCTCTGTGCATGTTTAAAGTCAAATGACTGTTACAAAGTGACAACAGCCCCTGGTCGGCATCAACAATTATCACACAGGGCTTTTAAATGAAATTATCAAGTCAAGCAAATTGGCGGTAATTCTGATAACAAGCATTCCTCAGATCTACATGCCAAAATAAAGGATGGAGGGGGTCACCTACACATGGCTTATTTTAGGGAGGCCATGTTTGATCTAGGGAGTCCTGGGTTGTCTCAATGACATAAAGAAAGACACTCAAATAAAATCCAAACAATCCACATGAGATTTTCACCACCTCAGAGCAGTTAGTTTAGACAAAACTGTTCTTGTTAAAAAAATAACCTTTTTTTGTCTGGTAGATATTATTTGTAAGCCAATGTTGACTTTGTGGATGAAAAACTGCAAAGGAATAGTTTCTGACTTTTCCGAATAGCCGAAAAATGATAATAATGAAATAAAGGCAAAATTTGAAAGAAAAATGTAGATTGGATCTTTTCGCGCTGATATGGATCTCAGTTCCATGAAGTGGTTTTATCCTCCTTCAGAGTTCTATGAAAAGTCTGAAAAGAAAATGCTGTCTTTACATAATCGCTCACCCTGGTCACTGGGACTTTCCCATGAACAGGGCAGGCAGAGAACTGAGAAAACTCATAGTGGGAGGCTCTGGGTGTGTGGGAGGGAGCATGAAGGAGAGACTGTCATCACTAATTCCTTGCCAGGCAGCCCAAGAAGTGTTGACTAACTAATGACCTTGTTTAACAAGTGAAGTGCATCATGCTTGAGGAAACACAGCTGGATATGGGTCCTGTGCATTGAGTGACTTAGAGAAAACAATCCATTGTCTCAAATACCATCCACCCACAAACAGTTTTTCCCTAACGAGAGGAAGACACACTTATGAATGAAGTAAAAAGGGAGTTAAATTGGCGAAGGGAAACAGCTGGATTTTAGGAAAGTGCTTGGCGTTTGGTTCACAATGGTATATCTCTGTAGTGGGAGTAGAGGATAAACCCCGCAGCAAGAGTTGTAAATGAATGACAAAGATGTATGAGCAAAGAAAAGGAATGCTGCTTATCTAATGG
The DNA here is from genome assembly GCA_907169785.1 of Menidia menidia. NCBI lineage: Eukaryota > Metazoa > Chordata > Actinopteri > Atheriniformes > Atherinopsidae > Menidia > Menidia menidia. The sequence continues at coordinate 9,867,294 of CAJRST010022223.1, read as the reverse complement.
ATTGTGTTACCGAAAGGATGGGAGAAACATTAGTTGTCTTTTGTAAATTGTGTAATAAATTGTGAAGAAAAAATGGAAGGGGGCTGATTAAGAATATAGATGCCATCTTTGAGAACAGATCACTTTAAATTCAGACACATTATGAGAGTGGAATTCAAAAAAGAAAAAAACCTAATTAGTTTGGAGCAAATTAAATCACCTTTTTCCCCTAGAATAGACCTCCAAATTACATGGGATTGAAGCATATGTTATCAACTTGTCTGACAATTAACTAAACTCAAATTTGGCTCTTGGCAGGCACACTAACATGTGTTGGGATGATGCGGTGGAGCCAAGTTAATGTTTTATATTACAACTACAGCACTCCTGGCCAGACTAAAGCTCATGCTGTTTTGTATTCCTCACAAGAGCTTGTTCATAACTCATTTCTCATGCCAACATTCTGTTTGCCTATAATGAGGCAGAAAAAAGTTCGATTTTACAGCGCTGCTTTAGTTGAACGGGAAACTAGCGCTTCCCAAGAATTTTTCTCTAATGAGCATTTTGCTCGCTATCATTTATGACCAAGCTGCAGTTGCCCTAAACCGTGCGATTTGAAAAGCGTTCCTTTGCTCGTGGCCTCTCCATTACCTGATTACCTCTTCCATACACTAAATGCAAAGTCAGCAGAGCAGATTTTACTGACTTCTTTGTCAGAATGCTCCCCGCTAACTCAACCCAGTATATGTGATATTGAGGAATGTACGATTGCTTGAATAACATAATAATCATTGTGCATTGAAAGCACACAGGCAAAGATTTTGGTTTGAATTGCACTCCTTATTTTGCACGAAAAAGGTCATCATTATGTTCTGACCAGCATTAGTATGGAAAAGAACATCTCAGAGTGTCCTGAAGTGTCTGGTACAGAGACATTACCATTGGATCGTGTGGACCCAGAGCGGTACTGGGTGGGTGCTTGTGGACTGGTCTGGCTTTCCAGAGATTTCTTAAGACTTTGCTCTGATGATAGCTGTGTGCACCATTGGTTTCCTTTAAATGAGCAAAATGAGAAAATCACCTTCAAGGCTTTTCAACCAACAGATTATGTGTACAGTTAAAACAGTGTTTGTATTTAGTAAATTGGCCCATTCAACAACTGCCCACGTTATTTTAGGAAACACTCAACTAAGTAAGCAGCATCACAACCACAACACTCTGGAGAGACATGAAATCTGATGTGCGGTGAGTGGGACCGTGTCCTGTGTTTCAGCAGGGAACACACCTGCAGGCCTTGTTAGCACAGTTTATCTAAGATGGATTGACCTGCATCAGATTACATGCCCAGCACTACCCAAGTTAAAGACAGCTACCCTGACGAACCTAAATTTTTCCATTTGTTTTTGGTTCCCACTAAAGATTCCAGATTCTACCGAGCAATTATAGTCTGGATTGTTTTATAATCTCGGCATGGTCAAAATAAAGTACACCGGCACATGAGTAAACATTGTCGAGAACAGTATAGTTTGTATTCACCAGAAAAACTCTATAATACAGTAAGAATTCTGTTTCACAGGAAGAGCGACATGTCAGCTCTAGCTAACTACACACACACACACACAAACACATGAGAACATTCTGTGAAGAAGCTGTCCTAAGCCACTTAAATCTGAGCTATTTGATAGTGTTTGTGAAACATTTACTTGTGACCTACGCTCTCAAACCCCTTAAGCCATCCACATGTCTGAGGGAAGTGAAGGGCCTTTTAAGGCCCTAAGTATTGCCAGAGTCCTCCTTATATTACTGATGATATCTGTCCTGAGGAGTTTGCTGACAAGAGCCCAGGGATCAGAAATAGCCATAAAGCAGATGGGAAATTACATCTTATCCAACACATACTGAAATGGCCTGTCTGTTGATAGAAAAGGCTCACTACGGTCTCTTTAAGCAGGGATTTATCCTTTGACCCATTCTTCTCAAACCTATGGACACGACTACATCATGACTCAGTTGCAGTAGATAGCTTTACTCTGCACCACAGGACACACTGTTGTAATACTACTACGTCTGAGTGTTAAGCGGGAGTCAGGGAAATCCTTAAGCAAACCATCTGCCAGAAATATGTATCACAGCCTTCAGTAGAGTTCAACAAATAGATGTGCATTGTTACACTACAGCGATAAGACGTGTTTGTACAAATTGTGTGGTATGACTCCTCACGGCAGAGTTTGACTGAATATTGGAGAGACAGAGTTAAAGCGCAAGACAACATTAATCCCTTAAGCCCTTCAATGATGGCCTCTGACCAGGCCATATGAGATCCACTAGCCTCTACTAATCTGTTCCAAACAGTGATGAGGCCCGAAAGTGGCTTTTGCATTTAACAAACTGTTGACAGCAGGATTATCCAGTTTGTGGCATTGCAAACGTCAGAAATCCCACAATGAGTAAATGTTTCTAAATGTAATATAAACCATTGATTTTTTCCTGGACAAACATAGTATCAAACAGAGATATCCATTCATTGGAAATAGTCAAAATAGCAGTAGAAAGCTCCTTAGGGCGAACCAATCATTACACTAAAGCTGGCAAAACAGATGTAGACTATCATTTCCAGTATTTTGTGGCCATGCCTTTCCATAACATAAGGATGAATTCAAACATCACTAAAGTGGGAAGTGATAGTTGTCACATCTGTTTAATTTTTCATCAGTAGAAGATTTATTCTATAGATTTCAAGAAAAAGATTCATCTTTCATCACCGCAAATCTTTTCTTCATTTGTCAATGTGATACACAGGCTAGGAAGAATTTATGCATTGTGAACAAAACAGCAGCATTAAAAATCAATTAGTCAAGGAATTATAGCCGTTGGTTTTCAAGGCAAATTATCTGCCTATTAGAAAATCTTTTAAAGAGTTTTATATCTGTTGACATTGCTATTTTACCCTAAGAGTTTAATTTATGGTGACTTGAAATTATTTAACCAAAATTCAATCATCTAATATCCTTAAGGCACTAATACTATATTTTGGTCAACATTTTACATATTGTTTTCATCTCATATATTAACTGGAAATTCCAGAGATAAGTGATACTGTAGAAAGTGAACTGGTCTTGCATCCCCCCCCCCCTTTATTTCCCCTTAATGCCTCAAACTGAACACACTTAACCTCACTTAAAGATCATCAAATGTGCACTGTAAATCTGGAATGTCTTAATATGGATAAGCACATAACCGCAGCACACAGTTCATTATTTGTAATGCCCTTCATCTCATAAAAGCCTTGGATATTTGATTGACACATCCAGCCTTGTCCACACTCTGCTGATTAAAATGAGCTCAATACAAAAAGTCTACTGGCTGAGGTCAAAACCCTTACAGTTTGAAATGACCAAACTTGTTTTTGTCACTGTATTCATGTGTAAACTGCATGAGACACAAGGGTGTGAGTTTTTAAACATTTTTTCATTTTTGTTTTCCCAGTTTGGAGTAGTTTTGGAGTATATTTGACAAATGGTTGTGAAATGATAAAAAAAAAAAACTATTTAATTAGATTTTGTCATTGTGAAGAGTGCAAAAAGTTTGTTTGCTTGTGGACAGATTGAATTAAGAAGGCATATGGAATGTTATTTGCTCATACATATTCATCCATACACAAAATATATATATTACATCTCACTTGTTATTTCCTTGGAATTCATGTGGAAAAACACACTCGTAAGCCTTTGGGGGTATCTATGTGAATATTTCCTCTAATTATTCTGTATCTGGTGTGTATTTTGTGGGTTATTTAGGTGTAGAGTAGTACAATTTAAAAGTAAACCTATCATCACATGTTACAACATGATGACTCCTATCCAAATGTTCAACTCAAAATGGAATATAGCCTAAGCCTTCCTGATCAGAGGTTTTCTTTTGTGTAGGTTGGAATGTGAAACCCTGGCATTATGGTTAAGCACTATTTAGTGATGATCTTGACTGAGAGGTATGAGTGACACTGCCCACTGCTATACATTAATCAGAATAAAAGCTTAAATTTCAGGCCCAGAGTGGAAGATTTGTTGACATTTTTTTTCTGTTTGAAGCCTTTCAAATAAAGAGGTTACGGTTTTGCCTAACGCTGTGGACTGAAGCTAACTATGTACATCCAAGCAAGTTGCAGACACTTTCATCCAAAGCCTTTTATGAGTATGCCATAGAAAGCACTAGTAGAAACCTTTAAGTTCAGTGTCCTGCCCTTCCACATGTGGCCCCAGGAAATGCAGAGTCAAACCACTGACCTTTCAATTGATAGGTGAGTGCTCTTTCCTCTGAGCTACGGCCGCTAAAACCATCCCTATCCCAAGCAAAACACTGCGAAATTATGTGTGAAATTGTAATGGTAGTCCGGCTCTGTAACTACAAAAACAGCCTAAGAATCTGTTTGGAGATAACTTATCCAAACGACTGCTTCCATTCTCTGAGTCTAAGACAGGCGAGTTTGTTCTTCAGTGAGAACTGCAGAGCGAACTGTTGCTTGTGCTTGTCGAACAATGGCTACTAAGCCTGTATCAAATACTGGCTCAGTCCTGTCAGTGCTGAAGATTGTGGAATTCCTGCCCTGACTTTGTTGTGACAGTTGATTGTCCATGGCAGTCCCTCAGTTTTGAGCATGATGCTGTTCGTGGAGCTTTACTGTGATAAAAACATGGCCAAGATTGTCTGTAGCAGTCCCAAACCACACCCTCCATACTGTAGCCTACTCCATGAGATTTCCACTTTAATTGGTACTGTGACTCAGAGGCATAGTTCTTACTGTGTTAAGTAACCATATAAACCTGTGTAAAATCCCATTCCCAATTTCAGGTTTATGAAATAAAGTTGCAGCTGACAAAGGCCTGTCACAAAATTGTTTGGCTGCCACCAGGGAACAAATCTAGGCCCAGTCTGTGAGCAGGAGGCCTAATCCTGTTTTTACCCAGGCTGGCAGCTTAAAGAAAAGTGGGGTACACCATTTGGATTCGCAGATGATGGAGCTGTCTTCCCAGCTGGCCTCTAATCTAGCGATGGGAGAGAACGCACTGTGTGGATATGCTGTCACTTTATAAAAAGAAAAAAAAAGCAGTTATCTTTACATTCTCTGAGTGGACGGGCTGATAGATGTAGAGTTAGGCTTTTACAGACATCTTAGCTGACAGTTTACAAGAAGCAGAAGCATAGTGCCGCTTAGACTTGTCTGTCTTAGTCATAGTCTTTTTTTTCTCCGCTTTTTACATCCTTTCAGTGGATGAACAGATTGGGAGTGCAGAGATGATCTATACTGCATGATGAGCCAGATCGAGGAGCAGCGAGAACTATGACCCAACCCCATCCTGTTTATGTCTGTGCGGATCCTCAAGCTACAAATCCAGCACAAAGTGAGCTGTATTTACCCAAGACAAGTGACTCAGTAGATGGTTATTGAAATATGTATTCACTTATTCATAGCGTTGCATGCCCAGTAACAGTAAGGTTTAATGTGAGAAGATTTCAGATTTAAGGTTTCTTTTAACTTCAAAGATCAGGAATAATGTTGGGAGAACAAAATACTTTATGTGAGAGTTTATGCTGGCTGAAGAAAAAGATACATGGATAGTAATACTTATATAACGTCACACAAACAAAATGACATGGCCCACACAGGAAAATAATTTAAATGAAAGATTACTTTCTTTTGTAAGAGTCAAAATATAAAGTGTGATTAACACAACGAAAGATTGAGATCACATTTGGGGATTTAAATGTTACACTTTAAAGCACAAGCAAGGACATTTATACACAGTCTTCAGTGTTCCCTGGTTGGCTGGGAATCAGACAGTGCTGAAAGAAAAATCCCTCCTACTCCCATCCTGATAGAGTCCATTGAAATGCAGACCCCACACCAAGACTAATAGCAATGGGAATCAGCTAGAAATATGTGACATAATCACATTAGTGTCTTAAAGAACACAAAGCACATAGTCAACTTCCCTTGATCAAGGCACATCTGGAGGGGCAGGGGACTTGAAACACAGTCCTGCCTTTCCCCTACTGCAATGAAAACAAGCTGTTTCACTATGCTTCCAGGCCAAAGCAGAAGAAGAACTTTGACACAGTAATGGATCGCTCCAGCAGCCACACAGCTTAATGTGAAGATGCCAGAAAAAAAGCGAGAAGGGAAGATCTTGAAAGGTTTCAGAATAACGCCCACTGCTTTCCCAGTGCATTTGAACTCTAACCCCAAAGACTGAACATACAAAGCTACAATTTTTGCTTCCTTTCCTTTGAAAGTGACTGTACAGAGCTGTGTGGTTGTCCTGTTCTCGATTGGCGTCCACTCTTTTTAGAGTTGATGTCTATGAATTTGTTCTTTATTGATGTATATTTGGGAGGAGATGATTCCAAGAAATAAAAAGAATATTTAATACAACATATAAACTATTTAAACTCTGGAAACCTGAAATCATACACAGCAAACTGCCAAAGAGTTTCCAGCTGAGCACACACAGAGAGGTGACAGTCATTATAAGGGTGTAGTGCTTTAGTCCAAGTGTTCTTTTAAAATATGAATGCCAGTTAATATTTTCCAGAGGTCCTTCTACACACTTTTAATGCCCACGTTTTGTCTTCTCCCTATCCAAGGAACAAAGACTAGTTTCTGTTTCTGCTCTCAGCCTGCTGTGTGACTAAGGGCCTGGCCAGCCCATTAACACCCACCTCAACATGTTCCATTCCAGCATTGGGAGCTAATTACAAACACTGGCTAGGCTTAAAAACCTCTTACAGAAAGCAAAGAAAGAATGAAAGGCAAAGAGTGAGGCGTTTGAGGGCGTTAGAGAGACAGAAAGAATGAGAAATGTGGGGGGAGAGGAGGGAGGGAGGGGGGGCACAAAGAGGCTAATGAATCCATAGGCAACGCCATGGCCCTGCGACAGCATAAATAGTTGTTCACTGCTAATGTCGCTCATCAAATTCCTGAAGAGCACAGGCGCTGAAAGGTGTGGCTGTGTTTTATTCTCATTGTGCTTCTCTTTCTTTTCACCCTTTCAGCATCTACTCTTGTGCAGTGTGGAGTGTGGATTGGGGGATGGTGTTGGGGAGCAGCAATGGCCATGACCCCAAAAAATAAAGCTGCTCAAATCTGTGTTTTCGTGTGATAAAGAGCGAGTAGTGATAATGAAATTCTTCAAGAAATACTGATTTGGAGAATTTATTTGTTTAGGATTTACTTGTCTAAGAGGTTCTATAGGAGGCGTAAACGCAGCTATGGAAGTTCATCACATTCTTTTACAGCTTACAAATTGAAATTCTGAAGAATAAAAAATTAAATTCAAGCTGAAAAATGCTGAAAAAGGAATATCTCCATATTTGCTAAAAGAAAAAAAAACAAGATAAACATGTATGATAACAAAACATGTGGTTTCTAATGACCCTTGTTCCAGAAAGTACATTCTTTTATCTAAAACCTTGAAAATGAAAGTTGAATAATTGTTTTAAGCAACCGCAAAGATATTACAGTTTTCCTCTGCACCTCTCACTCCAGTACATCTTAACATAAGACATGTGACATGCATGAGGCTGACATTTGCTCAGAGTTGCGGTTAGTGCAGTAGTTCCCACATGTAACCGTCTCTAATCAAGTCCTGTGCTTCGACGCCTGAGGCGCAGAGATCAGACAGATCTCAAAGTGTGCCATCAACCACAAATTACAGCCCTTGATTTGAGGTTAACAGAGAGCCACTCCTCCTAGAAAAACAGAGACAGTTGTAATACCTAGATTGGCAGGAACCTGCGACAGAGCTTAAAGGAGTAACACTTGGTATCAAATTTGGCATAGAATAAGGTATTGTTACGGAAAAGCAAGGCCGGGGATCAGGAGCTCCTCTTCCCTAGGATATTCAGTAAATCTTTGTGGAGGGATTTTTTTTTCTCCACTTTTTTTTAGGAAAGTAAAGTCCCGCACAAGTTATACATGTAAAAAAAAATCTTCCAGAACAACCTGTAAAAATCAGGACTCCACTTCTCGTTGCAAAGAGGTTTTTATCATGTGTACTTTCTGGCACATTAATAAACCGTGCAGTGTTGCACCCTCGTGAGGAGCAGCACAATGACATCTTGGGTGCCAGGGTTTCACTTTTTTTTTTATAGCTGAGCTTATTCTGCAGTCACCTTATTCAATGCCTTTGGTTACCACATCATAAAGCTGAGGCAGACATTTTCCCCTACTTCTGGCACCTCAAGCTCCTAAATCTACTTTTCAAGAATGCTTGAAGCCGTTTGTTAAAATGCAAGCCAAAGTAAAGTAAAACCATTTGTCATTAGTTGGCTGCAGAAGAGGGGTGCCCCAGATGTCGACCTTGTGCTGGCTCGAGTGTTTGTTCGTGTGTGTGTGCGCTAACCAGCACAGTTCATGTGGCCCACAGGCAAGCAGCCAAGAGAAAGTGGCCTCCTACTGTTTAATGACAATAAATTTACTGCTCCACTCCGTATTGCTCTTGTATTTAGTAAACAAAGTTAATGCTCCTTTTAATTGAGCGCATAGTGACAGAATATGACCCTCCACTTGATAACACCTGAAGGATCTCATCCAATCACAGTCAATTAAAATAGAAAAATTAAAAAGTTGTGCGTGGGAACTGTAAATTGCTCCTTCGTTTATACAATGTTAACAGCGTCCTTCAAGGCCACTACTTGTGAACAAATTCTTCAAGCTGCCTGATTTTTGTTTCCAACTCTGATGGGGAAGGCTTCCCCTTGAGTTCCAAAAATGTCTTTTCTTAATAGCAAGCTAAGAAGTATGTATCCTGTGTTTCATCTCACCAAATGTGCTTTGTTTTCTATAAGTTAAAACTTAAACCCGGCTATTATCACCTCAAAAGAGGGATTACGGCTAATTGAGCATTGTAGCTAGATAATTGGGCCCGAGGACCTATCCACATGGAGAGAATAACCCTCCTAGTCTGATTCTGAAAAACAGACAAAGCCAGGGGGAGGAGTAATGTGAGTTAAGGGATTCTCACCAGCTCTTGTGAGAGCTTGTTTCACATACACATCTCAAAGTAGAGCTAATAACTTAACGCTAGTGTGTTTTCACTCTTGAGAGGTCTTTCTCCTTGGAACCTAGAACATTCTCCCAGATCCTTTAGTAAGGACTCTTGAGGGACTTTGTTAAGCTTGCCAAATTCCTTACAAAGACCTGCCCCCCCTTATCTGTCTCTGGTTCTCTCACAAACACACATTAACACGCTCCTTGCGTGTCACAGGAATCAGGACATGATTATAAGCTATAAGATAACTTCAAATTGAGTTGAGTTGGTTAAATATTGTGTAGCTTCCACTGCCGCTTTGTGTCTGATTGGTTTCCCATCCAAAGGAAGCCCCAAATCATGTTTCTTTCAAATTCATTGGTAAACAAAACTTTTGTGATGTGGTTTCCACATTCAGCACCACGGGTCAAATAAAAACTCCAGAACAAATTAATAAGTTTGCTGAAAAAAACAATTATTTTTCAGTGACCAAACATATCTGTTCAAAGAAGAGCTGGATTACCCTGAAATTTGTTTTGTACTGCTCCAATAGTGACTGAAGTTGTGTACTTACTTGAAATGATGTGCCAGAAATAATTGTCTACCTTTGCCCTCCAGCTCTGGGAGGGGAAAAAGAGTTTTCAAATCTCTTACATTTTCATAGCTAAGTGGAATATATTCAATCTCAGTTGTTGCCTGTTGTGAACCACTTTGGAGACTCAGTGTTTTAAGGGAAAGATGTATCATAGATCACTCAGTGAAAATGTCAATATACACAAGAGTGTAGTCTTCACCAGCCTGCAAGCCAATGTTTTTTTTGTGTGTATGACTTTTTATATTAAAGGATATGTAGTATAACTAAGTATAACTCTGAATTAATTTAATGTATCACAACATCATAAACAGTTTTTTTTTATCACGAATCACACATTGAGACATAGTGTTGTGTTTCATTCAGAAATATTTTCACCATTCAGAAATTCAGAAATTTAGTATTACATACGAATACAGACCTAAACATGTTAGGATTCAAATAAAATATGGCAACAAAATCAGCAAAGGATAATCCCCGCTGGCAGTTTCCATGTACACCGGGCTGTGGCATGCTCGAAGTGTCCTGTTTCTTTTTATCTGTCAGTGTACAATAAAAACATTTTTGTTTTTCCACTGCCGAAAGTTATTAGTATTAATTTCCCAGAACTCGAAAGGCTCGCGTCAGTCACACTTTCAACTAGAAAATTGCTCTTTAAAGCAGAAGCTAAGCTAGTGGAAGTAAACGTAACTGTGCTAATGGGGTCTCAATCCTTCTGCAATGACCCTTACCCCTTCCCATCTTCTTTCAAAACAAACAGTCCACGACTGCCCTTGACTCCTCCTCTGGTGCTATTGCCTGATGCCCCAGCTTTCTCATGGAGTGACCTCTCGTTGACAGTTTCTCTCCATGCAGCAAACTTAAGCTGCCTTTTGCTTAGCCCCACATGATGACAGGGGCATCATCTGATCACCAGTCTCAGTTCCAGAGCACACCCTCCTGCGGGAGGCTCGTTAGTTATCCTGCGTTGCTTCAGGAAGAAGTGACCTTTACTTTTTGGGCTGTCCAGAAAACGTCTGAAATAAAAGTTTCTATCTGAGAAACATCCTCAGGGGTGTAGTATGATAGCCACACTTGTATATATAGAATATTTGTATTATAAAACTAACCTCATTTCAAGATAAGAAGACCTGAATAACAATACACAGTAGTCAAAATTGAAAAAGAATCATAATCATGATTGTGTCTGTGAAAGTATTCAATCCTACAGTACACAGTGTTTTCCTTTTAGTAAAAACAACTGAAATAACTACAGATATGTGGTTGTGTTCATCAGGATTTGAACTATAATGATTGAAAATTATATGATAGCATCAATTCTCTATCCCAGCAGCAGGTAAAGATCATCGAAATCCTCTGGTTATTAATAGTTATGGAACATCACTATTGTCAACCCTGGGATGAGAGCCAGATAATTCCGAAAAAGAAAAGATTTTAATTGTCAAAATTTTCTCAAAATTTGCTCATAGAAATATTTGTAAAATAGTCAGGTGTCAGTCCTTCTGAAGTCTAGGTGTTGCATTTAAAAACTCATAATTTTCATTACTCTTCCATCACTGAGTAAGTTGTTGTGTTGATTACAATTTTTCAGTCCTGCTCGAGTACATATATTATTGGAATGTGAAATTCCTAATTTTCTGTCATCTCAAATAACCGCTTCTGTTTTTGTGGTCAGCTGTTGAATGATCAAACAAAAAATGTTCTCAGGTCCTTGCATCCTTTGAATCATTTTCATAGTTTGAATAAAAATAGCCAAAACTAATTTCATTAGTTGAGAGTAACATGTCGTAGCGGTGTGCCAAATGCCCTCAGCAGTGTACAGAGGGACCAGTGGCAGCAGAAAAGTGGTTAAACCACAGTAGCAGAAAGGTTAATACACTCAGCACATGTTGCCTCTTACAACAGGTGGTGCAGCACGATCGGCGGCTCCCAGCATTCCAGCTTTTCCATGCTGGTGGCCCCTGGTATTCTGGGATTTACGCTGCCTCCCCTCCTTTCAACCGCAGAGGCCTGACTGACAAGCTAATCGTTGGGCTGGGATCCCCTCAGCTATTGATTCCACTGCAACACAACACCTCCCAGTCAATGAAACTGCAATATAATGCTTGAGCTGCAAAGAAAAGGGGAGTATTAGCGTGTTGAGCAACTGGAAGAAATTTGCTGCTGCTGCCTTCCCCGCTTGCTCCTTGTTGCAGCTGCTGGTAGGTAGAAACAGAGCGGCACAAATAAAGTAGGGAAAAATGTGTCTCAGGGGGTGGAAACTTGAAGGGGTAGGTTATTAAAAGCCACAAAGTGGAGCCCATGCTGGGCATAGAGAAATAGCCACAGCATGGTAGAGGCACAATGGAAGAGAAGGGGGTCTGCTTTCTAAATTGTTCTAATCCTTTGAGTGTTTTATTTCATTTAGTTTTGTAGTTTAGAAACGTTGCTTTCGACCGTGTGTAAGCTTTGGCTGGACTACAAAACATCTAAAACTGCAGCTTTTGTTGAACCAGCAATATATGAAAAGGAATTTTGTTATTTAATTCAAAGATGAATATATTTTATTTCTTTAAGTACATGCTTTACAGATTTAGACATGTAATCATAATAGAAAGTAGCAATTAGAAGTTAATACTGGCATTTTTTCAGACTACTGTTTGACCATCAAATTTCATCTTGTAACTTGATCACTTCTTCTACTTTTTAAAATTCAATACCCCGCTACTCTAAACATTGATCTGTAGGCACAATGGCTGCAACAGTAACCGCAATTAGTCCTATTACTATTGGTTCGAGTCATTTAGTCAAGTATCCAATTTCCATGCTGTGTGAACACTTAATTAAAACAAATGTGTTACAAATATATATTGGGGATCAGCAGCCTTCAAAAGGCCTCTTGCGGCTTGGCAACTCAATGCAGCAATGAGGATAGCAAATCAATGATGCTGGTCACTTATGCCAGAGGGATTTAATCAATGTGAATCCTGACAACAACGCCCAGAGAGGATAGTGAAATTATGGCTAATAGTCTCGCTGGGAGAAAAAGACCAAAAGGGATAGTTTTTGTTAAGCAAAACCTCAAAATAGCCATGCAGCATTCCTTATTGTGGATTAATTTCAAAATGCTGAGTGGCTTTTGAAAAACATGCAACACTCAAACATTAAAGAGAGCCAGCGGGGATGTTTGTGTCCGTCTTTGATGGCTGGTCAAACTATTCAGTGGTTTCCTGAGTGTCTCTTTGAATTTCCATTTGAGTAACAGTGCAGTTACTGTAGTGTCAGTGTGACCTCTTCTGATATTTGTGGCCTGTTTATATTTGGTCCTAAACACGTCAAGATAATTGAGCGGATCATATTTGGATCCAGTCAGACACTTGTGATATTTGTCTCCCAGTGTGACACGCAAATGAATTATTGAAAGAGCAAGCCACATTAGTGGCAACTGTACAGCACGCAAGCAAAGGTCAGGAAAATCTTACACACACAAGGACAAACAGTCACACAATATAGAATTACATAGTGACGAACAAATGCTTCTTCACTATGGATAACCGGGGCTGAAACTAAAAATGGATTTTCATTAGACTCCTTTTTAATACATATTCTAATTGGAAAATAAATGATTTATGTTTCATGTTTGAGAAATAAAATGGTTCCACAATCGTAGGCAATATTAATTTTTCCTACTCAACAGATATGCTCTTTCCCGCTTATCAGTTTCTTTCTATTACTGCTGCCTTCATCTTTGGTGTGCGTTCACCTGAACAACAGACTGAGCTGGAAATGCAACACTCAAGCTGCAGAAGCGACTTCACTAAATTCAGCCTTTCCCACTAAACTGTGGCATTTGTTCAGCAGGCATGTGTACAGGCAAAAGCGTAAGAATAAGACTCCAAAGCCGATTGTGGAAAAACTAACACTTCATAAGTTAACTACATTTCCTAGTAAAGCAAAAATCCAGTCCAGTAAACTAAATATGGCAAGGGATAATTTTCTGTGTGCACCTCAAGCAGATGAATCTGACTACAAGTTACCAACAACAATGGGCTTGAAACAGTTCTTTGGAAATATGAAGGAGTGAATGACCGTCTGACGAATCCATAAAGGAGAATTACACTGTCACAGCAGCATGGAATAATCAGCAGTCTTATTTTTATTATTGCAGAGGATCAATTTGTAGGGCTGAAGGTGAGGGTTTAAGTTCCAATATGAGGAAGCCCCTATCCATTCAATTGACAGAATCTCTAATTTAGATTTTCCATTCATTTATAAATCTATTGCAGAGGGCCTCTTTAAAGGATCCTTTCTCAAAACTAGTCTGTATCTGAAAAGCAACAGATGCTTAAATTAGGTATATTAAAGCTAAACATTTTATGAATGATTTGAACACTAGACACTCGGCAAAGTATGCATGTTTTCTACTTTGCCCTGATCATTTCTATAATCTTTATAACTATGAAGCAGTCAGTGGCAGATGGCTGGTGCACCATATTTAGCAGAGGTAATTAGAGATTCTGTCAAAAACACAAATCTCTTGATAGTTCATGTATGCACAAAATAAATAATTTCAATTTCTTTAACTGATGGTCCAAGTTTTCTCAAGCGTGTTACACAGAATACCTTAAAGAGCCAAACAGATGATTAGATCATCTTTAAGAGTCTAATTACTGGTCACTTGCTGCTTAAAGAATGTTTCCCAGTGCCAGATGTGTTACTTGACCCAGTGCCAGATGTGCAAATGTTATCACGCAGTTCACCGGTAAGAAAATTAAGCACAAACGTAAAATTCATCCAAATCAAAAATCGTTTTACCTCTAAGATGTACTGAAAAGGCTGCTATTAAAATAGAAAGACTTAGGATATTATTGGGCATAATGTTAATATATTGTTTGATTAATTCAAAATGGGAGTAATTTAGTTGAGAACAAAATGACACTAAACCAAACACTGTCAAATAAGATATGCTTTGGACACCTTTAGATAAATGAAGAAGTCATGTTTTGTTTATGTGTCTGTGAAGCGCTTTTTCTTTGAATATGAACAATGATGTAGGTTTGAGACATATTTCTTATCTTACCTTATTGCTACTGCCCCTAAAAAAAAACTAGACATTTTAAAATTGGACCAGCATTTGATTTATCACAACATATTGCTCTTTAACATTAACACACATGATTAATGGAGCAAAATAACTCACAGTAAGTTCACTCAGTGTATAATTGAGTTTAATCCATGCTTTAACATTCCACAAAGTAAATAAACGAGTATGCAGTACCGCATGATTTATACTTTAAATCTGACGGCAGCTATTATTATTCATGTTTTTTTTATTGTTTTAACTGGACATGATAATCTAGGTTACTGTTTTTCAGGTCACACACAAGGAATTATGGGCCAAAATAACTTGGAAGAGAGGAGGTCCAAACTGTTTTCTGAGTACTCTCTGTCTCCTAACAACCAGCTTGTGCTCTGCATAAGCAGCAATGTTTCAACAACATATTTCAGTCTTCAGCCATTTCTAGGGCACATTTGCACCCCAGGGAGTTTGCAGATATACCCTCAATTTTAGAGTGGCTGCTTTTTGCAGACGCTCACCTTTGTTGTTTCTGAGGGCCTTAAAAGTCAAATGGAGCTGTTTAACATGCAATAACTAAAGGTTATGGATATACTCGTTTTTGTTTATTAGAGTTTTTGAACAGGCAGCAGAATTAGCTCTTCCTGTTTTTGTTTTTAAAAGAGCATTGATAATGTTTTGTTGGTATTTCTTAAGAAAATACTCATCTTCTAAGCTATGACACATTTCACATCATTTGTAACAAAATGAACTATCTAAAGTCAAACTTTTTATCCGACTTCAAATAAAGCATCAGACTTGAAAGTTTTAGAGTAGTTTCCAGCTATTTTAAAATGATCTGATTAACAACAAAGAAAGATATTAGTATAACCACGAGAATACTTTTACAGAAAGAAAAACAACTATGCAATGTTGAATTTTATTTTAAAGGTACACAAAGACTAAACCTTTTTCATTAGAGTCAAGAGATTTAAGGATTGTTTTCATGTTTTTCTACTGTACATGCGAAATGCAAAGACGCTTGTAGGGTCCCCAAAAAACTGCTGACTGAAAGCCTTTCTGATGAGTGTTTTTTTTTTCTTTCTTAAAAGTAGCCATCTGACTAATTTACTGCATTCGGATAATTATCTGGGAGTACCCATGAGCCTAATGACAGTTTCTACAGAGTATCCATCATCAGGAGTTTAGGTTTTTATTTTGTCCAGCCCTGATTTTCAGAAGTGTGACTTCCAGAAAGACAATTCACTCTGACTGACAAGTAGATTATTGCTTCTTAAATTTGTATCTTTTTATTGTTACAGAAAAACACTATTTTGTAGAAAGAAAAACAAAAAAGTAAAGAATACAATTAATGTGATTTATTTAGAGAGAATGTTTCAGTTCATTTTAAGGTTTATTGCACAAAGCCCTCAGATAAGTCTCCCCTGGTGTGTGTTGTAAAGGACTGGCACCTCTTGGCACATGATGCCATTTTACAATTTAAAAAGTCCTACCATGTAGTCAGTTGATATGATCTCATTTTTGTTGAATTCAGTCTGCAAAAAAAAGAAAATCAAAGTTGTTGATCTGTTGAGCTCCAGTTGTTGACTGTTGTCATAATAAAATTATCAATTGTTTCAGAAAACAGCTAAACTTGCTTGAAATACATGTTTCTCTGCAAAATGTAGGTTAAATCAATGGTCATTTACAGGTCTTCCCCACCCAACTTTGCCGGGTTTCAATGCACAAGTTACCCTTTTAAAATTATTTTAAAACGGACGGAGAACTGCAGCTCAGAGGAAACTGAAAGTGGCACACAAGGTTTAACTATAGAGCCTCACAAGAAAATCTTTTTTTTTAAACAGGTAACACAAACTATGTAGACAACAGATTCTATTAAAGTTTTTAAGTTTTTTACATTATTAAATTCAAGTCAAGTTTAAGTTTAGCTTAAACCACCTTAGATTTCTTATGCTGTGTAACTTTATGTCTTCATTGTGTAATTAAACTGCTGGGTTAAGGTGTGTTTATAATATATTTCTTACGTTTTCTTGAGTTATGCATTTAAGAGAAGTGGTTACTAAAATGTATTAGTTGAGCTAAAAAAACATACAATAAAGTGTATATTATTGCAGGTGTCGATCCCATGACTGCC
Organism: Menidia menidia; assembly: GCA_907169785.1. Taxonomy (NCBI): domain Eukaryota; kingdom Metazoa; phylum Chordata; class Actinopteri; order Atheriniformes; family Atherinopsidae; genus Menidia; species Menidia menidia. The sequence goes on along the minus strand of CAJRST010022223.1, from coordinate 9,850,507 downwards.
ACAATAACATCCAAGGAAACCCTCCAGGTCCTTAAGTATTTCTTTTAGTGTATCCACAGCATTCAAACCTGACACAGTGACAGAATCATTATGTGTCAAGTTGAAAGTGGAGACAAATTGGTATTTTGCAGATTGTTGCGGAAATTCTGCTTCCTTCCTCAAAGGAAAAAAATAAAGCTGACCTTTATTTCACCAACATTTCAACTTTTCCACAGTTTTTCCCCCTTGCCACTGTTTGTGATCATCAGGTGAACTTTCCTTTTAGGCTTTTAAAGGAAAACACACCTGAGAAACGTTTGGAAGCGTGGACTTACAGTAGACTGAGCGGTGCAGATAAGGGGCAAGTACAGTCCTGTAGCATGTAACGTCGAACAGCTGAAATGTCAAGCACTGCACAGCAAATTACTAATTTCCTGTCTGTGTGTAAGGCAGCAGGAAGTTAGGGATACATCCTCCCTTCAGGCTGAAGGGAAGGAAACTGTGTGAATGGTAAGGGGATGTCACTGACCTCTCTGAAGAGTCAAGGATTGACCTTGAAGTCTAGCTGACTAAACAGGGCAGTGAAACCACTGCAGGGCTGACCACGATGTCGCCACTGCTGTCTTATGACAGCGGCGTTCTCCTTTAGTCATTATATACCGCATGTATATATGTTAATTAATAGGTTAACTGTATCTCTATATACATACATATGACTGCAAAACTTAGCTTTATGTGTCTCTCATGAAGCTCTAACCTGATTCATATTTGTTTGTCGACATTCCTCAAGATATCAGTTGATAAAGCTTAAATAAATGAATCTGTAAAAGTTATCTGCGTATTCTTGGGTACTTTTAAGTCCCCTCAGTAACTATCTCACAAAAACTAACAAGTTACATGCCTTGGATCATAAAGGTAAGAAGCAACTTCCTGGATTTATGAGCCTACAACATGGAATGAAACCATTTGGTTTTTATTATTCCATTTACTCTTAGTCGGACCACAAAGTGGTTCTGAGAGCTGTTTTATGTATTCAGCTGCCTTCCCCTCAACAAGCATGTGGAGCCGCTTAAATAAACCATCAACCAGAGCACAGCTGCAACAACAACCGATCGATCGGAGGCAGGTTACCGTCTGAACATTGCGCCGCCAGCACGCTGGCTTCAGCAGGTGGGGTGGGAGTTGTAATTTGCTGCTGAAGGGCTTTTGTGCCTGCCTGGCTCCAGAAAAACTGTAACTTGTGCCTCCCTTGATAGATAGCCATGAAGGCTGATAGAAAGTGTGTGTTTGGAAGAGATTCGCCGCTGTATAAACAATCGACTCCCTACCTTCCACAACATCTGGGAACTCTCAAGTATTGAGGCAGAAACAAATAACCAGGGACTTGTTAGTTTTTGATTAGATTTTAAACAACTCATCATGGCTCATGGAGTTCCCCTCACTGTGATGCGTGGCCAGTCACAGAGGAATATGCAAGGAGAAAAAAAGCATCGTGGCAAAAGTAAACACAAATCAACACGGAAAACTTAATATTATTTAGACGTCTTTTTTCTTTTTTTTCAGAAGACGCTACAAACTGCCTGACCATAGTCTTTTCAGAAGTTAGCAGTAAGACAAGCCTTGTAGTCCCACCACAAAGCAAAAAGGGGCCTCAAAGGCTTGACAAACATAGCAACGTCTCAGCGGTATCTCACTGAAATTCACTTTCCTTAATCTCATCCTTCAAACAGACAAGAAGCATCAGACTCTTCCCTGCAGCCGTGAGCTCAGCCATGTTTGCCCGCTCCTCTTTTCAATGAGGACTGTCCACATTATCATCGGCCCTCCTGTCTCACACAGTTTAAAGTCTGGCCGAGCATTGTGAGGGGAGTCTTAGCCTTTTCTTTGGCTTTGAGAATGTCGGGAGCTCATTTTTGCATGGCGGAGTGTTACTTCTAGCATAACTGCGTAAAGTTTATTGGTTTGAAGAGAAGGATGTTTGTAAGTGAGGCAATTACGGCCATGGACATGGAATGTTCTAATAAAACCCATCAAGGATTACTGACTCATAACAAAATCACTTATGGTGCTTCAGCAGATTAAACATTGATTCTGAGTCATATTTTTAGCCGCACATAGTCACATTTTTAAACTTCCGCAGTTCAATCTGTCCGGCACTGCTCCGACAAACTGCAGTTTAATGTGCTGTGTAATACAAGCTAAATTAGCGCGCCGCACCTTCCTATGTTCTTACTGCGTATCTGCTGTCTGTTCACGTGTTTAATTATGTTTACACATTCTCCCTCTCACACACTAACACACACTCATGTGATCTCACAGTCGTGTCGTTGCAGCTGAACTTTTGCACTGCAGCACAGTGCAGGTTCTGCCCTTGCAAATCCGGTTGCTAGACAATCTAAGCCAATTACAGTATGAGGGCAAATGGTTAACCCCCATAATATACATTTCCCAGCCTCCTTCACTGAGCTTGCTTGTCATCCCATGAGCAGAGTTATGCACCAGGGCCCGGTGTCCCAGGCGACCCAGTTTGAATTGGCTCAATTCATTAAGCCAGGACCCGTGCACAAGCCCGGGTTCACACGGCGAAGACACTTGCAGCAAACAGCTGCTGCGCATTCCTGATGGGAGGGCTAGGCAGATGTCCAAGCAAAATCAAAGGGAGAGACAGGGGAAAGTTTACGAGCAAGCGTTTGCCAACCTCAATGAGAAGCTCCTCATCCCTTCCTCAAAGACAGGGTGCAGCTGGCGGAACTCGCGTCCCCGCACTGTTTGGGGCTCCTCTGGCTCTCCCGCTCCCACTCCAAAAACACTGCAACAACTAAACGTGTTGACAACATCAGCTGTCTCTACAGAGCTCTCTGTTTGAAGAACTACCTCCACTTACGGTCTGGTAAAAGTGGTCTGCTTTTGGCGTTGTGGTCATTATTACATTTAATTCCTTTGACACTGTTCCACTGAACCAATCAATTCAATCTGAAGAAGAAAAAATGTATATGTAAAAGAATAAAGTAGACTAAGGTTTTACTAATGTTAGAAAATAGTGCTCATGGGGAAAAAACATGTACATTTCAATGATGAAATGGTGCAAAATTGTAAAAGTATTTTCATACATTTTTAGGGAGATAGCATATTTGACATGAAATAATATTATTATTATAATGATAATAATAATAATATTATTATTATTATTATTATTATTATTATTATT
>CAJRST010022223.1:9829926-9847220 GCA_907169785.1 Menidia menidia | reverse complement strand
TATTATTATTATTATTATTATTATTATTATTATTATTATTATTTCCTAAACATCTCCTAGATATTGACCAACAAATTTTTCTAATAAAAAAACAAACATATTTACTGTCATTTTTCACCCTGATTTAAGTCAAGTTTGTATATCATAGTAATACAAATACATCGTATTACAAAAGACAAATAAACTTGAGCACCTAATAATAATTACACTTGAAGCAGAAGTGAGCAAGGTGGGACTGTTTTTCCTCGACATGCGGATTGGAGCTTGTCTCTTTTATAACAACTTTCAAAAACCACACTGCCCCCAGCGCTGCACCGTCTTCTCATTCATCACTTTACAAACAAGGACAGGCACATGGTCAAGCTTATACTTCCCTCACTGTGATGCTTCTTCTTTGTCCTGGATGCCACCTCCTAGCCCACTACTGTCTCAGCTCTATCCCCCTCCATCACCCCCACTCATCTCCACCCCTGCTCCATTGCACACAAACACAGCGTGATGCCAGTTGTAATCACCGTTGGACACAATTTCAGGGACAATTTAAAGACTATTTATTTTCCTTGGTCAATAAAAAGCACAGGACAAGAATTTTTTGGATTTTAATTAGAATCCTTTCGGTAGCTGTGTAATGATGATGCAGCACCAGGACTATGATTACAAGAGAATTACATATGTATGATGTCTGAGTGTTTGATTTATTTTGTGGGAACAAAAATATTCTCAGTCACATCAGTTAAAGCAAGTAATTCCAAAATCTGGAAAATTTTCACTTACACTGTTTTTTATTTTCCGTTGAACCTTTTACCCACTAAAATTAATCATATATCAATTATATACTCATACTATAATGTCATATTATGTAAAACCTACTACTATGATGGGCACTTAATGAAAACCCTGCCTGTTTTTTTAATTGAATATATAGCCAGAGAGAGATGCCCGTGGAAAAGAAGTGATAAAACTACCATTAAATGGTGCAATATCCATTTGTGGCCTCTTTAGATTAGGTGGATGGGACAAACTCTCCTCCAGGGAAAAGTTTCTCAGCAGGGCTCCAGGTAACACAAACCTCTTAATCACACATGACCTGCCAGCTAAGAGAGAGTTAAGCAGCAGCACGGAGCCTCCCAGAGTGTTCCCTCCCTTCCGACAATATCATTAGCAAAGGCACATTGCCTGCCTACGTCCTTTCCAGTGTTTACAAATACCATAATTCCAGACGAAACTGTAGCTTATTTTAGAAAGTTGCTTTGGGTGAACTGCAATGCCATAAAGTCAACACTTACCCTGTTTTACAGATTTCTCCTTCGGCACGGTTACAGCGGGTCGGATACCTATGTTCATTTATCAAAGTGAGTTTTGAAGGGGAAAAATATTTCAAACAGTGCTTGAAGGTCTCTATGTCATCAGCCAGAAGAGAAACCTGTGATGTTTTTGAAGCTTCTTGCTGCATTACAACGTGTTAGCAAAAGAGCTAGAAATGAAACATGTAACTTGTGACTTGGGGAGTGGAGTGAATTTAGGATCAGGGAAGACAAGATGTCTCTACACAGATGATGCAGATTTATCGGCTGTGATTTAAATAATTTTCTTGTCTTTTAATTTCCGGTAAACAATACCGCATTTCTAGTTTGACAAGAAACAATAACTCAAAAGTGTAAAACTTTAAAAATGACTCTAGGATGACCTCTGCAATAAACTCCTGCAGCTGAGGTTTAATGACCTCATCCAACAAATTGCGCAATGGTCACTTATGGAGTTTTTAATCATCATTATGCATAATGCAGTTGCATGAGGTATCAACATACTCGTTCTTTTTTTTCCTATTATCTGTGACAATACACATTTTGTAGATTTCTTAATGCATAGCTTGGCAAGAACTTTTTCATGGGGCAAAGGCTACAGGAGGTCTTTAAGACCTGGGGCAGTGGGTCTGTGGGCTGGAATGCAGGGGGAGCTTGTAAATTAGAGACCTAATGAAAACTCTCTGGCGTGCAACTGAAGCAATCATCTGGTTAGAATCAACCAGTTATTCCACTAATTTCCCTGCCGCTCTCTCCAGGCCCTCAATGCCTAATTTAGAAGAAAAGTGCATGTTCCATTTTACACACCTGCAGTTTGAACTCCAGACTTGCTCCCTTCAGCAAACACAATAAACTAATAGAAAGATAAATAAATAAAAAGATCTTTTGAAGTTTTTAGTAATTTGCGAATACCATATAAGAATAACTTCATATAAACAAGCAGTTTTTGAGAGTGATAACATTACACAACATTTTCACTATTTTTAATTGAATAAAAAAAACACGTGAATCCAAACACTAATAAATTTGTAGTTACTCTCATATTAAGCAGTTACTCGAAACAATGTCCAGAAGATTTCCTTGGTCACTGCTTTCCTTGGAGTTGTTCAACCTTTCACCCACTGGGCCCCATGAATCTGACCTTTAACCAGATGCCATTTACTTAAAATCTCCTTGCCAGTTTCCACCTCTGGAATCTGCAACACATTATTGGAGAAGAGGGAAACCAAGGCAGCAGATTGGTTTGCTGATGCAGTTTTACGAGGGTCAAATGCAACTATAGTGAAAATAAGTAAAGAAGAATAAGGTGTTTGAGAAGCTAGGAGTGTGTCTCCATGAGGTATTTTCTCCTTCTAAAAACTAAAAAGTACACCCAGAAAACCTCCTTGAAGGAGAAGTAAATCCACAAAAATGGCTTAAAGACATGCTTAATCTCCATGCTATCCATTTCAGCTGTTCTCACTCATCTCTGCTCACTTTAAACGTCTTTGTGGATTTTTCTCCCCTTGAATCGCATATTATCTCAGTTAGAAAGTGTGTTTTTACCAGGGAGGTGGTGGTGAGTGGAGGTGCTGATGTATTGAGCAAAGTTGCTTGTCTTTGCTGAAAGCTTTTGTTTCCTGGGGCTCTCTATTCATCACAAAGCCTTTGGTGGGAAGAGACATAAAGACAGGCTCTGACCCTGGTGTGAGCCCTTTGACCTCCATGAACACAAGGGGACAGATTTTCAGCAACTGTGCAATCACTATTAGTTGACCGCAGGGTCTGTGGTGGAAAATGGCTGGAGCCAGACAAAATGAATGGACGGACATGGTGGGAAAATCTGGTAATTTATAGAAGTTGAGAGTCTATTTCAAAAGAGGTGATGGTGGATCAGCTGACATGTGGGGTCAAAGGTGATGTTTGGGCATGATTTCCTACCCGTGTTACTGTAACATCTGTGTGTTAAGAGACATCTGGGACTAAAGCATTTTGACCCTCAGGGGCATAATCCTGACAAAAAGAGAAAAGCACTACTGTCAGACTGCTGATCTCACCGTGATGGTCGGACAATGTTTAACACAAAAAATACCCCAAAAGAAGCCTCTGCATCTTTGGACTATCCAGTTGAATTTACACATTAAAATAGTTAATGTTGTATTACATCACTTTGAATAATTTTTCAAAGATTTACCACACTAACTTTCAACAGTACACCTCATTAAATCTGTTTTTAAAGACAATCGCTTTCTTGCTGTAAGGGCTCCGGTCATGCTTTTCCTCTGAGACCAGCTGTGATGGAGTGGATCATTTTGGCTCTTGCACTGTCATCTACAAGTGTCCAAGTAAAGAAATACTGGGAGTCCCCAGCCCTGGGGCTAGCCATTAAGTAAATTGGCCTCCCCAGACCTATAGCTGTGTCACTGTCCGTGACAAGCTGTCACCTATTTGACCCAGGGATGGGAGTCCAGTGCTGACCAGCAGCTGTTCTGAGGGCTTGTCTTTCCAAGCCTGGGAAGTGGTTCCTAATTAGCCTCCCACACCCATAAACGTGTGCAATAGGCCAGTCACTCGGTGCTCATTGATTGTACTGATGTGTTCAGTGCTGAGATTTGACTTAGAGTCCTTTATCAAAATGAGTGAGAGCCAATGGGTGACACAAGCAGTCTGCATGTGTCAATAAGACCCTCAGACAGAAATTACTCATTGAGGCATACATGCTGATGCTAAATCTGATAGATTTACAGTGTTTCAAACAGCACAACAGGCTACAATAGCTGAATGTGGAGGTGAAATAGGATAAAAACTACATACGTCTTCTCCACTTTCTATTGTCACCAGTGTTCTCTTCAGACTTGCCTTTAATGTCCTATTACTGACATCAGGCGTGGGTCAATACTTCAGCAATAACAACCTGTGATGATAAATGGATAGAGCTATACTCAGCCCAGGCACGGTATCATATTTGGCATCCCAGAGACAGGGTTCTCCTTTATCGAAGTCACAGGAAATAAGTTTTGAGGGCCTGCCCCCTACAATCATTCCCCCAGATATTTTTCTCGTCCTTTTCTCCCCTTCGTGAGTTGTTTTTCTTTCATTTAGCTGGCCTCAACCAATAAAAATGCAAGCCAATTTTCCAGCGCATTAACCCGAGAGATCTTTAATACACAAGAGTTTTGGTGCAAAGGGGACGGCAAGGCCTCATGGAAAGATGGATGGGCCTGCCGACTAAGAGTGGGCAGTTTTCCCACTGCCCTGGTCTCGGCCTGGGACAAAGGCCTCATTGAGTGTGATGCTTGACATCAGCATCATAAACTAGTCATTGCTACAAAGACTCTGACACTTTAAAGTACCAGCTACTGCCGCTTTCTTTTCTCTTCTCGTTACAGCATTGCTTAGGCTAATCACGTCACTGGCAGTTGCTCCTTTTTTTCTGCAGATGCTCGAATAGAGGGTTGAAATTAAACCTGATGTGAAGAGGGCCGGCTTGAGAGAGTTCCCATTTGCACTTTCTTTTCTTTGCAGTTATGTTGTTAAAGAGATGACTAAATGGACCATTTTCAAGATCCCAGACCATCGTGATTTTGGTGATATCTTTGTAGACGAGCCCTCATTTTGGCTGAGAGTTGAATTACTAAACCTAAGTACCATCACTTGCTGTCAGACACAGGATGTTTCTGATGAAGACAGATGGTTCGAAATTATTCTCTGTAATTAATGCGGTTTAGGTTGTAAGTGGTAAGCCAGTGTCTTCTGTAACTTTGCACAACAATTTACATTGCATTTATGTCAAACCAGTGTTATTAAGATTAGAGGAGTGACTGGAGTTTCCGTTATTTTTTTATTCATTTAGATTAGTTCTTTTTAGTGTTTTTTTACATATGCTTGATGATGATGGTTTTTACTTAGTTTAGCGGAACAGCCATTCCAGCATCAGTAATAGAATACATAATCTTTTGGAAAGATTCTACACTGCGTTTTACCACACTCCAAACCGTTTGAACAAGTTTTACATTTAAGTTTTGGTTTGGTTTTGAAATCCCTCACCTTCACAGCTCAACTAGTTCAACTTGGCGGTGAGAAAAAGCCACCACAGCTCAATAACCATACAATCACGACATCAATAAAATAAGGAGATATGGGTATGCAAGTGTCAAATTGCTACACATAACGTCAAGTCAAAGCCAGCTACAGATTCTCAATGTCAAGGCAAAAAGGCACAGGGGGCACTTTAATAGATTAGACACAAATGAGCCAGACTACTCTGCCAGAAGGATGCTGATGGATGCAGTCACACTTAATATGAAATTTATACTAGACTTAAACAAAAAAGTAGAGACCACACAATGTAGAACAGTCTAACATATTCAACCTGAGAAAAATGTAAACTTTCAACACATATTTTTCAATGGGCATGCCATCTATACATAAAGTGAAAGAGCACATTCGCTACAAGAGCTTTTCAACACAATAACCATGTGTTTTGTGCTTGTATCTGTGCATGTGGGTGGGAAAATAGATTAAAAGAAGGACTGTTATAGAGTTGAAACCATATACAGGAAAACAGCTGCTTCACATTGCTAACCCCTAGAACAATGTGAAGATAGTGTGTTCAAACAGGTCTGGGCAAGAATGGAGGTCATCCAATCTTCGGGAAAGACGTCAGTTGTAACTGCCAGCCACTGTAAACGCAGCGATATTTCATCAGAACTTACAAACACATACTGTACTCTCAGTTTTCTCTCACCTTGGACAATGTTGGTTGATTCTGAAAAGATTACAATTTGTTTTTTCTCACTGAGTTTAAAAGAGAAACCCTCTTAATATTGGCATTAACACGTGTAGATGATGTTACACTACAAGAACATGGAAGCATCTTCCAAGCTGGTCTGATCACAGCCAGGAAGGAAAATGTTGGGTGCTATTTATTGTTTAACAACCTCACAGCTGCCCAGTCGATCTATAGGGCAATGTACTCTGCTATGTTTTTGTCACCTATTTACTCGGGCACGTGTAATGGATCCTTCTGTGTCTGTGGAAAAATAGAATACTTCAAGGCCTGGAGATTATCTACCCAGCCAGCTGGCTCACATGTGCTTGTGCATCTATATTTGAATACAGTAAATGGTGAGGCATGAGTCAACTAAAGACAGCTACACACTGGCCAGCTTGTTCGAGCCAAAAAAAACATAGAAAACTGTAAATATATCTCAGAAACAGTAAATGGAGCAGAGTTTAATCAAAAGTGTAGAATACTCGTTTTCTCTTTTACTGTCATGTCCGCGTCTTAATCTTGCACAGGACATTACAGTGTTTTGCATACAAATACTTGCAGAAAAAATATATTGCTCCATTGATTCCGGCTTAGGGTATTTATGATTTGCTCTCCAACCACATTATCTAAGAAATTCACTTATGCATAACTTCATTCAGGCTAACATTTCATATGTTATCAAAGCAACACAAGCATTTTTTTTTCTCGACTGACATGTAAACCTGCTTACTGAGGCATTATTTAGTTAATAGTTATCTGTCCTCAAGTCCTTGACCTCCTCAAATTGTAAACACATTTTTTACACCACTCTCAGCACTCTTTGACCAGGGGAGTTTTGTCGACAGTGGGGCCCAGAGATAAGCATGCAGGGGCTGAACCTGTTCCGGTCTGCACTGCCCTCTGCAGCACCTCTGCTCCAGACTCAAGTCAAATTTCTCCCAGCGCTGCCAGATCACACGGGTTAATCTCTCCTGACCCTGACTCCTCAAAAGCACAAGCATGGCTTTTTTGGACTCAGTCCCGGTGCGAGTGCAGTGCAGTGCCATGGAAGTAGACCCCACACACATCCCCTTGTTCACTGGCACCAGTTTGCAGACTTGAGAATACTGAAGATAAGGTACAAGAATGTCAGGAAGTCTGACACCAATGAGCAGTGTGGTAAACAAACAGTTGCAGACGTCTGCCCGCATCCCCTGCCTCTTAACGACCTCCAATTCCACCCTTTTAAATGTCAAGTTGTGAAATATGATTCTTTAGTTAAACATGGACAAAAATCAGAGAGTTTGAAACTGTAAACCTCTATTGTCTAAGCGAATAATCTTTTGCCAAATTTCAAGCCAAGTTGAAGTCGATAAAAGTCTCTTTATTTGGAAAACTGAAAAACAAAAGCAGATATAACAGCCTAATTGGCTTTCCATGCAGTTCTTTACATACAGAGAAAAGCTAATGCAGCATTTGTCAAGCCCTGTCATTTAAAAAAAGGGGAATTATCGATTTTACATTGCCGAGCCATAGTAAATCCACACCTAGAACTCATTTATATACGTACTGCATGCTTAGTCAAACAGTCCCACTGCAGAGCCCTGCCAAGTTAGCTAAGTACATATCACACAATATTGCGTGTGACATGTCCACAGAGGTTATAGGTAGCACTGAGAGAGAGCTCTGGCAATTATATATGCATGGAGGGTAAAACGAATTGAGCTGGACTTCTTCGGTGAGACCACGCTGTGATATTCTTCCAGGGTACTTTGATCCCTCTGGTGTAGTGGTGCAAAAAACCAATCATTCTTAACCACATAAAAGTTAACAGAGCATGGCCTGGTATTTAGCTTTATGTTTATCTGTGTTATTAATGTGGGCAAAAGGAGCGTGGCCTGTCACTGTGGGTCAGATTGGCAGGTGCTGAGCTGTTCTGACACTGTGATTTCACAGGCTCTTTGCTCTCTGCTTCAGTAGAGTGAAATGATGCTTGCTTTAATAGGGGACTTGAAACCGACATGTGTAGGAGGAACATATGCTTCAACAACAAGAATCGCTGCCTCTTACTTTACTATTTTACTTGTTTCCCTTAAAGAATAACGCACTGATAAATCTGAATTAGAATGCTGAAGGTTCAGAAAGATAATTTGTTGATCTTCTATACAAGGAGTGCTTTGAGAAGAGATGGTATCTGCAGGGGGAGTGAGTGGCGGTGGGAGAAAGGCAGATAAAGAAATCTGAGCACATTTTTAGACATTGTCCAAAGCCACAGGCAATCCTGATGAAGATGATAGAGGGAGTCTCTGATTAACCATCCGGTAAGCAGGATGTGTGTCCCTGCCAAGGCAGACAAATAGAACTATTGTAATGCTATGACAGTCTTTGATCATTCCAGTGTTCAGGCAGATATCTTCATCAGAAGTGTTCCTTGTTAAAGCTGTCAAACTCTAGCTGGCAAAAATGCTAGGACTGGAATTAATTCAGACGAGTCATCAATGTACAATAATTGCTCAGAACGTGTGAGCATCAACATAAAGTTTCAAAATGAAATTACATAAGTTGTTTTTCTTCTTTGTCAAAACTATTTTTTTCTGAGTTCTTTATAATATGATGAATTATAACTTCAATGTAATATAACTACACTGCAGGTGAAAAATGTTTCATTTCTTGTTATGTTTTTCTATTAGATTAGTTGTGATCAGATTATGTTAGAGATCTGTGAATAACCATAGTAATTCACAAAACAAAACAAGCTGCAGATTATATGACCTTTAATGGTATGAAGCCCATCTGTATAAGTACATTAAATGAAAATAGGGCCAAGTTTAGTCATGCATGAACTGTTAATACCACTGCAATAACAGCAAGTTCCAGTACATGCAGTTTTTGTCTCATTTATTTCCAGACTTTTGAATTCTTTGAACCTCCCACAACCACAAATGTCACAGCCCAAAACAGAAAAATAGAAACAGTTGAAAGAATCCGAGGGGCTTACTTTTTTTTTGTTGGATTAAAAGTTGTGAGACTTGGCAAAAGACAAACCCACATACCCAAATACAATACAACACCTGGCTGTGTGCAGAGAAGACACATAACTGGGCATGTGGCTGTGTGTGAATGTGCATGTGGGAGCTGTCCTGGCCCTATAGTGAGGAGCTATTAGAAGTGAGAAGAGGGGGGTGGGGTGTGGAAGGGTTAGAAGACTGACGCAAGGTAGCATTTGCAATTGGGAGGTTTTGGTTTCAGGCTCTCCAGTCATCAATCATCCCGGGCCTATTCTGTTCTTTGACAGCTCACTACAAGGCTTGACATTTAACACTCACGACCCCGGACGGGTCTGTGCTCGAGACGAGAGACTTCAGAAACGCAAAAATTGAATAGAATGACACTTTTCCCCCTCTTTGGTAAGTGGCAGAGCTGAAGCAAAGCAGATACAAATTAATAATTCCCATCTGCGTTACACATCTGCATTACTGCTCCATGTGCCCCCCTTTGGCCCTTACGCTGAAACATACAAAACAGCCAAATGAGAGAGTCAAAAGGCCTCTAGGCCTATTAGACTAAATGCTGGTATGTTTTTTTATGTTGTGGTCAGACTCTGTGAACTTTGTGAGGACCAGCTTTGAAATGTGTAACTCACGAAAACATAAGCAATGTTATTTCAAAAGAAAGTCAAGCCTGTGTTTTTACAGCCTCATGTTTCAGTTAGCAATGCAGTATGTTGGAATCAGGATTAATTGTACATATTTAAAATTATCCAATGATTTTTTTTTCTGTTCTTGAAACTACACACATTCAAATTTGTTTGATTTAAGCTTATGATTTGTGACCACATTTAGCTTTCTGTCGTTTTAGGTCAGATCATTGTAAACATGGATACAACTTTTTTTAAAAGCATGTCTCGGATAATGACGACCGTTTGATATTAGATGGATGACCAGGGAGATTAGATTCTGCTGGATATGAACAGGCATTGTTTTACGATATGCACATCTGTCCGTCCAGAAGTGTGCTTGTGTGATTGCTTTAAAAGTGCAGGCATGGTTCAGAAGCATTATATAACAAACACAATGAGCCTCTCTTTCTCTTTCACACATGCACACATACTTACACACTTCCCTGACTCACGATAACTCGATAAAGAGCATGATTTTCATTTACACTGTTTTCTCTGAGGCCATACAAGCATGAACCTCACTGTCTTGCTTCCCTTGTGCATTTAGTAGATGGATACCGATAACATCGCCTGAACATCAGCCGTATCCATTCACTCTTATGTCAGGGAATTGATAGCTTCTTTCGGATTGTGAGACACAGAAAATCTCTCCCATCTTTGTGTGTGTGATACGCTCTGCTTGCTGCATACTAAACAAGTTGCCAGACAACTGGTCATGTCTTAACTGTGAAACTGGCAACTATTGTTCATGAAGCTATTGAACATGCCTCTTTAGACTCCAGGGGCAACCTTTCATCTAGCACAAGGTATTAGAACTCTTAAGCAATTTGGTATATTGTTTAAGGCTTTTAACATGATAAAAATACATCTGTGTGACTCCGTAGTCATGACAATAATTTAAGTTAAAAAAAACAAACATGTTTTATACTCGTAAATCTGCATCCGTCTACTTCATGAGAGCCATGAACACTAGTGACACACCAAATCTGCAAGATGCAAACGCTCATTCGCAGACATGCACATACAAAGACTGCAGTGCAGATTGCTACCCAGACGGCTGGTTGGGATGTCATCATGGAAAACCTCTTTTCTGCGAAAAATTCATCAGATTATGACCAAAGCCAAGCCTTTCCTGCAACACTCCACTAGCTGCACCATATGGTTGGGTCCTAAAGCTACGGGTGGAGGGTTTAATGACAGAGCGGATGTGCAGCGCACATGCCGAGGGATGTTGGGGGATGGGCTAAAAAAACACTCATCAAGTCTTTGGCCTGGAAAGGCTGCGCAAGGTCAGCTGCGTATCAGGGGCTGGATGGGGGAGCCAGACACATGACTACAACAAAAGGCAGGTGACCAAAGTGAAACTCTGTATCTGGAAAAGTGCCCAATCACAGCCGACAACTTTAAAACATGATCGCTTCCATGTCAGTACGTAGATGTATACCACGGTGCCGACCTGTTTAGCAATTAACATCTTTCCTCAAACACACAAGGTTGATAGTTTAGGCATATCACCAAAATATAGTGACATGGAGATCCAATCCCCTTGGCAAATATGCACAGCTGCCACTGCAGGGTGTGGGGATGAGTAAACAAAGATGGACTCATAATTAATGTTTACTAAGGCTGATGCAACTGCATGACATTTCTACTGCTGCACGACTTGTCCGCTGACCACAAATAATCTCGATAAACATTTCCTTAGTCTGACATCTCTGCTTTAGATCCAAAAGCATGTTTAAACATGGATTCTAAATTCTCTCACCAACTGTGGCTGCCTGAGACCTCACCTCAGCAACTATATTGACTTGATGCAGAAAATACTGAAGACAACCGGAACACCTGAATACATTCTTGCCCTCAAAACTTTATGAATATGTAGATTTGAAATCCCCAAATTTCAGTGAAATAAATTACTTGGTTATGCATCGTTCCCCTTTTTAAGACAGTGCACACTGGCACAGACACAGCTTTGGATAGTGTTAGCCCAGCGGTGGTGAAAAGGGACATGGGTCAGCCCGAGGAGTAAGACGGGAGGGCAAATGATTGATGGAGTTGTGGTTGGTCTATAAAGGTCTGCAAAGAGTGCACGGAGATAATCAGAGAGAGGGTGTCTGCAGGCCTCATAACCCCATCGCACACAAACGTGCACACACCCACATACGCTGACTCAAGAGAGAGGTGAGACGGAGCTTCCGAATTATTAAGCAGACAGAGGCACTGATGATGAAATTCTGAAGGTCGGGCGTAACAAGAGGCACCTTACAAGGGCCGTAACCTTTTCCTCACTGGGTGTTTTGTTCTTTGTAGCCCCCTCTCAACATCACCTTCCCACTTTTGTGTTCACTGGGGGGCAGGTGAGTGGGGGAGTTGTGTTACATCCCTGTTTATCTGTTCATGACCTCTAGCCGGCAATTCTGCACTTGATAAGAGGAGGGCTCGCCTCATAATGTGCACGGCAGCTGATATCAGGCCTGTATCCTTGTGAAATTGATTACCAAGGCCCAGGGAGCGTGCAGAATATAATAAATAGAGATGACACATAAGGCACACATGGACTTGTAGGCTGATGGGTAACACCGCCTCAGCAATTACCTGCAACCCACTTAAAACAGGGGTCATGCAGGGCAGGCTGGCAGTAGAAGGAGTTATGGTTATTTCTTATTTTCTCAGCAGGGTGAGACACTGCAAAATTTCTGTCTCTGTCTGCGTGTGTGTGTGTGTGTGTGTTTGAGCTGTATGCATGTGTAAAGTTTTGTATTAGTCAGACAAACACGGAGCAGATATAGAAATTTGTGAGTGTGAATGCACACAAACTCTTAATATGATAACTAATAATATTTCATGAAATATTTTTAGCGCAAAACTATGACTTTATAATGTGGACAAAGGTTATGGTGACACAATATGTAACAAAGAAATCGGTCAGGTTTAAAATAATTTGGCTAAATTGCACTTTAATGACTTTCTTGGCTTTGTTTGTCTACAGCTATGCATATTTCAATATGATTTCGAAAAATGTTTGCAATTAATATAATTACTCTGTATATTTACACGGGGCTGGCTCAGTTTGCTTTTATTTCTGTCTGTTTCATTATTTTTAATGTGGTATTTCCTGTTCTGAAGATACAGAATGAGAATGGGTGAACGTCCCATAAAGGCAAATATATGAGCTTTTATGGCAGACGTTGTTGTGGTTCTGACGACTGTTATGGAAATGTGAGTTTTTAAAAAAAAGTTTTAAAAAACTAAAACTGAAAACGTAAGTTACTCTGATAATAATGGTATTATGAAAATCTGCAGTCATCCAAAGTACGAAATGCAGCTAAAAAAGATAATTTTCATCGTTGATATGTTGTCAGTTTTGGAGAAGAAAATATGTATTACGCAGGCAGACATTGTAATCATGATTATTAATGTAAGACTGAGACACTTCCATCAATTTTTTATCAGACTAGTGAATAGGATAATTCAACTCATATTAAAGACAGGCAGATCATTCAAAAGATTCAGAAGACATATAACTACACATGTGGAGATTTGTTTGTTTGTGTGTGTGTGTGTGTGTAGGGCCAATCTGTGTCAATATTGCATTAATAATCATCATTGTGTGTCATTTTGACAGTCAGTCAGTCTGATTTGATTTCAGTCCTAGCATAACCTCGTGCTGACCTCATGATGTAAATACAAACATGTTAACTTATTTCTAAGATTTAGGAAAGAAATTGAAATAGAGTCTCTAAAAGAACACCAAACGTGATAAAAATGTGGTGCTGGCAGGATGAATACACATACCTACTTTTACCAGTGATGCTAAATGTAACTAAATGTGTCCTAGTCTAGCAATCAAAACTTTATTGAGAATAAAGGAAACCATCCTTTTTCTTCTGCCCCTCATTAATGATTTGATGTGCATTGTTTGTACCTAATTGTTTTTAAAGAATCAAGAAAATAATTTCCAAAACAGAATATTCCAAAATGTTATTCTGGAAAGAGCAACCTGTTGATGAGTACGTTCATTCTTAACTGTTTCTACTAGTTACGGTTTCTAAAAGATAAGTAAAAATAATAAGTAAAATTTAAGATAATCAGAATACTAGACAGTGTTGCAAACAACACACTGTCCTATTGCTGAATTTTAAGATGAATCATCAACATTACAGATAAATATGCACTTTGCATTAAATTGGTTCAAAAGCAGAGGAGTCTACACATGCTTTGAAGTTTCCACCTGAGACACCTTGGAGAGTGCATTGTGTAATGTAAGGTTCATTTCAATTTCATTTCAAACAGCCTCTCCAGTTGCTTAATGTTAGCATAAAGCCGGCCATGTAGATGTGGTGCTCGCTGTTTCAATGAAGAAATCTGAATGGCTGTAAGCTGCCAGGCAAACCTTTATATCTATTTGTTCCACTTGTCTGGCTCTCAATGAGTTTAATCAGCTGAGAAGAAGCCGTGAGGGGGGTGTTGCCTTACCCGCCCATACATTAGAGAGACCCCCCACACCCCCCCTCCACCCTCCTCCCTCTCTCTTGAACCACACACTCACACTCAAATACACACAACCCCACAGCCCCATTCTGTGTGCATCGATGTGAGAGTTGAGGGTCTCCCTCTCCCCTGTTGCCTTACGGATTATCAAGTACACTTCAATTACTGCCGATCGATACACTTCTGGCTGCAAAAGGGAGTGTGAGGGAAATTAGACAGACTTTGGGTATGGCTGTGACTACAAAGCAAAGGATTAACACTGATATGCATCTCTTCATTTACATCAGGAATGGGCCCATTCTCCATCAGCACACTGCACTCTCCTCTGAACAGACACACATTCACATAGGTTTAAGGGGACTTTTTGAAAGATTGCTTCTTTAAGTGCTGGACAAGGTGAGGGCAGGCCTGTCATATACTGTAGGATTAAAACCTACAGTAGTTATTATAGAAAAATGAAACTGTAACAGGGCTTTGCCAGCTAGGAAAAGAGGTTGTGTGTAGAACCATTAATGTCATCATGATATTATTATTTCTTTGTAGAGGTGTCGTATGTGCTCTGCTCCAAATTGGCCAGCACTCAGTAAATGACTACGAACATGCTAATACCATAATACTTTGACACTAGCATTTATAATCCAGCTAGGTTCAAACATTTGCAGAAAAAAAAAAAGAAAGGAGCATTTTTCACTCTCCGAAAATGCTTGTCAGCAGATAATACAATGGCTGGCGTTGGTAGGAAATAATGCTGGAGTACTCGTCCTCCTAAACTGAGAGGAAAGGGAAATGAAAGCAGTACTGTGGAAGAGGATAAAAAAGAAGTAAAAGTGTAGGAAGAGATAAGCAGTGGCTGTATCCCCCTGAGGCAGCCTGTGAAGGTCTCCTAAGTACGGCCCCTGCCTCTGAACCCCCTCCAGGTCATCTGCCCTCGCTCTCCCACCCTTCCTCTCTACAGAGGCAGTAAAAACACTCCAACACCTGGGTTCCCCCTCAGCTCTGTGCAAGCCACAGCACAACACAGCTCCGGTACATTTTTCACCCACAGACAACGAACGCAGGCTTCCTCACAAAGAGAGAGAGCTTTGTGATTAAGTCTTGTCATAAAAACAAAAGCCGGATTCTGATAGGCTGTTGGGTTAGCCAGCCTTGTCCTATGATGACTATCATTAAAACATCTGGGGAGAGATTATTATTAAATGACCTTTGAACATTCCTGAAACATAATGGTGATCGATGTTATTTGAAGAGCAAGAAGCCTGACTTGTTTAATCTGAGTTTTTTTTTAAATATCATCCGCACACTTTGAAAGTAATTATTGTTTAATTTTTTGGGGGGCTCACTGAAGCATGTTTCTTAGGGTGAGTGCAAGTCAGTTAGTCTTTTCCTAAAACATGTATATACGTTTAAAACCTGCAAGACTTCCCAAACCTTTTCCACTTCCTCCATCTCAGAGGATCATATGCTACTATTCATAGTGGGAGTTCAGTTTTGCATTTAAAGTGTCTTCCTCTCCAGATAAAGATACTGTACCTTTCTTTGAGAGCGCCTCACTACAACATGAATTTAGTTCCCCATCCTACCCACGTCCCTCCCTCCCACTGCAATCTGTCCTGCCAGCTCCCACGGTTCGTCTTTGGAAGTGATCCGTCCCTGAGCGTTGAGCAGAGCCACTTCATGTTCACATCGGCCCCAGAGGCATTCCTGCCTGCCCACTACTCTTGCTTTCTTTTGTCAGCCAAATGGATACCAATTAAATCAACTGTTCTCCAATTAGAATTTGGAAGAATCTATCTTGTTCAGCGTTCTAAATCCCACTGCTTTACTTCTTTCTCTCATGTAGCTCCTTTCCTGGAATCAGTTACACAGAAAATGAGACTGGTTATTTCCTGCAATAGGATACTCCTGGGTTTCTTTGTTTTGTTTTTTTCTGTTTGCTCAATATGTTAATAGAGCATTTAGTCAAATGTTTATAGGACTGTACACGGGGGACATTATTCTGGTGCTAGTTAGGTTGGGTTGAAATGGTCAGATCTGGGATAACGAATCAGGACTTTGTTACAAAGTCAAAAAATCCAAACCAAGGCAACAATTAACAGCAACAATTTGGATTCTTTCTCTCGACTATAGATTGGTTTTATTTTCTTCCCTCTGATCAGATACACAATGAATAACCTTTTGCCATTGGAAACATCTGAGGACTCCACAGAAACAGTTAATCACATGCTGCCCTCACACAGAGGCCATTATTTGATTAATACATGGAGGGGATATCTTAATCTTCAGACGTGGACAGCAAATGGTTTGGACTTGAGCCACGTCATTATTGCCTAATAGTTGTGTTCAGAAAGTATGGCCCATTGTGTTTCATACGCTCAGGCAACACCCCCTCCTGCCACTCGAAATCACATCCAGCTAAACAAACCAGCCAGTCCGCTTCCTGTGGAGCAACAATTCAAATCCCAGGCACTACTTTGGACCTCTGCAGTTTGCATTGTGCCATCATCCATATGTGGGCTCTTAACTCTTCTCCTGCCCTTCCACATGCAAATGAAATCACCATAATATTGGTTAGTTGTGTGGTTTGCATCACTTACTTTGTTTTACACTGGCCTTTGTTTGCTCTGGAGTGTTGTTTGGTAATCAGCCCCCTAGAGCGATTCATTAATAGAGGAACCAATGCAACTGATTGCAAGCCTGCTTACAATGTAAAGACACTAATGCTAGTTAAACTAAATGAGGCAAATGTGTTTTCCCTGATTTGCTTGTGATTTACTGAAACATAAATAATCCAAATGGAGCAACATGCAGCTCTGTAAGCAAGCAGTAACAGCAGAAATCATTGTTTTCCAGTATTTTGATGCTGAAATAGAAGATGAAGGTGCAAAGCCAAAATGGATGGGGAATACTGTCACATTACAGAGGATAATTTTAATCAATACGACTTATTCAGCAGCTCTGGGTATGAGAATGGCTGATATGCAAATATAGCTTCTTGGGCATTTCTAGTTTTGGATGTTTGACGGCCCCCTACACTTACTTTGTTATGCTTATCTGCTTTGAGAATGGATGCATATTGTGTCTGAACAAT
>CAJRST010022223.1:9778127-9829916 GCA_907169785.1 Menidia menidia | reverse complement strand
TTTTCTAAGACCCTCTGACTCACCTCAGTGCTGAACTCTCAAATGCCTCCACTCGGGAAACCATCTGACTGAGCTTCTAATGAACACCAAAATCCACAGTTGTTTTTCCAGCTGTTTACACAGGCAGGTTACTGAGTGCATAAACACAGGGAGTACATAATTTTCACTCTTCAAAGTACCTTGATTTATATCATACAAAACAGAATTAATATGCGTAATTTGTGTCACATGGAAAACATTTTCAAACATTAGTGATAGAGTTACATTAGAGTTATGCTAGTCTCCTAAAGAAGCAGCCACTACCACCCACACTTTGAATCTTTCTTCACTGTAAGGTAAATACTGCAAAGGAACAATCACAGATTCCTTTTTCTATAGCCAACTAATTCCAGAAGACGAAAAAGAAGAAAAAAAAAGGAAAAACAATTAAAAGTCCCTTCCCCTTCCCATCCAGTCTATTCCCACGCATTTTTTGGCAGGGCTCTGCTGATGATCTCCAGAGGCTTTGCTTCTTGAGGAACTTGTCAGGAAAAGATCCACATTTCCCAGGGATGAGTGTGGGTGAAAGTGAGAAGGAAACTGAAAGGGAGAGCAGAAGTTTGAGTACAAGCCAAAAAGTGAGAATTAAAAGTGAAAAGAAGAGTTCATGTATTGACAGGGGGAAGACATGGGGTTAAGAATTTGAGGACTGGGCTCAGGCTGTTGGGGATTTGGGATGTTCACAGAGAAAGGAAAGAAAGGCCAACTGAATAGAAAAATGGCACCTATCTGTCAGGGATCTCGAGCAGACTTTTTGTGTGATGAGAGAAGAGATGGTATTAAGGAACCGAGAGAGAAATATAGATCTTTTAATGTCACTTTTGTTCTTCAAACTGTGACCCACTGAACACAAGTGCATTGCTAATCAGTTTAACCCTGTTATAGCGGTTCAGCCCTGCAGTCTCACATGATGTGTGCTTGACAGCAGTGCCAGGCCCACTCTACTGTCAGTGTGGCCTGCAGCCCAGGCCGGGGCAAAAGCCCCGACCTCAGAGGCATAGTGACCTGGCAGGGGGACACCTCTCATGGCATTTTGACATCAGGTTCAGGCTCAATAGAAAACTCTCAAGCAGCATCTTAGAGACTACTCAACCTGCCACTATTATGATAGTATCCTTATTCAAATGAGGGTTCATTGCTTTTGTTTTTTTGTTTGTCTTTGGTGACATTTTGTTGATGGGCTGGGTCAGTCGTATGAGGAGCGGGTCAAAAGCTGACAAAAATGTCAAAACTGGTTTTCTTGGCTTTTCATACAATTACACATACCATGCCAGTTTTCTTTGGCTAGGAGGCATATAAAGGACTGAAATCTATCTACACTCTTAGCAGTTTCCTATAGAGGTTAAATGTTCAATTTATAAAAAAAAAAGTTAAAAAGCTGTTATTCATCTTGCATGTAAGGTTCAATTTAATTCCAACCTTAAATATTATGCATATTTGAAATAGGTTGAACACAAAGTGACATACTACTATCATGCTTACCTTTGACTTATAAACTCAAGGATCACCATTTTGTTTTTCTACAGTGGTTTTCAGACATATTCATCTCAGGGGATCTTGAAACATCACAACAGGAAGTCACTATCGTCCCACCCGTTATGTCAATAAGCATTTCTGCATAACTAGAGGCCCTAGTACAAGCTGTGGACGCATTTCAATATC
Organism: Menidia menidia; assembly: GCA_907169785.1. Taxonomy (NCBI): domain Eukaryota; kingdom Metazoa; phylum Chordata; class Actinopteri; order Atheriniformes; family Atherinopsidae; genus Menidia; species Menidia menidia. The sequence continues at coordinate 9,828,215 of CAJRST010022223.1, read as the reverse complement.
GTAAACTCATTTTTTTCCCTTGTTTCTTGCACTTTTAAGCTTGTGCAGAGCTTTCATAAAGACAGTCTTTGATGAAGTTTCACAAGGATATGGTTTCTTTTTGTTAATAATTCAGTTTGTTCTGCGTAGAAATACTGCATTTGACAAAAAAGCATGTAGTATTTCTGCCTCAGCCACTCACCAACAAGTCAAATTAAGCCTGTGCATTAGACCTCTTGCCCTTGTTGATGTGTCACTCCTCTCATATTAGATGAGTTTTATTCACGTTTCTCCACAGAGGTCGCTTTAACCATTCAGCCATTCCTTTCTGAGCCACATCTCAAGTCTGCCAGCTAAATAAAAGTGTGACATTACAGTGTCATGTAATTTGAAAATGCCTCAGCTTATTAAACATTGTGCTGGTGAACTTTAACTCCAAACTGGAGTAGTTTTAATTGTTATGTAAGATAACGTAAAGAAAAAATGTTTATGAAAAAGAGATGAAATGAAATAATTAACAAGATTTAATTTTCAGCATATGAGGCACACAAACATGGAAAAATACTACCACTTAATAAAATCTCTTTATCCCCTACAAGCGTGGATGTCTGATTAACTGTGTTGTGTGCTGACAATGTCTGACAATCACTACTGAGCAATACATTGACATTATTCTACTGCTGTTGTCAAGCGAAAGGCTCTGGGCTTTAGGGAAGAAACAGACAGCCGGAGTCTGTAGACAGTCATAACAATTAGAATAGATACACAATGCTGTCAATCTTGATGAATTGTTAGATTTATATGTCAGTCAAGGCTGATCTCTTTACATGGAAAACTCTGGAGATTTTTTAATTCTTTTTGGTGCATAATGAAAACTAGATTAATACATCAGTTAGTGTTTTGTCGATATGTTGTGAATTGACCTGTGCAACTCAGTTTGAAATCAATTAATGTAAATCACATTGGTCTGAACGGGACACAAATGCAAGTCCCTTGTATGGCAGCTGTGACTCAAATAGGAAGTTTTGTTTGTCTCCTTTATCGTTTGTTTTAAAGATCTCTTTTGATAACAATTTTTTTCAATATCTTGACATTCTTTGGAATAATTTCCACATTCTGAAAGGCAAAAAGTGAAAACATGCCTTTTATATTTTAAAGTTATGTTTATACCGAGAGAAGTTATTACTGGCACAAACTCCGAAAACTGGCAACAAAAATGAGCCGGACTATGTCATGCTCTTAAACTAGGTAATACATTTTAAAGATACGGTTACAGGGCTCTGTTTAACTGTGGGTCATTTAGAGTGGGCTGCATTCTAGGGAAATGTTCTTTTTTCAAATTTGTGTGTATTCTCACAACTATTTTAATAAATATAATCAGATTCAATCAGCACTTTTTGGCTTATAAATTGATGACTATCATTTATAATAATAATTAAGTCTAGAGTGTATTATCTGTGGTTACATTTTTTTTACCTCATCCTGCCATGAAGTCAGTTTCATTAAATCCAGTGGACAGTGTATATCCCACTGTTTGACAATTTATTATATGCCTCTACTTGGCCACAAGCTCCCAAAGTGTGGTGTCAGTTTGTCTTTATTAAGCAACAAGCAAGTTTAATCAATGTTGGGAAAACTGTATGCTTTCTTCCCTCTAATGTGCCATTAAGAGCCATTCAGAGTGACTGAACAGTTGTCACAGAAAGTGGAGAAACACTGAGTAATCAATGATAGTTAAGAACTGTAATTTATCACCTTGCCACCACTGCGGGCTTGCAGAACGAACCCTTCTGCTTGTAGGAGAAAAAGTGTTGGGGGAAGCTCGGGTGATATGGTGGCCAAGGCACACAAGGGTCAGGCCCCAATTACTCTTCATCTACTGCTCCTCATCACCACTGGCAGAAGCACAGTTCAATTGCTGCATTATCTAAGCATATCAATAGTGCAGAATTAAAAGTAATTGATTTTTTCCAAGTTTTTCCCCCCCCTTCTTTGGTCAAAAGAAGGTTGCAGGAGCTTTAACAGAGAACTGATGCATTTAAACAAGTCCATACTGGAGCTGAAAACTAAAACAAAAGACATTCCATCACTCCCTCCAGTGTACTTTAAAAAGTAAATTAATGGATATATTTATGTCAGACACAGGTTTACAATCGATTCTTAGCCAATGCTCAGACATAAAAAAATAGATTATAATCTACACCCTGTACCCCCTTAAGCTTTTGGCCACGAAGTAAAAATGAGCTCACTGTAAGCTGGACTTTCTTTCATTGCCAGTAGAGACCTTTCTGTGTAAATGCCCCTACTCACATAAATAAAGATGCTAGCAATCACACATCAATCACATGTGCACCAACACTCAGAATGCCCACAGCAGAAAAGAGTTGAATGGGCCAAAAAAAAAAAAGAAAAAGAGAGGAAAAATTTCAATTTCAGCAGCATTATTATTTTCATTAATCATAGCCCTGCCATCAACCTATCCTTATGCCTTAGTAAGAGATCTATTATACGCTCCATTTAGCATCAGCCATATTACCTCATATGTTTTCCTGGCTGACCAAATAAGACTTAAGAGATAAAACAATTTACTCTTCATTATGATCCATGTCATTGGAATCAATCTATTAACCTGTGTTAACTGGGATGGCTGGCAGGATCTCTTGGACGGTATGGAGGTATAAAAAAATGGATATTTATGTTTTCAATGTCTGCCATCATAAAATAACCGGACATTTAATTTGCCCTCTCCAACTCAGTGGATGGCTTTATTTTTCCGGTGGCCAAGGCGCCCTCCTAGCCTTTAAGCAGCCTCTGACCTGTGAAAGATTCTAACAAATTAGCTTCTATTGTGAAGCCAAAGGTGCCATCAATGAAGAGACGCTCCACTGCGCCTAAAGTATGATGGTAGAGGCAAGCAACAGAGCAGAGAACCTTGACATGATTGAATTAACCCTTTGTAGGAAATGTGCTGATAAGGATGGCAGTGCAACGTGGGTTAAAGGGTTGTATTGTGTGCTTCATCTGAAAAGGCACATGTGCCATGTCTGGATTGTTGTTCTAAAGCAAATCCAAAGGATTTGGGACAGATCTTGTCATTACATATGTGACATGTCAACCATGTGATATCGGTTTGCTGTCCATGTTCTAATTATACAGACAGGGAATTATGGTGAATTTTATCAACATATCATAGACCCCACAGAAAATATTAAGAAAAAACTGTTAAGAAAAAAAAGATGAGGAAAAGAACCTGCGCAAAGAAAGAAGGTAAGAAAGCTATGACAATGATCGATAAAACAAGCAGTAACTGATGAATGACCATAGTCAGAAAAAAGTAGATATTCCTGTTTTTCTGCCTTGAAAATATGAAGGAGCTGTTGTGTTTTTCAATCAAACCTAATAGAAGCTAATTTCTGTAGAGACCTTGTAAGTTGTACAGAATAACAGCTTCTGCTGCACAAATGAATGCTGGGAAGTCGAGAAGACACAATTACAGCATTCTTAGTCCAGAATCAAAACTTTTTGTCATTGTCAGTAAGACAGCTCTGATGACAGGGTTCACCTTTGCAACATTAAATGTTTGCGATAAACATAGTGAGAGAATATCGTTTGCGGCATTGTTTCTTGGTTATATTTACTTTTCAGGGATTTACATTCTGCTGAAGCTTATCGGTTGTTTTTCAAGGTCCAAGATCTTTTAGATCGAACAAAACCACATTTAGTTTCTTTACACACTGTAGGTGAAAAGAATCTCATGCATGTTTTCAAATAAATACAGAGAACAAGACAAACGTCTGTCAGTCCACTGGATCTGTGGACCCCTGAAATATTATTTTATTTAAAAAATGCTTATGTACTGAAAATCCAGCTTGGATGTAAAGGAATGATTTGTTGTGGAGTTAACTGAAGCACAGTTACCTGTACATTTTGTGTTTATATAGATTTAACTTTCAAACAATTGCTTGAAAATTGGCTTCAAATACACTACAACAACATGAAAATAAGTAAATAAAAATGCTTAGATACAAACCAATCTAGCACATTGCCATTTTTATTATACTTTGAGGAACTGATTCTATTGGAATTCTATTTTCAATTCATTGCACTATTTAAAGACTTCCGAAATGAATAAAGACATTATCATATTTCTAATCAGACGTCAGCACCTGTGACACTTTCCATCAGGCAAAGGCAGGGTGCCACCTATGAATATATGTTTGGTTAGAGAATTAAGGTCACAGGGCAGCAGTATGATCTGAGGGCTAACACCTTGTGAAAAGTGCTTTTTTTGTTTTTCTAAGTCATGATTGATTTTATTAGAACACAGAAAGGCAAGGCTTGACATCAGAAATATCCAGCTGCTGTAAAAAGATCAAACCAAACATAAATGATAGCTACTGGTGCACCTCACGATGCAAAGTTGAGGAGAACATGCTTACTGGTTTATACATTGTTCATGAATATTATCCAACATTTGAACACAAAACCTTTATATATTTTTCCTACTAAACACAGTTTAGTTAAGAGAAAAAGCCTCAACAAAATATTGTGTTGAAGAAAGACAAAAACTGTCTTTATGCAAAACAATTCACCACGATAAGCAAAAAATAGGAAATTAAAATGTTACATTTATATACGTTTACTGAAGGAAATGTATGTACCTTATGCTATTTAGCTGCAGCGATACAATGGAGAGAAAAAAAATAGATAAAGGGAAGAAGTATCCCATACCACTGTATTGCCTTTAGGGGAGTAGGGGTGTGGAGAGGACAATGGGGTCAAAGCAACTTGATTTGTATCTCATGTCCTGTGGGAAAAGAGAATACAGCACTCCAAACTCAGTTACCTGTCCTCTGGCTACCCCCTTGGTCCTAAACAATAAGCTGAGATACTGCTGGACATCTACCTCAGAGGGAGGAAATGGGAAAGGAATAAAACTGTTCTTGGGAGAGAAATAGAAATTATGGTGAAAGGGAATGGATAGGCTTTTTTCAGCCTAATACGCACAACACTTGAAAATGAAACATTTACAGATGTTCAACATTTTTCACGAGTTAGAAATGTTTCAAATTGACAAATAAAAAGTATTTAGAAATAAGATATCCAATTCAACGATGTTAAAGGGTCCTTTACGGGTTTAAGGGGTTAATAATAAACTGGTACTATATTATTATTGTATAATATTCAAAGTAGGCTGAGTTAAAGGATGAGAAAAATGTAACAAATGACCCAAAAACAGACAAAAACAAAGTAAACAAAAGCTGAACAGTGAGTAATATGTAATATGAGAAATATGATGGTAATCATGATTATCAGGCACAGAGATTTTACTCTGCAATACTTGCTCTCACCCACACACAAAACAAATTTGGAAAAATATGTTATGAAAAAAAATTAGAAGAATGTGGTGATATCACAGCACTCCTTTAAAAGTAGACTTCAAATTAGCATTAAACTATGCACAGAAATCATCCGACAGAAGTAACTGCAGGAATAACACAAATCAATCTACAGCAACCAAACTGTGGTTTAAAAAAAAGAATTAAAGACTGTGATCTTGGCTGATTTTTGGCAGTTATCCACAACACTAATGGAAACTTAATGTCCTGTTGAACAATGTTGGAGTCTGAGGCGGGCATTCATGGTTTAATGAATAATTCTGCTGTCAGACAACTAATTCACTCAAAGTTCATCAGCACTCTTTGACCGCATTTTCAGAAGGCCGAAAGTAGGCAAGTTTCTAAATCCCTAACTTCTGGGGTATGTGTCCAGCTTTGATTTATTGACAGAGTGACTACATCCCTTATTGGCTTCAGTACTACCATAACACTGTGCTGATTGATTCAACTGATTGATAGTCTTGTTTGTTCCAAGTTCAATGATATGTTCAATCACGGTACAAGAAATGGTTAAGTGATAATGATTAGGTCTTAATGACATCAATGACTTCTCACACATTTAGATATTTTACCATTGAGACACATGCAATATACTTAAAAAATAAGTGCAGATTGAATGTAGCTAAAGACTGATTGTTGCCACCACCTCATTGGTGCAACGACTACCTGAAATATGAGGGGCTTTACTCAACGATGAACACACCTAGACTTTTGATCCAAGTCTGCACTCTAGAACTAAATGCTCACCTTCAGTGATATTGCGCATCTTAGTGTCTTCTGCGGTTTCATGGTGGGCTCATTCACTCACAGTATTCTCATCAACCTTGTTTCAACTTTGCTTCAACAAAGCAAAGTTGACCACTGCTGATTATCTGACTGTCAAAGAGAAGCACCCGGAGGTTTTGGCTCAGGTGGTCAAACTGTTGTTTTGCAGTGAGAAGGATGGCAGTTCGACCCACATCACCTCCACCTGTCAAAGGTTCTTTGGGGAAGATGCTGATCCTCACCTTACCACTAATGTGTTGATTGGTGTGTGAGTGTGAGTATGATAGCGAAAAGAGAGTATGACATGCTCAATGAATGTATGCGGGAAAGACATTACAAAGCTCTTTGTACTGTGGTGGCTCTTCAAGGTTAAGAAAATCGGTGAAAGTGTAAAGGCTTTATCACAATTGAGAAGGTGGTTGTATAGTAATTCTATAAAAACCTAAAGAAATATTTCAGCAAAATACTTTTAGCACAAAAAACGAAAGAAAAAAAAAAGAATGGTTACAGAGTAACCTGACTGTGAAAAACATTTGTTGTGCATTTACACATATTAAACACAACTTGAATTGGTCTGATCAATTAGCTGAATCTGAGATATAATAAGTTGAATATGAGTGGAGTTTTTCTTCAAGCTCCCTTCATCATGGACTGAATGGCCTTGGTACACTATCATAAAGCTGGAATATGACATGAATCACATAAATAACATCCACAACTTACCTTCTTCCTTCTTCCAAGTGTCCTTAGAGTTTGTGAGCTGTGTATTGATATGCTTTGGCTTCCAATTAAAGCATCATTGCAGGAACGGTAGAAAATCAATACAAAAAATATTACCTAGTTTAGATGAGGTTATGAGGTTACTGTGGTGTGAGCACAGCACACCTCTGCTCATATCACCTAAAGTGTAGCTGAGAACTGGTGAAAAGAAAAGTAAATTAAGGGACCACATGGTTAAGTTATTACTGAAGATGCTACTCAAAATTAGTACAAATGTTACATGTAACACGTGTTTACATGAAAGGATTATATGGACATGAGGTTTAATATGCTCCAATCATGTGTATGCCAGTTTAATAAAACATCACAAAATCTCAGTTGACTACAAGCCAAATGAATCCCCCGCTCCATCAGTGTTACCTTTCCTCCAACCAGTCTAAGCGAGAGCTTATTTTGTTCACATTACACCCACTTAAAGACTAATATGTATGTCTAATATACAATGAATTGCCATAAGAACAACAGTACCAATCTGCTAAACTATTTGTACTTTTTAATCGGTAAGCCTTCCTTGCTTCGACTGGTCATTACATGACTGACTTTCTAAATTTGCTTGGGTTTATTCAAAAATGAATTGCCAGGGCAGTAACCAGTGCTGGACTCACCTATTTGTGTGTTTAATTGGCCATGTTGTCGCTGAAGTTAATTGGTTCTCAGAGTCCAGGTAGTTACTAAATGTTTGGCAGCATTAGAACCTCAGCACTCTTCTATTAATGGTGCGTGAAATGAAATGTTTGATACTGCAAATAAAATCAGTGATATTCAAGGATGTTATGGTTGGTAATGTGTTGAAACTGCCATTTAATGGGTCCTGGAAGATTGGGGTAGTGTCAGCCGGAACCGCCTGGGCCCTTTCCTGACATTGCTAGTTGCCTCTCCATTGCCTTAACGACTGTCTACACTGATTACACAGACCCCCCAAAAGCTTAAAGCTGACGAAACAGTCTCTATTAGAAGTCCAATTAGAGTCATTACCATATTCTACTTCATTTTGAGGCAATTGATTATGTTGTGCAAAACAGAAACCTTACATTCAAGGAAATTATAGCCAATAGGAATGTATGGGATAAAAACTACTGTTGAGAAAGCTGGATGGAATATGTCACAGAAGAAAAAAGATAGAAAGTAAAGCTGGTAGTGGAAAAATTAGATAACGACAGGTGTTACGGTGACATCTGAGGTGTAAAAGGTGTCACATGAAAAAAAGATCTTATTGATGTTCCATTTTGATTAGGCTAAGAAAATCATGGAATACTTATTTTTGCAGCCTGTATTTTTCACTGATGAGCACTTCCTTCCACCTAATCTATACCTTTGGATTTGTTATATTTTCTTGAGGGTATTTGTTCAATAGACAAAGATTTAACAATCACACTACTAGATATACTGTAGGTTTTTAAGAGTTATTCTTATATTAATATTATTTAGGAAAAAAAACATAGACAAAACAAAAAATTATACATTTTTATGAAATTGTCGTAGAATCCCAGAGTAGAAAGAGCTTCTGAAAGTGACTGTAGTTATTCTTCAAGACTCAACAAAAACATTTTTGTCAAAACAATGATTTACAGTCACTTGAGGGTAATACTCCGACATAAGTATTAGCCAGTATCATGGAATAATGAGCACATTTTCTGAAATCAAGGGCTCGGTATTTTAAATATAATCGGCAGGCTTCAATGTTTTGACTTAGGCTTTTCAAAAGGAAGACATCTCTTTTCAAGCACTGATCTTACACTAATTCAGATTGAAGAAGTAAGTACTTTGTCTTGCCATTCACTCAGGACAAAATATCAATCATCAGATCCTCACATAACAGGTCTCAATACTGACTAAGATTGAACAAGACCTCAGTGTCATTACCTATTGGCAAGAATGAAGTCAAATTGCTTGAAACGTGCGTGAGCAAGTGCTGCTTTCATAGCAATTAATATGGTAAGTAGCAGCCAAGTGCTGCTAATCAAATGCACTTGATTAATTGATTATCAGCAGATGAGGCCACCTCTGTAGAAGCAGAAGTTTGGGCATTTTTCCGGGCTGGAGCATACAAGTCCTGGTGCCTGGATTCAGACTCTATAGGCCTCTATAGTTGGTACAGCTAAGAAAAGACTGAGCAAATATGGCCTGTCTTTAAGGATTGTGAGAGCTCAGGCTTACAGATTTCATCTGAACCAACAGAACCAACTTTGGGCACTGTGTTTGGTCACAATGCGCATTGCCATTTGGTAAAAACCCAATTAAACACATAGCTATTGTCAATAATAGTGGTGGAGAAGCCTCGCTGAAACTGTGTGAAACAGGAAAAGGACTCCAAACAAAGCAGAGCAAAACATGCAACGCGGTTGCCCAGTATGATCACTGCACCACATGTGACTTTTTTTCTGACCTTTTCTCTTCATTCTGTACACGTCAGACTTCTAGTCACTTCTGCATCTAAATGGCTCTGGCTTGGAACTCCTGCATCTGTCTGTGGAAAGGCAAGATAGGGATAGGGATATTTGGAAACGTGGTCATTTTCAATAAAAGTTTAACAGTGATGAAAAAAAACTAAATGTAGCAGATCTGGCACATGAGCGACACATGTTGCAATGGCGAAGGTCAGGTAGAATGCATCATTCCATTTTTTTCTTAAAATCTTCGAGTCAACAATGGATAAAATATTGATCCATTCTCGCAAATCATGAATAATTACAATTACTATTAGCTGCACCAACAATAATTTACAGATGGGACTCATTTTGATTGTCATGACAGGTCTGGCAGTGATAAATGGCGAAAACAAAGCAGAACTGTTTGAGAGAGAAGGGTAACAGGATGGTTTTAATGAGCGCAGCAGTGTGACAGTATAAGAATGGAAATTAACCCTCAATCCATCTCTACAAAGGTTAAGTCCTTATTTTATAACAATATGCAACTCAACACTATGTTAGAATAAAATATATTTTCATATTTTTTTACAAAAAAATTACCTTCTTACTTTCTACACAATTGTATCTTTTCACGTATTTGTTTTTAGACAGTTTAAGGCTTAATATAAATGTAGTTCGGTAATGCTGTGCTGTGCGTTGCAAATATTTCATCCAACCCATTGAATGTATTATAAAAAGGAAATAATACATTTTTTAAATTACGTGGATGATTTATAATTGTATTTCCAACTTTGTAACTAAGAACTGACAGCACACACTCATTGAAATAAAAAAGTTCAGGTCATTGTTGGAATAAATCCAACAGTTTTTTGGGCTTAACTCAGAAATAAAATTAAAAAACTGAATATTTGCATTTAGGCTGTAAAAAATAGGCCACCTGATGACACAGGCCTTTAGGAAATTAAAATGTTCATTTGTCACAGTTTTTCATAATGTTATAGACTAGATTCATAATCATTTAATTGAGAAAATAATTGTTTTATAAATCAATAACACTTTTTAATTAGTTTAGTTTAGTTTAGTTGACGCTCTAATCAAGAATTACGTTGTGAATTATTGATTCAGTTTTGAAAACACCAATGTCGTTGTCCTTTTGACCAAATTCAAAGAACCACGAGGTCTATTGTAAATGGTACTCCAGTCTGGTAAGATAACAAAAACACTCCTGTGGCTCCTGACTGCATTGCTACGGAAGCACAACACCAGGTAAACCTTGTATTTTCAGTTATATTATACAGTTAACCGCACCTAAAAGCGTAATATCATGTTATTGGTGTTGCAGTGTTCAAACAGAGAGGATGTGGTATTTACTGGAAAGGAAATACAATTATGAGAGGAAAGATAACATGCAAGATGCTAACAATCTAATCCATACTTTCAGACATCATAAATAAAATGATTTCCCGACATGACTTATCCCCACATTTCCTTAATAGTCTGTACATGTGAGGTTGAAGGCTTTACATGGTCCAGCTCCTTCACGGTGAAGAAAAGAAGACCTTAGAATTGTGAGTAAACTGGTAAACATGCAGGCAGGAGCACGAGTCTGTTCTTTGCGATAAATATTCAGTCGCTGATGACTGGACAAGATAAGCAATGTGTCTTCAGAGGTTATCAGAGAGGCTGCCACATTTGGATATATTTTATCAGAGTTTATCTGTTATCTGTTTAGCTAGTGGCTACCACCGAAATCAAAACAGGGGAGATTTTGAACCAAAATGAGATTGCACTTAGTAAAATCAATACATCTCTCTACATAACCTTTTGGGTAATTTATGGACAATGATGTTGTATTGGCTTTTAAATGTTAATAGAACATTTGGAAAATGGTTTTAAAATAGTAATCAGTGTTCATCTCTTGAAAATGTCTGCCTTATTTGTATGAAAGAAATGTCAATTATCCCATACCAAATTGTGTCATCAACATCAATGTATTCCATTATATATCAATAAAATACATACGCATGCACCAAAAGGTTGGACTCAAGAGAATGAAATTACATCATATTTAATAAAAACCCATTTGTATATCCCTTCTGTTTGGTTGTTGAAAAAAAAATTTTGATGCAAAGTTAGGGGCAGAAGTAGATACAAATTCTGTTTTCTGCCATGTGCACTCGGTGTGGGAATAAAATTGTAGTTAATAAAACACCTAAAAGCCACTACCGCAGATTCATTCTACGACTTTTTGCCAATTAGGTATTTGAAGGTGGGACCTTTTTTGAAAGAGGCTTTTAGATTAATCATATTATCTGCAGGTTCTGAAACAAGAATGATTCTTGACCTCCTCTTCCATAAGAATCCATTATCTTAAACTATCACAGTAATCCTGGCTTTGGGTGGGGAGAGAAGGAAGCAAGAATCAAGCCTAATAGATAGCAAATAAGATTAATCTATGATCTAAGTGCCGATTACACTTGGACCTGCCCTTGAACACTCAGGTGTAACCTTGAGATCTGCATCCACTCTTAGCCACCAATTGGATTGAAAGTCCCTTAAGGGCTTGAGTCGGTGGAGGGGTACTTTGCCAAGACCTTACCCCAGAGAGATCAGAGGCCAAGCAGCTTAACCCCTACAAAACCAAAGGTGTTAAATATAATAGTTAATGGCTGGTCAGAATAAATCTATTAAAACTATTTACTGGTGTATGACCCTCCATATTATTTAGTGCTGCGTGAATTATACTCTAAGAGAAGCTGAATATTTAATAAAAAAACATTTAAAAATGTCCAATTCAATGGATTTTTTTCAGTTTTCAGGTAAGGACAAATGGGGTTTTATCACATTAAAATGAGTTAAAGACATTAAATTGATTTTAACAACGTGAACTTGGTTTGGATCGGTCTTAAACATGCTGCTCGGGTGCAGTCTTTACTATTCACACAACAGCAGGCATTTGCCTCTGCTCTGAATAATTGTTTAGTGATGGACTGTACGTGTTTAACATATGGAGATCAATACATAAGGCTCTCACTCAAGGTTTAGATCAGCAACATGAATGAACCTTGGACAAACACAGACTTGCAGATCGATTCTCCCCTCAGTTTGACTCTGAAGCTGACTATTTGATTAATCTGGTGGGGCAGCCAGGGAAGAGAGAGCAGGCATACAACAGCTGATAGTTTCATGCCATTAGGATGGCTAGAGTAATGAAATTTCATTTAATTTGTCAGGAAGAGAGCGCTAATGTTAAAAAGCTTTTGGGTAATAAAAAAAAGTCTTGAGAGATGTGAAGGAAAGCCTTAAGTAATTACTCTGTGTATCTTGGGTCCTCATGATGGAATATTTACATTACTGTCATGGAAGTCCTGGGAGTAATTAAATTAGCGAGGTGGGTAAGCTCTTTATTCTCACATTTTTCTGGCCTTTTGTGAAAGAAAAGACTAATATGTGGACAAAGCCACTTTTCCTCATGATGGAATTGCTTTGCAGTTCAGGCATAGCGTGCAGGCTTAGTGAATAACTATTATTTTATAGCGTATTAAGTGAAGTCCACCTTTATGCATTTGAACCTGAGGGTGTCTAGCAGTCCAAAATAAGCTCTTGTAAACCTATTAAGGCTTTCTTAAATATATACAATGGTGCAGTCCTTACATGCATAGCTTTATTTTGTTTTGTCAGAATGGCACTATAAAACCATCTGCTAAACTTTTAAACTGTGAAGTGTAAGATTAAACCAGTGCAGAAGTTAAGAAAATAAATTGTTGCTGAAGCAATGAATGGGAGGTGTTGGGCTAGCAACAAGGTTAAGTGTAATGCTATTCCAGTTTACATTCCAAGGGTATAGGCTCAATGATGGTGTTAAAAAAGGTTCTTGGAACAAAATAATCATAAATCCAACAAGCTGTGTGTTGAGTCTGACATCTCTATCGGGGTATATCAGCATCCTTTCTCACTCTATTCGGGTCTTACCAAGACAGATGTGTGATAGGGCCTGGAAATGTATCTGACCGCTGGCTTACTCTAATGAATAACTTTCACTTTAGGTCTTGCAATGTAAGCACAAAATCCACCTTGCAGACGCTTTAGCTCTGTCATGAATCTAACCCGACAGCCGACATAATATGAAGGCGACAACACTTGTATTACTTCCATTTTCTTTGCTTTCTATTGATTTTCAGTTAATAACGGAGGGAAATACTAAACGTCTGTGCTGAGTACCTAATAAATCCTGTCTGAGCTCTTTTATTGAGGCGAATTTAATAAAAGCAGTGGGCAAGGCATGGGGATTTGTCTCAGTGAGAGCAGACAAAAAAATAAGAGATGAGTGGGGAAGGGAAAATCCAAATGCTAAACATTCATTCAAGTCTGATAACCGTGGCTATTTATCCCCAACTTAGCAGACCTTAGTTATCCAAAAGTTATTTTTTTCTAATATCCAGATTGTGCATTTCAGAGGTGTTTTGACAGAGAAAGTTCAGGCAGAGTTTAAAGGAGCAGAAATGTGCAGGACTGAAAAGAACATTTTGTCTTTTGAATCTCCTGGGAGCGTTAGTGAAAGAGGAAACATTACCCTCAATAAGTAATTAATGACTGGCTGCAAATAGAACTTAATTGGCAAAAAGCATCCTCCCTCAGGATGAAAATGTAAGCATAATTCTACCCTCAAAAACATAAAAACATTGCATTAACACAGATAAACTAAAGATAACTGTCTATTTGATTTATATCAAAGGAAGAGCACAATAGTACTGTCCCTATATTCACCCTTGAGTCAAATTAAGTGGAGAGCCCAGATGTAGCGTATGACGGTAGATTATCAGCATTGTGACCGTGATGTCAATGAGTTGTAGCACAGGATTTTCTGAGCCTCCTGTATGAGAGCTAATTGTATGCCTTTAAGGAATCATTTAGAGTTCACCACATCAGTGCTTGGAATGCCTTCCACAAAACAAAAATAGCATGCCAAATCAAGGTTGATAGATTTGTTTTAGTTTCTCGTTCAGGTTCGTTGCCAGTGCTTATGTCAATGTCAGTGACATCTTGACTATTTAATGCATTTCTTTTAAATTTGTAAAAGAGATGCATCATTTGTGCAATAACCACCCTTGCACACAATATCATTGTCTAATCCAAATTTTATGAAAGATGCTCATTCTTTAGCCTATTTTTTAATTAAACTACATTAGTTAAGTGGTAATATATTAACAAAAAGTAGTATGAATGATTATTATGGTAGAGATATTTATCTTCATGACAGTTTATGGCAAAATGAGGCTAAACTTTCAGTACACGTCAAGCAGAATCAGTGTCTATCTATCTATCTATCTATCTATCTATCTATCTATCTATCTATCTATCTATCTATCTATCTATCTATCTATCTATCTATCTATCTATCTATCTATCTATCAGGGCAGATGATATTTATAAACAGCAATTTCAATAAAGGGTTGACATTTTAAGTCCAATATAATGATGTTTTTATTAAACCTATTTCCTGACCTTTGGGTTATTCTCAGGTATTAACATGGCAATACTTTACTCAAATATATTTGTCACTTTCTTAACAGGTGTATGTTCAGTGTTACTGGCTATGTCTTGATAAAATCATGATTAGATCTTACAATCCAATTGATTTTTGTGTTGGATTTCTCAGGAAGATTTAAACAACAGAAGTGTTATTCAGAATTTACAAAGCAAATAAAGTCAAATTAAATTAAATGCATTATGGACAACCATTGAATGTTTTCATTATTTCAACTCTTCCCATGCAGCTGTTCTAGCAGCAAAGGATAGTCATCAATAGGAGGCTTCATTAGCTCCTCTGCAATAGAGACGCATACAGGTGGTCCTTCTTGCCAGCAGTAATACATGTTTATAATAAATCCTCATAATGACAACGTAAATAAAATAAAAATAAAAAAATACTGCAACGATAGATTAAGTTTAAATTTGATTTCACCCTGTATTATTCCAGTATAAATATAGGTTGTTAATTCTTACAAGCAATTCTAACAGCAACCCATGGAGTCATTGTAAAAGGACGTAACATGGTCTTTTCTGTTTTTTTAACAGTACACAGAATTGACAGGTATTAAACTTAAAGTTACATAAACTCATAGGCACAACTCTGTGTCTTGATTCTTAAAAGGGGTGGTTAGGAATGATTATAAGAACTGAGAAGATTCAGATTAATTTGGGATCAGCAATAATACAGGAAAACAGGCTGGCAAGGAGAATAGATTATCATCATTAGAAATTTAATAAATTATCATTAATCTACCCCCATAAAATTGTGAACTTTGGCTGTTCTGTGACATAGAAGCAGAAGGTTCTCACTATGTATTTCCATTTGATTTCCTCATCAGTTTGGCTGTATGAGAAAAAGCCATTCAAGGTCAGACCATTAAAAGGCTACCCTCACAGCTACATTTTCTCACAATTGACATCCAGAACAAGAGATTAACAGACAATTGATTCAGAGGAAGAGGGAAGCCAGGTATACAGACACGATAACCTGTACGGGTCAAGTATCAACATCAGTGACGATTATGGCTAAATACTATTACAACTTCATGACATGTGAAAAGGAATGAGTGAGTACTGTTTACATTTTGTGGAGTTAAGAGGAAAACAATTATAAAGCAGAAAAATGATTTAAAGCTTTTCGACTTTTAATCTCAATCTTTTTCCCCCTGTGAAATGACATTTTCTGAAAAGTTTCCCAAGTCACGACCAGCTCACCTCAAATTAGATCTAAAACTAGAATCTAATGTTAATTAAGATTGCAACTGTCAAAAACAAACAGAACTTCACATAACAAATTAGATAAAAGACCAATTGTGGTTCCAAACATGTTGCTTTGTATTTAGATAACAATTATATCACCAAATATGACACATATTTTTGCATGTCAGTATACTCTTTTTTTTTTTTACATTCAAGACATTAGTTCTGTTTAAAAAGGCAGTTAGTATATTTTAAAATGTGTTGACACACAACACGTGTAGCTCAAAGTGGCCTTGGGGTGTTAATCTGATCTGGTAAACTCCTTATGTGAGACATTTTGATGATCAAAGTTATAAACATCAAGTCCATCAGAGCTAGAAACACATGGTAATTACCTTCTACTACACTATTATAGAGCATTACCACCCCCTCCCCTCCTGAATGTACACGTGTGCACATTCACACACACATACACTTTTATTACCATATTGCTTGAGAGGAATCATTTACTTGATTGGTCACAGCTTTTGAATAGACAAGAGGTCCAGTGGAGGTCTTTTAATTTCCTCTATCATGAGGATACAAACTGGTACTAATGAAAGACTCACAACTCATGTCCAAAAGTAGCAACAATGTCAACTTAAGGCAACACGGAAAAAAAAAAATCTGAGCCAAAGGATAAATTCTCAGTCTTTCTATGTAGAACATTATAAATACGCTGAAACAAACCCGCGATACCAGCGGCAGGCCCCCTATTACTATTGTTTTTTCTATTTTTCTTAACAAATGTCTATGCAGTCTATGTTGTCTTTATTTCTGCTGAAAAGCAGAAATGTGTTCAATAGGTGTCTTGTGATGGAGTGGTATTGTTTCAGAGCTGCGTGACAAAGTTTACAATTGGAAATAACTTTTGATAAGAAGGCACCTCAGAAGCTTTAAACGTCTGTGTCTGTCTGGGTTGAAAGTGTGGGTTATCTTGCCCTCTTTGATTCTAAAGAGTGGCGACAGATTTCGAAGCGCTGCGACATTGTCCAGCTCTTGACATAAAAAACAACTGAGATACACAGAACACTGAACTCTCAGTTTCTCAAGCTTTCATTTGAAAACTGATTGTTTAAATGAAGACAATATACAATTTATCTCCTGACTTAAAAGTAAAACAACCTTTCAATCTGTCTTCTCAGTGAAATCGTTCACACGAACCTCAGCATTTGTTTTAGGGAGTGTGTCTGCTCACTTTTAATAAGCGGGCAGGCGGCACAACAGTTTCCTGTGTTTTAAAGCTGGTAGTAGCAAAACTTCTCCTTCTACTCAGTTGCTATTATTCTGTCAAGAGCTGCAGTGTTTTCCCAACTAAAGGAAGTTATTTCATTTCCTCCTTTTGTCTGTATCTGAATGTGAGCGACGCTCTTTCAGCAATATTCACTTGTTTCAGCTCCGCTCTTCATCCTAACCAAAACATTGAGCCTTTCTTTGCCCTGTGACTCTCATCGGTGGTGGAAAAATAGGAATTTCCTCAATTGGTGTAATTCCACACACCAGATTTCAACAGGTCAGCCAAGCAGACTGCGAGTGCAGTGAAGGGAAGATGAGTATGTAGACAACATAGCTGATGGTGCTGAAATATATATTAAGTCATATAATACCTTTATGGAAGTATCTTATTTATCCACATATTCAAATAATAGTGATATTATGCTCCACAGCTATAGATCATGTGACCAGGATGTAACTAGCTTAATTGTGTAATATGTGACCCTGTTTTTTTTTATAATTGTCTAAGTTTAGTGTAACATCAAGTCCTTTGCATGAACATTGATTCTTTCCCTAACCATGTACATTTAACTCCTCGCTGTAATAATTCTGGAGTGAACAGACAGTTCTATCCAGTTTCGTTCCGAAGTACAAAAATATGTTGGTCGATTAAATGGTGATTTCAAATTGACCCTAAGAGTAAGAGTGAGAGCGCGTGGTTCGTCTTGTTTGCATCTGTATAAAGAATACACTTTTTTTTGCACCTGAGAACACGTTCATGTGGTCTGTTGGCTTTCGTCCACTGATGTGCACAATATATGACCCGTCTTCCTGCTGAGAGAGCAGACACATTAGAAGCAATGAAGCTAATGATGTCAAAGCACTCTATAGAGCACATCAGTGCACAGGGATGACAAACCTGTCAGAGGACATAATCTAGGAGGAGGTTGTAGCATCTTTAGAAAACTGTAGCGATTTGCACCTCTTTCTCTGCCCTTCCCTAATAATGGAAAACCAATAAATTTCTTACCCGTCAGGATACAGTGTGGTCACAAGTAAAAGCCAGTGGCATTAAGGGATAAAACAAATCAAAGAGAATGGCTGTCTTGTGGGGTCGCTAGGACTGTGTTAGATACTTAATTTTCAGATCTGCCCACAAAACTATATCTCTCCTCCTCTCCCTTTTGCTTTTGCTATCCAAAAGGTCTGCCTTTCACCTCATATGATATATTTTTAGAGGCACACAGAAGAACAAAATGAACTGGAGCAGCTGTAAGCTTGGGTCAATTTGCATTGTTTTTTTTTAGCCTTTTTGGGGGGGATTGTTTTGTTATTATGTTGATTTGGTTGTTTTGATATATTTTTGGTTTAATTTGGATGACAAATGAATGAATGTATGAAAATAAAATAAAAACAACAAACAACCTTTATAGGGTTAGGTTAAGGTATAACAGCTTGATTAACAGCTTGATTTTTCCTGGATTTACAAATGTGAGATGGAGCACCTTTTTTCCTGAAGACATTTGAAGTTTTAATGATGGCGATTAACACACCTATCCAAATAATCCCTGTAAAATGAGACTCTGTAGGACAACAGATTTACCAGACTCTTTCACAGTACGGGTCAACATTTTATTTGTCCCCAGTGCACTGTGACTTTTCTTTTTTTATAGTTTATTTGTTCCAATAATTTAAGATCACCTGACAGTGTACACAAGCTCATTTCATAGGCCAGCGGGGGGAGTTTGTTTTTAGTAACCACTGTCTTTGACTCTTCTGGCTGAAAGATTAGAATAGAATAGATTATTATTCATATTTTCAAATGTAATCCTCCCTTCTTATCTTCATTAGTTTTAGTTTTGTTTATGGATGAAAAATGTAATCTTGTTGCATAAAAACTCAGATGACTAACAGTTCATTTCATCTAATAGCGCTTCCTCTATCATTGACCAAATCTTAGAAGAATGTGCCTCATACTTTATCTCATGTTGTTTACATCAATAGAAAGCATGTGAGGACAAGATGTGTGTATTTGGAATATAAGAGAAAAAAGCATTTCTAGGCAATTGGTTAAAAAGAGACAGGAGGGAAGATTGGTGAGTGGGTCTGAATTTTGAAGCGTACCTGTGTTAATCCTGTTCTAGATTGCTGTGCTGAGACTGCTTGTATTTACATATGCAGAGGATCCCGCTGTTTGGAGTGCACCATTGACAAGACAGAGCAATTAATCATCCCCAAATACTCCCGCCGTGCAACAGACGACCCTTGCAGAACATGCTGCCACAGAGGCTGTGCAGGTGTGAATCAGCCTGCAAGAAAAATATCACTTCCAGTCCCTTCCTCAATCTTTCTTGCTTGTCATGACTATATTCAATGTGAATTCATATATCTAATTCGTACTCCTGCCCTGTTTTGAATGAGTGATGTTTTCTTCAACTAAATCCATTTCAGTTCCACTAAAATACATATGTGTGGGAAAAAAAAAGTAAATGCATTGCTTCACTTTGCAGGTGTAAAATATGGTTCAAAAACAGTGTGAGAACCTGACTGTTTTGGGAAAAAAGTATTATTCTGGCCGATATATCAGTTTTTAAAATTAGCCAGATTTTTCTTCCTTTGTATTCACATTCCATTGCATTCAATTCAATACTGTATTGATTATTTTTATTTACAAGTCCTGCTTACACACATTTATCAGTCAATGTAAATCAGTATCAGAAAAATGGATATTAAAGGAATACTATTTTAACATTTCCATGTATGAAATATCTTCAAAATAGAGATGTTACACTCTCTCTTCCTCTTTTATTATAGGATGGTTTGCCGCTGGATTCTTGAAAGGCAAGATTTGTCCGATCTTGCCAGATAACCAGTTGTGGAGATAAGTGTGAGGAGTGAGGGAACATGCGTTTGATATTTGTGACAGTACTACAAAAATGAGCTAAACACGCAACAAAAAAAAGGCCCAGAGCGGCAGACTTTGTTCAAATTCTATGGAAATCATTGCAAGTTATCTGTTATCCCTTTTGATTTAATTCTATAATAAAAAATATATGTGAAACGGGAAATAATGTGCATTATGTTTCAAATTAATTCAGTCTACAGTCAATAATATACAGCTTTCCTTTGTATTTGGTAATCAAGTGAGTCATCTACAATCACTGCAACAGTATCATTACTAAATCAGTTTTCAGAAAACTGTAAATCACAGAATTGTCTTTGCCAGCAAATCAGATAGCAGTTTGTTTTTACTTCAGATCAGGAGACATCGACTCCCAATTCTCTCCATGCCCCTGCAGCAATAGAAGACTGGTGAATTTCAGTGAAAACCATCTGCCTGTTCTGAACAACAGGGGATAAGAACATGCTGGGGTGTAAGCTCTCAAGATAGCTTGCTTTGGCTTCTGATTCTTTTGCCTTGAACGTTCCTTTTGGCATCCCGTCTTTGGAGATCCTAAACCCACATGCCTTTGGGAGGTCTGAGTTGTTAATCCATTGATATATCAGCTGTTGGTATTTTCTGTTTAAATGTAACATATTATCCAATCCATGGTGACTTTTAAATGTGTTTTCCTACAATAAAGCTCCAGTGTCAGAACCTTGAATGAGTATCCTTTATACTGAGTGGGATGCCCAGCAGAGCTTAGCCTCAACCAGGTTATACAAATGACACACTTCTATTTGAGCACTGCCCCCTTAAGCCAAGGGCAGTTTAAAGTAGAGAAAAAACAGTAGTGGAGGTATGAACATCTCCCTGGGTATTTGATTTCCCAGGCAGATGTCGGACCCCAGCTGCTAACACAAGATAATTTGTATGTTTGTGGAGAGAGCTCCCATTTGGCTCTTCTCTTGATGGTTATGTCTTCCTTTTGTCAATCAGTCAGCTTCATTGTTAAGTATGTTTTACCATCTCACTCAGCCCAATGCCCTTTCTGCCCCTGACTATATGAGCCCAACATTTCAAAATATCTTCTCAGACTAAAGATCAAGTCACATATTTCCTTTCAAATACCGGCACCATATACAGTAGGGGGGTTCTCTTCACATATTGTGCTTTACAATTCCAACGTAATTTGCTTTGCAAACTGCATAACAAAGGCAGACTGGTGCACTTAGACGTAAACTAAGATACACTGCTGTAAAGTTCATCAGATCTCTTCCCAATCTTCAGTCAAAATGCTGTGATAAAAAATATGAAGAATATATAAAACAAATATTAACTTTCATAACATGGACCAAACAAATACAATCACAAACTCAGTTGTGGACAGACTGAAAACAATAGTGATTACTTTACTCTTCATGTTTTAACGATTTATCAGCTTCCTAGTCCCATCCATATTGCCCACACTGAAGACACAATTGTACTCTCACAGAAATCAAAATCACCAAGATCATTTCTATTGATCATGCCATGTTTAGAACTCAGTCAGGGTTTCAACATCCTCACAGAGGTTACTTGACCTGAAATTTTAACCGTTGTCAGATAATCTTCGAGCGCATAAAGGAGAAACGTTAGTAGATATGATGTTGTGTTTCCTGGAATAAAAGGGTTAAAGTAACATCAAATTCAGTATTTTGGAATAGGAGTATTATGTAATTTTTCTGTATATCCACATAAACACACAAATATATGTATGTGTTTGTGTGGGTGGGTGAGTGTCTAAATTCAAATATAGCAGCTTTGTTTTAATTTGAAGTACTGCACTGGGGAAGAACACAAGCTAAAAATGTTATTTGGAGTCATGATTACGAGCAACAAATAAAGAGGCAGAATTTGGGTGACAAATTCTACTTTCGTGACAGAATGGAAGTATCTGTTTAAAAAAACATCATGTATTAACGCAAACCTTTGACCTCATCAAAACCTTATGATTGAATTGGCTGAGCTTTGCTCTGTACATTCTTTTTCAAGTTCTGCATTAACATAGTAACACTAGCATTAAATGGTCCTAAAGCAGTTTTTAGATTAGGTCAGTAACCCTTTTTTCTTCTGTGGTCAGGATGGGAAGTTAGCAGCACCTACTGCTTATTTAGCTAAGTTATCCCAGAAAAACCACAGCAAAGCAGTGGATGGAAAATGCGCATAAATTAGCATTTTATTTCGCAGACTTAAAAAATTATGTTAAAAAGTGTGCTAAATTCAGATAAGAATATAACTTAGGTCACCATACGGCACCATCGCAACACAATGACATTATTACTTTTCAAGATATGAGTACCAGTGATGCGCACACAGTAGCTACACCTGGGCTTTACACTGCAGCCAGTTCATGTGAAGCTAATGTCATCATCTTTGAAAAAAGAAAACAGTAGAGAAAGGATACAGTAAAAGAGATTAGTTCTACACCTGACCATGGGGGAGAAAATGTAGAATTATCTGCTACAGGAGACACATGTCAGAGTCACATAGGTCTATACTGACCTTACCTCTCCCTACTTTTGCTGAAGGCTTTAAATTCTCCCCTCCCAAGTTCAGAGTCGATTTGTTATCAAATCAAGCGTCGGGCGTCTGATTCATTGCTATTCAGCACTCTGGCTGATTTATATGCAGAATGTAAAACAGATGCCTTACGCGATACATATTTATGGTGAGCCCTGCTCTCATAAGATTTATTATAGGTTCTTTCATCGGGGTGTGCATGAGCTGTGCTATGATGACTTGTATTTCCTCTCAGCTGCCAATGCCAAACTCATTAAAAAGAGGTGTGACTATTAATATACATTGTAATACTGACAGCACCTAATTTATAACCCAAGTAGATGTTTGGGTCTTCTTTCTACCCCATCATTGTTGGAGTGGGGGTAGTTATCTATTTGTGTCCTCACATGTGTGCAAAAATGCATGTGCTTTTAGAGTCCATGGTGGCATGTCTGTATAGTCCATATGTCATGCAAATACAGAAAGACTCTTTCTTTTTCTTCTTTTTGTCTTATTATATCTAATATTGATTTATTGAGTCTAGTCCCTTGACCCTTATATGCTTAGAGCAATATAAAGACCATATCATCAGAAGGTTCTGTATGCAAGCACATACAATGTAAAATAAAGCACAGACGTGTAATTATTTGTTTCTACATCTCCAATGCTGTAGTGTTTATTTATTGGAATGATCAGGATAAACTAAATATAACTTCAGTCTTGCAATTCTATTTCTTTCTTTTGCAAAAAAAACAAAAACAAAAAAAACAACTCAGCTTAATTTCCATGTAGGTTGCACTTGAATGCAATACAGTGCTTTTCAAATAAAAAGCAAAACATCAAATATCTTAATAAATTTAAAAGATCAAATGTTATAAATGATTAAGTTGGTTTGCAAAAAATTAAGAAAATATTGGAATTTAAAATCTTACAAATAGTAAAGTTAAGAAAATGCTTAATTATGAAGTTTACAAAACAGGTATGTTGTTACAAGTCTAGTTGTGTAAAAGTGTCGGCGTCTCACACATGGCAAGAATACGCCCGCACCGAATCAAAGAAATGAAGGAAGACAGTTTAACAAGAATTAAAAGCACAAGGTTCACTGTTACTGTACTTATTTTAGAAATAATAACAAAACATCAAGAATAGAAAGAATCTGCAGAACACAGAGCAAATTACCAATCTCGGTTCATAATCCTCCCTCACACTGACATTAACCATCACAATGTTGATGTTAATGGCTTAAGACATCAGTGACTGGCACTGTGGAGATTTTAAAGCAGTAGGGCGCTGGAAACACACTGTGCTGACCAATAATAACATAATGATTAATGCTTCTGTTCAGTTATGTAATGTGAAGTGTAAATGCTATGAATTCCCTGCAATGAGTAAGAATGAGTCTAGAATTATGAGGTTTATGTACTCTAAGCAAGTTCTAAGAACCCTGGGTCCTACCTTGTAGCTTCCCCTCATAAAACGTCAGCACTAATGAGGCTTTGGACAGAGGTAGCCAGAGGTGAAAAGAGGAAAAGCTCGTTCTTTTTTTGTTGATGAGATCATGGCAGTGTTAAAGCAGACTGAAACCACTTAAGATCCCTGGACGAAATCTGGAGTTTATGAAAAAAAAAAAAACTCCACTCACGATGACAATGTGCCCCTGCTAGTAAACACTCCGAGATGGATCAACAGAACTGTGAAAAAAAAGACGGAAAAAAAAATTCTAATCTATATCTTTTAGGATAAACAGCACAATTGACTGAATTGTAAAATAAAGTTCTCAGTAATATATATTTGCTGTTTGATGCTTATTAAACACAAATATGCTCTGCACAGTCACCACTGTTTCAGACGGACAGTTATTACTGTAGTACAACATGCACTGTATTATTTTGGTCAAACAGACAGCTTGATTTGATGGCACAAAGGAGGAAAGCAGAGGGCAAGACATGACTGAGGACAATCAGAATGGTGGAATGGTGCTTGGTTCAATTAAAGTTTTTTTTTTTAAAACATTAAACATTTCTTTTAGATAAAGGGAAAGTATTCCGTACTCAAATAATCACTTTATCATGAATGATCAATGGAATAAACCATTGTTTTTTGCAGCTCTACTGATATAAAACTCCTCCCACCAATAAGTGACTATCCTAAACACTCAGAATTCACAACTGAAAAATCCAAGAGGAAGAAATCCATGCTGGAATAGATTTTATATAGCAGCACACACCTACATGACGTGAAAGCAGTATGCTGTTCTATTAATCTGAGTACATGCAGATAAATCTAGATTTCCATCATTCTCAGATTGGCTTTGCAAACATAATCAAGTTTCTGAGCCTGTTTAAAAGAAATTAAATAATTGCAGTGTTTCCATTACTGGATAAAGCTTCATATTTTGATTAAAGATTCGCTCAATGAAGAAGACCGACTTTACTCATGCAGTTCAGTTTTTATTTTGAGATCGATGACCTATTTTCCATGCTCCAACTTGGGTTTCAGTTTTGGTGTGGGTTCACTTTGCTTTGGAGTTTATCCTTTAGGAGATCATTTTCTCTCGTGTGACATCTAGTGATTATCTAAGGTCGCACGTAGAATGTAAAAATTGATTGTAGTACAGCCTTATCTATAAAATCTCCAGAGCATGAAATTCAACACGTGTGTAGCATTGTATGAAAGACTGACACCTGATATACTTATGTGAAGCCCTGGTGGTTTGAAATGGGGTTTTTTTATAGCTAAAACAGAGGTAAATCTGCTGTTGTGACAAATGAAAATAGCCTCCCAACTCATTAACCTTTCATTTGATACTTTTTTTTATGTCAATAAATCAATACATTAAAACACCAGTCAAATATTATGTGTTACTGCAATAGCAAAACAGCTTTAACATGTTGGGTTACAGACATGAGATTTCTGGAGCTGTCTTCTGCTGTGCAGCACCAGGCTATTGGCAACTATTCCTGTGGGTCCACCATCCATGTGTTGTGAGGTGGCGGCATCTGAGGATCAGGCTTGTTGCGAAGCACCCTGCTGATGCTCAATTGAATTGGAATCTGGGGAGTTCGGGGACTGGTTCAATGCCATTTCCAAGGGACATTGTCCTGCTTTCAAGGGCTGCAGTAATGGTTCACATTTATCTAGGTTATAAAAAGCATTTTATTTTCATGTTGATTCACACCAGCACCGCTTAATATTATATATCTAGACTATATATACTCTCTCAGGAAACATACATAAATAAACCTACCAGTGAGGGCCAATGTGGATGTGCACAGGCTTACCCAAGATCCCTGTAAGGAAGCAACCTTTTTACTGGAAAGACCACCACTCCACCAACTGCACCATGGCTCCACCAAAGCACCAGGCAGTTTTGGTTTAGATTTAAACTATTAAAAAAGTCAGGTGGGGACCAATCGGATGGATATTACCTACATATGAAATAATGCTGCACATTTGTGGGATATCTATTTATTTTATGTTCCACTCTGTCAGTGGCTAACAATATCCTACAACTGAATTGTGAACTGGTACAGCAACCAGAAAGAAAGAAATCCAAAGAAAAATGCTCATGCATTTCTTTGTGTATGAACAAAGTAGGAATGCAAAAAAAAAACACTCGTTATAATAGTTACCTTTTCAGTCATAAACAGTGTTAATGACAACTCTATTGTTTAAAGAACAAAAGAGAATGATCTCTTGGGTAATAATTTCTTTTTTTTATTTACAATTTGCTCTGATTTGCTCTGAAAAAAAAGTCCTAACTTGTGACGTCTCAATTAATTGTTATCTAAATCATTATATATTTACAATCAGATAGTTAGTTGGTTGTATTTCTGCTTGGTTCTCCTATAAACATGCATAAGCTCACGTTTTAAGTAAAAATTCTGAACTGCCCCTTTTCAAACACATGAGCGTAACCATGTATAAAGTGTGTTGTGCGCTTGTAGACAATCAGGCAAGCACTAGCATTTCACCAGGTGAGACGACACAAACTACAGTTGGAGATGGTAAAACGATTTTGTGCTTTTATCCTTTGATGTACAAAATGCATCCCTTCCATCTATTCCCATTTCAGGCTCTGTGTTTCTCGCTCAGCCCACACTTGAGGTGCTTTTATGTTACACGACCACTCGAATTTGAGCCCGGAGGGACTCTGTGAGTCCCTGAGCGAGAAAGCCCCCCAAAATCTATAGACCAGATGTATGATGTTATATGGTCAAACTGGCAAACACAAAAGGTCTAAAAACAAAAGCCATGAATTAAGCGAAGGGCTTTCAACAGAGTGTTTTCAAAACAGCCCAACTGAGAGCTCTGATGCCTTCTCACTCCAGCCTTGCTCTTAGCCTCGCCCCAGCCCTCCTCTCTCCCTCCCTCACCGTCTCCCCCCTTCCTTCGTCTCCTCCCCTCTGTCTTTTTCTCTTTCTCTGCCACCCCCCAAGACTAAATGCCTAAAAAGAAAAGAAAGGACACCATTTTTGCTAATTAGTTGAGGACTTAACAGGCGCAGGATATTCTGCCTTAGTATTTCATCTGCTGTCCACGGGCTGTCGACCGTCCTGTGAAGTTGAGCCTGTGTGGTTAAAAATGGAAGAAAGGAGTGGGTAGGCACACACAAATGCCTCAGTGGAGTTCCTGAACAGGCCTCCAGTGGGGGTTGAGCTCAAAATGGGGGACAATCATTAGTATTTAACATTTGAAAATAAAGTAGCCCCAAATTAGAAGTGTTAATGGCTGCGCACAGCACCCCAGAACGTGAAACTACTTTGAAAAACATTCAGCATACAAAATACACAATAGCGTCACATCGTATCTACTCCACAAACTCACATGCAGTGAATCTATGTTTCAGCCATCCAAGTCATGACTAGTATGTGAAACTTAAATTAAATCTTTAAAAAAGTGCATAGGAGATGGGGGGAAAAAGCTAAGTTCAACACATTTGTTTAGTCTACATTACACAAAAGCACCGGATCACTCACAAGGTTATTCTTAAATGCTTATTCCTAATAACAATTATCTGTGCGACAGTACGGCTGCCCATCCGTACTGTCATAGAGTCGGCAGAGGGAGGACAACCGGCGTGGCAAACCCAATTGTCTCAGTTTCGAGAAGCACAACAAAGTGGAAAATTAACAGAGTGGAAACTTAATAAATAGTTTTTTTCACTGCAACACGACTCAGGGTAATTCCCGCAGGAAGGGAAAGGCCAAGAGCACTGGAATGGCAATGAGACTCCTCTGCTGTGTTAAGACAGGAAGTGAGGGCCGAGGAGATGGAATCTGAGAGTCAGAGTTCAGCAATCACTGTTAAAAAAGGGCAGAGTGTCTCTGGCTCGTTGCAGCCACTCAGCATTTCAGCTTTAAAAGGAATGCTAAATTGCTATCTCTTCCCCAAGTCAGATAAAACATCTGCTGTAGGTATAGGTGTCCGCAAACACTTGCACGAAGATCTCTCCGGGGTAGCTATAACACATGTTACTTGGACCAGGATAAAGTGGTACAGGCAACTGACATTCCAAGCTACTTCTCTCAAATGGGTGTATTTATCAGAGATGTAAGACACACATCCTATTAAACCAAGGGCACCAGAGAAATTCCTCACATGATCACCGCAGCCCCATAACTGTCGGGGACAAAAATGGAGGCTGCGTCGTATGTCAGTTATATGGAGCAATAACCAACTTAAAGAAGTGTGGTAATAGAGCCATTTACCTGATCCTGAAAAAAGAGGCAGGCCCAACCCCCAGCACCTCTTTACTGCTCTCCTACACTCACATTTAAAATGACAGTTTTTACCTCTTTAAACTGGTCTCTCAGCACATCATTTGTGCTTACATTAAAGCACCATTAAACAAAGACGAACACAAACAAAAAAACATAAATATGTGGAATATTCTAAAATGCATGATGAAAAGAGTCAAGCAAAAATAAAACATTATTCTTTCATTTTGCCAGTTAATTAGGTCCTAATTTAAATATTGATGTGCTGCATGGTGACCAAACAACAGTGGATGAATGCTGAGAGGGAATAAAAACCTGAAGCTTTCTACGGTATTTTCAATCCTTTCAGTGCACCTAATATGTATGTGCAACTTAACTACACAGTTTTTTACTGATGATAAACCAGCAGGAAAAAGTGGTGATGGCTTGTTTGTCTATACACAAACCATCACGCCACTTCAGATTAATGTACCACAGAGTGTGATATGTGCAAGGTTAACTAAATTTAGTGAGATGTTTTCCAACCACTGACATTGCTGGTTGTCATGGCATATTACCAGCATGTGAATCAATGTTTTGTTGTTCGTGTTGAGGTTTGTCTCGTTATTGTTGTTGTCATTGTGGCAGCTGTTCTTGTCACACACATATCGCTCTGCACATTGACTCGTGTTATCCAAACTGCTGAAGGCTGCTGATGCAGGGAGGTGAACACACACTAGCTTAACTCATTATGCTTCTTTCTTTCCTTGACAGGCAGCACAGAAGCGCTGAGTAATCTGAGTGCCAGGGTGTACAGCAGCGGCGGGCAAAGATTGCTAAAAAAGCGGGACAGAAACAGAGTGAATATGACTGCTGCTTCCAGTCCTGACAGTCTTCAGCAGGAAAGCCCTATGAAAGGAATTAGTTTGTGCACATGAGCAGAATGAATAAATATGAGAAGAAGAAAATAAAAACTAAGAAAATCTTATCGCTAATATTTTGTATCGGAGCCAAATGCCACACAGCACAATTTCCCAACAGTTAAGGCTGGCTGGAAGTGTTTAAACGAGCTTGTTGTTCAGCAGCCAGGCAGGATAATGCTCTGAAATCCTCTGAACCAGGAACAGCGGGGGCCACTTGAGGCAGGGCAATTGGGCAGACTGTGAAACAGGTCTCCACCAGAAATGTGTTTATTTATGTAATCATGCAAGAAATATCTATTCTGTTGCTTGTGAAGGCGTTTAAGATGGGAACACCGAGCTCTGCTGTCCTCTGATTGTGGATCAAAATAACAGTATAACTGCTCCCCCTGGTGTGCTTATCACTGCATTGGCTGGGAGAATAATCTGTGGCGTAATTAGCATGCACCCTTAGGTCAGAGTACTAACTAAGTAGGAGTGTATTATCACATAATGCACTGGATCAATAGCCTTACATTTACCTCTTTTGGTAGACAGAATATATGTCACAATATCCCAATTTTGCGCAGAATGTCGAAAACTAATTAAATTCACAGCATTTACCAGTCATTTTCAAATCTGATAAAACCCTAAATGTGTCACAGTTGTAGTTTCTTAACTCAGGTTTTAAAACATAAGTATAAAACCTTGATGTTGGAGAACTGAAATTTTAATTTTTAAGAAATGGGGGGGAAAAAACTGCCTTCCACAGTAACTGAACATACGAGCGAACTACAGTGGAGACAAAAAGTGCTCTTCATAATTCAGTAAGCTCATAAATCACAGTAGGTTAATCCTCCACAAAACCTCTTCAACATCCTTTAAGTGTTAAATCATCACTTTGTTGGGAGAACTTAAGAAAAGACATTAGAGGCAAGCAGGAGGGATAGTGCTGTGTTTTTCTTTAAGAATGAAGTCTGGGTGTGTGTGGATCCAGCCCGTCAGTCAAATATGCTGCCATGCAAGGGATTAGAGGTCTGTTAAGCACTAGGTCTTGACCTGCAGGCCTTGGAGCCTGCCTGTAACCTGACCCAATACCAGGTGTATGCCTGTGGGTCAAAGGGCTGGCAAAGCATGCAACAAAAGACAGCTCCTCAATAAAACCCTCAGTGCTCCAATTAACCATTTTAAACCTTGTTTTCAAGCCCTCAAATGGCTCCTGCAGTGTACATGCATAAGTTGTGGTCCATGGCAAGAAGCCTCATATTACCTTAATTGCAGAAGCCTACATGAATGTCAACTAAATGAAATGTGTGGAGCCTATATCCTGATAGAGAGAATGTTAATGGCATGCTTACTCCCCGCACCCGCCCAGCTTTGCTTTTACTTTCAAAATAATTTACTGCGCCTTTAAAGCACCCCGTCATCTGCAGCCAGAGACCCATAACTGTCATGCAAGTCGATCATTTACCGCACGATCTCCAAAGTGTTACGTGTTAATGGGTGGAAGCTGCAGAAAACATAGGGAAATAACTAACACCTACAGACCCAACAGATCATCTCTGTGGAGAAGAAAACTGTATCATTTCATAACACATTCAAGATTGCAGCTTTTAATCACCCTACCTGCCAAGAGAACTGCCATTTCTCAGGAGCGTGTCAGTGGAGAAGTCTTTAAGTATGGGGCTGAATAACTGAGTTGGATTCCTATTTCACTTTACATTAGTTTTTCTGACACTGGGGAATTTGGAACAGTCTATTTTCTGGTGACAAGGTTAATGTAACACATTATAAACCCCCTTATACTTACTGCCCATTTTTGGTCATAAAGGATGTCTGATTTTTATGTCTAATTACAGAAACTGAGCATTTGAAGATTAAAATACAATATTCCCATAAGCGTGGGCACACATTTCCAATCTTTACTATTTCCAAACACGCGCATGATGAGAATATTCTTTTGGAAACGTAACATAACAAAAACACCTTGGAAACTATAGTCCTCATTATTTCAATATTTATTAGGCATTCCAGACTGGGCTGACCTACTGGCTGAAATTGACTACACTTGAACAAGTCTATGACCGGCTGGCCTCAAAGAGTTATTAATTGTTCCAGCATGCCCTTGCACAATGTGTTTGGATAGGTGTTTCTTGTAGCTAACAAAAAAGCCTTTGTATTGCTTCACTTTAGTCTGTGACTCAATTAGGGAAGGAAATGAGAGTAAATACAAAAAGCTATTGTCTTTCTTCAAGTTCAAGCTCCTGCTGAAGATGTTACATAAGTTTAGAGTATCTTGTCTGCAATATGCATTACCATATTTATCTGCAGTGGTGTGAAGGATCAGATAGTGGGACAGAGTGCAACACTGGGGATAATAGAAGCGGCTGAAACGCTGACAGCGCAACACAACTTTGTGCTATGTTCAGGTTGTTGTTTTGTCTATAAGGCAGATTACTGGTCAATTTAAAGATTTAAAAGTACTTTCCATTAAGTGAAATTTAATAAGTTCAGTAAAAGCTTGTGGGCACATTTTAAAAGAAAAAATAACACCACGTTAAAATCTTGAAGAGAACCCGTTTTAAATCACATTCCATCTTCATCGCAAAAAATGGTCAGACAATTGTGAAAAGTACCCCTTATAAGCCAAAAGCTAAAAACATCCATCACTCAATTAAAATAAATACAGGGATTCCATCTGATGATCTGAAACACGAAACCATGGAATTTCTACTGGCAAAGAGGTTATTACCGTTTAGCAACAATAACAACCCAATAATCTGCCAGCCTGCTTTAATCTTAAACCTACAAAATCTGCGTAAATAAGATTATATGATTATTTTCATGATACTAAACATTTCAAAACATCATAAATCAATGACGGCATATGTGTCTTAGTCAGAGTGACTCCGTCAGGGTGAAAATACTTGACAACACCAGAAAAATCCACAAAAGATGCACGGCTTTTGGACTGTTTCTTTAGTAAGTCTGTGTTGATAGTCTCCTTTGTCTCTGTTTCACCTCTGTGTGTCCCTTCCTGCTCAGCTCCTCTCATTCACTACACTAGCCATGGAAAGGGGATTCCTACTGAGGCAAATTCCAACATGCACTTGCCAAATGACCCATGACCATGGGCAGACAAGGTTACCAGTCCTGATTTTTACAACCACCCTTGCCTTCATGCTCATCTCTGTGTCTCCCTCCCTGAAATAGTAAGTAAGATACCATTGTAATGAAAAGCGCAGAGCTGAGAGCCTCAGACAAACCTGCTGTTCTGATGCCCTGCAGGCTCTAGCTGACACAAACATCAAGACAATGACAGCAAAGTATGAGAGGTGAACAAAACCCCAAAGGATGTTGGAGGGATCGGAGGGCAAAAGGTGACAGAGCACGAGAATCCGCTCTCTAAATGAAATTGGTGTAACCTAGCACTTTTATGGGTTTCTCACCTTTGTATGAAGCTACTGTGAGGTCACCTCTCCACATAGGTTTACATTAGAAATGTTGCTGTAATTAAAAACTCCTCTCTTCAGAATAAACTCCTCTTTATGTTCTTACTTTAAATTGAGCGTTCATTGCATATTGATGCACAGCTTAGGTACCATACAATGGCACACACAAGGCTAACAGTGAATGGGCCCCTACGTCCTCGGTGATGGACTGGAGGAGGGTTTGAATGTGCTGACAAATGCTCAGGCGCAGTGGCAGTACTGCTTCCAAATAGGGGAGATTCCTTTCAAACAGAAACCATGGGTTAATATAATCATTCAGCTCAATGTCAATTCAAAATGTGAATCCAGCACAAATCATAATTCAGTTTCTTTGGTGCCCATGGAACCATTTTGTTTTTCTATTTATTCATTTTTATATAATTAGTTTCTGGCACATAGTATAACTTTGAATAAAATGTAAATATGTAGGATGATTTATCTCAACATATCTAGTCTTTTACATACTTTCCTCAATAAGCTATAAAGAGATTATTTCTATCATGCAGTAATTATTGTGAGTACATTTCATACCATTCACACCTCATACAACATGCAGATCTGTATTTCTCTTTAAAACCCGCAGGACATTTGCTTATGTGAGGACACATGAACTGTGATTTTGTTAGATAAAATGGCATGGCCACTATAGAACTTGAAGGTTTTAACTTCTGAAATGGTTCTTTTTTAATGTTAATGTTTTTTTCAGAGTGAGAAATAGATGTTTTTTAAGACACATTTTCAACTTTTCTCAGGTTTTACACTGTTTGTTTTTTTTACATTGGAATGAGTTAAGGAAGTCATGATGTTTCTCTTTCGTAAACCAAAAATAATTTTCTAACAGGTGAATTAATACCTAATAACAAAATAGTGTTCAATTATCGTCAAGATACAAGATGTGTCCCTAGTTCAAGATCTTAAGGTTAGTACTATGAGGTCAGTTAAGGGAGTGGATAAATGTAACCCACCTGAAATTAGATTTGCACTGCACCCTTCACTCAGCTGACTTGTCAGCACACAGATTTTGCCTATTTAAACTGTCAAACATCTGTTTTCTGAATGACTGAGACTGTATTCTTTTGTGTTATCTTCCTTTTCATGTACATAAACACTGAGCTCAAGATAGTGTCACAAAAACTGAGGACTAAGTTTTCAGACAGCTGTGAGGTCAAAGCTAAGCTTCAGAAACGCCTACTGAAAGTCAAAGGCAGATCTTGCTCATAGATTGGTATAAAGCCCCATTAGGTAAGCCCAATCAGGAATGTAGCTTTGTGCTTCAGAAGATCTTTGTTGGAATATGAAAACTCAATAAGTTATCTTTTTATCTAAAATCTTTTCATGACTAAAATGTGAATGATACTAATGTGACATGGAACCTGCATGCACAGACCTTAATTGGGAAAAGCCTGTCCTCCACGCAAAAACATCAGCCGTTGTCATTTGGTCATGCTGGCTACTTACTTTCCTTCATTGCCATTCAGAATACACACCACAGGTGCACAGGTGAACCGTAATTTTGTTGCAAAAGCCTCAGACAGCACCGCCTACTGCACAGCACTTCTAATTAAAGACGTTTTAAAAGCAGACAATAAACAAGGGAAACAGAAAAGTTCATAAAGAATACGAGACCTGACAGTAAACGGAGGGCAGTAAAGTGATGGAGAACTCACAGGATGACTAAAGCAGGATTATTTCACTGCCTAATCCTGTCCTTTGCAACCTTTTATGGAAATGAGAGCAGCTGCACGTGAAGCGTCAAAAGAGTATCCTTCAATGGGTTGGTCAGGCAGTAAAAAAGATAATATTTTCATCCTAAATATGATCATTTCTTACCATAACCATCATTTTGTTGCGTAACTGCAACCAAGGAATACTAATGCCTATCCTCAACAAAGCAGAGACAGCGTTTAAATCACAAAAAGATGTTGTGTATATTTGCAACCAAGGCAACAGCATTCAAGAAGGTGACAGTCTTTATAGCAATTTTATCTTGTGTTATTAGTTGTATGTGGTCTCGCTCAATTGTCATAAGCAAGGCTTTAACACACGTCACTCAAAGGTGCTTGTTCAAAGACCAGCGTGTAGCTGGCATCCAAACGCCACCCCAGCCTCAAACTTATAAATGTGCTGTTTATGATTGTTACATCTACTACTAATGTATGTCGACTATCACAATGCCAGGTGTAAAGACATAAACAGTCTTGATCTGGAACTCCAATAGAATCTTAGCCATTATTTGGCACCTCCAACCTATAACCATTTATTCATAGTATTTAATATCTGTCAACCTGCCTGCATCCATACTACTCTGTGCGAAACTCACTGAATACACTTGGCAACGGCCGCACGTGTGATCTTGTCAAATGTGGTGGTCCACTAACCTCCATTGTTTTTGTGTTGTCTTAATTTGTGGATATTTCAAACTTGTATTTTCAAGCTATCGACTGAGGGGTGACTGATACATCTCAGTCTCAGTCACCCCTTCATTATGTCTGGGTTACATTCCTTGTAGGGGATTACCCTTCCATGGTGGTTCCTCTTCTTCCTCCTTTCCCTCACCGGGTTTAGTTTGCCTAAGGCATTCACTTGGAAGTTCATTGCTGGACCATCTTCCCATTGTATCCCTGATTATTGATGTTTGATCCAGGATAGCAGCTCTGTTGTTCATGAGCCTCCAGCCTCCCTCCTTCTTCCTGATATACTGTCTTGGGGAGATGAATTTGGGGTGAAACCCTCCATGCATTGTGAGGAGTTTTGTCTACTTGATATCTGTGATATCCTCCTTTGGGCAGGTTATCATAACAGACAAGTAACTGAAGACTCGCAGGGCATATATGCTAACATTTGGAATTTCTTATTCCTCCTTCCACTAGCTATTCAGGGCATGTCTTTCTCTTTACGGGCAATTGTTAGTGACTGATTTCCTTGTGGCTTCTTCAGTGGCACATTTATAGCTGTTCTGTACATCTGCTATGTTGCTTTCTTGCAGTTTCAGCTCCTTTTGTTTGTGATCATCGTGCTTTTCTTCAATTCCATTTGGCAGCATTATTTTAGTCTGTATGACAATCTGATATTCTCACTGTACATCTAGGTGAGATGGTAGTGAGTTAGTAGCTTCTCAGTCCTGTTGTACAGCTTGATGTCATCTATGTAAGGATGTGGTTGATGATCCACTGACATGTCTATAGCCACTTTTTATGATGATCTCTCCCGAAGGGGAGCGGGCCATCGCAGAAAAGGAGACAGCACATTAGTCCTAGCAAGCTCTACGTTAAAGAGTGCATTTTATTTTAAATTCATCACTAATTTGTCTTCCACTGTCCCATTGAATCATTGGCTAAAGCTTTTCAGAGTCCTGATGGGCTGTTGAGTTTCAAGCATTTAAGTATCAGGGCTTTTTGTAGATAATCCTTCCATGTTACACCAACTGCTCCCACTGGAGTTCCCCTTGATGGGGGTTTTTACATTGCACAGGGGCACTTTTATGCTGGTAGTATGAGGCCATTGCCCTCTTCTTGGATTCTTTCATGAATGTACAACCTCATATTATCATTCTGGGTTGGTCCTATTAATCAACCACAGCTTTATTTGTGCTATTGGGCATTTATGGTTCACAGTTAGTTTCTCTTGCCAGTTACTGTATATCCCATAAATACCTGCTTATGTCCAGCTGCTCATATATTTCTTGCACGGCTCGCACCAACATAGTATCTGGCTCTTCTTTTAGGAGGCCAGGTCCACTAGCAATGAAGCATTGATGTTATGCAAGTCTTCTTCTTTCCGTATGTTCTTCCAGTATTATTTTGTTTCAGCCATATGTGATTCCATTCACATCTTATTACCCCACCACTGAGAGTACACTTCGCACGGTTCAGTGGAAAACATTCTTTTTAAACTCCTCTGGCTTCTGCTCCTCTAATGTGCAGTAGCCTTTGTGAGTCTGTTTGGACGTTTTTAGCACCTCAGTTGTGCATAAACCTAACCAACTAAACCCTAATTTACACACATATTTTTATAATATAAT
The DNA here is from genome assembly GCA_907169785.1 of Menidia menidia. Classification (NCBI taxonomy): domain Eukaryota; kingdom Metazoa; phylum Chordata; class Actinopteri; order Atheriniformes; family Atherinopsidae; genus Menidia; species Menidia menidia. The sequence goes on along the minus strand of CAJRST010022223.1, from coordinate 9,791,405 downwards.
GTTACACGGTAACAAACTGAATAATCATTCACTTTTCAGGCTGACAAAAGTAATATAAATGCTAACATGTCTTCATTACTATCAATTCCCAGTTTAAAGGGTATAAAAAAGGAGGACATTTGATATGTGGATGTTTTCTTTTTCATGCAGGAAGGGTTTGAAATCTGGAAACAGAATTACATTTTCTAAATATATTTGAGGAATAAAATGTATTTCCTGACTTTGTTTGCAATGAGCAACATACCTGCAACATGTTGCCCATCTGCATCATGTCCACAATTCCTGCTGCATTTCTAAAGTCTTGATCTGCAAGTTATAGGGGAGGCATTTGGGGTAGATTCTGGCTAAAGGAGGTGGAGGTCAGGAAAATGTGTAATTATGCTGAAGCAGCAACAGCACTTCACTTAAGGTTATTAAAAGATAGTGGTTCCAGCCAGTGTTTCTTGCGCTTGAAGGCAGCGTCAACTTTTTTCAGAATCTAATCAAGTGGACAATCTTAACCTTTACTGAGGGATTTAAGTGTTGAGCACAAGCATAAAGAAGATAATTAATGAGTCAGTTGTCACCTCATTCGCAAACCTACTAATGTCACTTGAAGGCACGAGGGTCAATATTACATGCTCGGTCACTGCTGAGTCATCAGAGGAATTCTTCACAAACCAGTAACCTAATTTCATGGCAGATTTTCACCAAGGGGTACAAATGTTTGGACAATATAAAGTGAAGCAGCAGGGGACCGTTCAGCTAGATTAAGACTGCTCATCAGTTTATCATTCATCAGACAGCAGGTGATTGAATACCCAAGAAAAAAGGGGAAAGAAAACATCTCATATTTTCAACAGTCGTTTCTTCCTTTGTACTTTAGGATTAACGATAGGGCTGAGAGGACCTGTTAAGTTTAAAGCCTCAGAGGAGAGTGGGGTGAAAAAAAGCCAGATCAGAGCAGAGATGCCATTAGAGAATGTCATAAATCAAGACTCCTTATGGAGGGGGAACGCACTCATAGACCATCTGGACGTTCCAACCCTAACATTTATTTTGAGTTGCCTCTGTTAAGAATAAGCCTTTAAGGACAGACCATTTCCATAGGTCAGTTTAGTTCCTCTCGCCTTTGTAAAAGATAAATAAAGAGAAGAAGCATTTGAAAATAAAAAAAGAGTATGCAAAAGAATAGTCAACATTATGGCAGGTAAGTGATCCAGTGATTGCCAATAAAGTCTTTGTGAGATCTGTTCAACATTATCTCCATGTTAGAGTCAAGCTGACACCCAGTCTTCTCAGAAAGATAAGTGTAATTCTCTCTGAGGCCTTCACAGGCCTGCCAACTTCCTGCAGACACCTCTTCCTTTCTGTGCTTCCTGATGTTATGATAATCCTGGACCCAGTGTGGACCTTTGTGGCTCATGGCCTCGCCTTCCGCTAGCACACGTGTGCGTCACATTATCTGTTGAGAGGCCAGACACTGCATCCTGTCAGGTGGGGGAGGGGTTGTGCAGTAATGCCGGTAACAGGAAAAGGAAGAGAACAACACCAGCATTGGGTGAGAGAATGGGAGGCACCACATAAAACATCTATCAAATATTTTATTCAATCATTGCTTAATGACTGTTGCATTTTCAAAAGTCAAAAAGCAAATAAAAAACTTTTGCCCTGACTCAACAAGTGTTGAACAGAGTCAAATAAGTCACATTTCACAAGCTGTTAGCGTCATAGTCAGGTTTGCTACCCAAAAATGAAGGAAAAACATATGTGTGTGACAGCTGGGATAGACTCCAGCCCCCCACAACCACCACCTCTACCCTAAAAGGAAAAATCACAAAAGAAAATGGATGGGCTGATGGATGGATCATGTGTGTGCGCGCGTGTGATCGCTCATGTGCATACGTTGGCCCACCACTTGGCTGTAAAGTGAGTGAAAGTCATAAGCCTGGTCTGGCTCTAAACACTCAGCTTGGCTTAGAGCTCTTATTTCAATGGATGCCTATGTAGAGTTTGACTTTGAAGGCTTTGATCCAGAGGCAAGGCTGTGGCATTTGACTTCTACCTTAAAAAAAAGCAATGTGTCAGACCTCTCAGGTCACTGGGATCACTTATCGCAGCTGAAAATAACCAGTGGCAAGCCACGATTTGGTGAATCTAAAAGAGGGCTGACATTAGCAGGTGCCCTGAGGTAGAATATAGACAGCTACAGAGCAGGTCACTGACCTTGGACCACAGAGAACTTCTTTTTCTTTCTTTTTTTTCCCTTTTTTTCAAACCCGAAGGCCCGGTTTCACCTAGCAGAGAGGTTGTTCAGAAAAAAGCTGGTGTGTTCATAATGATACAAAGTGGGTAATCAACAAGTTCCATGGGAGAGTTGCATAGGCATTGAATAATTGAGAGAGCTAAAGTTTTGCATGATAAAACAACAAAAATATATGTGATGTTTTATGTTCAATGTGATTTCCAACAATTCTCATTCAACATAATTTTTAACTCAACATGAAGACATTCTTCACTATCACATCTAATAATTGCATCAAATACAAAAGATTAATTAAACTTGATGTTTACACTGTTTCTGCAGGGGCTAAAGGAAAACAACCAGTTTCCATAAGAGAAATATTTGCAAATACAATTTTCTTTGGGCTTGTTTTGGCACAAAATTTTAAAAGCAACTATCTGAAATATTAAATAAATTCCTTTAATTACGCTCACACTTTCATACAAATTCCATCTGATCATCTTGACAAAAACAACATGTCATACTCACAGAATGTAGTCTCCACAATCTAAAACTTAACAACCATTGCTCTTATATTTCACTGTGAAGAATAGCATCTCTGGTGGTCTTTGCGCCATAATATGTCGGATGGATCGCATAGCAGTGCTGAGGTAACTCATACAGCTCAGCTCCAGTGAGGCACTGATCCTTGTGTGACACCAGCAGGTGCTCTTCATTATTTTGTGAGAACTTGCCTGGTTTAAAACTCCTCAGCTCACTATTCTGAAAAAATGTTGTCAGCTTAATTCTATTTTCATCAAAAATATGTGCAATCTAAGTGTCTCTGAATAGTCTAGCCTCACGCCAGGCTCATCACGCACTGACCGTTTTAGGCGGTCGAAAATATGGGGTTTGTGAAGTGAACTACTTGACATTAATCCATTATTTTAGAACTGAACATAACAGAAAAGCACGAAAAGATAAAACAAAAAGTGGTGTGTTAGTTACCTGTGGCTGGTAGATGTAATCTTAGCAGCCTCACAGCACAAATTTTGATAAGATATCGCCACAATTTGTATTCAATTTTTACATTAATTGTTCAGCTGTTCTAACTGACCTGATAAAAATAAACATCTAAATGGAATCAGGCCACTGCATTCCATATTTCTCAGCATATAAATCATTCCTCATAAACAGATATCAGTCTAATTCTGGCTTACTCTCGCACAGAATTAAGAGAATTAAGTGTTCCTAACAATGACTTTAACTGAATGTACCATTAATCTCAAGATAGAAAACAACTCAGTCTTAACAGAACAGGGAAAAGTCCTCAAATTCACCATTTTCTGTTTATCAAAAAAATAATTAGCATAACACATTTCATTGAATATTCAGCACCTTTCACTTCAATCACAGGCATCATGATCCATTTAGAGCCCACGATACTCACAGGGAACAATGTTCAAGGTTTTACATTGGAAGTTCATCTATGTATTGTTGACACAACAGAAAAACTATGATAAACATTAAACTAGTCGTGCAAAAATGTTTAAGTTAAAAGAAAAAGCTACTCTGAAGTTACAAAAAGGCTTTTGTTCCCAACCAGTAATCCAAAGCTTTTGTGCCATAACTGCATGAACATCCATATTGCAAATCAACCTAGCCCTGTCCTAGTTTCTCTGTCCCCTGCTGATAAATGTGTGAAAAGAAAAAAAATCAATGGGCTTCAGTTAAATGCAGCTGTGTTTACAAGTATATCTGACGACATTTAGTCACAAAGGATTAACCCGCAGTTGAGTGGTGGTACATCTTTTAGGATACCGTTGTCATGAATCTATGAGAGTGTCTAAAAAACGACTGGCTCATGTTAATGCAGTTGGAAACTGGAGCTGTGGTGTCCATTAAAATGTGTCAATACAAGCTAGAAAACATTTGTAGATTTCAATGTCAATGATTGAAAGGGACCTTTTGCAAAATTTGAAAATAGTGAATTTGAGTTGTTGAGTTGTTTGATTTGAGTTGAATTCAACTTACATCACATTTAGCTGATAACTAGCTATTTTTATCTACATTATTGTCAATGTATATAGAGTGGGTCTGTCAACAGTTGCAATCTCAATTTAGACATGACAATTTCAAGTTTTGAACACCTTAATAAATCCAGCTAAGGATACTGGTCATAGTGTAAAAATACTTTTCCACCAACAGTATTAATTCTTATAGTCAAATGACTATTTTTGCTTTGAATATTTGTTGGTCCTGTAGAATAAATAATAAAAAAATAATATTTCCTAACAAAAATCACACAGAAAATTATTTATCCTATAGAGACTAACATATGATTTACTTGCTCTTTATTTTATTTATTTTTCAATATAAAATTAAAGAACAAATTTAACGCATAAAATAGTTTGAGTTCATTCAAAGGACCTAATGACCTTTTCTCTTTAGCAAAGCTTAGTCCAAATAGCTTGAGTTGAACATTTTGTATTGTAAGGTGTGATAAACACTGCAGGATTCTAAGGAGGTTTAAGACCTTTAGTCTCACTAATCCTTAAAGCACACAAAGTCCCCAAGTGAGCCTGGTCAAATAAGAATGGTGTCCTCATAATGACACTGGCTTTACAACATTTATCACTCACAGGGGAAAATCTCAAAATTTCATTTGAATTTCTTTTGTTATGAAAAAGACTATACCATTAAACGTTGTGTTAGTAAAGCCAGCTGTTTTGTTCTTCTTTATGACAACTATAGATGTCTATAATGACATTTCACACAGTAAAACATGATGGGAAAATGTATGCAGGTCTCAAAATAAAGTTTTATACAAATTCTGGGTTTTATGTGTGAAAATAGATATATGATGCTTTTTTAACTATCTTTCATCCAACTACTTTACAAGAAATTGTCATAAAAAAATGAAGGGATAATATACTCCATGTGATGTGTTGAGGCGTGTACTATTTTCTTTAAAAAAAGTTTTAATCTAAAAACTCATAAATTGTATCATTTCAAAGGATCCAACAGACGGGTCTAAGTTGCACCAGAGTAGAGAGCAAAAAACAGACAGGGAAAGGAGAGACAGATCAATACAAGTCAGGAAATAAGGTAGAAAAGGTTATTTACTTGACATTGATCTGTTGTAGCGGCAGCAGAGCTTACCCTGTTTCTCTTTTGTTAACCTTTAAGCCCGAGTATACTCACAAATGACAGGGGAGTCAACTAACAGGTGTAATTTATGGATCGACAGAGGTCACAGTACCTCTGTCACTGACTGGTGCTTACATAGTTACAGCCATGAAGAAATATACAACACAAGCAAGGATAATAAGGACAACTTCATTATGCACCACAGATTGACTTTGTAGGAGGCAAGTCATGTCACATCTGCATAAACACTGGCTATTTTTGTCTTTTATGCACATAAAAGCATGGCCTACATGAATGTGCAAAATGTTTAGTTTATGAAGCCTATACATCTCCTGAGTTAACAGACACAAGCTATGTAAACACAAATAAGCATAGAGGCACATTACTCACTTATTCAGTGCTAAATACAAAGAAACTGCATCACAGTCAAAAGAAAGCATGCCGATTTCAAAGTGGAGGCCATTGCGATAATTACGTTTTCGATTCTCAGAGTAATTGCCCTGACAAGAAAAAATCCACTTATGAGCGTATGGTTCAATACTGTTTGACAGAACAAGTGTGTACATGTGTATTTTTGTTTATGCAAGACCGTCACCAACATTTTAGTCAAAACAATGATATTACTAGACCGGTCACCACGGAAAACGGTCTGTAAAGGTATGTTCTTCATTACAATCGCAAAACAGTTAACATGTAACACATGTAGCTAGATAGCCCCATCAATTCTGTAACGGTATGGCCTTAGACATTCACAGGGCATGGATGACTGCCACTCTCTGATGGTGATGTTTAGATTTTGTCACTCATGATGTGATTGCATGGCATTAAATTCAAGCTTATTTATGTTTTGAGTAGAGAGGTTCCTGGTTCCAATTCCCTTGGGACTGGGGACCTTTCTGTGTGGAGTTTGCATGTTCTCCCCATGTCTGTGTGTGTTGCCTACGGGTACTCTCGTTTTTACTCCATGAGATGGCTGACACGGTGAAAGAGGAACTATTTGTTCCTCCATATGCCAGTGCTTGTAATTGTTTTCCAAGGATCCTGCCAAATTTTGCCCTTTGCCAACAAGGGCCACATGTTCCCTCAAAGGAAAGTTTGGCAAGTGACACACCAACAATTTTGTAATTGGGCATCTACATAAAAGAATAGTGACAGCACCTACTAAGCTTTATTTTTAACACGTTTCCACTTGTTCTAAGGATTTGTCCTGTGTTGCAACTTTTGTGTCTGGATTCAAATCATAATAAAGATGAATATATGCGACTTTCTGTCCCAAGAATTCACAATGCGCCAATGCTAGAACTCCTTCTGTGGAGAAAAAAAAAACCCAACTTCATTTGAACATCAGGAAAAAAACCTTCCAAACATTGCATGGGTTAGTAAAAAGGGGTGTGTATTGCAAGTTAAGAAAAGCGCTTCATGATTAATATCACTAGACAATGTAAAACGACGTCCCCCTGTGCCTGTTGTAGCTGTAGATAGCCATTCACCTTTGGGCATGCTGTGCCTAACTTCTGACACCAGCAACTTCACATCTTTCGACTTACACTTTTATGGCATTTTAATTTCAAGACAAAGGATTTTTTCATTTGGCCACACTAACACACTGAAACTTGGCAAGTCCCACTGAGTTTCCAGAGCTGCTAAATAAACATGCATTGGTTGCTCAGGTTCACAACCTTTCCACAAAGCAAAACCATGTGCTCAAATGGAAGCATTCAATGTTGAGGTAAAGGCTGTCTGTTTTTTTTCCTCTTTTTTCTTACACTCCTGAATTTCATTTAGTTAGACAGAAATGTTTGCAAACAGAAAGCAAACGGAAAGCAAATGGAGGCAAACGCTCATGCTAAGCAATGAATGCTCCTGTGGATATATTTACCGCTTTGTCCCAGAGGTCATACAATGAAAAAACAAAAACATGTGTATATGTACACACATATATTCAGGTCCTTTTACAGGTAGATATATGGCCACTTCTGAGAAATCAGTCCATTGTGTCTTCTGGTGACTCATTTTCATGGAGGAAGTAGACCCATGGGGTGAGTTGACCCCGAAGGAGCCAGGAAATTTGTTTTTTTGCTCCCGAACTTGGCTATATCTCACTTTCTAGAGGTGCCTGTCCCACTCACTCACTCTCAAGCACCAAGCCAATCTCCCTTTGTAAATAGAACTATGTTTTATAATTCCCCCTCTCTCTCAGATGACCATATCAATAATGCAGAAGAACCACATCTGTCCAGAACCATGAGATTATTTCTCTGATTCGGGCTGGCAATTATGGTAATAGTTTGGCATACAATCTACTCTAGCAACAATGACCACAGATTACAGCTGTTTTCAGATCAGAGAGACTGCAGACAGACCCATGATTGATTGCTCACCAAGAGACAGAGTCAGGCAGTTCAGCCCCCCCCAACACTCACTTTTGCCTCCAGAAACATTCTTTTATTTCTTATCCCCAGGACATTCAGCTGTATTTAAGAGATCACAGGTATAACTAACACATATAACAAACTTTAAACTCCAATGTTGTCATATTTTGGCTTGTTGAGGGAAATAAAATTCAAACAATGAAATAAATACCCAATGAAATGTAAATACTCAACATAAACCCTATTGCAATAACTAATAAAAGCTAACAGTAATAGAACGTGACATGCAAAAATATGGTATACTGAGATAATGTTTGGCTTTAGCCTAAATGTTAGCTCAACAGCTTGTTTTCATAGTTTTGATTAAATCATGTCCATAATCAGTGATGAACTCACTGCAAAGCTTACGCACAACATAAATGTCCCGGCTTGTACAGTATGTTGCTTAACCCTTTCATGTAAAACGAACTTATGTACTGCGCAACGTTGTTTGCTGGTGAAAACCTAAACATCTTCGATATTCAACAAAGGAGCTCATTATCAATTAATGACACAAAAGCTGTTACACATGTGACTAATGTAAATTTGCATATTTATTAAAAAGGGGACATTTGTGATTAATGGCATCCAACCATATCACTTGAGGACTGGGGGGGGGGAGATGATGGCTCATGTAGCGCTCTGAACAGTAGCCTGACACTTTTTCCTACCACAGTTTCAGAATTGCTGAATATTCAGTGTTAGACATTTGGTATCATGCAGCATCCCATGATACAGACAAATATTAAGTCGTATAAAGCTCAACCCAAGATTATTGCATCAACATACAAATTATTCGACAAGCTATACCCTACAGCTCTAGGCAGAAATACCAAGATGTCAACACTTGGATCAAATAAAATATGAGAAAAATAAAAAGGAAATAAAAAATTGTCTTGACGACAAGGACATTGTCAGATAAGTGGAGAAGGGCAGTCAGAGAGCTATTTAGAGTGACGGTAAATGGCCTTTTTACCATTCCAGCTTACCCTCCCCCCCTCTCCCGTTTAGGGATGGCATTAGAGACTGCAGACTGACATACATTTTTTATAGCTTCATAAAGTCGTCCAATGACCAGGTCACCCTTCTCATAACTAGGGAGCAGAACGCTTGAAAAAAGCCATTCATCACCATGAAAGGGCCTGCTTGTCCAAGCGCCTTCAAACATGCACGCAGTCTGGCAAGAGACGCTCAGCACAAATGCTAACGTACTTCTGCCACTAATGCCAGATGACCTTCTCACATCTATTAGCGGGCTGGCTGACGCAGAGGGCAGACACGAGCCCTCCTTGTCTCCTGCAAAGATTTCAATGACAAGGAATAGAAAATATCATGCATGATAATGGCTGCTGCCACCAACAAAGCAGTCTTCCCCTCGTTTTAAACAATACAAGGTACTGTCAGGTGAATGTGAAATAATCTATGATTAATTATATGCACAAGAAATCTTTGCCTCCAAGAATATTGCTCCGTAAATGAGTTGTTATTGTGGAGGTGCAGCTAGAGGTAATCTAAGTGAATAACATGACATGCTTTTTTAAATGTGTCCCCTTTGATTTGGCAAGTCAGAGGAACCTCCAGTGTAGAACTGGAACGCCCCTCACAGACAAACTATCAGACCACCAAACCCCCATTAGTGTGCAATTAGTGACAGCTGGTGGGTTGTCAGCTTGGTAATGGCCTCAAAAGGAGTACCCATGGAATACAAAATCCACGAGTGATGCAGTTGTTGCAATCGCAGTGAAAACAGAGAGCTCATTATATGGGGGCTCTTGTACATAGGTTTCTGTGGAAATGTGCAACATAATGCGCCTCTTCCAACGATTGCAGTTTGTTATGCTTTACGTTACGAGAGCAAATGGATGCTGGATATCGTGAAAATAAAGCCAGCCAGTCTCGTTTCAACCAAAGATGTGCTATTTTGGTTCATGAAGTTCTTCCCTTTGCTAGCCTTTTGCTTCAAAAGCAAAGGGCTAAGCTATGTCAGGCACAAGAGGTGGACAGACAGAGAAGGAAAGGGAAGGAGGAGGGGTGGAAGTAGTTTAATAATTTATTTAAGAGGGAAAGAAGGCAGCCAAGGGGAACAAATAGTGTTTCTCCCAGAACCAAGCCCCTCTGACCCCGGCGCTGCGTACCTGAAGCCCAAGCCCCATCGCATTAGTGAAATTCTTATTTGATGGCATTTTAATATTCTGCCTTGATGACTTTTTAGCAACATTTACTTTCGGAGGTCTCGAGCGCTTCCCCCTGAGGAAATGAAACATGTCAAAACCCATTACGAAAAAATCAAAATTTAAATACCTCAGCCGTGTTAGCGGTAATACACACAATCCCCACCGCTCAGAGGCAAGGCTCACAAACACTCATCTGCTTGGCGGCTCGTAATGAGTCTGTTTGATGGGTAAGCGATTTGTGGGTCACCGAGCATACGTTACAGATCCAATTTAACCCTTGATTGCTTGTACTCTGGAGGACCTGGGAAAACGTGTTATTGAAATTTAATACCAGATCATTTCTTCTTCCTCCCATGCAGGGACAAAGGTATGCTTACATGACTCCTCCGATGGCCTGTGCAGATGGGGGAGGTGGTGGGAAAAGCAGCCAAGGAAAAAAAAGGAGAGACAAGACAACAGAGAAAACAAAGACAATTTTATGCATGAAGGTAATCTTGGCTTCATCTGCAGGTCTTGCTAAACAGCAATCCAATTAGCCCCTGAGGGCGCAACACTGAGCACCAGCTCAGTTGAATATACGGCTTCTATCATGTGATATATCACTTTTATAATAATGTTTATGGGAGTTTGCAATCAGCTGTTAATGTTGACACTGAAAAAGGATGATTCACCATCGTTTCATCAAGAGAAGCAGGCTTCCTAGTTATGTACAAGCTACCATAGATTTTAGCAGATGAAACCACGGTGGTAATATGAGAGACAAAACCGTAGGGCCACTTGACTTTATTTACACATCATTGCATTTCATATTTACCAATTTGGCAGTATCCAATGTATACAAGAAGGCAAATAAAACATGATGTACTTCTTCATCATCATGTTGAGTTAAATGTGTCTATTTTTACAACTGATATCAGATTGTCTCATTTGCTGCATAACAAATGAAATGTCAGTGAGAAGACAAGCATACACATGTGTGCTGTCCACATATCCCCATGTTTGTGGCCATACACATGTATCTTAATGCTATGGTAAGTTCAACAACTGGGATATCTGTTCTTCCCATAAAGGAGTTCAGACAATGCCACTATGACAAACTTGTCTGTCACTTTTTTTTCAGAATTTTTGTTTTTTCCATTTTGAAAAGAAGCCCCATAAATACAGTAATTTTATACATCAGTGCAACAAAACACAACTACTTCCTGGACAAGGTTTCATACCTGTGGTATGAAGACAAGTGGCATACTGCTAAAGCATCCTTGGACAAAATCCTGAGCTTTCATAAGGATGACTCACGATTCATCACTTCTATTCGTCACTGCCATCAGTGTAAAAATACACACTGACAGCCATTAAATGTTTCGTGTTGGAGCAAGTATCTTTGGACGTTTAGAGTTTAGGCTTTTGGAAAGTCAAGACCACTGTGGAGATTTGAATCATATATCATGGTATCTGTCATTTTTGAGAATATTTATGAAGTTTTTATTCCTCATATTAATATATATTAAGAAGTCTGCATAATGCTACAAGTCTTGGTTCACAGGCAACTAACTGAGAGCTCAAGTCAGCAGTCAGCGGGCAGGCATGGCTCATTCACAGTATTTGTCATTAGACTAGACTGCAGGGAGAGAATAGAGTGCACTGCACCATTCGTGTGTAACCAAGATTTATGCTAATGTCCCCCTGCATATGCTTATTCTACATATCTATATTAAACTTAATAGACTGTTACATTGCTTCTTAACCTCAGCTTCCATACATGATTACCTTTTCTGATTTCTTTGCAAAATGGCATATAAACACGGGGCAGGGATTTTATCAGCGTGTCAGTGAGTTTGTTTCCAGTGGCAGCCCATGGCTCTCATAATCATTTTGATACTTCAGGGACTCTATCAGAGATGCTTGCCTAAGAGGCAGCAGTTAACATGGCACTCTGAAATTCCACAGCTTAGCAGAGCCCTGTAGTTTAACTATACATTTGCACAATGGCTATGTACAACACTATGGCTCTTAAAGTAATAAAAATGTCGTGATAAAGTAATAAAAATGATCAATTCAAAGAAATTCATGACGGTGTTGTTTACTTACATATTACAAGTATGTATCCTCCTCGCATTGAAAAAGAAATGGATTCTAATTGTTACTGAATGCAAGTATTCAAGCTATTTGCTTATCAGGTCAGTGATACTGATTTTACAATCAACAACATGTTATGACTAAATACAAAGCCCGTCTGCTAATCTGTAGTTTGATATTACCTCTAATATTAGCCAATTTTAATGGAAAAATAAGTTTGTAACTAAATCATGCCCCTTTTTGATTGATTTTTCGGTTTTATCCATATAAAATCGAATCAGAACAATGTGAAGGCACTTCAAGACAGTTCTTATAAAGGCGACATAATCCAGTCAAATCAAATTATTAATTTCCAAACTGATTCAATTCATAATCCCCTCAACTATTTCAAATCACGATGATGCAAGGCTCTATGACAAATTCACAGATCACCTATATGATCTCAAAACATTGAATCATTAAAAAAAAGAAATGTTAAGGAATTAGTGTTGACAAGTTCAGAGTGAGCTGTACTGTTGGCAGCTGAAGCTGATGTCCTTCACAATGAAACAAGCTACAAATCTTTAAAAGCGTCATTAAAATCTAATAAATCCACATCTGGCACTAGAACAATGTTATATGACAGGCTGTTGTTATGTGTGTCAGACTTGGGGCTTACCTTTTTGTGGTTGTATTATGGAAGCATGAATCTGTGTGTGGAAGGTTGCAGTGAGAGGTATTTATCATCATCCTGTGATGAAGAACCTAAATTAGGGGGTTCCCCTTGAAAAATAGCTCTAGTATTTTAGTGTTTACAGCTTAATAAGTAGTTTGCATTAGAAACGCTCAACCATATTGTCTTTTGTTTGATAGATTTGACCTAAATAACATTTCATAGAAGTTACAATGGAGATTTTAGTCAGCCAAGATACCGCCAGCCTCAAATGTTTAAAAGAAAAGTCTTTTTCGATTGAAACACAATTATATCTGAAATATAATTGTAATAATTTAAAACATTTACTTTCATTTACCAGTCCATTCTGACAGTGTAACCTAGAATCTCCAAAGCTGAAAAACAACTGTGCTACACTGGCTCCCACATTTTTGCACAAAAGCTGGGTTGGTGGACTTTTTTCAGTCAAAGAAGGCAAGTTGAAATGTTGCAACAACCATGTTTAAAAACATTTGCATATATAAGCACTTGCCCCGGCCTTTAACCTGTTCTGGAGAATGAATGAATGGATGGATGGATGGATGGATGGATGGATGGATGGATGGATGGATG
>CAJRST010022223.1:9642932-9778117 GCA_907169785.1 Menidia menidia | reverse complement strand
AGATTCAAAAGACCACACCCAAGCCAACACAACCACTTGGAAACAGGCCTTTACTGGGAGGACACCACACGAGGCGGTAGATGTGAAACACAGTTATGCATGTACAGTGATCTCTTTCTTCATGTTTTCCCCCACTGAAGGTAAAACAGAAGCTCATGGGCTTCAGAATGTTCTTGAGGCCACATTATCATTTCACAAAGCAACAGAAGGCGGCAGAGCTGTCCTTTGGTCCCTCTGACTCAAGTATTCATCAAAAAGCTGTGCTCTCCCATGAGCTTACTGCCATATGCTGCTGGAAAATGTCACGGGTAAAAGTCATAATAATTCACAGCATTTGATATTCCTCCTTAAAGTGCGAACAGCATCTCATGCTTTTGAGTTATTTGTTAGGCAGACACAAGACAACTGCAATCGATGGCTTCCATGTGAAGAAGGCCTAGTATTGTTATGTCCATGTTGGATTTACTTTGGACCAAAGGACATTACAAAACTTTATGAGGTAGGATTGCATGAGATCAACACAGACACAGAGTACCATGAATCTACAAAAACTTAATTCAAAGCTAAAAGGTTTATAATTATTGTCAGTAAACGTACTGGAACTTTAAGTTTAGTGGTGTCCTGTTAGGGCCACCACTTTCCTCATAGGTAAGCACTTAACTGCGGGGTTACACAGTAATGGTTTCACCTTCACATGGATGTTTCATTGTTAGTTTGGGAAATACAAAAGCAAAAATGAACCGTCACTCACAATTATGTTGTTTTCATCATATTCAACGCTTAAAGATCTGGCTGTTCAAAACAGTTACATTAGACGCATAGTAAAATCATGTGTCTGATGTCCTGATTGACTAAACCCCATTGCATTCACAAACAAATTTTCATGTATGGAACTGTTCGAGCGAAAAGAAATGGGATGACTAATTCATTGAGTTTGTTTAAACTGGAGACAATCTTATATTTAAACACAATTGAGCTATATAAATGCAGCCAATAACACTGCTGTGCATATAAACGTTTAGTGTTATTGACAATCTAAAGTATATGCTTTAAGTAACAAAAAATTTCAAAAGTGACACTTATTTCTATGTTTATCTTAAAAATCTGAGACCTTAGATTTTTTGTGTCTATTCTCAATGTCGCCATGATAAGACTGCAATAGTTTATGTGACAAAAAAACAAGTTTGTTTGACAGTGTAATTCAAAATTCAGGTGGGATGGATAACTGCTTTAATTACACAATTGGCAAACTGAAGCAGACAATGTGATACAAAAGACATCACGAGTCTGTAAAAATAATCTTGTCAATAGAGTCATGTAAAAAACAGGTACTTGCTTCATTCCCCCATTTGGAAACAATACTCCTGTACACCTTCTTTTAAAATTACAATTATAGGTTTTCCAAAGCTGACATTATGCCAGATACAGCTAAGAATATTCTCCTTTTTTTTTGCGGTTAAAATTGCCACTTTCTTTATTCATGCAAGGACAGAAAGACAGAGAAAGGCAACACTGTTCTGCGTGTTAGAGGAGGGAGCTGTGCTGTTATCTGCCGATCCCAGAACTTCCCTTGGAGCACCGGAGTGGGTCTGTATCACGTAGTGCACCCTGCACTGGGACTGTGCAGCCTGCTGACAGGAAAGCTCGATTAGCGAGTCACAAAGAGGCCAATATAGAGGAGCACTTCCTCAGCCAAAGGGGGTTTGTCCGGAGAACACGCTCCAACCCTCTTTCCTGACAGGGGACAGTGACAAAAACACACACACGCACTGGCTGGCCCACCTCAGGGGAATGCATGATGGATTGGGATTTGGTTTTTCCGACACGCGTGCATGCAGGGATCCCGGCGCACAATATGACACATTCAAAATTCACACAAACAATAAGATGTGCAAATAAATGCTCCCGACCTATTTGAAAGGCGGAGTGACTGTAATCTTTTTTCCGTTACTAAAACATTACTGTTAAATTGATTGGGAAAGGAACAAAGTTTACGTTTTTCAAAGAATGCTGGCGGCCATCCAGAGAAAGAGATGAGTATGTTTGGACTAGCCGCAGCCCTGCGCGTGCTGCTGCTGCTCAGACAATGGGATGTAGATGTGGAAGTGGGCCTGGGCCAGATGAGGAAAACGAGATAGCAAGGGTGGGATGAGGGGTGGAGGTGAGCTGAGCACAGACTGGTGGGCTGTTATGGGACCCTGTGGCGGAAGGGCATTGTTCAGCAGAGGAAAAACACAACAACAATAAAAAACAACTCTTCCTGAATCTTTTTATATGATTATGTAGAGAACAATTGAGTGGGTGGGATCCGCTACTTTGAGGATATTGAAAGAAGCCTCTCCTTTGAGACCTGGAATGATCCTTTCACACCTTACTCTGGAACACAGGCAGGAAAATAAAACAATGTGAGCTGCTGAGCAAGAAACCTATTGATCAAGAACAGTGTGTCCATTGAGAGAGATTACAATGGCCTTTGGCCTGTGACACATTAAGCAATGAACCAAAGGTTAATGAGAGGAAAATTGACCGATACTTGATCTTTTTTTTCTTTCTTTTTTACAGAAATACAGCATCTCATGCACTATGTCTTATCCTAATATAAAGTCAATCAAAATTCAATTGACTCAAGTTTAAAATGAACTCATCAAGGTCACTTAGTAGATAGAAAATGGAGAGCACTGGTGCTAGCCTTCGAGGCCCTAAACTTGTGTTTTTTTAAATTGTGTGTTTACCGTGGCAGTGAATGTAAAGCAGCGATCATAGTAGGCAGTGTTTGTGTGTTGCATGACTATATATGTATAGGTGTAGGCAATAAATATCAAGACGGATTCTGTATCGGACTTTTTCCTGTTGATTCTGCTTGGTTGTAGATTTCACTAACCCTAGGGTCATGCACCTGATATACCTTTGAATCTTGCTGTTTGCTGTAGTGTAGAATCCTCTCACGGGAAAGATGCGTCCAGGGATAAAAGTGTGGTGTGATGTTGCACATCTTGGCCCTGAAGGCCCAGACATTGGTTTTCTCTTGATCTATTTCTCACTTTCTTTTCCTACCATTGATTTACAACTAGCTCAGACCATTCAGACAATGATTGCTTTAGTTTGTTCATTATTGTTGTGCACTTGTAGTTGATAGTTGCATATTTTAACTTCTCTTAAGTCAAATTATGCAGCAGGGGTCAGCAGGGCAATATTGTGTATCAGTATGTGTAACTGTGATAAACACTGTATATTGACAGTTTAAGTTATTGCTCTGCTCCTTTGCAAACTACATAAGGCAAATAACTCTGCCCTTGATCATTCATGAGGCATGTCAGAAGAATGGCGCTTTGTGTGTCAAAAGCTAAAATTGAGTTTGCAATGCGGTTCACCAGTCAATCACGGTGCCATACAGTTAGCACAATTAACCTAACACGGGATGAGGCTGGAGTACCTGGAGAAAACCCACACAAACACAGTTAAAATATGCCACCTATCCACAGAAAGGCTCCCAGCTTGTTGTAAACAAATGATGCTAACCACTACACCACTATGCAGCCCATGTGTACAAGACCTGGAATGTAATTTCACGTTCCTTGCACAACAGGTATATTTCTCAGGTCACCGATGTATCACATGTCTCTGCGCTTGGTCCATCTTATTATAGATGTCAGCAGCAAGTGTAGTGTAGGAATCCCAGTTTTCAGTTAATTCAGTTTCATTTGAAAAGATATGTTGGTCAGTCACAAATGTGTGGAATATTTGAATACATGTGCCTCACTATGAAAAAATTATATCAACAAAAAAATCCTCAGTAAAAAATAAATATATATATAAATATCATCTAACAAGAAATGAAGAATACAAATACAAATGATCAACATGGATGGATTTGAACAAGAAAGAAAAACCCATTAATTTCAAGAATGATGAATTCTTATAATAAATAATGCTTGCTCCACTTTTTCTCCTTTTTTGTGTTGGAAAAAAACAAGAACACGAGATGCAAGGAAACCTTTAAACATCTAAAAGAAAAAAAAATGATCCCAACAATCTCTTTTTTAAAGGTAAACATTTATTACCTCAGGGGCGCCTGATGGGCGAGGAGGCAGTCACTTCACCAGGCTGTAAATGTCATCTTCGCTTTGACACATTAGTGACAAATGAGTCAAGGCAACGGAGATGCTTTGACCTTCCCTCTGAGGTCTGAGCAACTAGCTTGCTAAAACCATAAACAGTATTCCACAGGGCACTGACAGAAGTGGGGGAAATTTTGAAGTATGACACCAGCTTATTCATTCGGAAAACAGTCATCATGGCAAAAGGAACAAACAAAGAAACTTAATTTTGTTTTTTTTATGTTTTTTGCCCGTGTGTTACACACACACACACAAAAACACACATAGACTATCGTGGCTTTTTGACGGGGTTAGGTGTTCATTTTAGGGTTTATGACTTGTAGTTCCAGATCTCCTTTGTCCTTTTTTTGTGATCTCACCTAGCTATGCTAGCAAATTATGTTTCTAAAGGTAGAATCCTGAGTTATAAGTTATTTCCAACTTAAATTAGATGTTGAGTTTTAAGGTATCCATTGGATCTACATCTTTTGCATAAATTGCCTCTCCCAAGGACTGATAGATTAATAGCATTCCAGCAAAGTGAAAGCTTAGTCCATGAATATCTTGGCATAAGTGAGGATGGGTTCTTCAACATCTAATGCAGATCTTGTTTATCTAGGCAGCATCCAATCCATTGGTTTATACTAGTTATTTGGAAAAAATGTACATCAAATAACATTTTGAATATTTGTAACTTTTGAATTGTCCATTAACGTTGATATAAAGAGTGTTTCTCTGTTTTACAATAATAATAATGTAAACAAAAAGGACAATCCACTGCAGGAATCAAAACTAACTTGAACACCTCTCACTTCTAGAAAAAGGAGCATAATAATATCAGCAGGATTTGTGTGTATGTGTGCAAGTGTGGGTCTTGGGCTAACATTAGATCGCCTTCTGGAAGTTCCGACCTGGGCCACACGGCAAAGCTTTCAAATTGGCAACTGTCTCTCCACCCCATTAATCAGGCACACAGAGGACTGTCTTCCATCCAGATGGGGAGCCTCTCTACAACCAGAGAAAAATAAGCAGGCTAATTAATTCTTATTGTTATAGACACAGGGAGATTAGACGAAGAGAAATTGAGAGGGGGAGAAGAGGAGAGAGCAGTGAATAAGTCACCTTTAACAAAGACCTGGACTCACAATATGTTCTCTCTACGTGGTCATTGTTCCTTCTGGAGAAGGTATCTGTGATTTGTAATGCTGTATGACTGAGAGGGGAGGACAGAGTAACACCACAGCTAGAGGTTAATGAATGATAACGAGCTTGGAGAACTCTGGGACACAGTGTAGCCGTGATTAGGTAGACCCAATAGGACACAATCAAACTTTTCAGTCCACTTCTCCAGGACTGTAAGATAACAAGTACGATAACAAAATAATTCCTACTATTATATTACCATATAACTATCCTAAGTACCTCAGTGCATACTGATACATATAAATAAATATGGTAAAGGAGTTCACTGTGGATTTGTTGGAAGGATATTTGCAGCTTTATCTACTAACGTGACTGCTGGGTAAATATGAAGACAAGCCTTGTGACCTAGCAGAAATGTGCACTTAATTGAATTATTATATCTTTATCTTGTTTTAATTAAGATCTTCTAAGCTACTTTTAACTTATTATGTTTACAATGTTATATTTATTTTTATGTCTTTTTAATGTATTCTTAGTATTCAATACTTTAAAGTGCTTTATAGATAAAGCTGGCTTGGTTTACATCAAACCTATTGTAACAAATGGATGGAAAGTTTTTCATTGCATCTATGTAAAGAAATAAGGTTAATGCCAACATGCAGTGTACAACAGTGTGTCTCATTAATCAGCACAGGTAACTATTGTATTCAAATTTGATCCTGGGCTCCCTACTTTCAGTGGTGACACACAGACAAAACAAATGGTGATTCAACGAGTGGCCATGTTCGATGGTGTTCCAGTTTTGGCCCGCAGCAAAGCAGCAACTGCTGTTTCCAGTGCTGGCTGTTCAGTTACTAGCTTGGTTATCTGCTAGAAATAAAGAGCTGGCTGTCATAAGTGAGTCGTATCCGTTCAATAATCTTAATTTTACCCCTTTACTGCATTGTAAACATCAACTTTTGCCGTCATGCCGTCTCACTCAACTCCACATTTACGATAAATGCTCAAAAGATAAGCTCCCACTTTCACACACTGGCTCAACCTATAATTCTTTGGATATTTTATGAGGAAAAGAGCGTTCATGTTGCCACATGTCAACCCTCTTCCAGATCTCCTAATGATTTCAGGACTGCAGACCATGTGCGAAAACAGTTTGCATGAAATATTCTATTCTAAAAGGGAAAAAAGGCCAGAAACAGTTTTCACAAAGGTCTGATTATTTCATTTAAAAAAGGGTGACTCATTCAAAGCACCTTTTGTGTTGTGGATAAACTCAACAAAGCAAAATGTCTAAAGCCACTTTGAGAACCTGAAGTTAATCAAACAGTTGGCAGCTTTTATGAACGGGACGCAAAAACTAAAAGTGTCCCCAAAGCAAATGTTCCAAGGATATTGACCATGGTCAAAAAATAATTCAATAAAAGAAAAGGCTAAACAAATATAAAAATATATACAGTGCAATAATAGGCTGAGTTTCAGTAAAACTGAAAAACCTTTCATGGATCTCAACCATCAATACATCAAGCACAGAGCTTTTGAGTAAGAAAAGTGAACCTCTAACTTTTAAATTGAAGTTATAAGAAAAAAAACACTGACGGAAAAACATGATCTTGAGTAATTATCTTAGAAAATTATTCAAACCATCAGAAAATATATGTGAAATCCCCCAGAGAATATAATATAAACAAAGATTTTTAAAAATCATAGAAAATTGACAGGGTTATTATCAATAATAAATCTGAGTAAATATAATAGTCCTTAATTAAGGTTCATGGGGTCTCAGTGTTGGCTAATCTGTAAAATATTCAATGAATATACTAGAAGAATAAGAATTACACTAATAAATGAATCAGGATACTAAACATAAGCTTAGTATCCAACTCAAAATATGAAATTAACAACAAACCACTATTTTATTCATTTAACTAATGAGCACAGTCCATCCATCCATTTTCATAACCGCTTAGTCCCTAATGGGGTCGCGGGGGGACTGGATCCTAACCCTGTAGTCAATAGCTGAGAGGTGGGGTACACCTTGGACTGTCCGCCAGTCCATCGCAAGACCACACAGAGACACACAAGGACGAACAAGAACACACACTGACTCCTAGGGGCACTCACAAAAGTCCAATCAACCTAACATGCATATTTTTGGACGGTGGGAGGAAGCCGGAGAACCCGGAGAGAACCCACACAGACACAGAGAGAACATGCAAACACAGAAAGGTCCCCCGGGGACTCCAACCCAGGACCCTCTTACTGTGAGGCGATGGTGCTAGCCACCACACCACCGGGCCACATGAACACAGTTTAAAAGAACTTTAAAAATAAAAAAGATTTCAGAGCACCCAAGATCTGTTATCTGGATAACTAGGAGGATATATGGTTAGTCTTTCACAGAAATACACTGAGCATCCACTAGGGTGTTCAGCTAGAACTAAATGTGCCATCATTTGATCTATGCCAGTCCAAATCAGGTGCGAAAAATCTCTGTCTAGTTTGGAGTTTGTGCATAAATCCATAATTTCATAGTTTGGGATATTTACATTGCCTTGCACAGATATTTTGTTTTGCATATGTTCATTAGTTAAAACCAACTTGCTTAATAGCCCATTTTTCACATGCTGTATGGAGCATGGGCCACAGACACTTGGTCTCTGCCTTGAATAGACATTATCCCTCATGGACCTATGAGCATGCTCCTCAACCCCATGTGAAGCTGTGAAAAAAAAATCTTTTTTATTTCTTTTACAATCCTGAGGGAAGGAGAAAGGTCTCCAGCATCATTTTTTTTTTTAAAAATGTAACTGACTTTACTGCACACCCTAATTTGCTTGCCATAATTATAGGTCATGCTCCCCCTTTGTAATTTATAAAACCTTTTGTTCTTATCAATAATGAATGGGCTTTAGCAAATCATGGTGCTATAATATTTTGATATTATGAAAATGCTAATGCGTCAGGGACCTTAAGCCTTATCGGCCAGGTCGGATGCTCTATTAAACAGCCGGCAGAAGAAGTTGGACGCAAATTGCTTATGTTAATGCCCCAGTTGTACCCAGACAGCATGAGGAGTCTGCAATTAATTTCATCCGGGCGGTGGATGGACAGGCAAATTTATTTCCCTTCCACAGGATGGAGGTGCCCCCTCCTTTCTCACAGGTCTTCATGCATAGAATTGGAAAGGCTGAGAGAACAAGAGATAGAGGGTCAAAGGCAAAGTGTGAGGGGAACAGTAACTTAGGAGCAATCTATGACCTAATTGAACAGCAGCAAAAAGGGAGGGCAGTATTGAAGAGACAAGAGGCAATATCTTCATTCATTCCTCTGACAAGTGTTTTCACAACTTAAACACGTTTTATTAATTGTGTTTGACATTTCCCTAATTACTTTCATTTACATCACATCAGCTCATAGGCCCATGATTAAACTACATATGAAGTCAGAGTAGTATTGGCGGAAAAGGAGAGGCATGGAGAGTGACTGAGTTAGAATGTGTTATCTTCTAAAAAGTAGCTTGATGGTGTCTCAAATACTCATACTATGCCTTGCTTCTGTGTATATCGCTTCTAAGATGGGCCACTACCCATAACCTTTGGAGTATTCTCACCAACAAAAAGGCAAACACATCAAACAAAGAAAAATCATCCACTCCATAACCTGATTGGTGGAGGCTTCTGGGTCTGGCTTTGATTCAAGCACCGACTTTGCAGAGCATGGCCTGTGACGACATGCTAAACTGACACCACAGTTTCAAGATATATGAGCCCCTGGACTTCCAAATGCCATACATGACAACAACATATAAAAAAGTATGTTATTTTTGTCTTGCCTTGAATTTACATATTCCTATGAGAGAATTTTTATTTTTGTTTTTCCGAAGTTCAGGTATGGGAAGTCTGGCTTCACTCATCTTGTTAAAAGCCCCCATTGGGACTCTCACAGGTGCAGTCAACTAGAGACCCCACACCTTCTCCTTTACTGTCCTTTCATTTATAATCACACATTCCCCAGACTGTTTCCATGGCTGTGTTGACAGCATTTTTATACAAGAGGTTTTCTCAGAATACAGATTGTGGGAATTGTACCACAGACTATTATGAATACAAACTAACAGACCTGAATGCTTACAGAATAACCACATTGGCTGCCATAGAACATAGCAGTCATGTTTAAAATACATTGTTTTGTCACTAATATATTAATCCAACAAGGTTTCATACAATCTTTATATGACTTGTAACTTAATTTAAAAGTTCAGCAATTTAAAAAAATGCCTTTAAACAACAGAGAACTCAGTTCTACTTTTTGGGGTAAATACGTTTATTTTTCTAAATCTGCTTTGAATGGCATTGTATCTTTTTTATGAATTGTATATGTGAAGCTAGAGGATGATGGAGAAGGAAAATTGTTACTCTTGAATACGCCTCTGACCTGCAATCCTTCTGCAGTATGGTGCTGTCTGTTAATCCGAATAACAGTGATTCTTTCATTCTTAAATACATAATGGAAATAGATGAGGATGACTCATAAAAATTTATATCTCAATTCCCCTTTTTAATTTATAGCCCACCCTCCAGGCACATATTACTCAAACATTAATACAAGAAAGTACAGCAAATCACAAAATGTCAGCTTTCACTTTTTCTCCCATTCACAGTCATGCATATTATATTCAGACTAGGTTTAACTGCTGCCCGTCTTGTAACAATTATACATTAAGTAACTAGCAGATTGATGGATTGATAGGTAATGCCCATAGTCTGCATTCAATATACTCAATTTTTAATGCCATTTTTAGCACCCTTACCTTTCACTTATATGTTTAGATAATACACTTTATGCAAATTGTAGAATTCTATAAATTTTAGATTTATCTCCATTCATCATTCTATAAGAGAGATACGTTGTAGTATTTAATTAAAACTGAATATAAATCATTGATTTTTGTACAATCGCTTCAGCACAGAGACACAATCATGTAAACTCACAAATCCTCTACTTAATGAAAACAAATGCCTGTCCATCCATCCAATAACCTCTGTCGGGTCCAGTAAAATATTCCCTTATCTGTGTTAATCAGTATCAATACAAGATCAGCCTCTGCACAAGGATTAATTCAAAAATAGATACAGGCTAATCATCTTGTTCAGTGTATTGATGTGAATCATGTTTCATTAGCAATCATCAACAATTCACTGGTGTGATGAGATTCTAACAAATTGTTTGTCTTAGCTACAGGAGCTAAGTAAAGATTCAAATGGTATTTCCTTTTTGTTTTCACCAGTTTAAGTCCCTTATGTTTGGTAATAGGCATTTCTAAGTCAGAACACATCAGCTTGACTCTATAAATTACCACCTGATCCTTTCTTCCTGGATAATTAGGTACCCATTAGTTCTAATCAAGTAGTTACTTAATTATTGCAGTAATTAGTCTAATGGCCTAGCAAATTGAAGCTTTATCACTTTCGGATACTTAATGTTCTTGGCAAAGTGCATCACAAATGTCAAGGCTTGGGCATCAGCAATCAAGCAATGGAAAATAAAGTTTCCATCATATCATAAATGCTATTGGTTTATTCGTTTGTGATGTGCATGTTACAGTATTTCTAAAATGGCCTCAGGTTATCGTGTTAACCTGCTTGAACATGTGGAAACACCTGATTGTTCAGATTAGCTGACAAGGAGGGTAACCAGTCTGTTTCAGTGGTTTTCACCAGCTTGCTTGTTTCGTTGGTATTTTTTGTTTAAAAAAAACATTATTATTTCAGTATTTTTCATGAGTTGTTATGATATCCCATTTTGAAGCCATTGCCCATGAGATGTGTGGACATCCTGGGTAAAAGCAATTCTCCAACCTTAAACCTAACATTAGCCACAGATGAAAGAGAGTGGCTTGTCTTCAAACTGCAAAAAAATTGAGTCAGCTTGTCCGTCGTCACCTTTCAATTAGGTTAAGTTTACTGAGCCCGCCAGAGATGGAGTACCTTGGAAGGAGAAGAGGTTTGGACCAGTAACCCGAACTCAGACAGAAGTTACTTGTGATCAAATAATTCCCCACCTCATTGACCAACAAAGCTCAGCGTCAAGACGAATGCATGCATGTATGCACACACTGATGCCAATAATCAGACAAAATAAGCAATGAAGCAAAGGCTTAGAACTTGCTATTTCCACCGGCTTAATTCAGAGACTGATTTTATTTCAAATTGAGTGACATTCCCACATATTATTATATAATTCTATCCATTATCTAACTAATATTAGGACTTTATATTACTCAAGTTGATACAACAGAATTATTATCAAAAGAAAATGTCTGTGCAATACAGCAGAGCAGTATCACCCAGTCTGTGATACTGAAAATAAGACAAGAGATTCCTGGAGGCATGTTAAGTGAAGGGTAGGGGAGGGTGGTGACTTCTAAATGTGCAGAATTCCCGTTGATGATCAGAAAGCTATGTTAATTCAAAAAGAAGAAGAAACTTTGATAAGCAGTGTACTTTTCCACCCCGGTTGGTAACTGCTTTACTTAGTTCACAACACGTGAAGCGCATGGGCGGTCCAGTTCAACTCAAGGCATGATTAGCTACACGGGGGAATTTTTTTGGTACTGATCATTCAGATGCCAACATAGTCCCCAAGTTTTTTCATTTGCCCTCTCAGGTCCAGACTCAAGCCCTTTTAGTGTTGGAACAGCCTGACTAAGCTTTATGTGCCTACTGGGCAATGTTCAAAAGAGAAATAAAAATTCTTTCACTTTAATGACTGTGTTGCTGGGCAGGAAAAATAAGCTGCATCCACTGATCCAAGATTATTAAGACTTTGGGGAAACTGAAAAGTTTTAAGTCAAAATTAAAACCACATGATTTGAAAGCGATCTCCAAATCAAAAGCAACAACCAGTCATTCATGGGACTCAAAACAGACTCATTTACATATTACAATGTAAGAAAGTCATTACTCAGAAGCAGAAAGATCAATACAATTTTTGCAAAATAATTGGGCACACATGTGTGATTGTTTCACACCTGTCCCTGTCAAAACTTTCCTGAATGGTCAGAAATCAACTATTTCTGCACACAAATATTGTACACAAAGGTGTTTATTAAATTTAAAACCTGACATAGAAATCCTCTTCCTGTGACCTATTTGAGGAAGCTAAATCCCCCATATGATGCCTGAACAGAAAAAAAAACATAACTAAAGTAAAAGCAAAACTCTGCAGTGCTCCTTGCCATATGACAGGAGTGTGTGAAAACTGACACACAAGAGTTTTCAAATTGGGGCCCGGGGAGCCGAAGCATAAAATAACTTCAATCTCAGCAGCTCTCCAAGGAATACAGCAGAAGTGCGACCAACAACAACACAACAACAGAGAAGCAGGAAGGGGTGAAGGTAGGAGTTATTAGAGGATAAAACATGCCTCTCCATCTCACTCCCCCTCTCTCTCAGGAACCCCAAGGATGATCAATGGATTTAGTCAGAGGGATATTCAAGCAGAAAATTACTGCCTTTTTGCTTTTCTTTGAAGTATTTCCAGAATACATACCAAAGCCCCAGTCCACCAAGGTTGAAAATAACAGCACAAGTGCAGTCTGTACCAGTAATCCTGAAAAAGGAAAAAGGAGGTGGGGGAGGTTTCTGGTGCGGGCACCAAATGTTAAAGGACGCAGGGAGGGCCTAGATTGAAACTTTGCAGGTATAAAATTGAAGGCAGCCAGCTGAATAGACACAGTCAGACTACGGCTATTTTTCAAAAAGGAACCTCAGTGACCAACATGGAAATAAATAAAATAAATAAAAATGAAACAGACCAAGTGCCAAGACACAGGACAAAGCTAGATCGAGCTGCGTAACTTATTGCTTCCTTTTCACATGAAGTAAATCTAGTTCACTGAAAAAATGTTTACAAGATTCAGTCCAATATTTAAAGGGACTGAACTGTTTAGAGAAAGCTAAAATCACCATTTTGTGCTTTGCTATGTATAAAACAAGATATTGACACAAGAAAGTAAAATTAGCTGTGCTAACTTATTTTCTAATTTGGTACTATATCTTATTGATACTATTGATAATAGTTTAATTAAACATGACTGAAACCTCATTATTAGTTATGCAGTAAAGATTTTAGGGTCAGTGTGATGGTGACAGTTTACTTAAATGAGCCAACGTAACCGAGCGAACCAGTGACAGGCTGAACTCAGAGTGCTGGATAGAGAGGACCTCCCCTGCCCCTGGGGGCCCCGGTGGCACTATGCAGATGACAGCCGAGGCATGTGGCACACTCGTGGCATTATGAATAGGATACGGCCATGGGGGACCAGACTCCTCAGCTCCCTGCTGTGTGGTGTGATGGCCTCATCTGTTTTCCCATCGCCACTCTAATACATCTGCAGCGTATTCCCTCCTAATTAAGACTCCACACTTCTATTTGTCATAAGATGGAAAGGATATCACAGAGGGTAGTTTAGCCATAGTTTTTGGATTAATTGCTGGGCAATTCACCACACACAAGAATGCTTAGTGAGTTTGAATAAGAATACCAATGGCAATAATTCAGCTCCCCCCACCCCCATCCTTAATGCCCGGATGTTATTTTTACAGATAAACCTCCATGGGAATTGCCTACAAAGTGTTTGTCACAGCATATTCGTAACTTTCGTAAATAGTAAGGGGGGTTCTAAGTGTGTAGCAACAGTAAAAGCAGGCATGGTTTTGTTACTAAAAATGGGTGAACTTCGTACACCATCAAGTACTCCTAATTATAGAGATTAAACTTATCTGGAGAGGGGTCCGTCCCATCATGAGTCAAGTTTTTTAAAACATTACATGTGCAACATATTAATATAAGTTAAACTTAAACAAAAGGAAATTAGGTGAACTATTTTCTTTTTCAGACTTAAATGTTATTAATGGATTCATTTGCTATATTTTATCATACACTGTGCATCTGGTGACAGTCTATATTAAAGCAATTACATAACAGGCTTACACTACAGAGATCTCCAGTTATTTTTCATCCATCTTTAAAAAATAAAAGCTAAATAATATGTAACTTCAACATGTTAGAATTAAGCAAACATACAACATGAACCATTTTCATGTTTATATTCATTCGCGATCAGACACGTGGACTGCATTATAGACAAGCCAAAATATTACTGGTTTATCCCTGAGAGATTTATAAGAAATCCTCCATTTGCAGCATGGTTCCTATCTTGTCAACAGGGAAGAATTTCTTTTTATGGTGTAATTCAACAGCAGCATTTGCTATTGGGGTTTTGGGCATCTCAAGGGCATTCCTGGTGAAATTACTGAGACTCTCCACCATTTATCACAGCCTGACATGTGTCATGTTCCAGAATCTGGTGCAGAGAGGTTACAGCTGAAGACAGCTCTCTCTTTGTTGAGCAGCCATCAAAGACAACATCTCGTATTTATCAGAGATAAAAAAAAAACAGAAAACGCAGTGAAAGGATAGAAACTACAAACATTTTGTCATTTGCTCTTTGATACCCTGTGATACCCTCATACCAAAAACATTTGAATCTGATGCAATATGTGTATGTATATATATATATACACATACACACACACATATACGTGTATATACACATATATTTATATACATATTTATATACGTATTTGTGTGTGTGTGTATGTGTGTGTATATATATATATATATATATGATTACAAAAACTTTCTTGAGGGTGGTAAAACCTTTTTCAAACTCAGTCTGCTACTAGAGGCCTGGGAGATTGATACAGTATCCTAGCTGTTCCTAAAAACTGTGCTGTGAAATCTCTGATCTTTTTCCCAGGACCTGCCAGAAGCTTTCTCCTAGTTTTGGGGTCATGGCCCCAGGATCTCTGATCCCCACTTGTACTGCAGTGCCTTTCAGATCCCAAACCTTTTCAACTTCAGTATTTTTTAGCTTCACATGTTTCTTCTTCTTGATGTTACTGTCACCTGGAATTGCTGCATCTATCTATAGCTTTATTCTGAACTTTGTTGACCACAACAATACCCACTTAGTTAACTATCCTCTGCCTATCAGTCTGAATCTGGAGGTCTCACAGGATCTTAGCTTTGTCATTATGCATCACCTCTGGAGATATCTCCCAATTTGGGACTTCAACAGATGATCCTGTTCACTATTTCTAGCACATAAGGGGCTCTATCTATTGGATACATGCCTGCATCTTGCGCCCCACAGCCAGGAGCCGGGGCCCTGTCTGTTCTTGACCTACTAAGATCTTTCCCACTTTTTCCAGTACAGAACCTCTATGAATAAGCCACAACTTCAACCTGTTGATGGTAGTCGACAGTCTGATGCCTGGCTGGGCACATGTGTTGATGTTCCTATTCAACAGACTCTTCTTCAGGATGTGTCTTACTTTTTGTGGACTTCTCATGGATTTGAAGTTACCTACTCAGATCCCGATTTTTAGTTTACCGCTCCAGTCATGATTACCTTGCCTCCCTTAGATATTACACTGCCACCTTTATCAAGTGAGTGTGTGTGGTTGTTTGACTCTGTGTGTGGCCATCACCAAGCATGTGCATATGAGTGAGCAACCAGGCTGTAGCTCAGTCTGTTGAGGCAGTTTGGACGACAGCATTAACATGCAAGCTCTCCCATATTGCCTCTGACATTCCTCACATGAGCATGCAGTTTTAGATTCTGCTTTCTATTCTTTATTGATCGAGTGTCTATTATTTACTTCTGACATCACACCGACGGAAAACAACTAAATGGAATCTAGAAAATTATTTTGTATATTTGGTAACACATAAAATACTCAGTTTTTTAGTATCTTATTAAGTTATTAACCAGTAACTCTTCCATGGAGAAATCTATTCAATACATTACTATGTATTTAAAAAAATACAAATAAATACCATTCCCAGATATGAGTTGAGATCCTGCCCTGGAGCTTTAGTCTTCTCATTTATACAAATTTCTGTTAACACAAGCCAATTGCCATCAATACAGATTTGTGCAGCCAAAATGTTTACGAAAACGAGGACAGCTTGATTCTCCATGTTAATGCTCAGAAAATTTTACCAACATCATCAGCAAATCACAAAAGAGCAATCTTTAAAAGCCATGTAAAATGTCATTGTTTAAAGAGTACATCAATAAATGCTGACATAGTTAAATGTAAAGTACCGTACAAAGAGGAGGGGTGTGTATAAAATTAATTAATTCTTCTACCATTATTTATGACTTAATATGATATACTGGTGGGCTTTATAATAACACTGAATGTGCATATTTCTAGAGGAGACAGTAGAGTAATTATGTAGAATGCCTTTTACCACGAGTGTACAATATTAATTACAGGCATGGTTGTTTATCAATTGTGAAACACTGTTTAAAAGCTGTTTGGAAGATTGCCACGATGACCCAGGCTTGTGTCCTATCCTTTACTTTTGACTGTGTATAATGTGCCAAGACATCCTTCTCCAGACCTCTAATATGCAGGTAAAATGGAGGGTATGATGAAGGAGATTCTGTTGCATAAAAAACATTTAGAGAGTATAGATTTAAAGACATGACAAAACGAATGCATTTATATACTAGAAGATAAATGTAAAAAAACACATCATCAGTTGTTTGGTAAAAAAAAGACCACTATTAGAAGTCTTTAAATGAACAGCATTTGTCTTTTTTTTGTCTTTCAGTGCATCTGCCTCACCTACCTCTTCAAAATCTCAGCCAGGTCAGAAACCAAATTCAACCATGTGCCACTGATGTGCCATCACAGGCATTACTCGTCTAATCCTCACATTATGTCGGATGGGAGTCTGCACTCTGATACTCTAAAGTACCAAGGAGGATTTCATCCCAGGACCTTCTGTTTCAGAGTGGCATGCGATAATCATCTGACCTAAGTGACCAAGCTCTGTGCACTGATTTGTTTTCATTTGGACCACCACTACCTGATAAATCCACAGCCAAATTTGCAACATTGCAATTTGTTCAAACCTACCCATAATGTGCACATTACCTGAAGTATTTGTGTACTTTATTCAGAAAAGTCATTGAGAAAACAGACGTCTGCATGGCTTTAAGTAGGCATTGGTTGTACTTTGATTTCAAATATCCCAGATTTAACTTTGCACTGCACAAAAACAGAAATGTGGAAAGTAATGTACCAATGATACTGTCAAGGATTTCTGTAATATAAA
Source organism: Menidia menidia (assembly GCA_907169785.1). Lineage (NCBI taxonomy): Eukaryota > Metazoa > Chordata > Actinopteri > Atheriniformes > Atherinopsidae > Menidia > Menidia menidia. The sequence continues at coordinate 9,760,679 of CAJRST010022223.1, read as the reverse complement.
GACTGAGAAGAACGCATTTCACTTAAATCAGTCTTTTCTGAAGCTTCTGAACTGTGCCAAAGAAAATCCAGATGCTTCCACCACAAATAGCAACAAATGAGTCACAAGTCAATGGTGTACATCGAACACTCTCAAAGAAACCAATGATAAAACTTAGGAAAACCCAAAGAGCCAACTTCAAACTTCACTGACTGTGAAGTCAATATAAATCTAAGTCTGGAGCAGTCCCAAAAAAACATCCATCAGACAAATGTCTGTTCACAGGTTTGAAGTAAATAAGGTTTGTTAAGTGAGTGTCAGACGATGTGTTACTAGCTGTTACATACAGCTGAAATAAACAGAGTTAAGTTTGTTAACCAGAAACAAAATGTCTATAAGACAAAAATGGGGTGATCATAAAGTATTCTGTATGTTTACTGCACGCTAAAAGTTCACAAGCGGAAGCAGATGATGATTGGTCAGACACCTGACACCTCAGCTCAAGAAAGAGTGAATGCCACACTGAGTGTGCTTTATTACTTTTTTAGTTATCCTCATAATGCCGTGCCCATTATCATTTGTTTCACAAAAGTCAAATCCGCCTCCTGGAGGGGAAACACTAGATACCACATGGAAAGAAATGTGGTTGAGAGGTAGAATCTCATATTGTTCCTTCTTGATAGTTCAGCAACTATCAGGAACTATTTAGCAAACAGAACATGAATTCAATCACGGAACTTCACAGATAGAATTTCATCTCAGTGACAGAAAGCAGCTAAAAATGCAGAAAAACCTATTTTACAAAGGTTAGATTTCCTTTTTAGCCAATGTGCTGGATTATCAGTGGCAGTTTAATGCTGGAGATAAGTGGGTCTCTAAAGCTCTCATTTATTACATGTCAGTGCCGTATGTATTTGTTGTGTTTCTGTTTAACATGCCATATTTGTAGAGTAGTACATGTTCAGCCTTAGAGGGACAGGCCAGAGTCCAGACTTACCCTGAGTCATGTGTCTTCACTGCCCTCTACAGGATAAACCTTATGGTGTTTGATGTGTCCTTATGCCCCCAGCACCTTTAGACCTCTCAGCCCTTCAAGACTTTGCTTTGGTTTTTTCGTACTGGTTCAGGAACACAACATGTAGTTTCATACAGATCAGACTAAAATGCTGAATGAATGTTTCTAAAAATATTTGTAACTGTTCAAAACTAAAAATGTTTTTTGTATGCAATCTTTAAAAGCGATCAAGGTTTCTTACAAACCATGTTACTTTACATTTAGATTCTGCAGTTAGATGTTGGTTGTTGAAATCTGGAAATACGTTGTGTGATATATGGATGCTAGCATTTTTTGCCCCATACTATCTTTTATCATAATTAGACAGAGTAAAAGTAGTTGATTATGTGCCATGCATATCAATCAGATCACTGAAAAATACACAGATTTTTTTTTAATTATTTAGTGTTGTATTGTTACATGTCCAAAACACTGCCCTTACTGTTTGCAGTTGCATGCACTCACACTGTGCTGAGTCCACTCCCTCCACCTCTCTTTTTTCTCGACCCCTTGCCTCCTCTGCACTTTATCCTCTGTCCCCTGGCTCCATGTGTGGCAAAAGAGGTAAATGTGTCACAACGAACATGACTGGGGATTCTAGCCAGCTGGCTTAGATTCCTCAGATTCCTTAGATCACCTCAGGTCACGTAGCCATTATCTGTGTGAAACATACAAAGGGGTTAATCATCCCCAAAAATGAACTGAAAGCTATTTTAACAGAACTGTTAATTCCATTTTAAAGATGTAGAGTGTCAGCTGTAAATCAGCTAACCATACTGTCTTTGATCACACTGTCAAATGCACAGTGTATGGGCCAAGAGGTCAGCTGAGGTAAGAATGATCTAGCTCTTTACAAAGTGACAGAGGGAATTACTGATAACATGCAGAAGGACATCTGAGGCAGCTGCTGTCACTTGTACTGGCATCACATAGTGTTTCATAAGCATCACAGTTATCAGGTTCTTCTGTAATTTTAAGACCTAAGCAGAGTAGCTTTAGCCTCATTGCTTTACATCATGCTCAGCTCCAATGGTTATTATCTATGGTCATGTGTCCAGTGTTATTGTTGTTGAACAATCATCCATAGTGAGCAAAAGATTTACATAGCAGTGTTTACCAGCTGTGTTGTACACTAGCATAAAAAAGGTTAACATTTTCTTTCTAGCAGTCTACATATCCAAAAGAAAGAGTGAGAAGAAGGAAGAGTATTTGGTGACCACACGCAACCTATGATGCCTATGATGTTCATGGCCATAAAACATCAGCTCAAATGTGAACACACGCTTTGCAGAACATTATCTTTCAACGGGCAGAAACCTTCTCATAAACACCCAGCCCCCTCTCTGGTACATGGTGGAAGTGACGCTGTGTCCTGCCACTCATTTGCTTTCTGTCATAATATTCTTGCTTTCCATTAAAAGGGCAGCAGAGCCAAGCTTGCAATGTGTGCGTGTGGGTGTGTGTGTGTGTGTGCGTGCCACTGTGAGAGGCATGGGGGCTTCGACTGCCAAAGCAAAACAAGCTGCACTAATCTGCTGTGATCTGTGGCTCTCCCTCATCATCTCATTGGGTGTGAGGTCCTGGGTGTGGTTATTAAGGACACTGATCTTAAAAGGGCCTTCTGCTTGCTCACTGATTGTAACCGGTGGGGCAGCTGTGGATGGGATCACTGTGCGACCTCTTAAGTGACGAAAGCTTGAACATCGCATAGACACTGGGAAATAAAATTAGTCATTTGTAAATTGTTATATAATTTGATTTTGAATGGCTTCAAGTTTTGTCCTGTTTTCATAAGATTAACATTGAATCTTGTACACAGAGAAGTGATATCATGTGCAGACACATGTTACCGTCCACATGTAACATGCTACTTAGACCACTTTTTTTTAAGGAAAAGCAAATGTTGAGCAAGCCCTGAGAAAAGTGTCAGGATGTGTTAGCAGTTTAGAGGTGCTATTCACAGTTTACACCCATGTCCAGGGGTACGTAACCTTCCAGCAGCCTCTGACCTATCCAGTTTAGCTGTCTCTGGGGTTAATTCCATGTCCTAGAGCTGAAACAACAGGATCACAGCCACAGCACTAATACTCAATAGACATTGACCTACTTTGTTGGATTATATGGGTAAAAAAAACTGATCCGTTGCCCTAATGCCAGCAATGAAAATGATCTAATGGTCCCAACTGCTCTGTCTAATCTGAAAGCATGCTCATATTATTAATTTCTCATTATGGGAATGCAGTCCTCTTGATGGGATTAAATGACCTACTCTGACTCCTTGACATTTGGTAAGGTCCCTACAAAAACATACAAGGCAGAAAACCATCTGGTTTGACAGAAACTGATGTTCCTCATTTAGTTCTCTGTGTCTTTTAAGTGTCTGTGGCTCTCTGCTCAGCCATATTAAAACTTCACAACACCTTGGAAATAAGAAACCTGACAAACCGAATCACGGTGATAATACTTTGAAAACAACATACGAAAAAATGTAATATACCAGCCTGATAAATATCATGTCATTTTGAAAAGAATTGCTTGTGAAAATATGTCTTTTTTTTAATCTGACAGAAATGCAGCACATCAGCATGACATTGTTTTAGGCTCAAATAAATGACCTTACAAGTTGTTTCTTTCCTTGCAAATTAATGCTCAAATGGACACAGAGTGCCCTTGGCTTATTGTACATCCAATTTGAACAATCACAATCTATTTTTTGGTTCATTACATTACCACCAGGGGGCACTTGATTCATCAAGCATGCAGTGTGATGTTTGACAAATTGCCGTAGAGGCAACACATGTATTCGGCGAGGGGATTAGAGAACAGAGTGGATTTACAACCAGCCTCCCACCTTTCCACCCCTGATTTTCTTTGTGTTTATTCTCCTGTATCATGACAACCAGCCGCCCCAGTGGAAGAAGCTCTTACCAGTGGTGTTCCTTGTCAATAAGTTAAAGTGATCACCAAACCACAGCTTACTCCTGTTTTATCAGGCATCTCCTCTCTTTATCAAAAAGGTTATCCTATGCATGTATATGGTTGCGCAATAACAAAAAACTACATTATTTTCTTTTACAATAAGAGTGATACTTCACAAAAATATGTATTGAATGGTAATACATTTGTTGCAAATATTTTTTATGCATTCTACATCACTAATATCAAGCATGATAAATTAATTTAAATGTAAATGACACTTACAGTTGTAACTAACATACTATAACTTTATGAAATAAAGTCAATTCAGCAATTCAGTGCACAGGGTAATTTGAAAGAAATGATTTGAAAGGAACACACATTCAATATTCGTTGGTGTACAGTTACCTTCATCTTCATCAAAAAAGCGAAAGAGTCTTTGATCAGCATACTTAAAGAAGCCTGTAGCTTTAGCATATTTTCCAACACATCACAGCAAATTTGGATATGTAAGGAAAGAAATCAAAGGGCTGAATAAGCAGAAAGAACTTCCTAAACCTGAGGCTTTCAGCGTACCTAATAACACAACCATGACACGTCGTACATCATACCACCCATTACCACTTAGCCACATAAAACAAGAAGAAAACATAGAGGGTGTTGACAGATCAGGACACATATTTGCATTGCCCTCTGGTATTTCCTCTTTATTTTCACAAGCAGTGTAGTTGAAACACTGTTTATGAAATGTATCGAAACAGCACTGTGTCAAGACTTTATTCAAAGGAAACTGATGCTTCATAGCTTGGTAATAGAAAATTCAGTTTTATTAAATGTCCATTTATTTTTATCACGCAAAACATTTTCCATACTAACGGAGTACAGTTTCCTTTGTAGAAGTATAATTTGTTTTTGTTTTTTGTTTTTTTGTCAGAAATGCCACATGTGACATTTGTGAAAGCACAGCTACAACTTTATTTAAAGCTTGTACCTCCAAGTTCAAAGAGTCAACCCTAGGGGGGCGAGTGCTATAAATTATTTGCAAGGGAAAAGGCATGATGCATCTTTTAACATGTGCAGTCATCTCAGAGTGCAAAACCTACAAATGTCATGTCCGCTTAAGTTCAAAAGTAATTGGTCAGACTGCACAACAAGGCACTGGGGTAACGAGGCAGTTTGCCACTGTAACAGACTCAAATGACACACTGTGCAGCATGTCGGTGAGCTAATAGACCCCTTCGCACAAGAGGAGGCCACAGTTTCCTACTGTCTTATCGAATTATGCTAAAAATGTAACACTTTCCTTTTTTGCTATGAGAAACATGATTCCCCTGCATTTTCTCATTCTTAAAAGTGACTGGAGGCTCACACCTTGCCGGCAGTGTTATTAAAGGTGAAAATTCTGAAAATTTCTACTCATCTTATTCAATCCAAAATATTTACCTAAATAGCAAACGAATGAACACGACATTAGACAGACAATTCGCTGCATTCCAGTGTTTGGCCGTGGATAGGCAGAATGAGTGACACTAAAGTCTACACACCATTATGAGGGCAAACGGGGGGATGGTGTGCATTAGGTTTGGCTCACAGAGCAGCGACCTGGCCCTGCGGTACCTCTCAGCTGCAAGAAACAGGGTGAGAACAAAGGAAGCAGGTGATGGGCTCCAAGTGGCCCTCCACCACTTTGCAGCCTGTGGTGTGCTCCTCCACACCCCTGAGATATCAGATGTCAGATCAGATAAATGCAACTCTGACCAAAATGCAAACATAATCTGAGTTTGAAATTTGCTTCAAATCAACTTCAGTAAAGAGTTTTTCAGCATTGTGGAGAGATTTGCCATATCTAGGACTGGATATTCTTCTTCTTTTCTCATGAAGTGATATATGCGAGGAGTTCAGTCCGACAAGTAAATATACGTTGGTTGGAGGCAGCAATGATTAGTCTGTGAGGAAAAGCAGCATCATTTACAAGTTTCAGCCCATATTGGAAGGTGAAGTTGATGCCACTGCATAGGAACCTAACTGTCACGCTCAGATCAGCTGGTAAGTGGGTCACAGGACTCTACATGACCCAGACATGGGTCTCGGCCCCGGGGGTCAAAGGCCAGTCAGGCATGAGGTGACAACTGAGCGCCTCTGATTTGACTCCCAGTTAGGTGGCCTGAGCTGAGCCCCTGGCTCACTCAGCTGACACAATGTACACTCTGTAAGGAACCACAGGGCTCACACAGCCATGGTCATGTCGGAGGCAGAACAGAGTATGCTTCCACTGACACCATCACCCATGTTTACCCCTCGGTCTCTCAGATTAATCCAAACTAAAAACCCGTTGGCAGAGGCCATTCAGGGAATGCTGCAAAATCTATTTTTCTCAAGAAACGAATGGTAAAAATGTCACTTTAACTGGCTTAGACATCACTGATTGAGTTCAACTGCTCAGGCTATTATAAATTAGACATTGTGGTCCCAATAGAGGAGAAATAGAAATAATAAAATAAATACAAAAATAGAAATGGAAAAAGACTCAAGAGAACAAAAATAAGATCCAGAATATAGCAGGGAAACCCTGAAAATGCTCATACAAACTGAATTGACAAACTCTTAGTACATATATATATACAAGGACAAAAACACTGCAGATTAATGTCTTTAATAAAGCTACCCAGAAGCAAATAAAAGGAGTTGGAGACCAGGCATATGCTGCAACCAACCAAATGCTTGGTCAGAAGTTTGAGTAGAGGATATTAAACTGCAATACTAATTAATTCAACTGGCCTCTATAACCCTGAGACAATTCATACTCCAGACTGTAACATCTTTATTGATCTTGGGAATGCTTCAGTGGACTCCCAGCGCTTATCTCGCCATTAAAAGCATCTCTTGTGACGAACCACAATTTAATTAGATGACAATCACAGTTAACAATGCACGGCTAACACTACCAAATTTGCACATTAGTGTTGGCAGTGATAAATTTCAGAACCCTAGCCGGGACAACTCACATCCCTAAGTTAACCCCTTCTTAACAAGTCAGACTTGTTTAAAAACTTTGCAACAAAGGATGGCGCATGAGAAATTTCAAAATACTAAAGCATACCAGCCTTTTCTACATATGTATCTTTTAAATGACAAGTGTAGTACAAGTGAAAAATAATTTGCTAAAAGCATAAGAGTGCAAGTAGGAGGTCAATAATGTATCATCTAAAGCAAACAGCGAGGTGCCTGTGGCACTACCAGAGATAAATGCAGGTTAAATCCCCATCATAACACTCATGTTGGGTGGCTGCATGAGTAATACATGAAAGTAACCACTGGAGGGCAGCATACAATATAAACACCAATTATTTAAACTGTGTTTTTACATGAAATGATAAATAATAACATAATATTAGCAACCATGGTGGTGCGAGTGTGTCAACCTTTTTCCTATTTCATCAAATGTGTAAAAATTATAAAATTATAAAAATTATATTCTGGTAGTTATTTAATCTAGTGTGTTCAGTATTTATTATATCTAACATTTGAAATATGACAAATAAACAACATTTCTAAATATTCTCTCTCTCAGTTTCTCTCTCTACCGCTCTCTCTCCATATATATATATAAATAGAGAAAGAGAGAGAGAGAGAGAGAGAGAGAGAGAGAGAGAGAGAGATGTAGATATATATGTATATATATTTGTATATATTTGTATGTGCAGCAGGGATAATCGCAATGAAACATTTGTCAGAAAACCTTGTATTTAATAATCCCTTGCTCTCCGTTTCCTGGTGTTTGTTTATATTAACCCCTGGTTGAACTCTCTTTAGTGGCAGCCTCTTTTGCCAGAAAGTTCAGTGAACATTCAGCATGGAAGCAGAGAGCATGTCATCTCGAATCTATTAGCCCACAGGGGGGATGGCAGCATCCAATGTGTGTGTCTCTCTATCTCTGTTCCTCTCTTCCTCTCACTCTTTCATTCTCAAACACAGACATTTGCACATGCACAGACTTGAAAACACACATACAGCATTACACACACTGGGTGATCTCTAAAACACACATTTTCCATACTGATGATGCATGTAACTGAGATTATTACATACACTGCCCTAGTGCTGACCTCAGCTTTTCACTCATGCCTAATAATCTCATCATACCATGCACTATATCACTCTACCACAGAGCGTTACTGTGCTAAGAAACTAAAGCCTGAGAAAAGCAACTGACCAAAGTTCTATGTTCATAATATTGTAGCCCTGGATAATGCATACACATGAATACTGTATATCTAATCTATTTCCATAAACTAAACCATATCTAATAAGAATAAATGTATTCATTCCATAAAATTTGTGATTGAATTACCTCCTAAATCTGCATATGACTGTCCCGTCAGTTTGCTAATATCAGAGTTTTGGTCTTAACAGAAGCCTCAGGCTTACCTTAACTTCAGAGATATTTTCATTGTCATTGTAAGGGAGTGGGTTTTTTTTTTCTAAATGACATACATAGAACGTCTGGAAACAGCTTAATACGTGTTTTACATATTAACTGCTTTTTCTTTACTGGTGACCAACATGGACAACACCTGTTCACATGATGTGTGGCTGCAGTGGTTGATAGTAAGAAAATTCAGTTGCATGCACAGTTGAATTTAGCTTTGGTTACTTTTGAAATAGACCATTGACTATTACAATTAAATTAACTTTTAAGACATTTTTAAGTTATTTGAAAGGTTATTCCATCCCTTCAGCGCTGTCGTAATAAAAAGAGGATTTTGTTCAAGCATAGCAACGGTGTGGGAAACCTTTAGCACCTATGAACTGGTATGTCGCCTTATTGGGTTGATTTACCTTAGTCGACGGTTTTGCCATTTGATAAAAGAAACAAAGAAATATGTTGAATATATTTTTGTTTCTTTTGTACTTTATTGGAAATTTGACAGTTTCAGTGTGTTTTGCAGCTCTTATAAAAACGTTGCAACAAGATTAAACTTTTTTGATAAGCAGGTGAGAAATGACATAAACTGGTGTGAGGGATCTCAAGTATAGCTGCAGGAGGGATCTGAGCACATTGTGCTTTATGCTTTCCTGAAATATTAAAACATCTCACTTTAAACTTTTGATTTGTTTTTCCACTTCTATCATAAATAAAACATTTTGTTTACGAAAACTGCAGTCCATTGCAATCTGTTTTTACTTACTCAGTATCAAAACTTTTTGGGAATCAGCGTTGCAAAGAACTTGGAAATGCAAATCACATAATTTCCTGCATTGCATCGATTGCGTCTATTTCAATATCAATATGGCAGCAATTTTATTAGGTTCAAAACGATCAATAATGTTCATTTTCATCGTCATGTAATATCAACAGTAGTCTATGTTGACTACAGTAAAAATGTCTGATTCTGATCAATTTGATGCAACTGTACCACGATTTCTTACTCAAGCTCCTACCTAACTCAAATGAAGCAGTACTGATAGACTTGAAAATGACCATATTCTGTACAGCAAAAATACATATGGCAACATTTTAGTTTAGTTCAAATTCTGCATCAAAGATACAGGAATTAGAAATATTTACTTAATTTCGACGGTAACACTGTATGTCTTTTAATCAAAATACAATTACAAGTCATTTTTCCTAGAGCAATGTTTTTTTTTCAACTAGTTTTCTAAATATGATTCTTCTGTTCACACTTGACAAAATCATCATAGGAATGAGGTTAAAACTCATTAAGCTTGAGCACATCCTGATGGGGGACATAGGCTTCATCCTCATTAAATACATTTTAGTCTCTCCATTTATCTTGGTGTCCCATTTTCCTCAAAAACATACTGCTTAACCTGGGAACAGAAGATAACCTCAAGCAAATACCCTCTGCACAAGTCTTGATCATATTAAAGAGAACGTTTTCTCGCTCAACTTCCAGAGGCATGTTCAGATTAATATCCCACCAACTGCTTATGGAGTCACTCCATGGGAGACAAAAGATTTAATACAGCACCTTTAAGAAAATCAGCATTAATATTCATGACGGTGGAGGAGGTTACAATGAGTTTAACACTTAACATTTACCTTAGATATGCCCTCCAAGGCCAACAGTTGTAATTAGAAGAGCTTCCTGTGCATCTCCAGGTAAAAAGGTATATGTTTGACTCTCTAGGGTGCCTGAAAGAATGGGTTGAAGAAGAGGAATAACTATAAGTGGTATAATTTCCATTCTATACCATAATGGGGCTCAAAAGAGATTCACAACCAGCCACTGGGGCTTGGTGACATAAACTATAATCAGTATCATAGTTAACTGTCACATTTACCACTGCAAAATGTTATTAAGTTACATTCAGCTTGCAAATTTTCTGCACGCATAATAATCATTAGTAATAAAAAAAATCACTAAACTAAACAGCTAATCACATGTAGCTGTTTCTCAGATTAAAAGTACAGCAAACCCATATGTATAAGAAATTTCCTTAGCTTTTCTTTATTTCAAATGGCCTTTGACCCAATACACAACCATTTCAACCACTAGAACGACAAGAATTCAGTGAAAAAAGCAGTGATGAAAACTTTTAAACAGACCACTGACAGGTTTAACCTATTCTGTGTTTAAGCAGCTAGAAAAAAGCTAGGGGAGAAATTATTCAAATTTGTTTGTTTTTTATTTCAAGCCTTTTTTGTTTCAATGTGGTGAATTCAACATACACTGTGCATATAGTATAATATAATAGCTGTTCAAACCTCTCTTGCTTAAATTGCTGCCTTAAATGCTCATTTTTCAGTGTGCAGAGAGCCGGTTAAAATTCATAACTGAAGCAGTGGTGACTCTGTCATTACACAGCGTGGCCAGTGATACTGATGTTAAGGCTTTAAGAAGAGAGATGTAATGCCATTCTAAAAGGCTGATGGACCCATGGTGTCTTTTTTACATTTGTAATTCCTGATCCTAATTTGGAATAGTCTTACATTGTTAAAACATCTTATGAAATCCAAAACATAATAAAGTGCATAATAGAAATGTATTAATGATGAATGATAATGTTAGGGTTAGTATTACTATGTAGGGTTACTATGTATTTTTTGGGGGGGAAAAAACAATTCTGAACAAAATCATTTGGGACAGGTATTCTGCCAAACACCCATGGGTTATGTTTCATGTTCTGATGCCAGCTTTCCCCCTGTACATGTGCAAGAGGTTAAGTGAAGGCAGTAAAGTTTGTTTGTTTCCATATTGCTCCCTGTCCTCACCAATAAGCAGCTACAATGTGTCTTGAAAGTCAGCTTATAAAAGTTTTATGGAACTCAGAGAGCTTAAGTGATCTTCTCCAGCTCTGCAGTAGCCTGCAGCATGCAGGATGTCTGCTTATATTAATTTCATGGAGTTTAAGAGGTCACCAAACTCATTTGGAGATTTTTACTCATTTAAGAACCCTGCAACCCCTCTGTTCTGCAGTGCTCTAAGCTACTAGTCCAGATATGCTTAAATTTACATGGAATATTATATGGCTAGGTGGCAAAAGAGTGCAGTGCATCTGAAGTTTAAAGTAAAGTGATCGCAGCTGAATGAATATGTACTTTTTTCATTTAATTTACCTGTGTTTTAATGAAGTGCACGTTAGACTATGGTGCAGTATCTGACCTATGTGCAAGAAATCCTTCCCCTGACTTTCTGAAAAAGGAGCTTAGCTGAAGAAAAGAGAAATAAGCTGAAAGTGAATTAACTCACTTGGTGATTTTAACTCTGAGAGGAAGCAAACTATTGTAAGTTAAGCAATCAGGCATTCCTCTAAATTAAAAATAAAACAAAATACTGATGCAAGGCTAAATAAAAGGGAGGTAGTTAAGAGTCAGTTCAGAGGTTAATCTGATGTTTCTCTCACACTGACCTCAGAGAAGCCTGGCTCTCATGACGGGAACAGCTTCACTGCCCACTGAAGCCCCTTGACAAAGCCAGTTTGTGGCAGTCTTCAGTCTGCAGCAGATCTCCCAGTGAGAATGCTTAAAACCAATGAGGCCTCACATCTGTGCAGGGGCTAGAGCTTGGTCAAGGGGATGGCGGGTGATTAATTGATGGTCACATCTTCCTGACTGCTGCCCATGCCGCTTTGATGAAGAGGGATTAGGCTGTGCACCACAGGCTCTGCTGATAATAAGAGAACGAAGAGGAAATGCTCATGTCACGCTCCATGGCAAGGATTTCAATCAAAGAGCATATAATTCAGAGTGCCATGACTTTTTAAATCAGTAAAACCCTTGGCTTTCACTACCTTTTGTTAAGTAACTAGCTGTGATGATTACGAGTTGCCCTCTATCTAATCAGCCATGACTCTGAGGTTAGAAGATGGACATAACATACACAGAATATTCTAAAACAAAACAGTACGCAGGATATCAAGCAACATTTAAATGTTATGAGACATTTTTAACCATTTACAGGCTAACCTAATCCTCATTAACGTGTTGAACTGTGGTGTTTTCTCTTTTCTTAAGTAGATATTGTTAGGTCGTCATTAATTGTCATGACATTGAATATTGCCGACGAAGTGTATCAGACCAACTTTCCTTTTTTTAAAACATTTCTGATTTTGTAGTAACGTACTATTTGATTTAAATTTGATAAAAATTGCTACACAAACGAAAACCTACCCTTAAAGTGGTGGAGTCTGGGTTTGATGGAACAACTGCATGCAGCACATTTGGATTTACAAGTTAAAATTTGGCAATAGCACAGTCTCACAGCACTAAAATACTTTTGGCATGCCTAACTGAATCTAGACTGTCAGATTAACTGGTTAAGTGAAAGGTATAAGAAAAACTAACGATTAGATATAAAACCCATCCTCAACAATTCCACTGCTATGATATTAGATGAGTTTCTGACACTTTAAAACAGGTGCTTCTCTGAACACTGGATGTTTACCCCTGAAGCTTAATTATTGTTCAGGATTTATCCTCTCAGCAAAAAACCTATGGGGACATCTTCCAGGATGGGACAGCCTCAGACAACACTTAAAGCAAGGCAGAAGTGTCAAAAACTTTTATGTGGAACTACAGTTTCACAGCTTTGTACCAGACATATCTGGTTCTCCAAAGTCACCTAATCCCTTCCTGACAACAGGAAATAGGCATGTTGATGCAGACTGCTATCTGGACTGGGGAGGTTCCCAGTCCATCACAGGGCCACACAGAGACGAACGAGAGAATACAACTATACACACACACACAAACTCATTCCTGAAGCCGATTTAGAGTCACTAATTAACCTCAACAATTAACCTGCTTGTTTTTGAACAGTGGAAGGACATTGGAGTACCTGAGGAGATACAAACGCGCAAAGACAGAGAGAACATGTAAACTCCATACAGAAAGGCTGACAGCTGGAGTTCAGACAAAGAACCCTCCTGTTGTGAGGGGACGGTGCTAGCCACCACACCACTGCGCCACCTGGTCTGCATTTCAGATTAACATAGTAATTATTATTCTATTTCAAAACTTATCTGACGGAGACAAAACAATAAGTCAGTGGTTTTATTAAGATTCTTATAGAAATTAATATCAATATTAAACAGTTTTAGATTTAAAAAAAAGAGAGAATTTCTGATTAAATTAAAAAAAAACTTGAATACAAGTTTTGTTAACAGCAATGATATTGCAGAAATAATAAACATGGATGTCACAGAAGTTAGCAAAATGATTGTCTTGAGGTTCTAAGGTTGGGATACAAGTTTCATCTATCTGAGCCTTTATTTAGCCCCCTATCCTGTCTCAGTGTTTGCTGAACTAAGATCAGTCAGTTTTCCCTTGAGGCAACACTAATGTCACATACCTATTTGGCACACCAATATTTCACATCCAAACCAAACCTATTAAGGATGACTACTTACCATAGACAAGATATGTCCTTCACAGCTGCAACCTTTATGTCCACTGTATGCTCAATCTTTGCAGACCCACATGGCCATACAGATCCGTTCTAGTGCACGCATTCCTATGTCACGGCTTTGTATGCATTTGATTTGTATGCATTTTCTATTTCACATGTTCAACCTTCAAACGTGACCTTGAATTCCTCCCCAATTGTATGCATGTTCCACAATCAAATGTAACTTACTTAGGTGGAAATAATGTTACATTCCCAATTCTTTGGAGTCGTCACAACAGGGGATTGTAACGCCAACTAAACCCTCCCTCAAATAGAGAAATAAAAAAGAGATTTCACACATTTATTAAGCATCCATCTACAAAGAAATATGCATAACGGTCGGCTCTACTCTGTGGAAAGCAATTTGGAGAAGATCATTATCACTGAGTTGTGGTCACTGTTCTCCAAAATTCACACTGCAGAAACTTGGACTCCTCTAGATTTTTCCAACCAAGCATGCCGTTTGGGTGTTTCACAAACAGGAAAAGCAGCAGGAGTGACCCATCAAACTCCATAAAGGCACAGTTATTGGAAATGTGCAAAGACATCAAGAACAGTTTCAGAGTGAAAGAGGGCTGTTGAAGCTGTGAGGTTTTCTTCACTCGCTCAGTTTCAGTACTTTCAGTGTTTCCAGTTTGTTTGTAGTTCATAAACTTCACCAGCAACTCCCCTTATCTTGTCTGTCTAAGAAAACGACTCGCTATGGGCTCTCATTTCCTGGACTGAAAAAAGATGCACAGCACAACTGAAAATTCTATGAGGACAAGATTATCTAAAGCGTTACTGCTGCAATCATCAAAATAAATATCATCAGTCAAGAGGTAATTCCCTGTGGGCTGATTTGGTAATAGCTGGTTTACTGGTGATTTGCTGAATTTTTTCATATTGATGTGAGAGGCCATTGAATGTTTTTCATGAAGTGAAAAATTTGAGACTAAAGTATATATCTCTTGCCCGTGGTGAAACACAGCGGGGTTTGATTTATGTTGTCTCCTATTCTATTGAACTATACAAAAGAATTCTCCACCTTGACCGCTCTATTAAAGTGAGAAGCCAAAGTTATCAATCGAGGTGGGGAAAGGGAAGAAAGTCTTCCCCACCAGCCATGCGTGCTCTGCTTAACGGATCATACAAAGCTGCATAGAGCAAACAACAGAGTGAGTGAGACAGAGGGAGCAGGATGTTCCTTCGACAGTATGGTTTTGACTGATTATGCATTTTTTCATAAGCTATTCATAGAAGATAGATTCATCATTCCAATTTGTCAAACTAGCAAAGATTTCAATTAATTATGTGCAGGGGATGACTGGTGTATTCTGCTTCTCTGTCAGCACTAGCCTGAGCCCCATTTACAGGACTCAAAATAAAGAGGTATCAGAGAGGTGCTTGGATCCACCAGTAATTAATTTGATGAATGCCTTAGCGGCACAAATAGTGGCAGCCGTGCATCTTTTCATCAGACACAAGCTGCAGTCTCTGTGCTCGGTGCTAATTTGAAGGGGGCAGCTCATCTGTTTAGTGGATGTGCTTGTGGCTGGGTCCATTCTTCAACCTATGCCTCCTGCTGTCCAGACAGTGTGTGAGGGCCTTATGTTTTTTGTCAACTTTGTCCTTGTGCCAAGCAACTTGCTCCACTTAGTGCCCAGTTTTTTGACTCCGTGGCTTGAACTTGATAATGGGAGGCCTCCTGGATTAATGAAAGGTGTGTCTGTGTTGTTTTCCTGCTGCTGCTCTTTTGGTTTGGTTGGAGCAGGATAATTATATCTCCTACTGTACCTGCCATATGTGACATTGATAAACACTATGATAAATCCTCTTATCTGATGAGCCACCAATGATCCATTGTAGGAGTGTTTCTGATTACAATCTTAAAGGGCAAAAGTGCATCTACACGATGACAAATGAAGTGGTGGTACGGAAGGAGGTGTGATTGGGCCAATCTAAAATGATGGATCTTATTATTGTTATTAGGTGAAAGCTTCAACGGCAGCTATTTGCGATGCACACTGTCAATGACGGCAGGAGTTTCAGCCGAACAAAGAGATAATTGGACTGGTGCCACATAATTCAGGTTCATATTTTCACAAGTGGGGGAACCTCATTATAAATCAGGTCAGCCACTGATACAAGATCATAAATCAAAGAAAGACATAGCTCGAACAATTAGATAATTACTAGACCACTGTGTCACCGTCACCGGGATGTTTTGCTTTGCCTCCAAGAGAACACAGTTACACTTTCAATTAAATCCATCTGTGAAGAAGAGATTAACACAAAATTACAACCAAGACGATGTAAATAAAAAAAGATGAGCAGTTCGGCTCTGAATAGTAGAGTAGACAACTGATCTTTTTAAGAAAATGCATTGAGAAAAAATTGACAAGTCCATAAATAAAATACACAAAAATTGCCTCACCATTATGAGAATATATTATCTCCCACCTTTGACCAGAAACCATTTATTGTAACTTCGGATCAAAACAAAAAGTAGGATCATACAATTTGGAGAGAGTCTCTTCACTCCATGATTGCATGGACTGTCACTGACCCCTAGTGTTACTCAAATGCTCAGTTACAGCACTTGAACTACACTTACTCTAATTATATCTTTGACCCTTGATTACCCCAAGGCAAAGAAGCAGCCTGAAATCCAGAGGCAGGGGTCCAATTGACCCCAATTGAAAGTGTCATTTCACATGATTGCCAAGTTAGAAATGCTTGTGTAGCCCAGGATGAGCGAATATTAATTCAATGTTCCTCCTCAGCTTCATTGTTTGATATCTGCGTGGCTCCTCCACCACGTCCGTCTCTACCCAGCGTGGCGGGTGCCGCTCTGCCTGAGCTGTTCTTGTGTAAAGTAAAGTGCAAGGAGGGTCCAACAGCACTGGGGGAAAAAATGAGGTCACAGCACAAGAGTAAACCAACTGGAACAGATTGTGGTGGAACCTCCAGGCTTTTGCAGACACATGTTGATCCCAGAACAGCATGCCCTCGCTTTTACTTTCCTACCCTTCTTTGTGGCTCCTCCGAGAACTGCTTATGGATAGGGACAATGTCCTGACCCTTTACAGCAGCTTTTGACCATCATACACAGCCATAAGTGACTAATATTATAGACATCATTATTTAATATCCTTTTAATATTTTATCTGTTTCGTTTTGAAAGAACAAAGTCTGTCGATTTTCCTTATTAGAGACTGAGCAGAATATTAATAATAAAGAAAATAAAGGATGATATTTCAAATTGCTGTGTCAGTTTTTTTAACCACAAAATAATATTCATGATACGCACAAACATTTTTCAACAAAATTATTTTGTATGATGGCAGCCAGATTAATCTCAAGGTTTCACAAGAAGAAAATAAAAGTCATATAGTGCATGTTTACAGTAAATGAGAGGATTTCTGGGCTGCTATCATGAGTTGACAGTATTTCGTCTGTGCTTTCCTACCACGGCACAACAAAATGTAAATGTCTCATTAGATCATTGTCTCTGAAGTACCTTAAATAGATATTAAAGCTGCTTTGCATAAGCCCCATCTGTTGTACTACATATCCCCATGGAGAAGAGGCAATGTTTTAAGGCACAATTGATCCTTTAATAATGTCATGACCACTGCATGACCCGTGGCAAGGGGCATGTTTGCCAGGGACAGATGACGTAGGTTTGAGTTCGCAAACGTCCATGCGCACACGTACACGCACAAACACGTCGTGCACAGACGCAAAAACAGAGTGCTATAGTCTGGTGTTGGTTGATAAGCGGGAGACAGGTATCTCTGTTAAAGAACACAAGAGTTCAAAGTGTCATCTTGTGTTAACCGACTACAGCTAGGAACGTTTCTGACATTCTGTCATTATTGTCACTTTGCATGAAAGCCGCGACAGAAAAGAGGGAGCACTGACAGCAGATTGACCCCAGATGTTGTTCATTTGATTGATATTTCGATAGACAATGATCTTTTTTCTGCGCTGTAGTGGTGGTTACAGAGGGGGGGGGCGTCGGGCAGGGGCAAATACAGGAGAAATGTCACACAAGGGAAGTCAGCGAGGCGTAAAGTGCTGCCTGACGAGTGCAGGGTCACTGGCTCCTCTCTGCCCCCTTTGTGCCCCGGGTAAAATGATCTAAGTGATTCTGGACCTCTGCCACCGATACGCTGAAGTGCAGGAGTCAACTGCGTAGGCATGGCGGAGTGAATACTGGCAAATGATTTGCTGGTAAAATGGCTTGCAGTGCACCAACGCCTAGAGGAAAGGTAGAGTTGTTGTTTTTTTTGTGCTTGAATGCTCTTTTTTTCTTTCTTCTTCTTTATAACTGGGAGATAGTCTAACGAGTCACAAAAGACTTTCACATTCTGGTATCAATAGATATCAAAATACAAAGGAATTTAAAAGTAGGGGAATTGATAAGGTCGCAAAGTTTTTAATGGGATTGCTTCACTTCACACCATCTACAGCTGGCTTTCTGATGCCGATGTTTATTCATAGCAAAAGTTACACATCCCAGAAAGGGTAGAGGTTAAGAAAACATTGTTATGTTAAATTACTGAAGAGAATGGCTGCAAGGCAAAGGTCATACTGGATAAATCTTCATGGACTGCAGCACAGTACATGAAATATGTTTGAGCTTATTGTTGTGAGCCATCTGTTTGATGATGGGCTAGGTCCACCTTTGTATCTGTTAATTTAGAGAAGCTGATACTCTTAAGTCCACAACAGTAGTTTAAAAGGTAATTAAATAACCTAGACTGCTAAAAATGCCACGGATACTGTAGCGATGAGGATTTGATTTGTAATTCAATTGTTATGAATTAGAAACTCCTTTGATTCATGTAAAAGTGACGCACCTATTCCACAAATATCCAAAAGGTTTTCAGGATGACATCAAATAGCAATTAGAGTACCCACGTCTGGATGTGTTTGTGTGTTAAAAAGTCAGAGAGAGCAAGTTATGTAGCAAGCTCGTCACTGTGCGGGGTAATAAGGTCAATGCAAAAAATATCCCCCGGCCACATTTCCCAGCAAATGTGCAGAAACACAAATACACGCACGCAAACTCACACACACACACACACACACACCACTTCACTATCCCAGCCTTATGTTGCAGAATCCAAACCAATTGAGTCAATTGCCAGAAAACATGACATGACCTTTCAGATTCACTGAGCATCAACTGTGAGTGGGACTGGCATGCTTTCCGTTTCAGCGCACCCTCTGCCCCTCCCGCCTACTCCGTCACCCTGGGGCCCTAAACCCTCCACAAATAATTACTCTCCGTGGAGTCTATAGTCCATAAGACACAGCCAAAAAAAAATTTGACTCTGATTTTGACCCGTTCTTAAGGTATTCTCACTATTAAATCATCCCTCAAAGGGTTTTTATTATTTTAACAATTCGGTCACCAGAAGTTTAAGGTGAATAAGGTCATGCTCGTATTTGGACACATATAGATGAAGAAATATTCAATAAGATCTGAAAATATCCTAAATAAACAACTTTTTAAAAGCATTTAAGGAAAAATGTATGCAGGATTCCCTGAATGTTTTCTTAATTGCAGATAGTCTCAAATTAGATGCATCTTTAGTGATGTTAACCCTTTGAGATGCATCTAAGTGGCAAAACTCTTATTGTGGAGATAAGGAAAGCCTCACCACGGTGATTCAGACTTGAAAAAAAGTGATGGACCGCTGCCCAAGTGAAATGTTTTTCAATTAAATTCAATATATGTCGATATGCAACATGTTTTTAATCTAAGACTGCACTTTCCATGGTAACATCACCATATCTGAACTGGTAAGCGCACACCTCAAGCCCAATATGAAACACTAAACTAACTACAAAACAGGTGGAAAACATTGATCATTGTATCGTATGCAATGCTGTGTTGAGAAGATTCAGAAATCGTGAGTCCTTGTTTGATGGTTGTTGGTTTGACATGTACCACCAAGCACATTCCCCATGGCAGCAGCCTCCCTCAGCAGGACGGTGTGCCTCGCCACACAGCAAGAGCTGCACATGAAAGGCGCAAAGAATGCAACAAAGAGCCTACTGTTTGCTTGGCCTCAAACTCTCCACGTCCCAGTTCGATCAGGTATCCCCAGGCTGTACCTGAACAAGCCCAATGCACGGACGCTTCAGTGCACAAGCGACAGGAACCAAAGAATAACCGATCATATCCAGGTGTCAGACACCACAGGGGACCCAGTGGTCTGGCTTCATTACTTAAAAGATCAGAGCTGTTTCAGCAGCATGAAAGGGACCTAGAGTCTATCACGAACTTGGTTTCAATGACACGAATGATCTGTTTCAATACTGAGAAATCGCAGGGCTCCAGCATAACCCACAATACTGCAGTCACATTTATTTTGATAACTACAGGAAAGTCCTATTCTATATCAAACATTTATCAAATAAACTAGATTTTTTGGCCCTCCTCTAAATTCTGCCTGACTACATCAAAATGTCAGAAGTCAAACTGTCAGGTTGAAGCAGTGAGTGTACAAAATCCTGGTTTGCACACCATTCTGCATGGCACCACCCAGTCATGGATCACTGAGGATTATAACGGAGACATGAATTTAAAGGTACAATGTCCTGCTTCCAGAAACAATGGGGTGGAGTGAGAAATGGGAAATAACGGTTCAAACTTGAAACTGGTTCATCAGCATTGTATTAAATATTGAAACAGGGGAACCCAATTCTGCTGAGCTTAAGCTAAGGGTACATAAACAGTACTTATGTAATAATTAGTCCCAGCCCTAACAAAAGGGAAATGGGGAAATTCATTGTCAGACAGATAACGAACAATTCAAAAATCAAAAAGTTATTTTTTCTTTCAATATAGTTTAAATTTGTTCGATGAAAACAAAGTATCTAAAGGTCAAATTTCAGGATTTTCATCCCCAGTTTCTTTTCTGTTATTGGCTGTTATTGGTTTCCCTATGAAACTGTTTAAAGTTGGCTATGACACAAGATCAAGTACGACCCAAACATTTAGCCAATTCTACCAACACAGCTGCATCATCAAATTAATGTCAAGCTAAAACCAACTCTTGTGAAATAAAGCCAGAATAATCCAACCAGATTCTCTTCATCTACCTCAAAATGTGGGCTGAATAATACGGGGCGCTAATACAGCAATCTTATTTCATGGATGAAAATGCCCTCTGCTCCATCTTTGCCTCTGAAGTTGATTTGAAGTCATGGTTTGTCCTTTTGATATGATGTTGGGTCAGACCAATTTGCCACCTGGAGGGGTGAGGGAAGTAGGGAGGTACATTTTTAATTGTCAGGTCACTTGGTGCGGGGACAGACAATCCTTTGGGCACATTGTCTGTCTTTGTTTGAAGAACTAGCCATCGGAAATCCCTCACCTCATTATGAGAGAGAGGAAAGATTAATTGACCAGTTCATTGACTGGCAGCCTCAAGACTAGATCCACTTAGCAAAGGGACTCGCCAATTAAGACTGGACTACAGCACCTTTTCTTATACCAGGAGTAATCCTTTTTATTGTCATTAGTCTCTATAGTACTAAGAGGAAGAGCAAGGCTAAGCTGCTCTTTGTGAAAGGCACAAAGAGAGGATATAGATTTGACAGCATAATTTAATGTTAGCATTAGCACTGATTAATTCAGCTGCTATTAGTGGCGGAGCGACAAACAGGCGCTTGCTTTCATTTGTAAACTTAACTAATAGAAGTAGATAACAAAAATGGGAGCAAATGGAGTCCTCAGAACAGTTCTCAAGGTCAGATGAATATCATCCAAACTGCAAACATCTTTTAAAGCTTTCAAATCAATCTTTCCCAGTTTATTTTTCCCTCTGATTGAGAAGTGCCTTATCCATTTTTTTAAAACATTCAACTAAGAGAAAGCCAATTCACAACTAAGTTTTTTCTAAAGCTGCCACAAAGAAACCTTTTAAATAGCAGTAAAGTCATGCACAAAATGGCAAGGTTCCTCTTATTTCTGATTTCATATTTGATGTATTTACTATATATACTAAGCGGGTTATTAGAGCATGTCGTGGTCAGAGCACCTTGTAGCTAACTGCAGGGGATGGATCTGTCATGACAACAGAGGTGTGGGAGATTTGGTGCCAACACCTGTCGGCTTCCAAGGAGGTTGCATTTGCAGTAACAATACTAATTTTGACATAAAGCATACAACATATACATTCAAGCATACTCTAACACACACTCCGGTCCTCATCTTTCTCTTTTTGCACAAACGAAAATGCTTTGGGGGAAAAAGAGGGCTGGAAAGATGTCATCATCACTCTCCTCTAAAGGCTCATACCGAAAGAAAGCTAATACAGTGTACAGATATTCTGGCATCTTTTTCACCAAGGGCTGCATTTCCCTTGTGGGTGATCGGTAAAATTGGTTGACATTTTCCCAGCTCCAATTAACCTTCGATTTGACTCCCAGTTTTGCCTGTCTTCTTTTATTGTCTTCTTGAATAAAGTGGCAAACAGATAGCACAGTTGGAAACAAATGTACTGTTTCCCCAGTGTTGACCATGTCATTTTTTACTTAATTGTTCTCTTCCCCAGTGGATGGCCACCAAATAGAGAATTGTGCTTCATCAGTGAGCCTTGGCATTCTCTACAGAAGGTCAATACAGTACTGTATTCTTGTATTTTATTGAGTCGTTCAATGCCGTTTGTAATGACAGATGAGCACCATTGTGTTTTTTCCACTGATATTGGAGGCGGACATGTAAAACACCAAAACACCATAATGCCAGGTGCCAACATAATAATTGATCATTTCGGGTTCTTTTGTCGAAGAACATCATTTGTTTTTGTTATGCCAGGTTTTTGTTTAAATACATTGGTTTGGTTAAATATTGATGGTTAAATATTGATCTAAATTATTATGATTTTACATTCATGGTACACAAAGTATTTGACTGTATGTCCCATTGGTCAAAAGTCATGTTGTACGTTTTCCTCTACATACAGACAAGATAACCTGTGGGTTTTTTATTGGTAAATTTGCCTGTGTTTTATGTATTTGAAGGTTAAGGTTAAGGTTGAAGTTAGGGTTTTCTACCCACACAAGCCACCAGCCTACTGGATACATAACTTATTTTGCTAGCACAACTAATAAAATAGATACAATTAAACCAAAATGAACTAACACAACCATCATTTTTTAAAAAGGAAACATGCAAATCGAGTTTTTCTGGATTCAATTTTCATATGATCCGTAAAAATAAACACAATTGTTCCATCATGCTATTTAATTTACAGGATGTTATGAATGTGTTTATATAATTGTTTTTTTGGTCATCATCGTTTTTATTCTTTTCAGTGACAACTTCAGTAAATATCTTACTGTTCTGTAAAATTCTGTATTAAAAACCATAGTAGAGTCAGAAACAACACTGAAACAACAACTCAAATTTAAACAAGCTTTTAAAAGGAATCCTGTGCCCTAGTTAAACGAACACACAAACCACAAACACAAATGCCATCCTGATCCCGTGCCATGCCCCAAATGTCCTAGCCCTGGTACACAGCAAGGGCGAGGTTAAAAAGAGCCTCAGATCTCACAGGACTGGAGTGCTGCCTCAACGTCAGTCACAGTAATGTAAGCTGACACACTGGTGAGGGTGGTGACAGGGCAAGGTTATGTGTCACTGTTTGCTCATGGCCTGCATGAAGACCACAGTTGCTACAGCGCTGTCTCATGTGAAAGGTCACCCCTAGGGTCTGCCATCCAAACTGATATACCCAACTACACTTCCATTGCACCTATAAGCATTTTTCTCCATTAGACCCTTCGATGAACTCCCTTTGTTGCCTGAAATTATTCCCAGAGCCACAAAGATCATTGACACACATTTATGGTGTGCATGGACATCAGTGTGTGTGTGTGTGTGTGTGTTTTGGAATGTAGGACTGGGCGGAACACTCTACGCTATAGAATGTAATGTGAATTACAAAAAGATATAAAACAAGCTGCTTTTACTGCAGCAAATGCCTCCCATTACGGTCACTACTGGTATATTGCTAACGTAGCGTTAGCTTTGATCGTATATCCAAAGGCAAGATCTTTCTCAAACGGAAAAAGGGACAGTCCAACGTTTTGTGTTTAAGGTTCCACCTTTTGGTTGTGCAGAACACTGCTCAATTTTGGATGGAAGCCATGTTAAGCTGTACACAGTATGGCTCGGACGGTTGTCACCAGACAAGAGCAGCAAATTATTTGCAAAGGAGTTTAAATGTTTGGACTGGTTGTAGTTTCAATACATGATAGTGAAATTACACTAATCTATTTTTTTGGACTATCATAGCAGAAGACACCCCTTGTTGTGTTATTGTGCATGAATTCATCCTACGTTGAATTGAAGAAATAGTAGTCATGACATACTGTATAGCGAATGTTGTGTGACATCAAAAGTTAAATTCAAGTGCTTGAAGAACAGTGTAAACTCTTTTCCAGGTTCACAGCTAGTTTCTGGCAAAGGCAGGAGGGGTGTACAGAAATGACCCATTCTTTCAACTGAATTCAGAATGAGTCTGCAGTCAACAGCTCTGATTATATTATGATTATACTTGTACAGGGAGCATTACCATTGGTGGACAGGTCTGGCAAATATAAGCTTTGCTGAACAAACAGTTCAGATTTAGTATTTCCAAAGAGGGTCTACAAGAGAAGGGGACCGAGGGAGTGTTGTTTCAGACAGAGAAAGAGAAGGAGCCATTTATAAAACATCTCCATGAGTAACACATCAAAATACAAAACACTGCTTTGTTTGTTGTTCTAATTAACTCAGTTTTACCTTCACCTCGATTAGTTTCCTTGTCCGTGTCTTTTCGATCAAGAATTATCCCAAATCATTGTAAACATGAACAACCAACACCAGCATCCAATATTGGGTAGCCAGATTGTATACATAGCTCTAAGGTGTTACAACACAACTCAAAATGTACCTGTAAACATATGTCCCTCTGAAACAGAAAGGCCTAGTTCATATAGTGTTATCTAACACAGAACCATGTGGATGGTTTATTTGCTATTGTTTCATTTGCAAATAAACAAAACAAAGCATCTATAAATAACAAATGCTCAGAAGAGTTCCTGAGAAAAGATATCCAAAATGGTCAAATGTAAACGTAAACCTGAATGAATTCATAACTGGGGCTGTCTTTATAACAGCTCATTTATATGCAGCTATTCAGACAAATAAACCCATCACAAACTTTTGGGAAAGATATGTTACTCCAGGAGATCTCATGCTGGGATGACAGGTTTGTTTGAATGTTCCTCTACTGGCCATAGATTGTGGAATTAAGCCCCTCTGAGTAGTGAGTCACATTCACCTGGGCAGTTGACATTTAATCAATGTACATGTGAACTGTGCCATGACCCTCAGCCAGAGCCATTCAATTAGGGTTCCCCTCACTGAATGCTGCCGGACCCCTGCAAATATCTGGGACAAACATCAAGTGGTTCATCTCAACGTACACCCAGCACACGAAAATAAAAATTTCATGCTCTATTTTTTATGAGACAAATAATCAATATTGCCGATGATTTTCACAGCGTAAATCAAGTGGGTGCAATCAGGCCTGTATCAACACTTCAATAACAATTAAAAAAATAACTTGAAACAAACACTAAACTTTGAAATTACCTCTGTTCAATCCAATTTGAAAAAGAATCACACGAAGAAAATGGAGCACCATACCTGTTTGGGCCAAACTGTAGCATACTGTATATGTAAAGAAAATACAGTTAAACGTATTCATGCACTTTAAAGTTACTGTAAGAAAAAAACACAGGATCGATACCAAAAACTCTTATTGACACACACAGGATCTCTGTGTCCAGCTCCTACTGTAGCTCAAACCAGCTCCATATGTAAATGTGCTGGCACTTCATACATATTTCCCAGAGTCCTAATTCTCAAAACCTCTAATGCTGCTTTAATGTCAGATCAGATTCACTTGATATTTATTTTAGATCTTACATAATGCCTTAATAAATAAATAAACTGTAAAAAAAATCAAACAGCAACAGTATATTAAATTGTTGTTTAGAGTCTTCAAACTCATCGTATCAGCTTGTTGTTTTTTTACAACTTAAGTCACTTGACTCATAAATGTGAGAGATCTCAGGAGAAGTGCCTGAAAAACTAAAAATTTACACCTTAAAGCAAAATACTTAAAAACACAGTCATAAAGCAATGTGTTTGTAGCTGCGGAGTACATGAATGTTTCACCTCGCTAAATATTTCATCTTTGTAGTGAATGATTTAAATCAAAGCCCTTTTCTGACATTCTGTGGGCAACATGGTTTTATCCCCACTTCTCCACCCTTCCAAGCCACCACCTCTCTTTTTCTTTTCTCTGTTTCCTCCCTCGCTCCTTGCCTCTCTTTCCAGCCTGTCTCTCTGTCAGCCGGACAAGCTGCTCAGTGGCCCTGAAATATGGCACATCATGCTGCTTCGTTGATCATCGCTCAGTGTTGCACCGTGAATCTGAATGCAATGTAAATGATATGATGATTCCCTCCGAGGCAGCATTAACTTTACCATCATTCAGCTCTTTCGAGTGCAAACGTTCACCTTATGAGACGATGAAGTCTACCGTCAGGTTCCATGTAACTCACTGGCTGTTTTTCTGCAGAGCAGAAAATAAAAACAGTCCCACAGCAGCAGTGTTTAAAAAGTATGCAAACATGATGTCAGTTATTCTTGAATAAAACTTTTGGTTAAGGGGTAGGATGATGTTTTTAATACCAAATTGGTTTTTGCTTTTGAAATGCTGACAGTATCTTGTTAAAAGAGTCAACTGGAGGTCATTTGTTCTTTCCAGCTCACTGGGTATGCACAAGTGGAAGAAACACTAGAATATGCATGAATGCTATTAACTTCATGTTAAACCAGTCTCGCTTGTAGTTAAGCTTGGCATACAGTAAGTGCAATTAAAGATGATGTTTTTTTAAGAAAAAGACACTGCATTTTATTACCAAATGCGACAACCGAATTTAAGAAAATGCTGTCTCATGAACACAGCTGAATGTTGCACATGGCTCTCTGGTCTGAAAATAGATTTGCGTTCTACTTAAGCACGCGTGTATAAAACAGCCCACCTCTCATCATTATTCTTCAAGCTATTGGATTTTTCTGGATCCAGAGAAGCATTGGGATGTATCCATGACAGGTTCTAAATTTATGTCGTGAGTGTGCATAATAAGGAGTTTGCCAGCAGACGGCTGTAATAGACGCTGGATAATTGGTGAAGTCTCAGTACAAGAATAAAGAAATTATGAAATGCTCAGCTGCCATTTAACTTCAAAGAAGAAGAAAGCTTCGCTCTTGTACTAAACTTGGGGGGGGGGGGCACTGCTTGAGGGCATAAATCAGTCAGGGATCAAAAAGGACCTTTAGGATCCTGTTTTTATCCAGACGCATGCACAGTTTGGCTGCACAATGGTTAAAGCTCGTGAGTAGTGGAGACAGTGGCCTCAAGGGCAGACAAAAGGGCGACACAGGAACTGGCAGATAATCCTTAATTGTGAATTAAACCAAAGAACATAAATGGGGATTAAACAACCCCTGGAAAAGAGGTGTTATTAAGCCAAGTCGGGCCCTGACACAAAGGCTGTAAAACTCGGCATAATAAACATGAGAAACACTGCGAACACAGCACTGTGAAACGAGACCTCACCGGACAACACAGAAAGAGAGCCTGATCACAGGAAATACCAAAAATAACACAGGTATCATGACAAGCTGCTCTTACTATTCAACCGACTTATCATTCTTGTATAGTTCCCATGAAGATATGCTGAATATTATTTCTGACAGAGTAATGAACAATTTTCAGAGCATTGCTGGCAGTGCCTAAAATGTTTTTTTTTTTTTTTTTATCTTAGTTGACAAAGGGACTGCAGTCCATGGGTCAATTTAAGAGTCTTAAATGAACAAAACCTGCATATTTTGGGACTGTTGAGGGATGCTGGAGAAATTCAATTTGACTCAATTTCAACTCGAGACAACTACTTACTGCAACCCAAACTGCTGAAAGCATCTGAAAGTACCTGGTTTACGTCTTCAAATAGTGAAAAAGGGAAAGCTCGACTTTAGAAGTGATCCGATTAAGGGACACCGTTTTTTTTCTAATAAACTGCTGCTGGGAAAAAACAGCTTAAAGGCCTCCTAGGAGTCTGACTCATCGATTCTCTTTAAATGCATCCACTTAGTCCAAAATTTAGTTTGTGATGTGTGGGTATTTCAGCTGAGGTAGTACATCAGGGTCAATACTCCAGTCCAGCATGCAGATCTATGCTGTTTATCCTCACCAGCACTGATGACCGAGACTCGGTTGGGTCCATTTTTCTCTCCAGTCCTGCTCCAAGCATTTCTCTTTCTGAACTTGTCCATTTTGGACAAACTCTCTCTTTGTTCCATATATATTACAGTGCTGAGAAATACTATTTCAACAGAACATCAACCTGCGCTCAGTCTACAGCTCCTGACTTTAGGCTGTGAGACAGTGTGGGTGCACCAAGAGCCACGAGTACATAAAGAGATGACACCAGAGAACTCACTTCATTGGTTTTGGCACAATTAATTTACTCGTGTGAACATTTTTCCGCAGTAAAATGGATAACAGAAAGTCAATCCAAACTGAGGGCTGAGAAGAAACGGACTCCTCGGCTCTCCAAGCATCTCTGTCATTCAGAAGAGATCTCAACCATCAGGCCATTTTCATCGTCCACAGTCATTCATGAGGATTAGGATTTGCGACACATCCTCTTTCCCACAGTAAAATGGTGCGACCACAGCAACAGCCACATGCTTACTACGTTCTTTCTGTGCAATTTGCCCTCAAACGCTCGATTAGAGGAGTACTTTCCCTTTCTTCATCAAAGAGTGGAGGGAGATAACCAAATATCATTTCAGACACAAACCTTTTTTTTTCCAGAAGAGTGAACTTTAAGGCCTACATTTTTCTTTTTTCACTGACGTGCACCTGTACAAACCACAGCCGTGTTTAAATATCAGTGACATGTTCGGTGGGAAACTGCATAGCTCTGACAGTTTGAGGTTTGTGATATTTCATTTAAACTTAAAGTCTCCGTCTAATTAACCTCTCTTAGCACACACCTTGTACAGTAGGAGTTAATTACAACTAGATTACCATCTTATTAAGAAATTTTTAAAAAGTAGTACTCTTTAGCACTACAGGGAGGCTGCAAGCAGTGTGCAGTGTGTCGTATACGGCACCTGGAGACACAGAGAAAGGTAACCAGCTCCACAAGTTGGTCAAACATAAATGACACAGAGCATATTAATCTTAGATTCACATTACTGAAGACAAACATGAATGAAAAATATCTAAAATTAGTTAAATATAGAAAAGTAATTAGCTTTGACAAAAACCTTTCTGTCGGTATGGAGCTGTACTTAATAACCAAGGAGAACCTCCAGGCTGGTCCAGTTGGGAACCACATCTGCATGATGTATAAGCGCCAGCGACATGGAGAGGAAAGCTCTCAGCAAATAAGGAGAGTGGGAAAATGTGAGGGGTGGTTCTTGCTGATTGTGTTTAGTTTATTTTTTATTTTTTTCAGCAGAGCTTTTTATCCTGGGAGCATAAACATAGTTTTCATTTTTAATCGTGTTTCGCTTTAGGTTATGTATGTACAACAACGCTTCAGTCATGTTGTGGACGATTAGTAAGTGTTGAAATGAGGAAAAAGGCGGAATAAAAGCTTTAAGAGAAGAAACCTCAGGAATAATTTTGGATCCGACACGTCTTGTACATTTATTGTGGCTTTTATGTGACCGTTTTCCTTTATCGGTTTATCACAATGCACTTTACTGGCCCTCTACGGCAAAGTCACTGTTGCTAGTGTGGTTAAGCACATATGTGCCTGCACAGGCCGTTCAACCTGGAGGTGAAAAAACATTGTTTTAGAATTGACAATCATACACCTCAGGAGGAACTATTCTACATGAACAAATATTAGTATTCTACATTAGTAACTGATGGTATGTTTTAAGTCAGCATTTCTGAGTTGGGATGACCACTATCCCTTAAATATGCCAAAAGATTAGCCTATGTTAAGCCGGTTGGATCTTTTTGACAATTCTGTCAAAAATAAGGACACAGCAGCTCTGGTGACTGATGATGGCGTCAATAGAATGAACTTTTATTGCTGTGCTTGTATCAATTAGATCCTTTCTGGCCGTTACCTTTGCTCTGCACAGCTCTCGACTTTCTTCCTCACACAACTACTGTGAGCCAGTGAATATTAGATTTCTTATGTGTTTTGTGATGGCTTCTAAAAGGCATCTCTGGTACAGTCTGACTCTTTATTATTCTACACCGGTAAATATTCTAAATTATCAACAGAATAAGATGTCTAACAGTCCTTTGGTAACGGACTCATTTGAAGGAGCAATACCTCCATCTAGTGGTCAAAGTGGGGACTTCCGTTCTTCTTCTTAGGACAGGGAGGGTTTTTTATTGTATCATCTGAACATTTCCAAATTAACATTGATATTTAATTAAGGGGGATACCTCAGTCCCTTGCTGTAGAGTCTTTAATGTTAGTGGTGCCAATTTGGATGCCTTCGTTTGCTTCTCCTTTGCAGAAGGTAAAAGTTAATTGTCACTAGAAAAAATACAGAAGTTTATTTGCCTCAGGTGGAGATACGTGACAATAGCAACAAGTTCACCTTGATTTCACCTTTAATTAAAACCTGAAGCAATTCAATTTTTTTTCCTTTTAATCCTTACTTCTTACGTTTGTAAAATCAAAAATTGGTTCCTTGGTTGAAGTGATGCTTTAAAAAATCGGTTGCTTTCTGAGCATGAAACTGTTTATTGCCCTTTCACTAGGCTTAGACTTTATACCGTTTTTTATAATCCAACAAGTGGTTATATTACTAGGAAACTGTTTATTTTTTTGATTAAAAAAAAGAAAAAGGCTGTGCTGCAGTCTTGGGAAAAACTTAACAACACAGAATGGAGGAGGAGGGCCGACTCCAGTACCTCACTGGCCTTAAGTGGGCGATTCTCTGCAAAATACCCTCTAATGTTTCAAAGAAATAAGACTCTAAATTGAATCATTCTATTTTCCGAGCAGCCTTTATTTTAATATAATGTTAAATGGAAGAAAAAAAGTCTAGATGTTGACACTTTCTTGTGTATTTGAACAGTGTGTTGTATTTTACTAACAGAATATCTGAAGGAACAAAGTATTTGTACCATTATGACTTTTTCATATAGCCTAATTTAATACATTAAAAGTGTGCCTCATCTGAACAGTCCACTGGTCGTGTGTTCTATGTATTCTGGTCAGAATTAATGTAAAAGCAATGGACTGACAGCAGAGTCTCATAAAAGATTCATCTGTGGCATTACCACGCATCAGCTGAGCTTAAAGCCAGAAATGTTGAACTTTAACATGCAACACTCACAACAAGGACTATCTTTTGAATGTTCAAAATGTTAAACAGATTATACAACGACACATTAGGCTTCATAATAGTACAAACAACATGACAACAATATATCGTGTGTGTCATATAATATCTCTAAACGAAGGTTCAACGTAGAAAAGAGCTATTTTAATAATGTTGGCCTAAGCTGTGGGGATCTGGTGGAGCTGGTTTCCGTAGCGCGTTACTCTGCACAGCGCAATGGTGGCGATATTGCACATTTTCTGAATGTCAGCATCCTTGTAAGTAAGACGAAGAAGTGAGCTAACCAGTAGCCGCAGTGGCAGAAAACTTACATGAAAAAACGAGCTTCTGTGAGGAGGAATACTCCTGCTTTGTGAAGGCGGTGGCTTCTCTCTAACTGTTGCCAAAGCAGAAGGTAATCAGGTTGAAACAGTTCAATCTGAATTTTTAAAAGTCGATGAAAGTGTGGTTTCTGTAAGTAGAATGCATCCTTCTGGTTTCAAGCGCATGTTCTGGGTCTGTAGCTGAAAATAAAGCGGGTCGCATAGTTGGTAAACATATGCTGAATGTCAAAAGCTAAAGCTAGCTGCTGTTAGCAGAAGTTGATGCTGCATTCAAGTGCTCACGGGAAGCTCAGACAACTTCTACAACGTCTTGACTTGTCACGTCAGTTGTTGACATATCGGAATATTATAAACATATATTTCAGAGGTGATACTAAAGATCAAATTGTAGCATTAAAAGCTTTAAAGTATATAGTCAATGTGGATAGAAAAGTCCTTGAATAATTAAATTGGGCAACGCGGGTGACTGAAGGCCACTTGTTGGTCGCAAAATATTTACTTCATGTTTTTTTTAAAGAGACCATTGCAGGGTTTTATTGACATAAGACCCTTTTTATTTGTTTGCTTATGTGTTTTATGTATTTTTGGAGCAGCTGGAATATATTAACTCTTGGTTCTTTTCGAGGATTTGAAATATACTGGTCAAAACCCACTAATAAGTGTTGATATTTAGCTACTGAGAAAAGCAGGAAAGTTCTGAATGATAGTGATTGTTCCAAAAATGAGGGTAGTTTTTATTTTGTCTGTCAAAGACGTCTGGATGCTCATTCTTTCTCGATGTGTTGGACTGATGTTTGGGTAGTTGGACCGGTTGTAGTCAACAGACAACTTGGATGTTTCTGAAACGGTCATGGTTTAATAAAAGGGACAAAATCAGAATGAATGAAAGTCAGGCAGTGGTTATGTATAATACATGAGTGACCCTAACCCTACTGGGGTCGACAAAGATATGATAGCAGCAAATATAGAACATGGAAATCAGATGAATTGGGTTATCAGAGGAAGTCTCAATCCCATTATCACTGACATTTAAGTCAAGAAGACATTTAGAACCTAATAGCTATGCTTGGTGCGGGCCTCAGGGCAGAGATGTTGATGCAAATTAAAAAGGCACACAAATACCACACACTAACATGATTTCTAGCATAAGTTGGGGAATTATAAAAAACCCACATTAGACAGTGCTCTGAAATGTGATCTTATTATTCTGTCAGCAGTCCAGTTTACTAATTGTCAAGATTATTGTTGCATTAAATAGTTGGATAATTAAATTCTTGATGATAATTGGGTCTAACTGAATTGGCTGTCAATACTTGAGAGTAAAATGACCCACACATTTTTTCTAAGGCCGCAGACAGAAATGCAACAAGACAACAAAGTGCCCACCAAACCCCAAATACGTTCTTACAGTGGATCACGATTCCAAATGGTTTCAGCTATATCTCCCTGAGAGTCTGCCTCCAGGGTCCCATTTCCAGAAATGAGGTTAAAGGTTGTCATGTGACCGAGGCCGTGAGAGGCAGCCCGGTCACTTTCTACATAGCCGAATTATTATCACTAATTTAGTGTTCTTTTTAACAAAGGCTGAAAGCCAGCCATCGCAAACAAATGGATGAAGAAGAGTAACCAGTATAAAGCAGAGCTTAGCTGAGTGAATTTGGATGCAGAGGCAGCCCTCTGCATGAGCACGGTTGGCACTCTCCACGTTTTAGGGGTGGCTATTTTGAGCACAGAAAGGAGAAAAAGATTCTGATGAAAACTTCCTACAGTTTTAGCTTCTCTTCATGGGCTCCCTGGTTGAGTTTTAAAGTCTCCTCTGCTATAAACTAACCAAGCTCTATCATATCTTAAAAATGCAATAGATGCATTCGGAGCGTTTTGCCTTCGGGCCGCAGGTCTACTGGTGCAATTTAATAGTTTCTAAAAGTAGAATGGGAGGCAGAGCCTTCGGTTATCAGGCCCCTCTCTGTGGAAGCAGCTGCCAGTTTGGGTTCAGGAAGCAGAGCTCCTCTCTAGCTTTAAGATCCTGCGTTTTGACAAAGCTTAAAGTTAGGGCTAGCTCCGGTGGCGCCGACACATCTCATAGTTCTGCTGCTATAGACCCAGGCTGAAGGCGGAGCTCCCATGATGCACCTCTCCTCACTCTGCTCTCTGACTGGAGAGTCTGCATGTATTGCTCACTGTCCTCCCATCCCCAAGATGGTCAAGACCATCTCAGTGTCAAATCAAGAAATCTAGCTTCAGCTGGTCCTCAGGTAGTTCGGTTTCTTGTTTAAACAAGAACTGTGTGTAACATCTCTGTTTCTTCTCTTTGATGATGGAACCGGGACGCCTTCAGGCCGGTCTGTTGTCATGTGGAGGGGCGAGCACGGCCCGCAGGCGTTCCAGGCCCCAGTGGACGTCCACGCCAGTGCTGATGGCCAGGTGTACATGTTCAAACGGAGGCCGAAGGAGTGCGCCGCGTCCTCAGACGAGGAGGAGCTCAGCGTGGTGGAGATCAGGCGGAGCAACCAGGACAGAGTGAGGAACGTCCGGCTGCTGGAGCGGGAGCTTCTGGATGGGGATAATCTCAACAAGCTGGCTCTGCAGTACGGCTGTAAGGTAAAGACATTCCATTTTTGGGGGGGGGGGGGGGGTTTCTCTCTATTTACTGTGACTATTTCGGGACTCCCGTCTCTGCCAACAGGTGGCGGACATAAAGCGGGTAAACAACCTCATGCACGAGCAAGATCTGTTTGCTCTGAAATCGATCAAAATACCGGTTCAGAGACACAGCGTTTTAACAGAGACTTCCTCAGAACGACTCGATCCTCCGGAGGAAACGCCATCCTCCGCCGCCCCGGGGAGCCATGGGGACAGAGCCCGAGCCCCGCCACACCTACAGGAGGTCACAGACTTTCTGATCGAGGTGGATAACGACATCGACAAATTGATTCAGACCACCAACGACCACGGTGGGGATTTATTGGATAATGGGGAGAAAACCAAAAGGTTTGGCTTCAGGGGGAAGCGCCTGACCGGTCACGGTGCAGACTGGGGCATCCAGTGGTGGAATGCTGTGATAGCCATGCTCCTCATAGGCATTGTCCTGCCACTATTTTACGTAATTTATTTCAAAACTAAAGATAAAGGAGTGGCTTCACCCACAGATGGTGCTTTACAACCACCCACCTCCCCGTCACATGTCTCAGGAACAGGCCTGAGCACGAAAGGAGCTGAGCAGTTTGAGGAGCCGGGATAAAGGAAGCAGGAACCTGGAGACGTCTTTCAGACAGCTGTATTTGATCGATGACAATCCTAATAAAGCCAAACTGCTGAATAATTTTATGCTGGGCAGGTTGTCTAATCACCAGCAGTAACCCCCCCCCGCCCACTTGTGCCATGACTAAGGTGCTTGAACCACATGCATTAATAACTGTATGAAAGCAGAGCCAAATGGCTGCATAATGCTGTTAACAGGTTAGGGCCCCTAACAGTTCATAAATAATGTTTACCTAATCTTTGCCTTTGTGAAACTCCTCAGGGTTGCTCTCACCATGAAGTATTTAAGCAGTTGTAAGCAGAACCTCCCCATAAGACACACCCTAAATTTTAAATAAAAGAATCATTTCTTTGGAGGGGAAAAAACGTATTGTGATATTTTTCAGGTCACACAAACTTTCTCTGCTGCGGCCTTCATTACATCAGGTTAGGTTAGATGATTCAACCCAGCTTTAGTCGTATATTTTTCAGCTTTTCAGCCATAATGAGAGATGTATATTTATGGTACCAAAACCATGGAGGGTTTTTTTGCTTGTGTGTGTTCATCTTTTTAGTTGCCACCACACACCTCGTGCCTTGTTCTTCGGGCCTGACGGTGCCAAGTGTGTGATAAAGTTTACAGTAAGTGTGGTGCATCGTGCTCCGCTCATAAGAAAGTGTTTCTGAAACTCCTCCATCCTTTAAGTGCAAGGCGATTCACTTTAGAAACGCCACTTCTCTTTGGGAAGCTGCCAGAGTTATGTGTCACATTCGATGCCTCAAGCTGTCTCTCATCCAGCGGATGTTGAGTTTGGACACCGTTGAGTCTGCCATGAACAGATGGAAGGTTTGTCCCCTTTGTGTCTGGAGTATTAAAATAATTATTCACACATCAAACAAGCCAGTTCACAGACAGTTTGAGGAGAGTTATTCACCATGCTCTAATTTAAATGTGAACTTTATAAAGAATTACCTTGTTGAACTTGTTGATGTGTCTGTGTCATCTTTTAGGCTATATGATTGTTTATCAGATGATTGCCACACATATAGTGTACATGTAGAATAATAATACATTAAATATAAAACCTACATTGTAGAACAAGATGTTTAGCATAGATGGCAAGTATACTCTTGGAAATTATCACCATGTGCTTCATGAAATAGTTTTTTTTTTATCTCGCAATACCCTTCGTCTCCCAAAAGAGGGCAGCACCCAAAGCTTTAAAAATATCTCAGTGGTTGCTGCACAGATATCTGATACTCTGTTTCTGGTTTCTCTGATGAGTTGGGCTGAGCGCTTGATGATTTCATTATTTTAAAAAGCACATATTGACCTCCTGACTCAGGTCAATATGACAGCTCAGAGCAAACAAGTTCAAACATCAGCTCTCAGCTCCACATACTTACTTCTCATGCGAGCTTGTGAGTCTTGATAAAGGTGTAACTGACTGGGGCCAAAGGGGAGTGACACGGTTTATTTCAGTATAGCCTGACATTTGGTCAGTCCAAGCTGCCTTAAGGGCACAGACCACTGGGAGGTCTTCCTCAGGGGGAATTCAGACGCCCGGACGAGAATCAATAAGTTCAGCAGATAAAACATGATTCCAAAAGATTTGGAGAAGGTTACTTTTAACTGCAATGTGGCAACACAATGTCCTGAATGAATTGGCATTTTTTCACTGTAAAGAAAACCTTCAGCCCTTAAGTAGAATTTAACAGCCTAACTCCATTTTGACTGATCATCGAAAAGATTTTCCATAGTTACATTTACATGACCTGTGGTTAGACACTAGCTGATTACATTGTAATTTTTCAAATAAATTTTCTGAATGCAAATTAATTGACTGGAATAGTTAGAATACGTTCTGTGCTCCAAGATTTGATTCCCAAATATTTAGGATCTAAAGGTTGTTGTGACTTTTTAGAGAAAGCTAGACAATTTTTGTTAACTTGCCTCTGTGAGAATCAATCTGATAAGATTTTAACCTGTTTGTTTTTTTCCACTCAGGAAGTTTCGGTCACAGAGTGAGTTAGATATTTTAATGATTGAAAGATATAATGCTTTAAAACAGTTGGGGAGAAACGTTTGGCTGCTGGTATACCTCACCAATCAGATACAGCAGTGTCATCACCTCTTTTATCTCTTCATAGATAAAATGTTTAATCTCCAAGAAACTCACAACTTGGCGTTTGGAGGAAAACAAAATCAGGACTAGACCTGTTTTTCATGCTGAAAATCTAAAATAAGCCTGCGATTTGTACTTCTATATAGAAGTGGATATAAAAAGTCCCTACTGGAACGGCTCAGCTTGAACTCATTTGAAACTTAGCTTCTGATCTTGCTGAGTTTTTTTTTTTCTTTTTCTCCCTTTTGTACAGTATGCCTAAGCCTAAAAAAGCACTACTCACTGAAGCAATATTTTTAGTTCTGTTTTACATTAAAGATCAGGGATAGCTGGAAAGCTTAGGAACCTGAACTGCTTATAACGGTTACATTTTCACGTATAAGTCCTATTCTTCAAATATTAGCAGCACAGCCAGCAAATGTGTGGGAGAAAGCAAGCTTCTAAGACAGAGGAGCAGAAGTTGGAGTTTGCTGTTCAGCAGCTGAGGCTGCCTTTTATTATTCTTTGACCTGAGACCCTCATTTCATAACGACAGCTCACGCACCCCGCTCTGATGTAGCTCCAGGCCGCAGGGCTCTGGCTCCTGGCCAGCTCCCAGGCTGAGTCTTATCCTGCTGTTTATACTTTTTTTTTTTTATCGAGCAGAATACTGCGTGTGTATTTAGGGTGAATATAAATGAATGTGCAATGAGTACATTAAAGCACACGCTTTGTGTGGGTTTCGGGGGTTGGTGTCTCTGAAAAGCAGGTTCCAAACCCAGCATATTTTTGGCGTTTTCTTGTGGTAGGAGTGGAGGTGGGATAAGGGGGAGGGGGGGTTAACTTTTTCTCCTGAACAAAGCACAACCATCCTTACAATCCGGGAAAGAGGGTAAATAGAGTGAAAAGATTCATGGCCAAGCCGAAGCTCTGCAGCTTTAAGAAGTTTGCACACTCGAGCAGCTGGCAGTGGGCCACTTGGCCAACATAAACACTCCTAATCCTTTTTCCAAGGAGCTTTCAACACTCATCTCTCTGGCACATTGGCCACTGACTCACACTCTCTCTCTCTCTGACATTCCTGTCTGTTTGAAGTGATGCAGCCGTGTCACCAGGAGGCACTGTGGCTCCAGCAAAGCTGCTGCTGCTGCCGGGTTTATGCTGTTGATCATTATTCACTGCTAAGGTATGTGCCTTCCTTTGATTTTCCCATGAAGCGAAACAGGTCTCAGTTTTCACTCTTTCTCGGCAGGAACGGAGGCTTAGTTTCACAATGTCACAGTGACTTTAAACCCACGGAGGCCCATGTTGTTCCCGTCCTGTTGAAAGTAAACAGGGAACCTGTGTTTTCTTCACCTCTGCACACTTTTATTCAAATCAACCTTCAGGTGAAGATAGTTGCTCCACTTTTTATGGTAAATTAGCCGCATTAATGCTCTCAGGTAGAGATGGGAACTTTGAGATACACTAGAAAGAAATTGTACAGAGTGGAGGAAAAGAAACTATTGTTGGCGTATGAGGGAGAATGTAGGTGAGATGGTTTGTGTGTGAGGACGGGGTCTGGCCCTGTGGGGGCAGGGAGATCCAGGGTTTGGATTTCCAGGGCTCCCAGGGGGATTTGGCAGACACAAGGTAATTTGTAGTGATATTTCCAGTGCAGTTTGTTTTGCAGGTGGCTGAGAATGAAAGCAGGGTGTGGCGGGGAATCAGAGAAGCAATTTGCTGTCTGTGGGATGTGAATGTGTATACTGTTGCATGAAAATAGGTTTCGGGTTGTGCCGGTGCTCAGGGCTGGACTGTTGGAATGAAGACAGCATTCAAGTTTAATAGACAATCCAAAACCACAAATAGTGTGTAATAACACATTATTATCAGCTGTTAGTTTATAACTTTATTATTCAGTGTTTTTATGTGATCATTTGTTGAGGCAAAATTTTTTAAAAAGGGGTTGGTTTCCTGCCAGAGTACATTTCAGCCTCACTGACAGGAAAATGGATTCAATTAAAAAAAGTCTTCACTTTGAATCTGCAGCCAGAATTTCAATGCAAACACCCACGCCAGATGCCTCGGTGTCACTTGAAGAACACACAAGGTGTCAAGAAGTAGTCTAAGACTGTTTAATTTGTTTTGTTTTTTCGTTTTTTCCCCTTCTGTTCTTTTCTCTCACCCGTGTAAAACTGACACAGTAAAGCACTGGAGCAAACAGGTAATAAACAATGCCGGGCAGAGGGTAGCTTTTGTTTTTTGGGCAGAGGGTTAGTTGAGTGAAAATGCTGAATGCATACTTCACACATGCTGAATGCTATCCCCGGACTGACTACACAGCTGGCTCGAGAATGTGATGTTCTGTCAGTTGTGTGCCTGCAGGAGGGCTGGGTGTTTTTCTTTCTCCCCCACTGTGGACGAAGCAATTGTGCAGCACCTGTTTTAAATTCCTCCAGATACTTCAGGGCTCTCACTTGATGGATGATTTTAGCTACATATGAGAAGAGAGACGTTTTTTCCCTGGGTGGAAACTCTTTTTTCATTCTCTGTGATGATCTGGATGAGTCAAACATAGTTTATCCTACATTACTCTTCTGATCTACTGATTTACTTTTTGTGTAATAAGCACAGAAATTTAATCTAAGGTATTTATTACTACCTCCACTGATTACCAAAATTTCCCTTTGGGGATGAATAAAGTAATCTATCTATCTACAGAACATATCAGATTATGTTTACTTTTATGTCTCTTAAAAACATTACCAAGGTCAATATACATGGATTTTCTACATGTGAGGATGTAGATGTCCAGAATTTTGGCTCTTTTTTTTTTGGATGACATCTTTTTAAATTTGAAATCATTATCAATATTATTATTAGTAGTAGTAGTGGTTGTAGTATTATGTTTTCAGTCACAGGCATCGTCCAGGCCGCCTCATGTACACTTGCACTCCATTATGCTCTTGTTAACAGCAATAGACAAAGAAAAGGACAGGCAGAAAGAGAGAATCCGCTGAGACAGGCATGGAAGGAGGCAGGATAATGGGTTGGACATGCTGCTCTGAATCGCTGGATGCGAGTCAACTGAACACCTGCTTGGCTTGAATGAGCAGGACGAGGCCTAAAGTGGAGCCTCATTGGGCTCTCAGTACTGTGCTGTACCTGCAGTGCTTATTAGACTTACTTTTTATATTCTATTTCCATTTGAGAATGTGGCCACCGATCATAACCCCTTCCTGTAAGCAGGTTAGGTTTTAGTTTGGTTGAATACCTTTTGATACAATTTACACCCTTCAGGGATAATGTCAAAGAGGACGACCATGAGGGAATCAGCTGTGAAAGCTCTTAAAGTGTGAATCAGGAGATTTTCTCTTTAAGGAATTAAATTAACCTACTTTTATTTCCATTTCAGTTGGATGCAGGTGCCAAATTAAACACATCACACTGATTTGGTCTTAAATCGCCATTTTACTGTTCTTTTTTTCCCCCTTCTGTTGCACTTCAAAGACGTGCCACAAAATCCTTCCTCCTGATTGTGGCGGCAGTGCTGCGTGTTTTAAACAGCTGTGTCAGACCAGGTGCAGTTTGTTCATCTCTCCAGGCCCAGGCACAATTTATCCCACAGTTCCTGGCAGATAATTCGAAGCTCTTCACTGACAGATGAGGGCTGTTAAGAGTGGAAAGGGTTTCAAACTGGTACTGGAATGCCCCCTTGTACTGGTGGGGGATTCCTTCTATTGGGAGTCTGAGTCTGTGGTTTTACGGCACACAAAGGATTTGGAGAGTTTTTGTGAAATGAAAGGAGGGATAATGTAAGCATGCAACTGTTAATGGCATGAAAATCCGCTGCCACTTTAATTCAAGCCACATCACATCGTGCGTATTGTTAAAAACAACTGTAACAATGTTCTGGACGTATTGTGAAAACACAGAATAATAGTAATTATGCCAGGAGACAGAAATGCAGCATTCCATCTGTGAGTCAAATAGGCAATTTGTTTGGAAGATGACATGGGTAATGAGAACCACTTGCTGGTGGACTCCATAAATTCTGAAAGGGCTTTAAGGTTGTGAAGCTCAGCACTCCGTCCATCCCTCTGATGTGCCTGAAAAACACTCGTTGCATTTCACGCCCCACAATGCCAAATTTCCTGCCATTCCCAGATGTTCCTGTGCAGATGTTCTCAGAGGCGCTTTTGGAAGGAAAAATGATTTGCTTGCAAAACTTGGCTCATGTGTTGTGTTCCTCACATGTGCACGCAGAAATGTGTCTGAGAACCTCTTAAAATAATGTCCCAATAAAAACACTTAAAGTTAAATTCTGTTTTGTTTAATACTTACAGGGTAGATTTGATTGCACTGCTGACACTGACACAACATGATCAGCTCAAATCTTGCGTGGAAGCTTCTTCTACCACTAGAGATCATGGAGAAGTCTAAACCACAACTCGCAATAGAAACTATGCCTCAAAATCTGTATAATCTATCCAGCTCAACTTTCAAAGCAGAAATTTAGCCCGTGGCTCCAGCACATTTACTATATTTTGTGTATATGCAAAAAACAATTAAAAAAAAAAATCCTGTGGTACTGTGAAAAAAAAGATACAGTAGATCAAATTTATGTGACTATTCCAAGATTTGCTGGGAAATTAGGTTGCTCATTGGTGGGCAGTAACAGGAGGTGAATGTAGAAGTCACATGAAAAAGATGAAAACATAGTACAGGACTGAATCAACAATGAGGATGAATGCAAAGAACACGCTTCTATCTTTCATCGCTGGGCTCACAAAGCTGCCATATGGTGGGAAATACTTCTTAGACCTTTCCGATCGGCAAGCCGTTTCTGATCCAAGGCCAGATAAAAGCAAAGCAAAGGACCTGTAATACCTCAAGAATAAAGTGTAACCTTGACAATTATTTGGAATTGGGGGGGGCAGACAAAAGCTGGCTGCAGGAGGACCCCTTTCAATTCAGGAACAAGCTTACGGTGGCAAGCTACCCTGAGTACCTGCCTTTATTCGAATGCTTTAGAAATGCCAGTATATGCAGTCTCGAAGAGATGGAAGCCAGTTTCTGTGTTTGTGCATGCCGTTAGGTTGATCGGTCATTAATTGTGCTTGCAGTCTCCAGACAAAAGCAGATCTTTCAGCAGATTGCAGCAACTGAGGTCTGCGTGCATGCAATTGTGTGTGTTCTACTGAATGTGAAATGAAACATGAGGAGTTGTGTCCAGCAATAGAACTGCATGGCTGTGCAGTTCAGATGCTTATTTATGTCCATGGCTGCTCAAATTCAAACGTATCCCTTCTTGTTGGCTGAGCCTTTTCAGTACAAGGCTGTTACAACTGTTTTTGCTCCCGTTGGTCTGTGGTAGGCTACACGGTGCACTGTTGTCCTCACAGCATGATGTTTTCTGGTTTAAGTCCCTCCTGGGGTTTTGTTAGTTTGCATGTTAAAAGTGGATCTCACAGATGAAGATTAAGCACAAAACGCCTCCCAGTGAGCCAGCCTCTAAATGTAAACTTGTCAGGAGTTTGAGAGAGTGTGAGTTGTTTGTGAGTCTAGAAAATATTTCATATTCATGGTTTGGAAACTTACCCTTTGGTGGGATAATCTTTTATTATCTTGGGATGTGTTTTGTGGATCTTTACATTTTTTGGTAACAAAATCAACATACAAATGAGGCTGAAGCAATTGATTATTTTTATAGATCCTGTCAGGCTCTTGCCAAATATAAAAATAACATAAGTATTGAATTAATTATGTGGTTAATCTCTAAGGGACTCTTTTCCATTAAAACACACGAGGGACTTCCCTATGTTTTATTTTTAATGGCATGCTAAGATATATCCCTTCAGGTATCTACCCTTCCAAGACCCAAGTCTTACACCAACTGGAAACTGAAATTGGGCAACACCTCAAGTAAATTGCAGGCTAATCTGGCCATTTCAGCCAAGACCAAACCTAAGAATGATGCCAGAAGTCAGCGGCTCATCTTGGATGCAA
Source organism: Menidia menidia (assembly GCA_907169785.1). Taxonomy (NCBI): domain Eukaryota; kingdom Metazoa; phylum Chordata; class Actinopteri; order Atheriniformes; family Atherinopsidae; genus Menidia; species Menidia menidia. The sequence continues at coordinate 9,717,702 of CAJRST010022223.1, read as the reverse complement.
TTCATCCTGGAGGAACTATGAATGCGAGCACAAACTTTAACTGACCAACCCATTTACGACAGGGGGCAGGGAAATTGGAAAACTGGAATCATTGTGCCAGTGGAATATGACTGAATGATATGATTTAGCTATAAAAATATTAAAGTAGGTCATGTGTGTTCAGCCTGTTCTACATATCTGGAAGGAGTTATTTCAGGACCATGATTTCCTTTCCTCTTGTAATCAATACTGCAAGGACACAAGATCCTGAAAGCCTTCATCAGCATTGGGGCCATGTGTCAGTTTCCATGAAGCCTGTCACTTTAGCATCAGTTAACACAAGTGAAACTGAGCAAATCAGTTATTTTCAAATGTGTGTTGTTCAAAGATACTCATTATTTGTACCATGATAGCAATCTGGATTAGAGGAATACGACCCTTGAGAAATATAAGCATACTTTCCTCCCCCAGGCTCTAAGGTCTGCGATAAATCCCGGCTCTAGACTTGTGTACAGAGGAATATCAGAAGGCTGAGCTAAGCTTCAAACTTGCCTCGGTCCTTCTTAATACCACATATGCTACTAAATATTCTATCAGATTCCACTCTACTCTGACTTTTCAGTGGAAATAATGAAAGAACATCAACATTGGAAAGTATTTTGCATATTTTCTTACATTCTCCTTATAAACTCATGAAACATATACAAACAGCCAGGGTGAAGTGGTAACATATGGGAAAACACCCATATCCTTAGATTATCTTATTTACTATGTGGCTTGCATATTATTGTAAGAGTTTGCAACAGCACAAATCTGAGTTTAGTACTAGCATTAAACCATAAGCTGGTTTAATTAGCTCTATTTCCAGAAACGCTACACTCAAATTTATTTGTAGCTATAACTCTGATTGACTTTAGTTGATTTCTGTCAGTATCTCAATTTGTCTACAACATTCTTTGAAATCCTGCCGTATGAATATAATACAACATCAGACTGGGGTATTTTCTCCTAAGTCTGGAGTGGATGTGATTTTCCCTGCGCTGATGTGTTTTTCCTGACCTGATTTGTGCTCCCATGGATACAGCTGCAGTGAGGGAAGAATGGGGGAATGGAAAACATGATTCCTTTCTATGCTCAGAGGTATATTGTACACAGATAGTATGTGTTGCTGTAAAAGTGTGACAATGACGCCTCCCAATGCACTGTAACCCGATGCAAAATGTCAGACTTTGTTTTGCTGTGCTGTGCTTTGGATTTTCAAGTCCACGGGGGGAAAGTAAACTGTTGCACTACTTAATCTGAATCATGTAGAGAGATGAGGAAAACTCTGATGTAGCTGTTGTACTAATTGAAGAATAACCCAGTATGGATGGAAGGCTGAGCTCCAATGAAAAGTAGACATAGACTTAGTGGTGCCAAAAACTAGGCATGTCGTGGTCTCAGTTATCAGATAAAGTGTTTCACATCAAATAGTTTCTGGGAAAACATTGTGGAGTATACATCATACTCCAAGTTTTGAAATTGTGTCTTCGACATTATTAAACTTAGACCAGATCTGAGTCGACCACTCCTCAAATGTGTGGTAAGAGGGAAAGGTAATACTTTTGTTTATATCCACAGTGGTTAAAGGGTCTTCTATTGAAAACTAATGGAAGTATAGCTGCAATTTACTTCACTCATTTATCAACTTTAGCATAAACATTTCTGATTTCCAAATGATGAATTGAGTGCATTTTGTTGATGGCTCCTCCTGTACATCATGTCATCAAGACAATAGAGTTCAGACTTTGTAAAAGTCTGGGACAAACTTTACCTAATTCTTTTTCATTCATGAATTACCAAACAAGTACAGATTGTCCATATCTTGTTCCAAATAAAGAAAAAATAATCAATGATTCCTGAAATGGAGCTAGGTTTTTATTGAAACCAATAACATAGGATTTGCTTCAACGTAACCAGTAAATAAGCGTGGACAAAATTCCAGCTGGGCATATAAATCGGAGCAAATAATAACAGTGGCACTGTGTCACACCATGGCTAAAACAAGAGCGAGCCAGAGCGAGCCAAAGCGAGCCACGTCTTTGTGAAACACGCAGCTTGATCTCTGACAATGTGGGCAGGTTCAGTGGTTGTTGAAAGACAAACAGTTGTCCATGTTGCTGGTGGATTATACGTATCCATGGATTAAAAGAGACACAAAATCACAACGTGGGATCTGCACAACAGTTGGAAATAATATGAGGCAATTGTTTCAGATCACTGGGTTCTGGCTCATGGGCTTGTCACAAAGTGGGATGTCCATATTGTGCAGATGTTTTCATTTTTCTCAGTTTAAGAGCAGAAATGTCTCATTCCAATCCCAAAACCTATATAACAAAAATAGACAAACACGTCTCAAGAATTTGAGACATTTTGAACGTCGTTATCATTTCCAGATGTTCTGGGGTTTTCAGGGGAATCTATCCTTTACATTTCATACTTAACTCCAAAGAAATTATCTATGCTTGGAGAATAAACAGAGCTTTGTGTTCACATCTTGAACAGAGCCACTCCTGCTCCCAGGGCCTCTTCATTGTCACCATCTGGTTCTCTTTGACACCTAAGAGCTTTCAGAGGTGTTTTGTACGCCTCATCAGGTCAGACCATTGAAGCCCCTTTCAGCACATCAATGAGAGAGTGACAACAGCCTCCCAGAGATAAGAGCTGAGCCAGAGAGGGACTTCTGGATAGCGGTGGCTCTTCACTGCGTGTCTGTTTGTGCGTGCATTGTGTGTGTCCACGTGCATTTGCCCTGTGTCTGTCTGTGGAGGTGATGAGTGAGAATCAGGCCCAAGGGGGATCACGTCACCACGGAGATAGTCACCATCGCCTAGCAACTCCAGCCGTAAGACCCAGTGACGGAAGTGTAAAGTGAAAACTGATCCTCTTTAAAATAATTGATCTTTCCAAGCAGGAAAAACCTCCCGTGTTAAAAAAAGGCTTTTTTTGATTGAGTGTCTTTACACATTACATATGAATATTCTAGAGATTTTTCTTCCTATTCTCAAATTCAATTAGAAGACTAAGACAAGCCATGAATACATCCTAATAACATTCTCTGATAGGTTCAATCATTACGATCAAATACGTTCTTTATTCTTGTTTAATTAACTGTCATTAGCGATAAAAAAAATGGGAGTACTGCACAGTCTATGATTTTATCTGCAAATCATGCTTTCATCCCTATAAAAGCTGTATCATTAAAAAAAATAATAAATGTGGGCTAATGCTCTCATGGAAGATTGGTTATGTGATGCATTTCAGTGAGCAATGATGAGTAATGTGAGATGTCCATTTTAAATTCAGCCTTTTACTGGGTGTCAGTCTGCCCCTGAGCCAAGAGCATCCAGGCTGTGTGCTCATTTCAGTCATGTAACAAGACAAATTATTGTCTTCCTGCTAGATACCCGAGACGAGGCACGTCAGTAGTGCAGGTGCAGCTGGGCCTGAAATTGCTTTGTTTAAACTTGTCAGGTTGAAATGAAGACTTTTTTTAAAAGAGCAGTCTTAATTTGCACAGCTAAGGCGTTATGTAAACCTACAGAGAATCCCACCAAAACGGTTGTTATCTCGAGAAAGAACATCTTTATAATCTGGGGAAGGAATTTGACGAGTTGGGAATTAAGCATTGTTTTTAGAATTGCTAATTAAATCTTTCCAGTTGATAAGTTGAAAGTTAACTTCTGTAGAGAGTAGAAAACAAATTTTCTTCCCCTTTTCTTATCCTTCTCATGACAGGCTTAATGTTAATAATAATGGCTAAATGAAATACAGACGTTTTGGCATTTGAGATGGATATTTTATCACGTAAAATAGCTGTTTTTCCGTTACATTTGCAGAATGTCTTCACTGATATTGCTGAATTGGCTGCTAAATTTGTGCTTTGTAACAATGAGCATGATATGGGGTTTGGAATAATGCTCATTTTATACACATCCATGGGGAATGGTTACGTGGTAAAATAGGATACCACAAAAAATCTGCCTAAAGTATTTGTGCTTTAATCTTGTACAAATTCTGACAAATTACTCTTAATGCTCATAATTCATGCATGTTAATTAATTTTAATAAGCTATTTTCTTGCAGGGATTTGTGGTTTTGTCATTATAATATTACCTTTTCATGCCACTGTAAAAATTACCACCTTTCTCACTTTAAAGACATATGTTTACTTAAAGGTTATTCAAATCATTAGGTAATATATTCTTCCACTCTGCTTGTCGGTTGTAACTTACATTCTGGCATTTCTACTCCTCATTTTACTGTGCCTCCACTAAACTGAAACCACAACTGGTTTTGCCATTTCTGCCTCTTCATTTTCTTCACAAGAGACGTCCCACCCACACTGAGTGGTAAATCTGTTAATCAATCTCTATTGACTTTGCACGACGCTGTGTCCTTATTAGTCGTTTCTGGTGGCGTAAAAAAAGGTGGATGGGAGAAAGAAGAACCCGCCTTTGTGAGTTGTGACAAAATACATAGACTGTGTGGAAATGCACAAGTATTGTGTTACTTCTCCTGGTAGAGATCATAGTAGGGTTAAATGATGGTCTTACCTGTGACATGGTTGTATTTATACAAATTCAAAAAAGGCGAGATAAAGACTTGTATATGAAAATTTGATATTCAACAAGAGACAGCCTAAACTCGTACTCCCATATCCAATCATTTTATTGCCACATAAAACAAAAAGCTCCATCAACTCCTCTTACTCATCAGTCCGCCAGTATCTCCACAGAGTATATGAACAGAGAACTTGCCCACAGATCCAATATAGTTTCATAAAGCAGGCTCAGAAATTGTGAGAAGACAACATTTTTTCAGGCAGTTGTTTTGCTTTCAAGTGCCATGTCCCATTTAAGAACCACAACTATTGAGTACTAACCCCATTGGAAGAAGATAATCATTTTCTAACCCAAACCGTGTATTTCTGAGAGTCTACAGCCAACTGTATTCTTTTAACTCTCAACTGTAACCATCTGTGGGAGAGAAAGCAATCATGGTTGCCAGTGATCATGGAAGTTCAGCAGAGATGGATGAAAGGACAATGGAAAAGATTATGCAGGTCAGGATATTCAGCAGATATCTCATGCATGAAAGTCGTAGAGTTCCACTGACCCCTTCTCCCCCCTTACGGCATTTTTTCCCCACTCAATAACAGAGAGTCTTGACATTATTGTATAGTGAGCATTAACATCCATCATGCCATGACAGGGGTGGGAGTGTCATCTGTGACAGCAGCTGTATGGCAGAAGAAAACTGAGGAAAGAAAAGTTTAGTATTGTACGATGTATGAGCCCTTGTTGTAGATTTGCAGTTCATTTCTATATTTTAAACTTTTTCCTTTAATTGTTTGAGCTCCTTTTAAAGTGGGACAGCAGTTAAATGTGAATTTTACTCATTTTTACGTTGATTTTTAATTCTAATGATACTTAAACTTCCCCCACACACTTCAGCCTAATTTATCGTTCAACACATCCACTCAATACTGCCACTTCAACTTTAACCATTTCAGCAACTAACCATTACAGTCTACACTTTACTTTACTGTCATTTAAACTGTGTGGATGTGAGCATAATTCAGCATTTTCACAGGTGTCAAGATTCCTTTAAATTACTATTGTGTAAACTCAAAAGCAGAGATTTTACCAGGACAAATAGCCTTTTTTCACAACTGGATCAGAGGACAAAGAACCATGATGCACATTCCTTGAGAAAAGCAGCAGAGAAACATTCCATCCACTGTTTGTAATTGTTCACAGCTGTATGGAGAGTCTGCTTCCTATTTGTCACATTCACGGGTCAAGCATTACCATATTTTTTCACTTGCAAAATAGAAGTAAAGCTCATGTGCACATGCATTCTCTCCCAACAATATTTGTTCATTTTCTACACATAAGGATGTTTTGAAGTATTTATCTATTTGAGGAGAGGACTGTAAATCATCCCCTTCCCAGTGGTCTGTAGGATTTTCTTCATTGTCTCAGAATGAGAATGTTACAGTATACAGCCTAACTCTCACTGGGCTTTTAGTGTTAGGTTTGGAACAGTAGAGATTTTTCAGTAAAAATTTTGGTTGATTTAATTCTTTCCACTTTGTAGAAGAAAAATTATTTTCTTTTTTTTTTGTGGCCATTTTCAATCAAATGACTAAGGACTCCGAGTAGCAGTGTTAGCCTAACACATGTTATTACTCCTTACCAGGTTGCAATGTTCTTCCTTTTTGAGCTTGTCCAGAGCAGCGATATTAAAAATAGAGGCCGTGCATGTGTGTGTGTGGGTGTGCGTGTGTGAGTGTGTTTGTACAGGTGGCAGAAAAATTCAGCACTGTGCACAATAAGTGCTTGAGCTACGAGTGATCAAGAGTGGTTCTCTGTCCACTCGAAAACAGAGCTGCACGGCTATTTTGTTTATCGCTCTGTAACAAAGTGTGAATCGTGTAGCCAGGAGGAAGACTGCGAGGTTGTTGTTTTCTGACCAGCTTAAGCCGACCTTCGGAAAAAGGATCAAAGCTATCTCTTTTGTTTAGCACATAAAACAGTGATGCTTGTTGTGTCATAGAGCAACAACAAAGACAACAAGTTCATGCTGAAGAACTGACATCAGCTGGAGCAGAAAACCTCAGTTGAATAAATCACTTTGCCCCGGCCGCAAAATTATAGCCTCTATGCTTGTGGGCTCGAGAATGTGACTGAAGGTTTTTCTTGTGGACCTGGGGTGTGTTTTCAGGAACCACAGAGTGGAATGGCAGCTGGTGTCAGTAGAGGGTGCTGTAGCTCCTGCAAAAGAATCTGCCGTTAGCGGTGTGGAGCTGAGGCCGGGTCAGTGCTCAGACACATGCACACTGCAGCGAATCCTGATATGTGCACTAATACTTCCTCCGTCGCCTGTTTTACTATGTGATAGTGGGCTGGTTCAATGCCAGACAGCGAGAAGATCTCGTTACAAAATTTGATCCTGTGTTTTTTTTCTTATTGACAGGCTCTTCTTGGGTTCTTTGCTTCACAAACAGAACTTATTTCTCCTCTGTTTCGAAAAAGCTGCTGTTTTACAGTGAAACTACCTCAGTGATGAATGCTGCATAAATACTTAAATGTGCATGAGCGTGCATGTGTGCTCCCACAGTGTGGGGCTTAATGCATTGGACCCCCTTCCTCTGTCGGCTTGAAACGAAACAGCTGCCTCGGCTGCTTTACCTCCAGCTGCTTCCAAATTGTCCCGCCATTAAGCTATTATATGTTTACAACCACAGCGGCGCGCGGGCCTGCGAGGTGCGAGAAGTCTTGATGATCTTCCTCTGCCATAATGGATCATTATGCCGGCTTCTTAGTACACAGCTTTTGCCACGCTGTAATTAGGTGTGACACAATTAGGCACACTATCTTTAAGGAGCTGTAAAAGTATGCGGCTTTATTTCACTTCTCGGCTAACCCCAATATGTCACTTTGACATGACTGAGGGATAAGTATTAAAAAATGTATTTTCTGAGTCATCCATATCTCCGGGACACAGGGTTTTACATTCACTGTGCTTCTCTTGATACATAATCTAAATTTGTAGTCACTGGAGGACAGACGGCTGAATCTAAATTCTGTCTCTTGATACAAGAGAGCATTATTCGACAGATTCTTGCCCTCTAACATAAGCCTCATACAGTATGGGCTCATTTATTCCTCGTGTCATGCTGCTGGAGCTGTGAAAGAGTGCCTGCTCAGAGGAGAGAAGCACAAACACATTGATCTTATTTGGACAGGCTTTTGTCTGGGACGTATCCAAACCCAAACAGCTAGGGGAAAGACCACAACAGAGTGTTAGTAATTCTCTTGCAATCCAAACGCACTGCGCGTAGGTTACAGACAGAGCAAAGCCACTTCTATCATTGAAAACAGTGCTTTTTCTTTATTAAGCGTAAAATCCTTCATTAAACCAAAGCAGTCCAGCATGTTAATTTCTATTTTCGGCGTTTCATCTTTGCTCTTCAAGCTGAGTCAATCTTTGCATGCCAAAGAGGTGTTTCTTTGTCGAGAAATTCAGCCCCCAGAATACATCTGGTTTATGTTATGACAGCACTGCTTAAAGAAGCTACTTTCGTACAACCGGACCAGTTCAAACCTTTCAGGAATTGGAAGCATTCACTGTATTGTACTGTTTCTTAACGACTACAGAATGTGTGTTCTTTCTCAAAGACATTTTCTTTATAACAGCATTTTGTTTGGCTTTAGAGTCTAGGTACAGTCAGTCTACGGTCTGGAGTGGAGTCTGTACACTGCTATCTTGTGATGTTACTTTTGTATTAAATCTGAAGTATTCTGCTGTATAATTGCCATAAAGAATCATAAGCACCAAAAACATACTCCTTTTTATGTGGAGTTTACATTAATATCCTGAAGAATTTATTCTCAGCTGCATTCTGAAATATACTGAAGATCAAACCATTTAACTGGTGAATGAAGGAAAGTTAGAGGGAAAGGGGCATATAGGATCCCTTCATTTCTAAAACCAATTCCTGCACACGTCTGAATATGCAAATGAGCTTGCAGGAAAAACAATGCTTTCAGAGTTTAATTAGCTTTTGCACCTGGGTAATGGACATAAAACATGGGCACAAAAGAGAAAGTTGCCAGGTTTATAAAAGGTTTATAAAAATCAAAATAAGCTGTATCTAAATTTTGATGTCCAAATTAAATGAGAAGGTTGTTACTTGAAATCATGATGATCAAGGATGGACAGAAAAGTCAGAGAATATATGCCTTAAGACTAGAAAAATCACAATTAATACATATAAAACAAGTCAGCGGTAATAGTCATAAAAAATATAGACAGTTATTAAAAAAGAAAAAAGGAATTCACAAGAGGCTAAAAGAAGCAGTTGTGAACTTTGGATTCCAAGAGGAAAATTGATTATTAAGGGATCAATCTCCACTCCAAAAAGATGACACTGGTTCAAATATATGAAAAAACATATGAAGGTGAATGCCAGAAGAAAACAAGCACATTCCCATAATTACTGATGATTCTAGTCCTGGTAGAGATAAGTGACCAAGCACGATGGCAGTCATTACAGAAGCGGACATATTGTTCTCATTCCATCAGCCAAAATAAGTTTTAAAGCTGCAGAGATCCATTTTCAGACCAATAATGTAGCTCACCACAAAGCCAACAGCACTCAACTTTCTGCAGGAAACAGACCGGTTGCACAATGGGTCAGTTTGGATCTCAATCCAATTAAACATTTATATTAGAAATTTAAGTATATAGTCCCAATGAGTCTCCATCCTGGGAACACTATTCAGTTATGTCCATGCATCAAATTCAAGCTATCATTATAGGAAATAGACAAAAAATTACCATAATTCATTTCATTTTTAAAGCCTTGGGCTTTTTCTAAAATTTAAATATTAAAAGAAAAATGTTGTTCCATATTTGGCTTTTCTGTACAAACCTGACTGTGATACAAAGGTGGGCAGCTGAATTCAGCTGTAGCATATTCTCACTGTACACCAGAGGTACAGGCAGCAGCCTTTCACCATCTTTAAGAATGCCAATCAAAAAACCATTATTTTCCAGAACCCATCAGCATGTGAGAGGGTCAATTTGAGGTTTTTCCTTGCTTCAGAAATGTCCCTTTTTAAGTTTATAGAGACTGGAGAGCTTTAAAAAAAATGAACCGCTTCATGGGCTTTTTCTCTGGTTGTAAATGGGAGTGGTGTAGCTATGTCATAGCCTTCTTTTGATAGATGAGCATCGGCATAATATTTCAGTTGCCCAATACATGTTTCTGATTTTTTTTATTTATGCTAATTTGGCCTCCTGTGTTTGCACTTTTAACCAAACACTGAACACATAATCTGAACCAGTAAAAAAAAAAAAAACTATCCCAGAAGATTCTCCCTTTGTGGAATGAGCCTTTACTTTGAGAAATGAGCTAAAATCATTAGAACTATGATTTTTCAGCTATGAGCAACACAGAGTCTACACAGTCTCAAACGTAAGCAGCAAACTTCCTGCATTAGTTAGAAGGACTATAGAAAACATCCTGCTGCCTAGAAAATCAGTTATACTTCAATTAAGGTTAAACAGGCATCATAAGCTGGGGTTGTACTTTTAGAATAAAAAGGGTTCTGTTTCCTGTGGTCAGTGAATATTGCGTTGAATATTTACGTTTATCTTTCTTAAATTGGACTGGCACAAGAGGAAAGACCAATGATTCATCAAAATAAGGCTGAGTGGTTGTTCTGGAGTGTTTAACAGATTATCTGCTGCATAGGAAAAGACAACGGCAATAAAAACAAAACTGACTAACCAATAAATTGGATTTGGAGATAAATAAATAATTCTTTAAAAACAGAGCAACTTATCTTAATGGGGTTGTATCCCTCCGTGGAAAAATGTCACAGCTGGTTGAAGAGCTTCCACCTTTATCTCGTATGTGTTTTGATTAGGGAAGGGAAAAAATACCAATTTGAAGCACAAAGCCAAGTTTACACTTGACTGGTTGCAGTTGGATAACATCAGATATGCAGCAGCGCAGCTTCATGGCTTATTGGCTGATTTGGTTGAGACTGGCGCCCTATCTCTGGCTGCATCAAATAAGCTCTTGCCAAGATTAGAGAAAGTATTTTAAGACTTCAAAAGTCAACTGATGCTTTGCAAATTCTTTAAAGTTTGGGCTATCAGTACTTTTATCTGTCACACGATTTCAGTGAAAAGGGACAGCGCAGGTAGACAAGAAAGACAGTTCTTGAGTTTTATTCCTACTCAATTATGCTGGTGATAAAGAAAATCTCTTACAAAGGAAACAAATGAAATATGGCCCATGGTTGTTATAAACATCGAACAACGTCCAATTGGAACGTCCAATTAGAATGAATTAAGTCATTTGTTAAAATATGCTTTGCTCAATTTCCAGACTCATTTTTCATTTAGAGACAATGATCAACTCAGATTGCATATCTTAAGGCAACAAATCTTATATTTAAGGACAACTTGCGTTTCAGGCCACAGGCACTTCTAATGATCCCACCCCATCTTGAAAGTCCTTAAAAGCTTGAAACACTGTCTTTGTGCATTTCAATGTACACCAATCAGCCATAACATTATGACCACCTGCCTAGATGTGTGCTCTCCTCATCCACCAAAAAGCCCCTGTGGTTGTCCTAGGGTGTCTTGTGCCAAGACTTTAGCAAAGAATCCTGTGGGTTATGAGAAGGGTCTTTGTGTATAAGTTATTGTGTATGTTGTATCATATAAAATTGGTAGAAAGGTCGAAGGAACACCTCAAACTTGTACCAAAATGGAAAGCCAGTTGTCAGGAGAGTGATGTGGCCACTCCACATGGTTGATTGGTTTGCCAAAATGTTTGGGTAAATGTCTAACTCAAATCTATGTGAGTGCAAGGATGCAGGTTTTCCATTAGAACAATACACTGGATCCAGATGTAGTGTTTTCCTGTCAGTAGCCACAATGCTAGGGCTGATCAGTGTTTAATCTTCAATTCTTGTTGCGTTGTGTGCTGAGAGGTTGTTTTCATCATGCTTTGTGTTAAAACAAACAAGCCCATCGTATGGATGAGCAAAGTGTCACAAACCCCAAGTGCATCTTGTTTTGTTAGGCATTCCTGCTGCTGAGCTCAGCTGGCTCATCAGTGTGAGTAACTGTTTGCAGCAAACCTCTCTATATTATTATCTTCTTCGTTCTCCCGTGTGTCTTACTCAAAGAGGATCAACATGCTCGGGGTAAACTGCATTTGGAACCTAGCTGTAGGACGTGATTGGAGGTAGATTGGACTTCATTAAGTAACAAAAGACAAATTAACTGGCTGTCAAATCAATAACAGTCTTTTTTCTCCCACCGTGTCTTACTCAGTCTTTGCATACCTGTGTGTGTGTGTGTGTGTGTGTGTGTGTGTGTGTGCGCGCACATTTGTTTCAATACTGTTTTCAAGAAAGGTTCCATGCATAAGGGTTTTGAATTAATGCTGTTTTATAAATCCAAATCTTTCTCCACTTGCAGATGGGGATTATCACAAGATAAGTGAGAGGTTGCAAGAGTTTTTTTTAATTCTGTTGTACACAATTATATTTGCATCGACATATATATCAATATAGTTCTATTTTTGCAGATTCTTTCATTTAGAGACGTTTGAAATGCTCATTATTCCTATCTACTTTATCTACTCTATTCTATTAGTGCATGATGGTGCCAAATATCTAATATGTGGGCCCTGCAGATTTGAAATCACTTGGCCTCCTTTTGGCATTGGAACAAACTTCCAGACTTTGGATGGGTATTTCTTTGCTGCCCAGGATATACTGATATCAACTGATATACACTGGTTCATCACAGAATAAAGGGGTTGTTACAGTCACAGCATTTTAAATGTGGATCTACCGATATAGCGACCAGCTATCACTGGTAAATGTTTTATCAAATCGTATCACTGCAGCCCTGCCCAAAGGGAATCTGCAGTGCTACCACTCACAGTACTTAATCCTGATCATTTGGTTCACTCCTTTTGTGTGCTGTCCTTACATTTGCTCAGTGCACAACTGGTGTGTTTCCAGGTCTGTGGTGGTGCTCCATTTCAGAGTCATTCAAGCATTAATCTGTTTTTTTCTCGCTCTCATTATTCCTGTAAGTTTGAACTAAACAGCCTCATTCTTCTAATTTTGGCAAACAGGAAAGGCACATTTACTTGATGGGAGCTGAGTGGTTGGCTAGCTAGTTGCAAATCCAAGGCTAATGCACCATAGCAGGACTACATAAAATGTTCATGTGTTAAGCTGAGGTCAGTTCCCTTGCCTAAATCATGGAAATGTAAGTTTAGAACTGCCCTAAAAACCTTGAGATGAAAATGTGCCAGGGGACTTTATGTGTGGAGTCTACATGTCCTCCCTGTGTATGCATGGGTTCTCACCAGGTACTCCGGCTTCCTCCTACAGTCCAAATACATGCATGTTGTTTGTCTTTGCGTGGCTCTGTAATGACTGGCAACCTGTTCAGACTATACCAGATGGACAGATTATTAGTTAATTGGTCTTTGTGGAATACATGTGTGTATATTGGTACTTTCTCTATTACAAGTCCCAATCTATTTCTTTCCATGACAGGCAGTGAGTGTGTAAAGTCAAGTGTAGAAGTGTGTTTACTTCATAAATTCGCTGTGTTTGTAGCCCTATCATTGTGTGCTGAATTGTGCAGCAATGTGCCCTCCTGAGGTCAGAACGCACTCCATTTCCAATCCTCTCTGTCAGTTGTCAGCCTCTTCAGTAAGAACACTTATCTGGAACTGTCAGAGCTCCTCTGTTCAGCTCAGGATGCGTAAGACCTTTTAACCATGGAGACTGCTCCTTCTGATATGCTGGATGAGTTTATTTGAGAAAAGCATATAAGTGGGACTACACGTCACTTACTTTATCATATCAGGAAAATGGAATGTTAATATGTTGGCCTTTATTATGAAATGATTTAGCAAAAGTATCCAAGGACAGACATCACAATACTTAGGCACATAGCTAACCGTTTAAAGAAATACGGTATATAGGGTACTTATAGGGTACTTATAGGGTACTTTTCTCTGTCTTATTTTAGTAATGGCATACACAACTATAAAACTGGCACATGTCAAATCTCAAATATGAAATGACCATATTATTTTAAGAGCTGGCCTTTGTGCCAGTTTTAAGATGTTATTTTCCAAAGTGTAATCTTTTTTTTTTGTTTCGTCTTGTGAAGAAAAAAACAGCAATACATATTTTTCTTGGCTTCTAGCTCTCAGTCCTTAAGTGTTAAAATCATTGGGTTTCTCACATAGGATGAAAACACCATTTCTTTACTTATATCAACTTTATTTTCAACTACAAACTGCCACAGCTGTGCGGGTCTCAATATGTCCAAGGAGGCGAGTTTGTCCTGGATTCATTAGAGTCTTGACTGCAATAGGAGTCTGATACAGTTTGTAGCTGATTCCCAGGGAAAAGCCTCATTCTCTGTATGTTTTTTCAGCCATATGCCACAAACACGCTCTGTTTTCCCAGGGAAATGAGGGACACAGCCTGAAAACAGCGCTGGCTGTGCGTACCTTGGTTGGCAGAGGGAAGTCTGCAGCTGTGTCTTATGACATGTGAAACAAAATTGACATGCCTGTTTCAAAACGTTCAGCAAAACGTTACAAGGTCTTCCTGAAAAACAAAGGCTGAATGCACATGTCCTGCGGTTGGATGAGACATGCAGTGTCTCACAGGCTCACAGAGTCTCCTAAACCTTACTAGTGCAGCTCCAGTCCAAATACTCAGGATTTCTTTAATGTTGGTTTTTCCAAATAGACCATGTAGAACTTTACAGATGTAAAAGTTGAACAGGCTTCACAGATTTAAAGCAGAACTACTCAGTCATTGCATTTAAATTTAACAAAAAACGCTATAAATACGCCAACTGGGTGACAAAAAATGTTCTGAGCTGAGGGGGATTGTAAGATTAGAAAGTGCAGAATTGTTTGTGCTTTCTAATCCTTTACTTCCTTTCAAATGTCTCCTTTTTGTTTCAAGCTAAATTGCAGCGACAAGCCTTTGAACACTGCCAACTAATTAGAAACCAACATTACGCCTGCACGTAGGAACATCTTGTATCCTCTCCATTGTTTGAATTCCCACTACCCTTGAGAGCGGTGAGAGTCATTCAGACCGATATAAAATATGTCAATAAATCTTTGTGTTTTCAGATCCTGCATGTTTTAACACAGCACCTATTGGTGGATTTAACATCCCAATTGAAGTGTTGATGCAGCAAATTTGAATCCTTTCTTGCTAATTTTATAAAATTCGAGTTTCTTTTCATTTTCATGTTTCACGTATGGTGATTGGATCTTTGCATTCAGCCGCATAATGCTGGTGTGGCTCGTCTTAGGTGGGCCTTGTTGGCCACCCTAATCCTTCTTAATTCCAGCCATGCCTGCCACAGCATCACTGCCATATTCATGTGTGTCCTGTAGGGTCCATCAAACGCATGTGCATAATAATGATGGTGACTTTGGCTCAAGCAGATGAGGTCCTGTTGATCCTACAAATCTAATGTATTTCACAGTCTCACTCACACGACGTGTCAGAAAATTGTTCTTCATGAGATTTCTGCACGGCTGCTGGTTTAATGTTTCCCCTTTAAAGTATTCTGCTAATAATAAAGTCTTTATTTAATGGCATAATAAATGTGATTAACACTCTTGTAATGGGGTGCTTTGGAACTTGTATTAGCCTCCCTTGGAGGGCAGTAATACACTTTACGCTCATTTCTGTATAACAGGTTTGTTTTATAACAGATGCAATCTAATACTTATATTAAGATGTTAGAACAGCAAGTAGTATGTGAATAATGTTGGCATATGATTCTAATTTCTTTTCTTTTTCCAGAGCTACGCAAAACCGTGAAAAGCGATATGTCGCCACAAAGAGAGGAAATTAGTTCATACTATAAAGGTACAAGCATTATGGCGGCACACAAGAATAGCCCTTGAAGAGATTAAATCACAGTCCAGGAAGGAGCAGGTAGGTTTCCAAGGTAACAAGCTTTACTAAGGACGGGGACTTTTTTGATGATGGCAGTGTCAATAACTGGAGGAGTCTTTACTCAGGACATTCTCTTTCTCCTGAACAAGACAGAAAGATAGCATGTGTGCTTTTCCACATCAGACATGGAAAACAATGTTAAACAAAAGTCATGCTGATTTAAAACAGACAACTATTATGCCAACAACAAAGAATGTCTGCATTGGCTAGTGTGGATTTTGTGGTAATCTTTGTTGTGAGGTTTCCAGTTAGACTGCAACTCTTTTCTGTGTGCAGAAACTCAATCATTCTTTTATCAGACACTTATACTGGAGCTGATGTTCTACTGTAAGTGAAATTCAGCTCACAGCTGGATTTCTGAAAGCGTAAATCTACTCAACTGATTTACTTTTATTACGTTTGGTGTTGAGATTGAGTGCTGGAGGCACAAAAAACTCCAATGAAAAATACTGAAGTTTTAACTCGTGAAAGTAGCACAGAATGTTGGCTTATTGGACTGTCTATGTTCTTTTATGTTAAAGGTCAAAGGTGATGAATAAATTAAAGGACTAATGCAATAATCATAATCTCACAACTTGAGAAAATAAGAAGCTTGTCAGCAGATAGTATTTTTTTTTCTAGTATTTTACCCCTTTGTAAAAAGTAAAAAAGTGTGCAGCATGTGTGAGGGTTGTACTGCTGTCAGCAGGCCAAGCTCTGCTGTCTGCTGCTCAGATGTGGCAGACACTACGAAGCATTGACATGCCTATGGTATTTACAACTTCTTTCAGACTAGACGGGCAACACTGACACACACTATGCATTATTAAAACCTTCGGTGGTAGCTTTTTTCAAGTTTGTCCAATTTTTCTTCTCTCTCTTTTCCCTCCTCTAGCTTTCCCTTTCGGTGTTTCGCTGGGTGCCAAAATGTGGCTGTGAGCTGGAATATGTATGTCGGGGAAAGCATAGGAGCCCTCTGTGTGTGGCAGAGGCCTGCGCTTGGATTCATCTGTGTGAAGTGAATTAATGGCTCATTGGAGAGGTCGACGCCCTTTGGTATCACCCACAAACTGCAAGAGATCCCGGCTGCGTTAGATCACCCACTGAGCAGAGCACAGATGGCGGCTGCACAACTAAATCCAAATGATCTTCTCACCTACTGAAATCTTCTGCTGGAGAACATCTTAGTTACAGCTTCTGCTCTTCTTGATTAGACCGGTAACGGTCTGTTTTGTGAGAATTAACCAGAGCTGAGCACAGGAAAAAGATGCAGGGATTTGAAACATGTGTCATCGCTATGCCCCTCTCCCCACATAATAAAGCTGCTCTGAGAGTGTGGTGTACTCTATTAGCTCTCTCTTCCAGAGCAAATAATCATGTTTTATATAAAACTTGTCTTTTGAATCAGGGGGATGAAGTGTATATGTGAGTGTGTGCTTCATCGGAATGAGATTGAAATATTCAGTCAGTTTAATTCTAGCTGGGATGTTATGTGCACTTTGCCTTGAGAACATGGGCTCCAGAGAGAAAACCATTCGGTCAAACAGCCCGTGACTTATTTGAAGGCATTGGGTGTTATTGCCTGTATCCCTACAGAGGCCTGAGAACTCAATCATGCTTTTACTTCTGTAATTTCGTGTCTCCGTTCACTGGAGAAACAGCAGTTGTACGGACATCATTTTCTTCTTTGTTTAGTTGGCCTGGCTATTTTCAAATCTGCTTAGTCTGAAGTCTAATCAGGGTTTTTCTAAACCTCTTGCTGGATGTGTAGATTATAATCCTTATGCTGTGACAAAGTAAAATGATCAACCAAGGAGGATGAGGACTTGGTTGTGCATCCTTCCTTTTTCAGGAAAACACCGTAAACATTTGACCTGCAAATGTTTTAGCCACTATTAATGAGAAACAATTCACAGACTCAGACTCATTTGGGTTGGACCAAATGACCCAGGGAAATCAAAGCGGGAACCCTTTTGCTGTGAGGCAACGGTGCTAACCACCACACCACCGCCAAAAATGTGATTACAAAACAGGAAAAGAACATTAACATGAAGTCTTAAGTGAACATTAAATCTGTACCTTTAACCTTCCTCCTAATGACTTTGTTAGTGTAGAAACGTGTGTTTTTCTTGCCTACACACTACATTTGTAATTCAATTGGATTAATCTGTAAACTGGTGTGGGAATATAGAGTGTACATGGACAAAAAGACGATGTTTCATCAGGAACAGGTGATTTTGTAAAACACTCCAGAGTTCCTATATCTATGTCAGAGCTTTTTAAAGGGAACTATCTACAAAAAGGTTTTGGCATCACATCTGATATTGGACAGAACATGATGCCACTTCCTATAGTATTTGGACTTTCTAACAATGGCATATAGAGCCAGAGAAAGACAGGTAAAGCAATCATGTTTACCCATTAAAGGCAAAGGATGCCTGTATGCCAATAAAAACTCGGAGAGAGATTAATGGCCATCTCATTCTCGGCCTAATTTGATTATTGGCTCTGTCTTCATGTGTTATCTTGGAAATTATGTGTTTGACGCTGAAAAGGTGATTTACTAAGTCAGATATGGGGCGGTACACATTCAATCTGAACTGCGTAGGTACTCGGCTGAATCGGTCTTCTTGCTTTATAGGTGGTACAGGCTCAGAGTGGCAGGACCAACACATGCTGGAGGTGAGGAGAGACACATTTCAGCTGGCTTGATTTAGCCAATTACCCATAAGACCCTAGGTTATAAAAGTTCTCTGTGTTGTTTGTTAGAATATACCCCATGTTACTGAGCAAAAGAGTAGAAATAATATTGACTCGACTATACCAGAAGATTAGAGTAAATATGCAACTGATTTACTCTCAACTTCTGAAATCACATTCATCAGTAAGATAGTAACATAGTTGGTTCAAAGTTAACTCCATGAGCCTTTCTAAGAATTCCGTGAGCGGTTAAGACACTTTCCTTTCCAGAAAACTGCCAACAGCCTCCCATTAATCTGTCACTTTCTTGATCTGCTCAGCTTGTGCTGAAGCAGCGACAACATCCTCCCAGTGCTTTTCAAAGTGTGCTGCCTGTTGTATTTCCTTACATTCGAGAAGTGCCCACGGATTTCAATGGGATTTTATTAAGGTGATTGGAGGAATCGTTTTTTGTTTCTTTATGGCACTTCACATGAAAAAATATAATATAGCAGAGAAGAGATAAATGTAACTGTTTGTCAAACTTTGAACAAAAATGTTTTGATTAATTTGTCAAAGACAACAGCAGTATGTTTTATGTAGTTATTAAATGTAATTATCATTGAAAGTAGCAGAACATTTTTAATTTCAGATAGGGCTGAAATAATACTAAGACTACTAATAATAACAAGAAGAAGAAAAAAATATGTCATCCTTTCTATATTCTAGCACCAATCCAGTGATGTTTGTGATTGATTCGGTACAGAAATATTTCGGAACAATGTCAGGTAAGATCACCCCACATTTCACATTTAGCTACAACTGTGTCTGCTGACCTTGAAACAGGGTGGAACGGTGTATTCTGAGCTCTGGACAATTTGTCTCTCTAGTTTCTCTCCAATTCCTACAGTCCATCACTGTCATAAGCTCATTATTGATCAGAGACTCGTGCATCTCATGTTCACAGTTAGCTGTCTCCTTCTGCTACCTCATCACTCTTGTTTGAGTTTTGTACAGGGATATGGAGCTTTGTACAGTGATATGTGCCACCTTACAAATGTAAGCTAAAACAAGATATTCAAGTGCGTATTCCAATAACAACAACACAAAGTTCCCATAGTATTTAGTGTAAAACTGTTTTTAGGAACCAGGTTTTTTCAGAGGGTCCTTTCCTCTGTCTTATCTATTTTTACTGCAGGAATCAGGAAAATATAGAGACCTCCAAATTATATTCCAAACACACTGGAAGGGTTGTAGCAAGTTTGAGATTAAGTATGGGTTTTGGGTCCAGAAACTTTCATTAGTGGATTATTCCTAACATGTCTATGTTATTCAGACACTTAAGGATAAATCTTTACAGTTGCTTCTTTTATAACAGAAGTGGATATTACTGTAGAAAACGAAGCAATACCTGCTGTGATAAGATGAAAGGACACAGCGTGCACCATGAAATGTGGTCATCATGCAAACTCCAGACATGGTGAGATGGCTCAGAGCAAACAAAACGCATGCACAGTGCATTTGGATTAGTAACATGCTCGGATTTTCAATTTTTAACGCCCCAGGCCATTTTAGTTATATGTGTTACCTCAAGACTTAAAAGTAGCTCTAAAACATTTCTCTTTTAAATTGTAATCATGGCACTTTTTACTACAGAACAGGTGAGAACCGTCTTTATGGATGGCTGGATCAGGTGTAATTTTTTTGGTTTGACATGTAACCCTAAAGCCCCGTTTAGGGATTGTATTATATCAGCTTTGTATTGTCGGTGATGGAGAATCTTTGTTATGACGTGGAATCAGTGATGTCAGTGCAGTTTTTAGTGGCTTTTTTTTACATGTTCCTTTTTACGAGGAAACCCTGAGCGCAAGAGAATAATTCAAATGTGCTGTAAATATATGTGCTGTAAAGAGGTACCTACACACACAGAAGTGCATGACAACCAGAGAGTAACAAATAAACACAAAAAATGATCAAACGAACCAAAAGGACGCCAAATGACTGCATGAAAGTGCTAAATGATCCCAAATTAACCGTAAAATGACATGCAATTCAACCATAAAAATATTTCACAATGACTAAAGGACTAATGTTGCATTAAGGAGTGGCTGCAATGGCACCGGGCTCCCTCTGGCTGATACGCTCCTTTCAACAAAGCCATCTGAATACAGCCTTAAGCGTTTCACCCTACATAGCAGGAGAAAATTACCCCAAATTGTCCCCAGAAATAAATTTAGAATAAATGCACCCCGAGACAGAGTCCCAGCTCATCCCTTAAGTGTCTGAGGACTTCTTCTAGCATGAGAAAAACATCCGTCTCATTTAAATGAGTCGACGATTTGAGATTATTTAAATTTTCAGGCTCAGCAGACACATGGAGACACATCCTCAAGCATGTTAGTTTAGTGCTGATTGACTCAGTGGGCTCTCATTATGAAAAGGAGAATGAGCAGTAAATGCTTTTTTCTCTATTTCCTGTTTATTTTTCAGGCTACACTTTTTTAGCCTGAAAAGGAGGTCAGATGAACGCCACTTCAGCTTTTCCTCCAAGAGGTAGAGAGACAGTTACAAATATATCTATGGTGTAACGTTTTTTTATTTAGCCGTCTAAAAAGGTTATCCTGAAATTTCTTTCACCACGTTTAGTAAAACACTGGCACGTGGCCCTAAATTCTATAATGCCCACAGCACATCATTACAGGGCCAGTATCCAAATGGGAGGTAGAAGTGCACAGATGTTCATTATGGTTTTAAGAGTGAGGCAACTATGATGTCAGGAAAGGTGAACAGCTAACAACCTAAAGCAGTATGAAGCTACAGAAAAGCCTTTAATGGTTTAACACATCAAAGAGCTCAGAGAAAATTTCCTCTCATCTTGTCTCCGACAGGAATCAATACAAGCGGAGCTATCCTTACAGGAGGAGCAGATAACAGGTAGGTTTTGCTGCTGAGGATTATCCACTGCTTAGCCAGCCTTGTGTTTTCTTGTCACACTGTGCGTCTGCAGGGACCGGGGAAATAAGCAGCTCTCTGTCTCAGATTTGAGTCTCATCAGAAGATGACTGGTAAGAAGCTGCAGTGAATTAGGCAAACACGGCTGCAAACTGGGATTTGTCCTTGTGTAATCATTTGTTCAAGGTGCATGGTTTGGATCTTAAGAGTTATTTTTCTTGGGCTGGCAAGACTAAGCAACTTAATTCAGCCGTGCACATCCAGAATATGGAGCGACATAAATATAGATGAAGGATTTCTCTACCCTTATGCACAGAACATAAATACTGCATTGAATCTACAATAAATCCATTTCATGCTTAACCCTATTAATTGTATCAATACTCTGTCTCACTCTCGTTTAGATCATTTTGACATCTCCATTTCTTTGGCAGCTTCTTCTAAACGTGTGTGTGGAAGATCAGACAGTCCAAATTTACGTGATCTTGCAGCACAGTCAGAAACTCTTACCACGTGTGCTCCAAGCATTAAATCTTTGCCTAAGAGACTGAAAAACAAACAGAAAAATACATCCTTTCAACTCCGTGCAGTGCGGTTTGGGCTTCCAGCTGTTTACATTAATTAATGTGCCATCGAGGCCAGCCTGCTTGTTGAGTGACAGTGTTTTCCTCATTTGCTTCAGAGGCTCTTCTCAAACGTGATAGACCTGGCAAGATCAAAGGGCATCCTCGTAGTTTTCCCTCTGGCACATTCTGCCTGGCAAAGCGGGCTGTTAAAGCGACTTGTGACAAGCGCATTGCCTTTGAAGAGGATTAGCATTGTTACCGTCTCATGTTCGGAGATTTCTGTTCCCAGACCTCAGTGGTTTAAACTATCTGGTCGGCCGAATCCCACACAAATTTCTCAGTTGTGGAATATTTGTTCTCACAATTTCAAAGCAGCCCCTTGAGCCCTATACTGCTGTGCTCTAATCATAACGAGCAGGGCCAATACACGCTCTGAAAAGGTGCTGCCGATAAAACTTATTAAGCTCATTTTTCACATCCCCATGGAAAGATCAATTGCACTGAGAGCCTTTTAATATAAATATATTATCTCCCAATAGTGATATGATATGTCACTCTGAAAAATGCCTCTCCAACATTTTATCTGTGGAAATGTGATCAGAGGCAGACCAACCCTGCAGCGGACTCGGAATTCTGCTGCTGCAGGGCATCTGAACATCAATATTCTTGTCTTGATGGGAGAAAAGAAACATGATTCTTCCCCTCAGTTTAAATACTTTCATCACATCCTAGTCTTAATACATTCAATTCAGTTTCAAAATATTGACCGTTTATTTTCTCCCATCTAATGATGAGAAATTGCCTTCTCCCACTTTGCGTAGCCACAGAGATTCGGGCGTCCCACCGCATGACCTTTTCCTGAAGCCAAACAGCTAAATGTGCTAGATATAAAGCAACAAACAATCCACGAGATTCAAACTAAAAAGTAAGTAAAAAGTAAACAGAAGGTGATTATCTCAAGCCCATTTTCAAAACCTCATTTTCAAATTGAGGTGTCAGGAGAACCCATCTCCTGTAGACAGTCTCCCACTATGAAGCGTGTGAGGCAACAGATAGAAGTTTTATTGTCAATGTGTGAAAATGGCCTCTTGCCGATGGGTTATCAGATTGGCAAACAACTACATAAACACTTTTTTATTGACTATAGAAACAGTAATTGACAAAGCAACCTCGCAAAATAATGTAATAGCAGTCATTGTGTGTAGACTACAGATAACTGTTAACACATCTATGTGTAAAAATGTTACAAATGGAAACCATCCACCATTACATTTCATTTACTCCGAAAATTGACAGCATATTTTAGAGGCTTTGAAATAAAGAGATGTCTCCAATTCATTAATTTACTCCCCGTGCACAAATGTTATTTCACAGATAACCTGACTGATCTATTATTTTAGCCTAATATTTTGATCATTTTCATCCCAACTCAACTTCTGACACAATGCAATGAAAGTGATGAGCAAAACAGTCAATACTATATGTCTGGCCTTTTTTTCTTCTTAAGTTGTTTAAGTGAAACAGGGTTTAGGATTAACCAGGACAGGTTGAATTTCAGCTTGAGTTTGGGGGCAATTCAATAGGAAGTGAATCAATCTGAGGATTAATTGTTGCACCACATCCTGAGCAGCAGACACTCGATACAGCCGGAGGGAGACGGCTATAATGGAACTGAAATACACAGAGCACACGGCCATGGAGGCTTAACCCTTCACTGCTCTTAGAGCATGTCTCATGTCGGATTATCATAGTGATGCTGTGAACGGATGAGCTTTATTTATACTGCACTATTGTAATGTTTCACAGGAGACGGAAAAACGCACTTCTGACAAATGCACTTTTGGGTTGTGTTGGAGTTTCTTATGCTGTTTGTATGAATTCATGGCAGGTTTCACAAATAAAAATTGGGAAATATGTGAGCAGCTGAGACAAGGGGATTGTCTTTTGTGGAAAGAGAGCCTTTTTGTAGGTGATTTATTTTTAGATTTTACAGGATTTTTGTGTGGTGTCATTTTGGTCTTGTGTGTGACTTGTGATTTTCATCTTAAGTCTAGCGTTCTAATGCACCTCTGTTTCGCTTTTTTAATGTAGAATCCATGATGGCGCAGAATTCATAATAGACACGATCTGACCCACATCTGTTGCTGCACATTGCAGCGCTCCTCCTTCTACGTCTGACTGTACATCTTTGTGCAAACGTTGATATCTCGCAGCATTGTGTGACAGCGGAGATTCATGAGAGGAAATGAAATCCTGAAGGATTAATTCCCTCAGAGAAGTGCAGGGATGATCTGAGGCAGGTGTGCACGGCCATTTGTCAGGTGTCTGGTCAGGTGTTTTATGCTTTGACTTATCAGATGTGGGTTTGCCAGACAGAGGAAACAATAAACTCCTAAACAAATGGCCGCTGTCACAGGGAGAGAAAAGATTTCAATGAGCCTGTCATCACATTTGCTTTGGTTCACGTTACGCTTTTCGTGGATTAAAATCATTCAGGAGAAATATCAGGTCTAAACCTAATGAACAAAAATGAGTAAACAACGGCAGCAAAAGCCCTGCAGCTGGGTGAGGAACCATAACACACTACATCAGCAATGGAATTTGTTGAAAACAGCTTGATTATTTTCTATTAAAAAACTATTTAAAAATTGCACCATTCGTGTTTTTTATTTACTCACCAGAAATTCATATGAAGGTCTGCTTGACGGATTAAGATAAAGATGTATTTCCAGGTCAATTAACTGCCCAGAGGTCAATGAAGGTTCATTGTACTTATTCTTGATGTCTTAATGCCATTGCAACACAAAAACGGTTACACCAATCTCTGACCATCTCTACTTGAGGTGGGCCTAACATCCTGCAGTTCCCTGAACATCAGCTGTCCATAACAGGAAAAATGCACAGCTGGACTACTAAAGAAGTGTTAAGTGCCACAAAGTGATCGGGAAAACTTTACCTCAGTTTCCTGTGCGACGTGCAGTGATGACTCACTGAGATGCCTGGAGAGTTGGAATAGCTAACAGACTTTGGGCCTCCGGCTTGTCAACTTTTAAACGATTCTGTAAATCTGGCAGCAACGCTCTGAGCACAGTTCCAAAATTTCGGAGACCACGATGAGCCAAAACAACATCAAAGTTCCCCAACTGCCAGTTGTAGTGATGTTACTTTTAGTGTACACTGCAACGCACTATGGCCTCTATAAATAAATCTTCAAGCAGCTCCAGCAAGATTTGGCAGTGATGAAAACAAAAGGCCCCGGAGAACACTCTACTTCTTTAACTCTTTTCAACAATAGATAACATGGAGACAGTGACAGCTTCCATCAGTAACATCTGTGCTGCTGTCTCAGCTCACAAACTGTCTTTAAGAAATGTTCAGACAAAACTCAGCCTGTTCTGATTTTAGAGACACTAAAATAAACCAAGTACAAAAGTAATCATGGCAAGATTTGCTTTTAGCTTCAATGTAACCCTCTTTATTGACAAAGCTGGGATCTTACATTTGATAAACAGAGATGCTTCACTGAATGGCAAGTTACTGGTGAGTCCTTTTGAGATCAATCGTCGCATGCTTTCAGATTTTCTCGTGTTAGATTCACACTATTTTGGCCTTTGCTCACTAACTTTGAATGGTTGCTAAAGATTACAAAAATGACCATAAAATGGCAAGTCAAATCCATTTAGTGTGTAGAAGTGCAACATGAGATGCCATGCTACCCCTACACGAGACCATCACTCTGAAAAAGACGACAATCCAGCAGTGGGAAATAAGTGAACAGCCAGAGTTTACACTTTTCCGTAACCTGCACACAAACACTTGTTTTGCTGTGAAAATGGGATTTGTGTGAAGCGAAATAATGTTTCGTATTCATTTTACCCCCGTATAAGTCACACAGTTAAATAAATTCATGTAAATGAAATCAAGAAGCCAGTGACAGAGAAACCTTTTAAGTGAAACGTATGAATAAAATATCAAAATGGGGCCATTTTATCTGGAGATGATGAAAGGGTCCATCCATAATTTCTACATGTGGTTTAGGTCTTTCTCTTCAGTGATTTAATTTAATTGGTTTCATACAATTATGCAAAAAATGTGTTTTTGTGGGGTTTTTTTCCTCAGAAAGTGTGTATGGGGGTGTTTTACACCCATTGTCTTCCCACAACAAAGGAGTGTCAGCACTGGTTACTAATACAGTCATCTTATCTTAAAGTAATTCAGATTAAGATAAAGGGGTCATTTTAAAAAGTAATTAGTTAACTTAAAGCCAGTGTGTTTGTTGAATATCTGCCCTTTATCACAGTGTTTGCCAAACCTGACACTGGCTCCCTTTCCCTTAATTCCCTGTCAAGTCAATCTGTTTAAGGAGAATAGATACAATTGATTTACAATCCTGCCACTGCTAAAAGATTCCATTCTGTATAATAGCCGAGTACAACAATGAGGGTCTGTGATAAATACAAGATACTCAGCCCAATCTCAATTATTTCATCACACAAAAGGTTTGAAATGAACATTTAAAGACAGAGTCATATGAAGCTGGGATGGAAATTTTAATGCATCGCTGACTGAGTGTGTTCCACAGAGAGAGTATTGTCTCTTTGAACACTGGAGACAGATTTATTGCAAAGGCGTATCAAAGCAGGCAGCCCCTCAGAGATAAATACCTCCATGTTTTTTTTCTTTTTCTTTCTCTCTCAGAGAGATAAGGGTCCAGGTTGATGATCTTGCCTTGCATTTCAGATGGCTTGCTTTTCTACTGCAGACTAGACATTGAATATTCACAGCAGATATTCAGATGAGAGGCTCATCTTCTAACGCTTCTGTCTCCTTTAAATCATATGAATTGAAATGGAGTGGGGTTAGTGCAGAATTACTGCAAACTTGATTCATGGTTCCTTTATTCGAAGAGAAGCTGATTTGATGGCCCCGATGCTGAGACACAGACTAATGTGCCAATAGGACTCATCAGAAGCAGGATAAATTGATCAACAGTATGTTTTATGTAGTTCATATTTGGCCTTTTGACTTTTAACTACTTTTATACAGCTATCATGAACCGTTTAACACAAGATAGGTAGAGCCATGCCTAGGAAGACAGCTTTTAAAACTTTGATAAGCCTTTTTGTCCTACAGGTACACATAATAGCGCATATGCAGTTCCACACCCCCATGACAAAACATGACAGGTTCTTAGGTCTCAACTAGTAAAGGATTTTAACCAAATTTCCAATTCAGAAGCCTGTTGTGAGACTTTAATCCCTGATGCAGCAATGCTGATAGACAACAAGGAGAGAAGAAGAGTACACTATAGGATAGATTTGACTCAGGTTATTGCTGTTAATGCCCGAGGTGCGTAAAGTTAATTATTAAAAGTGGGCGGAATATCCATTAAACACAGTTTTCATAAGGTGTATTGTACATGAACAGTGATTGATTGCAAAGCTTCATTGTGTTTGCTCCTATTATGAAACGAATATCTTAATCGGTCCTTGTGGTGTTTGCTAACGGTTTACAACATTCGCTGCAGTAGCTCTGTGATTCCAGCCAATGTTCTGTCTCGTGTTTAATGCTACCCAAAGTCATGCCCAGATTTGGATTGTGGCTTTCTGTTGTGACTCGGCTCTGCATAAACAGGATGAGGAAAGCAATTTCAAACAAGCCACTGTGAATGCGCCAGAGATTTCTGTTCTGCAGATATATGGAAATAAGGCAGTGTTTTGTTTCACACTAATACATCCACAGTATGAAGAAGTGTGTTAACAAATCATTTGCATTTTAAGGTGCATTATGTAGAGTAAGCTGGTCTATGAGAAGTGTCAAAATGTTTTTTTAAGGTTTACTGGGAAAGTCGCAAGCACAGGGAAAAGCCTGGTGTGTTCAGGAAACTCATTAGCCATTTATATGTGTACTACATCCATCATTATTATCCTGGCTTTTGGGCTTTCCTGTACTATTATCATAAGCTCCCTTTGTGGGTAATTGTTCTGATTAATTTGAATGGTATTTTCTTTACTTCATATTGTAGTTAACACATATACTGATATTTACTACTACTATGTAGTATAGAAACATGCAAGAGTTAGCGTAAGCTACTAACATTTAGTTTCCCTGCCAGTGTGTCAGAATAATAAAGAACAAGTAGTTATTGACAAACACACATGTTCTCCATTAATAAAAGCGTCTGCAGATGAAAGGATGATGGAAGTGAGAGAAAAGTAAGTCATCTTCCATTAAACTGCTTTGCACTTTGTCTCATCTATAGTGGATTTTTTCCATGACAAGATCTATAGTTTCAGACATGAATGCAGCTAGCTGTACCTCTAGTGGATCTTGAGTCCTGCAGGAGCAGCAGATAACAGCTGGGTCAGTGTTCCAGACAGCACAACAGGGCTCTTTAAAATCAGAGGGCACTTCAGAATAGAATAAATGAGGGGACATGTTGTTTAGAGGGGCACAGAAAATAGTGCCAGTGGAAAAAACTGTAGATTATCATTCACCGATGCTTTGCTGGCTATGTTGGGAAAGAAGTTCGCTCATTTTTTAATGGAGGCGCATTAATGTGTCATCACTGCCCCCTGAATATTGACTTCTCACTTAGGAACTGAACTGAATTTCTATTTCTCTCTTCCAACAATCTTTCATTTGATTCACCTTTGTCAACATATTCCATCACATAGCCACACATTCATAGATCAACAAGAACCAAGTACAACTACTTCCATTTGAAAGTTTCCATCAGCTGTTTATGCATATTTTTATAAATTACAGTCAAACCAAAAGTGGAATTGCAGCTAATGAAAGGTTAATCGCATTGTTCTCCTCCTGCACTGCAGCTTCTGTGTTGTGTTAATTAGGTCACAGCTAAGAGGCGAAACCTCACTCTAATTGCTCTAGTTAGTATTTGTTTTTCTCTCTATAATGATGGAGGTAAAATGAGTGACATTTCAGACTTTGACTTTGTGTTGAATCCCCGACACACTGATTGGCTACAGTTAATTTTTTGTAATTAATTAAAATACCATCAATTTGATGGTTGATTTCAGGAGTTCGGCTAGAGACACTCAGCATGACTTCATCATGCCCATGTTGTGTTAGGTTGCCTTAAACTTCTACTAGGTGATATTTATGCTTTTTGTCTCATTTAAATGCCAAATCTCCAAAATCCCTGTTTCCAACAGGACAAACAGGTTAAGGAGGTGTGGAAGTAAGCACTCAATGCCCATGAAGTATTCATGGAACCCACTTCTCTCTGTTAAATGTCTCACCAGAGACACGGTATCAGCCTCACTGCCTTCTCTGGGCCCCATCAATAGAATGAAATTTATACCACTTAAAGTATCTTTAGGGTGATCATTCTTTTTCAAAGGCAATGAGATTACACGTATCTCTATTGACGTGATGTAATACAGTATGTAAGTGATCTACTTTAACAAGATTAAGGCATGTTGTACTGCATAACTACCAGGACTCTGAATGTGTCAGCATCTCTTTTCTCCCTACGTTTTTAAATAGCACTGAATTGCACAGTGACTGAGTACAATTTATGTCCAAATAAACTTTTTAAAATGTTTAAACTTCTTCCCTTATATTTAGTACACTTTCTAAAAAAACAGGAGTCTACTTTCTTCATATTTAACATAGACATAGTACCTTTTCAAGTTAATTCACCATTTATTTTCAGACATGCATTAATATTCAGACAACTGTCCTTGGAATCACATTTACATTTTAGAGAGCTCCATGATTAATGACCTTGAAAGTCAACATCAGAAGTTAATACAGGAGTTACTGTGGTTTTAATCTTGCCATGCTGACTGTGTGGGTGTTGTGTTTGGATTGGTAGATGGAAGAAGTAGGTTGTCTATGAAAGCTAAGCCCTGTTTAATGTATAACATGGCTTAATGAACAGCAGCTTCACTGATAAAAGAGTTCAACAGGTATAATCTCTTTTATGCTATTTTTTGCTGTTATGAAACGGTCCGTCCAAGTCACAGAAAAAATATTTTTTAGATAAAATAGAAATGATTCATCTTACTAATTGCAGTGTTCAATCACACAATCAGACAAAACAACCAGACACTACAGATACAAATTTCATATTTAGACCAGGTTCTTGATTCTAGCTAAAACCAACTCGGCGGTTGCGATTATCTTTGTTATGATGAAGTTGTGCGGTTGAGACAGGTGGCATGAAGACTACTGCTGTAAAGGCATTAAACGGATGGATGAAGGAGTCTGTAGAGGTTAATAATCTTCTAATCTAATGAGATCAACACCTCATATCATGAGGTATGATAAGGTGGAGAGAATATACATAAGTATGTATACTAATGTAGTTCAATCCCACATTTTTTTAAAGCACATCTTAATCTCACATTTTAAAAGAAAACAAGCAATTTCTATAAGTTTATTATCAGTTACCTTTCTTCAAATAGATCTTGTGTCAAAAGCCAATTACATTGGAGCTCATTTGAGATGCCAGGTTAGATTTTAGGGGACAGCACTTTATTAAAAAATGCCTTTCCTATGTGTTTACAGTTCATTAATTTCAAAATGTGAACTATTCCTCTGTTTGTCTCACACCAGACTTTCTGTCTCAGAAAGGTAAAAACAAGGTGCCTCCCTCTCAGATGAGAGTGCTTTGGTCAACTTGACCTTACCACAACCACCAGCTCTCTATTTTCATTATACCAACCGATTAAGGCCTCTAAAAGTGTGTTACCACAGTGACAACCCGCTTCTACGTTACACTCCAATTAATCTCTTCATTGACAGAGAAAAACAAGAAAGCACAAGTGTTTTAGGTACTTCCCAGCAGAGGAACAATATGCAGTCTGGCATGCAATGGTTGGTAATTCACTGTTCATTTAGTACCTCAAGCCAGACTTCTGATGTATTAATCATTTAACCTGTTACTCTCAACCAAAGTGGGAGGTTGTAAATCTCAGGCCACTAATCGGACAATGGATACAATAATTACATTTTAACATGTCTGCGCTGTGATTGAGTAAGAATGAAAGAAGCCTTCAGTGTTCATGTTTTGTTACTCTTTCTTTTTGTTGTTGCTTTAAGTTCTACTCATTATGTTGACTTGTATTGCTTATGTCAAATCAGCACCAGTTTTGGCCTTTCTTTTTTTACATAGGAAGGTTGTCATGCTAGAAGCAGAACCCGGTTCATGTCTATGCATCTTTACATCCCCAAAAAGTTGCCATGCTCAGTGGTGTTGAGACATTTTGATAAATCATCCTTGGATGTTTGCCATCGGCACTGGCCCCGTAAAGATGCAGATACACTGCACCTAAAAGCTGGCTTTGAGTTGCAGGACAACGTGTCTGAGCATCCTGACCGCTGGTCAACTAGCTCTGTCTGATGACTTAATTGAGGTCAGAGGCTGGGAGCACCATTTTCCCATCTTCTGTCTCATTAGCATAGCTTTTTGTTCAATATGTTGATGAGTAACAGCTTCCCTGTGCTACACCTCCATTAGTACAAAAGTTTTATGTAACCAGATATTTTGTTGGAATAATGTGGAGGAGTTTATAGGATGGCATTTTTGCAAAAGCATTTTTCATAACAGCTTCCTCTCTGTCTGTGGTGCTTTGAACTGATTCAAGCAGCACTGGGAAAGGTGATAGCTGACAGTGTGAAGCAATCTGTTCTATTGATCACTCTGTAACAATGACTTCAGTAACTGTGCACAGAAACATGGTGATCATTAACCCTTTAGACTGAGGCAGACAAAGCATAAAGGATATCAGATGATGACGCCATATCTTTGGAGCGGTGTAGATTCTGAAATTATCCAACGCTTGCTTTCATAACCTCACACGTCCCTCTTTCTCCGTGTGAATTAGGGTTGGTCTTGCTATTTTACCCGTAAGGAGAGGAGTGTGCTGCAGGGATCATTTACTGACACTGGCGTCTACGGTTTTGGAGATCAGAAGGTAAATCCCGGGGGGGTGTTGATGTAGACTTGCGCTTTGGTTTGAGGATCTGTATTACGTTGCTCCGTCCAGCCCCTCTTCCATCAAGTTAGGGGAAACAGAGACCGTTGTTGCCCAAAAGCCCATGTGTCATTGAATATTTATCATGTATCTGATTTGACGGGGAGAGATTCCTGAGATGTGGCAGCCCCCCCTGAGGCCTGAAACTCAACACCCTGTAATAGAAGCCCTAAAATGTGGCACTCATTTTCCTCCTCAGGGACATGGTTAATTAATTACACGTTGGCTTTAACTCTCCGAGCAAACCTTTGCGCATTAATTCATGAGTTAATTCCAGCTCTGCTCTGCTGCACAGTACAGCACAGCACGTGTTAAGAGTAAGAGACTCACGCAGAAAAGCACAGATCCGCTCGTGCATTTAACCACTAGCCAAGTGCAGTATGCGTGTCTCTGCTAATATGACACAGACCAAAAAAAGTGACTGTGGATTCACACACAAACATCTTTTTTTAACATTTCAAACAACAAGAAGCAACAGATGAGAACAGATGAAAAATTAAATCAAAGATATAGATAAATTCAATATAGATAGAGTATACATATAGATAAGTGTGTACTTTAGATATTATTGCCAGGACCAGAGGATAAAAGTTATGAAACTAAACCAATGTCTCAATTCAGTGAAACATGTGGAAACAGCTCATTAGCTTCCACCCTCATCCTTCTTGTGTCCCATCCAAAAAGGCCCTGACTTGAGCAGATACACTCCGGTGACCGGAGGTTGACAGTGATGTTACCGGCTCTGTTAGGCTGTTCTAAGTTAGGCAGTTAACATGATAACAGTGCCTGTATTTATTTTCATGAATAGCATCCATCACTGTGCATTGACAGCATTTGGTGATGGATAACAATGCAGATTATATGCAGCGGTTGTCCATCGTGGTGCAGATGTAACTGTCCAGGAAGTACTTTACTGCAGCAGTGATTAGCTTCATGGGCAAACGTCAGTGGCCTTTCAGCTGCTGTGCCAATGAAGTCATTTCAGATTAGTGATGCCTCTGGAATTGGTCAGGAACAAAGTAGTTTGACTCTTAGCTCTTGAAAACTGGCAATTAAGTTTACACGACGAGTGACTGTATTGTGAGTCAAGGTGGTCCTGAGACATTTGTCCCTCTGCTGAAGGGCAGGTTCTACTATTAAGACAAGAGCTGAGATAACAATAATCTAAAAAAAAAAAAAAAATGCTATCGTATATAAAGCTTAGGCATACATATGCAACAAGAGCATCAAATTTATTCAGTGCATTCATTTGAAAGCAAAAGCTGTTATTTCTGTGTATAAGGTCCCATGAATTAACCAGCTTCATGAAAGTAATGAGATAATTCCATATCTTTCATTGCATCACATTAGGTTTTCAGCACAGCAATTATATAATGCAGCGCTGTCTGTGTGCTGTGGTTACATCCTGCCATCATGCGCTGTCTGTAATGTAGTATGTATATGATGTACTTTCACTCCTCATTACTCTGTGCGTTTCAGTAAGAGTCACCCCGGTGTGGAGGAGATCGATGATCTGCAACAGCAACATTAGTGATTCTTGAGCCAGGGGTATTCAACTCAAATCATTGTGTTCTATTGTTTGGCATGTCTTATTGATTTTCTCCTGGGTTTCACTTGAGAGAGTGAAATATTGTAGCCTCAACAGCCATGCACACAAAAAATTGGATTCACTTGAAAACAAATTACTTGTGTAAAGTGATGCAAACTATCTGTTTAGATTTCATCTGTTCTTTTTAGTCCACTGTGAATAAATAGGATCTCTTTGTAGGTAGCATCAAGTGAGACTGCCAGGACGTAAAAGAGCAGGCCCAAAGGGGAGTGGTTATTGACTGCATAAAATGGAAATATAGTCATGCCCTGTGCTGCTGCCCTGTGGCCATAGTAACAGAGGGAGGATAAAACTGAAAGCAGCTTCATTTTAATAGTAGCAGTAACAGTTGGTTTGCAGTTCGATGATGGTGACAACTTTTGATCTACCAGGCCAAATCCCTCATCATTTCATTTTACCTGTTGGATGGCAGGTTCTGAAGATACCACAGGCATGCCCATCAGAGTGACTTGGCATCCCCAGAGATCAGTCACTCATGGTGAAAATGTTCTGGTAAAATGATTCTTAGCCACGAGACACCTTTCTCTTCCAATTTCTTGAATTGGACACAATGAATATTGAGAGAAAATGTCCCCTTTCCAAAATTTAATTGCTCTTACTAAGGGGAAAGAATTCCCTAAATATCCTGCCAATGCATCAACCTGGCAAAACGGACCTTTCCTTTCAATGTAAATTTGACCCAATTAGGCTCTTTAAGGCACGGACCTCTCCAAAATGCTTTAATTAATTAATCTTGTTATTTTGTGGGTAATATAATCATCTAATTCTTTTGCAGAAAAACATCAGCTTGGACGTTCTGATTCATGGATATAAATTCATAATAAAAGTGAGCTTGTCAATACAAAAGCTTTGGTCAGAAAATATATAAGAATTAAGCGTAATCTTTAAAATGCCATCACCTCTCAATTCAACTAAATTGATATAATCTGCTTTTTTACCTGCTGTGTGATATTTATTACATGGGCTCTACTGAACATGTCACCAAATGTGAAGCATGACTTCACATTACAGCAAAAATTGCTCATAGATTTCAAAACACTATTTTCATGGGCACGGCTGATCGAGGGGACATGCAGAAAATAGGTTTATTTGCTCCTGAATCCAACTCCTCACTAAGCCTTGTTTCGCTAATGCCTGTTGAGCTGCACACCGGGGAGTGAAACCTGTCATTATACCCTGCTCCCTGACTGAGTTATTTATTTGGGTCTCTTGTCATGTCTTCTGAATAAAAAGCCTGCAGCGCCTCGCCAGTCTCCCACTCTGCGAACACTACAGGGTCTCTAACACAGCTAATGGTCACACGGGGGCCTCTCAGCCTCCTCCAAAGCTCATCCTTTGTGCGCTCTTAGCTCCAGTCTCACCCCAGCTGCCCTGCACCTTATTGCAAATGTCAGAGAATATTGATTTTACTCAGAGTGACAAAGTCTTCATCGAGCTAGCTCCCTTTGTAGTATTGCAGTAAAGAATAAGACCTGACCTTCATACTCGCTGCACCCCGATACCATCAATATTCCATCCTAAAATGCTTAGAATTCTATCAGAATTTCTGCTCCTCTCATCCATCAGTCATCTGAGGCTCCAGCTGATACTGGAGACCTGCAGCCTGGCTGTAGACCAGCCGCATGGCCGCCAGCCCTCCTGATCAATCCACCATTTCTTTGACGATCTTCCGCGGCAGCGCAAATCTTCCCATAAGCCTTTTGGCATCTAAGCATAGCTGATATAATTATCAGGACATGGGGAAGATATCATCTCGATTTCTGACTAATATCAGCTTCAAAACAGTATCAGAGGAAGTGCCCCGACAAGGAACAACAGAGGAAAGAAAAATAAAGGCAGCGTGTTGGCATTGGAAAGGGTATAGGTGGTTCTTCTTTCCCCACCAACAGACTCTGCACACATCTCAATATCAAATCAACGGATACGGATTCAAAACTGTACAACCGATGACAGAAATTATTCAAACGTCATGATGTGCTTTAGGTCGTGGATTCAAAATTGCATTCTATTATATTATCCCATATTCTGGCGTGGGACTGACGTTGATCATAAAGGTAATGACTGTGTCTCGTTTTAGTGAATCATATTTGCATGATGCCCAGTTTCTTAGGTCTTGCATGGCTGGTATCTAATTGTTTCTGCACAGAACTCATTAGGAGTCAGTTGGCTGGAAATTCTCGCAGGAGAATCTCTGCAGTCGTCTGATAACCTGTGTGTTCCCTTTCAGAGGAGTCTATTGAAAATCCTCTTCTAGAGACGGTGAGAACAAAAAGCCTCTGATTTCCCTGAGGTGAAATGATATTAGTGCACCTGATTGTGTGGTATGAGGAAGTGACAATGCCGTCATGTTTACAGCTATTAGTTGCTTTCCTCTTTAAATGCCAAAACTCTTTCTCTGGTGGTCTGTTGCATGTATGCCACGGCCTGCTCTTGACTCTTTATTTGACTCATTTAAGTGATTCTGACAACCTGGCTACCATAGTTCTCTGAAGAATAAATGTGTCAGGATGTCCTCCAAGGGCTTTCCTGCAGTCATCAGCTTGAAGTTTGCCCTCTGACTGTACTTGCACATGTCCTGGTGGCTCCCCTCTAACCCTGCCTGCACAGGGGAGCACTTCTCTGAAATACTAGATGCATCCGTTGCATCTTCATCCGTCATTATTTTACCCTTCAAAGACCATTGCTGGAAACCAGAGATGCTACGATCTGAGATAAAGGTTTAACTCTTTGCTGTGTGGAGTTGAATGCCCAGTCTAAAGAGGCTTTGTGTGTTTGATGGAGAAAGAAGATTCTGTGGAGCATCGTGTAGATGTGGACCAAAAAATGGATTATGTTGGCTCAAAATAAATGCATAAAAAGAGAGAACAGCACAATAAAGCAGCGTCCTCTGTGTGGTTAACCGGGTGACCTGATCCACCTATCAGACACTAGGCCTGTCTGTCCCCGGAGGCTTTCACCTGCGGCATAATGACCGATTGCTATTACTTTTCCTTTTTGCAGACAGGCTATAGAACAGGTAAATGAATTGTGGGTGGAAGCATCTATTCTATGCGTTGGGTGTACTTGGTATACAATATCACAATTTGACTGACATTTAATACCCCAACATCATTTGAACCATTAGGCCATTTATTGCTGTACAACTTCCATGTAGCTCAGCTCATTTAATATTACCCTATCAAGAAAACCACAGAAATCAATGTCAGAATTTATGTTAGATAAATGCTATTTTCATAAATACTCTATCTCTTTTGTTTTATTCTTGCTGTAGTATATTACAGCCTAGAACAGTTTGTTTCAGTGCCACATAGAGGAAAGCAGGAATCTATTAAGATCCAAGAAATATAGTTCAAACCTGACAGATGAAGAGGAGGGATTTACCTTCATGGGCTTCAGCTGTGGTGGGGTCAGACCAGTTCAGGTAAAATACTGAAGATATCCATCAAGTGATTATACTGTCAAGTGAAATCAATGCAGTGGTAAATAAATTATGTTGTTAAGTCAAAGGTGCAGTAGATTGCTCTGTGTTGCGGGTGGCGGTGAATTGAATTCAAATCTAATCCGCCAACTCCATCATTACTTACACTGATCCAAATGTCTTAGCTGAACTATAAGGATTTAGAGAAAAAACAATTGAACCATCTACAAGCACCCTAAAAGTGAGAAGGAGAAGTAAGAGAGGAAATCAGATGTGAGATCATGATAAATTGCCAGTTTGTTGTGCTGACTGGTGGGAGGTGAAGTAATGGGCTCAGCGGTGTGACTGATTTCCTGCAGCCTGACTCGCATATTAAAGAGCTAATGCTCCACTGAATGCAGAGTCACTGTGATCTTCCCCGCATCTTGGATAATGTTACAAATACCTTTAAGGACTTTAAATGAACGAACCCAGACATGAAACCACCCTGCTCGATGACAAAAAATAAATCTGTGACAGGGATCAGCAGTTCCTGCAAGGATTTAGTTAGTCTAACTTTGGCTTTTCAAGAGTTGCGTACATATTTCAACTTAAAATATCTGATGCAGAAAAGCCGTGGTTTACTCATGATAATACTCATGATTTCAGGAAAAGCTCATTTACTTGAACTTTGGGAGCTCTTTCTGTCCATTGTGAGGGGAGGATTATGAGTTTTAAGAAAGAACCTTCTTATAACATAGTTCTGTTGATCACATATTCAATGAAGAAAATTGTCAGTCAAAACTTCCAATTTTAGCATATTTACTATACTGCACTGGGAGATTTGGGGTCTGACTGAGAAATAATCACCACAACTGTATGCTTCAGAGTAGGAGAGTATTTTTCATAGTTCTTTAACAACAACCGAGCTTTGTGGTACAGAACAAGCCACATTGGGCATCATGCAGTGACAATATTGTCATTATGTGTGTAACTGTAGACATTTGTATCAATGTATAAGTAATGATTTTGCTGACAAATTTTGATTAGAATTGTGAATAAAGGCTTGTTAACACATTTTTCTTAAGATCATGGCCGTACCAAAGCTTTGTCTAAGAATTGTCCACAAATCTTTTTCTTATAATTCTGATTCTTAACATTTCCTTATAATTCAACATTCAAATATGCAACGTGGCCACTTTTCTGATTCTTAGTTGCTCAAGTTCCCTCAAAGCTCAGCTTTGAAAATTTGTTCTCAGCAGTATCATCTAAATAAACCGGCTCAGTTCACAGATAAACTGGTTCCTGAGGATGCGACTCAGAATTAGCTCATGAGTAAGAAAATCTGCACTGAAATGGCCAAAGACAGATCATTTCATGGTACAACGTACATGATTAAACGTATGATTTCATGGGAATCAACCTGCAGCTCCATGTCCTACACACCAAATGTGAATACAGATGTGAATGTCACAGGACTGAAACGACCACTGCCGGAAACAGGTGGTTTTCTCTTCCTGACCTTATGAAGGATCGTTTGGTTGTGTGCTCTGAATTGAGCTAGGGTTGATGGTTTGGACTGCTCGTGCTGGCTTCTAGGCTTAGTTCCGCCCGGCACAGGGGTCAGCGTAGCAGAGAGCTGTAATTACATTTGGCTCCCACTCCCACAACAGGATTAGGTTATTGGTGGCCAAGAGGCCCTTATAATTGCCCCTGATTGCTACTCGCCAGCTCAGTGTAGAGAAAGGTCAGTCAGCCTGCCATTCAAACACCCTTTTGCCCCATAATCCCTCAACAGCCTGTGACGGTGTCATCCCCTCCCCCATCTACACTTCTTAGCATGCGGAGCGATGTGAAGCATTATTCTTGTTATTGTCTGAATCCTAACCGTTACTCTTTCTCCCTCACTGTTCAGTGGACAGAAAACAAAGAAATACGGCAGACGATGTGAAGCTTTGCATCCGTGTATGTGGTCTACGTTTTCCCTTCTCAAACAACAGCACCAAAGAACACTCATTATCTTTGGCTGAAAATATGTGACCTTGTTTGGCACCACAATAAAATAGACTTAGCAGTGGTGTATTGTCTGAAAACAAGCACTTCCTCCCTCCTCTTTTCTCCATTTTCGCCTCTCATTAGGCTTCACAGGGTCTTTGAAAAACTCCCTCAAGCCTTTTCAGCGTTGTTCTGTAACGCAGATTTTCTTCCTTTTATTTTGCTCACACAGAAATAACTGCATTTTTTGCAGAGATACAGAAGCATCTCCCCTCCTGGGGAGAAAAATCTGCTATTCTAATTTCTCTGTGAAAGTACAATGTATTAGTGGACGTAAGCTTTTCAGCAAAGAAGGTTTTTACAGAAAAGATTAATAAGTTGGAGTCTGACTTTCTTCAGATTCTACTTTTTTCAGGTATTTGCATATTTGTATTATGTGCACGTTCAGCTGAATAGTAATGCCATACTGTTTTAAAGCTATGCAACATGTATTATGGAAGAGATGTCTAATTCCATGTCTAAAAACCTATTTGTATTTACTATTTTAACTCCATGAGTATTAATGTGAATTATAATTGGTTTGTATTGTACTTTATCTTTAAGACGTCTTGAGATTAGTGGAGTGAGCGAACATTTCATTAATTGCTTCATTTTGAGTGTTGAATGTTTCATCATTTTTTTAGTTTTTATCAACCTCATGACAGAAAATAAAAACTGATGCAGAAGTTACATGGTGTAAATATATCCAACAAAACTATCATGAAAAAGAACATGTTTTGTTCATGTTGAAGGAATGGCCCTCTGTGGCCCCCTTCAGCTCCTTTCTCTGGGCTCCTCTTTTTGTTTCCAAACTAAATCCAAACTCATTAAGTGTATTTGTATTAACTTAATACACATAAGTGCATCCTACAACCCCACTTAAATGCACAGTTATGTGTAAAACTGTTAATATGACAATAAAAACATAAACATTGAGTTGCCATAAAGGACCAAAAGTCATTAATTCTCATTAATCAACATAACAATATCACTGAAACACTGGCTACATGTTACAATGCTCACTGTTGTTGACACCACCAAATACTTTCACTGTGTAATTTGCAGAGAACCGCCTCCCTGAAGCTCACCTTGTAGCTGGAAAATAAGCTCTGCTCCAAAACCCAAGCAGTCTCCTGGCTAACACATGTGTCTCATGCAACAGCTGCGGATGCCTTAGTCTATTAACATGCGAGTTAACATGCGAGTTAAAGTGAAAATCATTACATAAAAAACACGGCATGCACGCCACAGCGAATGACCAGCAAGGCTGACCTGACAAACTGAAAGAAATGGTGTTACTTTAAAGTAATGCATGAAATGACAGCTTTAATCTACAGATTACAAGTCAAAACATAAACAATCTTAGCCGTCACTGTGCCTTGTTCACTCATACATGTGCAGCTGCTGTGGATGAGGTACTAAAAATTCTCCTGCCTGATGTATTTGTGCAGAGGGGATACAGAAAACAGATTCCTATAAGCCCATTCAAGCCGGACTATTATCTCCAAACTTAAAAGAATCATTTTGACATGTTTTTTGGAAAAATACTTTGTCCCTTGTAAAGCCATTTCGCTGCTTTGCGATGGAGGACACCATCAGAGCTCAATGGAAGATTGATGCTACAAATCCCTTTTTATAAAAATGTGAGTGGAGTATTCATCACTGGGAACAGCCAGCACACCTCCCGAGGATAATGTGAATGACCCAGTGTGACTATTTGTTCTCCAATTTGTTCTGCAGTTTGTCTGGCCTCCATAAGGTGCCTTTGGTCTGAAGCGGAGCTCCCTCTGAAGCTGACTGAATTGCTTAACCGGGTGAGAAATGAAGATTTATCTACACATCTGGTAGGCGCTCTGGTTTCTCAGACACACCATGCATCTCATCACTGCACATATTCCAGACTCCACCAGCTGCGTGAAAACACATTTCTGCGGTGAAATTTGAAAATACGCATTACAGAATTAGTTTTTTAAGGCACTTACGGCTAAAATAATGACTCAACTTGTTCTGGGCTTACTCGGACCGTTGTGTTTGTTCAGGCTCCAGCCTCACACTATCACCCAAACTGCCACTCCACCTTCATTTCCTGCCAGGCCCCAGCACAGGCTCTCCCTCATCTGACCTTTCACACAGTGAACCCCATGAATGTACAATAGTGCCCTTCACTCGGGCCCCATGGCCACGGCAAAGCCTGCAGCTGGAGCTCACAGCAAGGCTTTCCTGGCCTGAGGGCACGCTAACAGCTGAGAAAGATCACTGAACTGCCAAGGGGATTTTTTTTCCAGGGGAATGCTCGGGGATTCACAGACGTGTGGGATGAGGAATGGCCTCAACACAATGTGAGAGGATCAAGAGCTGGAGCTGTTTATGAGATGCTGAGAAGAAGTGGCCTTTAACAGGTGCTCAGAAGCTGAATGCTGGATCTGCTGGACTTCAGGAGGATGAACCCCTGGAAAGCCCCGGGCTATTTTTCATCAGCCAAAGGAAGCAGAGGATTGCAGCAGTTACTAAAGGACCTTTTGCCATTCCTGTTGGATGTCCAAAATGGTGTAAGATTATATTTTTTTCCGAATGAAAGAATAATGAAATGTAGGCTTTGATATATCCAGAAAAATAATAACGAATATCAGCTTGTTAACTGGAATCGCATTATCATCAGACAGCATAACACTAAACTAGTTTTTAGTGACACTGTTGCTCTGATGTAATTTTTTTAAGAAAGCATGAATTTCCTTGTAAAACGTTTTTCTGTAATATTTTAAAAGTTATCTTTATAATGCTTCGGCATATAGTAATGTATGCAAACATTCTTTTTTCAATATCTGTGTGGGTCAGAACACAGTAATTTTAGGCTTTGACTGCATCTTTTAGATGCCGTTTTATTGAAGGCTTATGCAATAAAAACATCTGGATAAAGTCAGACATGCATTTGTAATTGATTCAAATGAGGCACTGGAAAAGATGTTAAAGGCTTGGAATAAAAATTACAGCTTGCATTAAAACAGATGCTGTAACAATGCACTGCATCAAAATACTCTTTTCCCTCTGGCCGCTGAGTTTGACCCTCTTAGCTTCACACACAAACCAGACATCCTGGTGACGTATACTTTTAAAATGATGGTGGGTGGCACTG
Source organism: Menidia menidia (assembly GCA_907169785.1). NCBI lineage: Eukaryota > Metazoa > Chordata > Actinopteri > Atheriniformes > Atherinopsidae > Menidia > Menidia menidia. Next base: position 9,675,768 of record CAJRST010022223.1, on the reverse strand, counting down.
AAAATCTAGGCTTAACGATTTATGTTCCTCATCAGTACAAAATTTTGTGCTTTGAGCCTATTTCAATTTTTTCAGCTGGTCTGCGACAGGCTGCAGCACTGCTTCTTCTTTGTTATATCTTTATGATAAAACTTACTGTCGCCGTAGCAGTCATAGTCTTGTGATTAGGAGCCTTTTTTTTCGGTACGTGTGCTCTTCTCCCTGAAGGCTTTCTGATTAAATGAGAAAATCAATTATGATTACATTACACCCAACATTGCTTATCTTGGCTAGCCAGGGAGATATGTAGTAGTTTGTGCCACAGGGTAAGCACGGGGAAAAATGTATATGCTAATAAGAAGCACAAGGGGAAAAGCCAGTGTTTGAATAAGCCCATGGGAGTAGACAAGATACACTTGATTAAAATTCTGCCATCATCATCATCATCATCATTATTATCTCAAGGCTTCTTTTTTCTCCAGTACAGTAATGACATGCTGTCCAAGAAGCCATTTCCTCCAGCCAGCATGGCTGCATGGCAAAGTTGTCCAAATACTTGGCAGCGCCCCCACTCTGCTTCTCTAAATGAGTTTTCATTAGCATAATGGTGTCTGCTGCTGCTTGGTGATTTCTTTTAATCAACCCTGGAGTCACTGGTAATTAGTAACAGACGACTAATGGATTCTGATGGATACTCTTGGCATCCTCGGACTTATTGTCGACTCATTTGATTCTAAAAGGAATATCAATAGCAGCTGTGGATGACAAATGTATTAGTACCATGGGACTGAAGCTAACTTGAAATAAGTCGAATTCATCCCATTTCCATATTCATACTTCAGTCATTGTCACTCAGCGGCAGCTGTCTCCAGCACATTCCAGCTCACTGGATCTCACATTTGACACCAACGTAATCTTTCCCCCACAGGAAAAAAACTGTCCTCTGAGCCGATTGGAGGAAATTGACATTCCCTGCACTGTTTTCATTTTGACTGCGCCTCACAGCTTTGTTTCTCCACAGGACGTGGTGATTGGAGTTCTGAAAGGTAATAGGAAGAATAATATCCAGCAGTGTAGAGACAGCGAGTGAAAGACTCAGTGATTCCGCAGAGGGGGAAAAAAAAAGTTGTTAACATTCATGGACTGAAAAAAGGAATCAACTGCGGAATATATTACACAGCATCAGCAGCTGCAAGGACAGGAAGGGTCACTCTGCTCATCTGGATTTACAGCGACAGAATGTCAAGCTCCAAATCCACACATGTATTCTGTGATGGCCTCCATGCATCAGCGTCCATCTATATATAAATCTATATGTCTTTCCCCTGACAGCATGCGTGGGCAGGTGTATCTGTGGCACAAGAGTGTCCATCCACAGTAGCCACTGACCCATTTCTCTTTTGAAATTAGAAGCCACCCAGCTTCCCGATGTTCCTCCTCACTTGGCTGCTCTGACCTTCTGATGGAGAAGACTTACAGATCATATACTCTGCAGACAGAGAGCTTGTCTCCAGGCTAATCTGTCCCGAGGCTCAGGCTGATGCTGTCCACGACAGAGAGAGGATTGATTCAGACGCGTTGTTTCAACAGAACCTCCCCGGGATGTGTCACAGCAAGACTGCAAATTACCAAAGTTGTTTAATCGCGGATTGATAAGAACAATAGTTTCCCAGGAAACCAGACTACCACACATTTACCTCCCAGACAAGCAATCTCCCAAACGTCATTCTTTGTCACTCTGTTAGCTTTGCGCCCTACTGTTCTTTAAACATACACACATCCCTCACGCCTACACACATAGAAGCGCGCACACACAGAAGGTGCATACTCGAGTGAGAAATCTGAAAACCTTTGATTTCCCCTCTATCAACCTCTGACCCCCTGCTACAAACATACACTCTCTTTTCTTCCTCGAAGCGCCTGTTTAAAGTTACAGCAATGCAAGATTAAGTTTGCACAGAAACCCCACCCAGCCCGCCTCTCCTTCCTTCCCAGCGACTCAGTATTTCAACACAAGCCGGGAGGCTGGGTGTATGTACATATATATGAGTGAGAACCACACCCTGCAGCTGTGCACCTGGAACTGCTTCCATTCCAGCATGGCAGTGAACCCACACACCTGTTCACACCTGAGGCCTGTGCCTCTGGTCTGCCATCTCCTCACCTGCTTTTGTTAGATCCATCAACTCATGAGACTCACACAAGCTGAAAAAAGGCAGGCGGTTAAAAAAAAAAAAAAAAAGAAAGAAAGAAAGAAAGGAGAGCTCTCCATGCATCATCGGAGTAATGCCAGGTATGTAACAGTTGAGGAGCATTAAACAAACACAAGTTAAAGGTGTCAATTTTCGATTCGATGCATTTCTCGCACCACTGTTTAACGTCACATAACCAGTTAAACCAGCGGCAAATGGAACATGCTGCCATGATGACCACGCTTGGATTGTTTATCATAACAAAAAGTGTTATTTTGCAAAAGAAGGGAAGAAAATAAATTGTGTTTTCTTTTTAGATGTTTATATCATCCTTCCTCTTACAGTGTTAGCAAAAGCTTTCCTGCCAAAGCCACTCAGGGAGACCATCAGCAGTGTTCAGAAAAACGCCTTTAGTGTTGAAAGAGCTTTGAATGACAAAAATGACTGAAAGCACTTTGCCAATATTAATAGAACATCGGTGGATTTATTGCTGGATGTTTGAAATCCTTTTGGCCACCTGTTGGTGTCGTATATGCGTCAATTTGTAAAAACAGCACCAGCATTCTTTGCTAATGACTTGACCACCCAAAACTAATCTGGGAGGTCTGAACATGCTCAGCAGCCTCACAGCAGGGCTGCCTGCTGACAGGTATTCTTTTAAACCATCTGTTGTGCTCCCTCACTTGTGTCTCACCTCAACACACGGGACGTATTTCTCCACCGGCTTGTCACAATATACAAACAGCACAAAGAAAACAGCAGGTCTTTTCGCACGTCGTATTATGTTCAACTTCTGCTTACTGCTGTCAACTTGCTCTGGGCCACAATACTTCCATCAGTTCCAACTGATTGTTTTTCACACATCTTGATCAGATTTTGTTCAGTATCATGTCTGATCGCTGATCTAAGTTGTTAAAGATGGAATCTTAATCTCCTGCCTTGCTTTTTACCACTAAAGACACATAGAACGTCAGATGAATAAATAGAGTACAATAAAGAGCTGCTGTGTTGCTAGAGGGTACTAAATGACTCAACTGGCCCACCACAGACATTCACTGGAATGAGTTAATGCGTACATTTGAAGTAAAAGGTATCATAAGGAATTTGTTTTTAAAAGCAATAGAGTCTCATGACATGACCTTGCTCAAACTTTCCTCTAAACTAATCTCCAAAACAGCAATGATTCAAGAACTGTGGGTACGCTGCCAATATCTGTTCAAATTTACTCTCTGATTTTCCAAAAAGACATATTGGTTCAATTACTGTCTTGATAAAAGTCACATCAGCTTGCTTGAGAAAAGAAGAATGCCAACAGCACTGATACAGCCCAACAGCGAGCTGTGTTTTCAGACTGAATCTCAGCCACGAGTCCTCCTGAGACCACATGTACCTCTCAAGGTTGGCAGGCCACCTTGAAACTTTTCCTCAATCTCTAAGAGTAAAAACTTTTCTGTTGCTCTCTCTCTGTCTCGCTCTCTCTCACACTCTCTCTCTGCTCTCTTTTTGGATCGGACCAAAGCTCAGATTTAACCAGTGGTGTCACAAAGAGTCTAATTAGAGGTCTGAGACCATCCCCAGGGCTTTCTGCTTTGCTTTGTGTTTTGGGGAATGAGTTGCCAAGCACTGCTGTGTGCAGTGAAATCACGAGCAACTCTTTGGCATGCCTCCCTTGGACCTTAAATACTTTCATTCACCGTGATTGTCTCTCAGCTAATTACTTTTACTTATATGAATAACTGTCGTTCTAGGCAAACAAGCTTCCACTGGGCTGATATTTGGCACTGTTTTTCTGTTTATACTTCAACACAAAAAAATTAAAGAATACTTTTTCTTTAGGTCTTTATGCTCCCTTAGTATTTTGTAAGTTATCACTGAATTCTATGGTCGTATTTATGTTTTTTTTAGATATTTTAATCCATGCTAGTTTTGTCAGGATATTTTCACACCATCTTAGACTAAAAACAATGCCCAAATCAAATTTGAACACTAATCAGGACCACACAAGTTAATAAAAACATAAAAAATAAATCAGCAAGAGAAAAAAGACCAAGAATAAACTGTAACAGTGTCAGCTGAATAAAAACACTTCTCATGCAACAAGTGTTTATGATGAAAGACCACACAAAGAGTTCCTCTGCTGTGTCAAAATCACACTTTTTAATAGTTTCAAAATGAAGTGTTGGAGCAGTCTCAGCTGCCAACAAGATGGCTGAAGCATGCCTCATTTTGAAATCTAAAAAGACTGTCTGTTTGTAAACCCTAACTGTGAATGCAGGCACGGAATTAAGAGAGTTCCAGGTTAGATTAAATTCTAAAACATCAGAAACACTGAACTGATTTAGAGATTAACTAATTAAATCAACCAGTACATCTAAAACTAAATTTAATCTTGTGTTTCTTTACTTGGTAATGCAAAAGTGCTCCTGACTTTAGCCCTGCGTAACCTCATCATCATAAGTCCCCTTCTGTGAAAGGCTCCCTCTCAGAACAATTCAAAATTACTGAAATGCATGTGGTGATTATGTTTTCGAAACAGGGTTAACAGATGCATGGACACTATGGATAGAATAAGGCACTTCAAACAGGATTCCTTTCAGAGCAGAGCACATTAAAGTCATACAGCGGCACCTCTCTCTGTATCACATGTTCATCTAGCCTTCTAATCGATTTATTTTGGGGCGCCATTTAATTAGTTTTGATCCATTAGACCCTAAATTACCATTTCTATGATATTTGGTAATGTTTTGTTCATCAGTAAATTGCCACCTATCTTAATTTTATATTTTTAGTTCTTAGCACAAATATTGTATTGTAAGAGTTTACTCTTTATACGAGAGGATGGGGGAAAAAATTCATTAGAGAGTTAGTTCTGACAGAGTTGAAATTCAACCCACATCACAGATCACATTAACAAGCAGCTCATTTTCAAAAAATTACACTTACTGATGTTAAAAAGTGACTGTAAAAAAACTATTTGGGCACCTTTTCATTTTCTCGTTTATTTGTGTTTGTTTGTTTTGTTTTTTGGTCGGCTATGTACTTCCCTTCAGTGTATTCCTGATGTAACAGACTTTATACAGAGACCTTCTAACACCATCAGTTTATTGGATCCAACCTGGTGCATGGAAATGTGTGACATTTCTAAAGTTCACCCAAACATCCAGTTGATCATTTCAACACAGCTGTCCAATGTCTAAACATTCACCCAATAATTCATTTGAATCTCTGCCTTTGTCCTCTTGTGGATTTTCAGTTGGCCTGATCAGTTTTTTTTTATGTTGGATGTTTTTTTATATTTTTTCTTTAAAATTTCAATGTGTGTTTAAGCAGCTTGAGCTATTTCCGTCATCCATCCATCTTCTACTCATTTCTTCCTATTAGGGTTGCAGGCTCTTACCTCACCCGTTTGATGAGAGGTATGGTGCAACCTGAACCGGTCACTGGCCCGCCATGGGGACCATTCAGATACAATATAGGCAAAGGACCTCACTCCTACGGCTAATTTAGAATCCCCAGTTAACAAAACCTAAGATTCTTTTGGACTGTGGGAGCATGCTTGGGTTCTCAGACAGAGCCTGTGCACACAAAAAGAGTCAGGCAAACTTCACACATACCGGTATATGCCCAGCGAAGATTCTAACCAATAACTCACCAGCGATGAGCTGCCTCCATGTGCATTCACGTGCTACCTTGGTATGTGTCTTGCTGCTTCTGCCTAAAAGGTCAGCACCCTTTGGATTGTATCATGACTGAGTCCAAACTGTCCAGGAAACTTGTGAAATCTAAAAAGAGCAAAGACTACCATTACATTGAGGAGCACTGCTGAGTCACCAACAAGAACTAGGCATAATCTACAAGGGGCTAAATGAGTTATCAAAGAAAACCAAGCCTTATGGCCTTATGCAAAATGTCTGCTTGATGTGGTCACTCCAGTAAAGAAAGGGGGACTTTCTTGAAATGGTGCTATGTATCTGCAACTGAAATTCTGTACAGGCAAAGTTTTTTTTTTTTTTTTTTTTTAAACGAGACAACTTTGCTGATTTAGTTTTATTCCTAAAATAACATTGATTAGTATGTTCGGCTACATGCATTTACAAAATAAAGTGGACTTAAAGCGTCCATCCTCGAGGTGCAAATGTTCCATGTGGCCTCAGCAACAAAAGCATGCAGACTGGGAAGCAGGGGTGGGGGGTGTAGGGGGTGTAAGAAAAGCCCTGACCTTTGGCTCCCTACAAAGCAGTCCACAGACTATAGGCCTATTGAACTGTGCTTCTTCAGAGCCTTTATGTAAAGAGCATTGCTAATGTGACTGACATACACAGCCCACCACAAACACTAATATCACCCGGGAAACAAATTCTCAGTAGAGCTGCCAATATGCTGTCATTACTTTTCAGCTGGTCTACCCGGTGCATTCACAGGCTTGTTGTTGAGGCCCTTTTTATTTATATGTAAAGCACACACTCTGAACCGTCTTCCTTGCTCTCACAAACACACATACAGATGGATCCCAAATGTCATGTGCCCATCAGAGAAGTTTGGAAACCCAGTTGAAATTCTTGGACGCTCTCCACCGAGGATATCTGTCCCCAATTCAACATCTGTTTAACAGTCTTGTCAGCTGGAACAGGGAATAATCTCTCATTCTACCACATGCTGCACAAGTTGTGCATAATGTTGGCCTCAAATCAGGAAAATAAAGAAGGGAAAATAAATCCAAAGTCAAGCTGCTCATTGGGTTGTAGATTAACTGCAACCAGCTCTTGTTTATGCATTCAGTCACCCCTATTTGAATTTTAAGAGAATTATGTGTTCAGTATTACAAAATATATACATATGAGTTCATATTTAATTCATTAGCTGAAATCTAGTTTCATTTGGGTGTCTAAGTACGTGGATCTACAGGTTTTTATGAGCACTCTGAGGTTGTTGGAATGGATAAACGCCACTCAACACATTTGAATGGGTTCATCTGCTCATTGTGTGTGCTCAGCCTCCATACTCATCTTGGAAATCATTCATGTTTTTGTGATGCTTATCGGGTGAGACGGCTCTTTGTTGTGACAATCTTCATGCTTCATATTGTCCTTAAAATAATCTACCGCACACTAAAAAGGATCAAAGAGAAGTTATCTCCCAAATAAGTGGGAACACAGAACAATATGTCATCTCTGCCTCTCACGAACGGTTCGATTATGATCTAGCAACAACGCATTTCCGCACGTTCAGGACTGATGTTGTTATTCCTCTGCTCCACTGGGAAGCCAGAGGAGGGTTTGGTGTAAACACTTTGAGGGCTCTCGCTCTCTTTCAGTGCAGGTGAGAAACAGAGGTGTGCTGGCTCAACAATGCACCTCTGCTCTCAGAGTACCCCCCCACCCCCCCACCCCCCTGCGCTGCAGCTATCTTTTCACCAGGTTCGGGGGGTCACTCTTTTCCCACCGAAGAAACTCTTTCTCGGCTCATATACGATGGACGCATTATGGCCCCTGAATGAGAACCGTTGCTTTCAGTGTGCATTCCTCTGGGTCTCTGTTCTTGTGGAGAAGCAGTGAATACAAAAATCAGCATCTAAATAAAACACCCTTACTCTTTTTTTTGGGCACTCACTCCCCCTTCCCTTCTCGCTCCCTCTACCCCCGACTCCCCTCCCCCCACTGCCATTCTGTGAACTTAGGAATCCATAGGAGGTTTATTTGAGATGCAAGCACAAGTGTGAGAACAGTGGGTATGGGAGAAGGGAAAAAAGCCTTTCCTTTTGCCCCAATGGGGGCATTTCAAAAAGTGGACTTTTTTTCAGAAGCTCCTTCAGCAACAGTCTTCGTCCTCTGTCAGCTGAACAAAACACTGCAGCCATTCCGGAAAAAATAAAACTCCATTAATGCCTAATTTGATTGAGCGTCACTGTGATAAGAAAGACTGCCTCATTTCAAGTTTTTTTTCTCCCTCTGTTGATCCTGCTCCATCAGATCAGAATAATAACTGTAACAAGCTTATTCACCATACAATGTTTGAGGGCACAGATCAGATGCTTCCTCCACGGATGTAATTCTGCTTAGATACTGGTGTTCAGAAATGAAAGGAAAAGTCAGTCACACAGTGATACCCAGCCGTTTCATTCAGCTCTGCTCCCTTTAACACATTCGACAAAACATCAAAGTCACTGTCAGAGGTGAAATACACATACACACAAAAAAAACAGATGCTAAAAGAGGAGTAAAAACACAGAACTCTCTGTAAACTCCAGATTAATTTAGCTCTCAAAGTGACTGTTTAAATGTTCAAGGACAGGAGCATTGCTTTTGATTCAGTACCGTTATCAAAAAAAAAAAAAAAAAAAGTAGTTTTCTTATTCATGATGCTTTTTACACCAACCATTTATGATTTTAAAATTAGCTCAGTTTTGCTCTTTATTTCAAAGGATTGGGGCACTTATGTGACGGCAGAGAGGCTATCAGTTACCTTTCTGTCTAATCTTTCACAGCCTATCCATTGTCTCTGTGGTTCTGTTGAAAATGACTAAAGATGTCATTTGTATTCCGCGCACAATAGTTTATTATGCTTTTGCCAAGATTTAACATGACAAATTTGCTACCCTGATTGAATGGTGAGTAGCAGCTCATTATTAAATCGTAAATGGGGCAGTGCTCCTGCACGGTTTGGGTCAGTAAACTGCAGCTGGCTGTTGTTACAATGATTGAATAGTTAAGCTTTTTGGAGAGGAGACATTCTGAGGATGAAGCAGGCATAGATCTGATGGTGCAATATTATTGCTCTTTTGTGTTTTGACACTGGAACTGAAGACGGTAAGGGTCAAAGTATTTCTACCACCTCTGTGGAGTATGTCATAGGTCCTCCTCCCGCCACCCAAACAGCTCCAACTTGCTAACACACAGACTCTGAAGAAGCTCTGAGAGCAGCCTGTTGGTATCTGGGCAGACATCAACAGTCAGCAGGAAGTTCAAATCAAACCTGTTGCAGCACATTGCCCAACACCCTGCTGCCTGTTCCAGCTTGGACTGTGGCCAATGTCACCTGTCTTCACCAGATATAGCACACTAAAAAAAACACAGAAAAGAATGGCACAGAATTTTGTTTCCGTTCTTTTGGGGTGATTATTTTTGTTTGCTGCATATTCCATCATTTAAATGTGAGGAAAAAATGTCATTGTACAATTTTGAAAAATCTATAAACTGGAGAGATGCCTTAACGGAGATGATTTATTGTCTTTTTACAATATATGTAAAAAGACAATAAATAATTTAATCTTCTTTTTTTAAGAAGCTGATTATCCCAGAATTTGACACATCCCTATAATCAACATAATTTAGATTAGCCCCTGACATTATTAATTCTATGAATCCATTTTCTAAACATTCCAAATCCTATTCAAGATTGTGGGGAGGCAGGAGTCCTCTCACTACCATGGGACAAAAGGTGCTGTGCACCCTGAACAGGTTACAGATCTGCCTCCGGTCCAACACACACAGACAAAAGAAACAAAGAGCCATGGACACTTTTCTTTGCTCCAATTTAAAATCCCAAAATAATCTGACATTAACCGGTTTTGACTGGCTTTATTAATATTTAACTAAATATCAGAAAACTGAAAAACAAATTAAACATCTCTATGTAGCCAACCAGCAAGTAGATGGCCTTTGTGATGAAATATTACATGATTTACCCCTAAACCAAAAAGAAAATTAATGTTAGTTTACAAATAGGAGGCACATTTTGGCATTTTAGATTTAAAAACACAGCACTTATCTAAAGTGATTTTCAATCGGCTAATTACCTTGTCTCACATGACAAGGAAGTTTAACATAAAGCCAAACTGACTGTTTAGTATTCCACATTTTGGTATCCTCCCATCTGATATTGGCTGTGATGCGTTTGGCTGAAAGCAGCAAACCGGTGGTGTGACCAGCTTTTTGGGAGGTCTGTCACTTTAATTAGCTGTGAGGGTGAGCCTGACAGCTGTGATGGCAACCGGCGAGCCAATCAGCTGCTGTGTGTGGCAGAGGAGGAATGTCAGCGCCGATTTGACGGTGGAAGCCAGAGATAATATGACAGGTGGCCTGATCCAACGGCGGGCTGCCAAATTGAGTTTGCCAGGGTTTATGGAAAATGGCAGCGTCTACATGTGTTTCACACCAGAAAAGCATATCCACAAGTCTGAACTCTCGATACCAGAAATTAATTTCATGAGTACCAAGAATGGAAAAAGGGCTTCTTTTTTTTTTTTTTTTTTTTACACGGAACCCTCAATCATTTATTTTTGTGACACTAATATATTTTGCCTGTTTTTTATAATCTTAGCTCTAGATCAACACTTTCAGTCATTCCGAGTGCAGCTGAAGTTGATCTGTTTCTTTTTTTCTTTTAGTGAAACCGTCCCTGCATACCAGCAGTGGAGGACTTCAACAGCTTTCAACAACCTGATGTTCTGTTGCTGGGTTTCAGTGGGAGCTGCTCTAAATACCTCACAGCCTCCAGGAAGTAGAAGCAGAAACCCCCAGGTGCAACAACACAACTAGCTGACACACATGCACGCATAAAAACATGCAAAGAATTTGCTCCTTTTATGGACAGACTTTTTTCTTTCCTTTTTTTTCCCTCTCTTCTTCTTTTTTTAGCCCAGCCTCGGAGTAAAATGTTACTTGGTACACTTTCTTTTGTCCTCTACATCCAACAAGAATCCAACAAATCAAAATCACTAATTTTTCAGATCATGTAGATCTAAATCCAGCCACAATGTTTGATCAATCTGCCACAGAAGGGTTGATAATAGGGCACATAAAGTCCGTGTCTGTAGGTCGGACAGGTTTGGTGGTGCAATTTACCACAAACATTATTAAAAAACAAAATGAAAAAGATGCAAGTTTCCAGTGTGTAAGTCTGTGACCCAGTACTTCACAGACTCTCACATATTTTTCATATGCCCACTTTAATTTCCGGGTGAAAGTTTGGGAGGTTTAAGCATTTAAATCGGAGTGGTTCAGGAAAAGAAGAGTTTACTAAGAGAATCAATTTTTTTCTTGGCCTATTTCAGGGCTGTCCAAAGACAGTCCTTGAGAGCCGCTGTCCTGCAGGTTTTAGACGTTTCCCTGCTTCAACACATCTGATTCGGATTAAATGGATTTATTCAAGAGCTCTGCACAACTGTTCATGGCCCATTAACGTGAATAAGGTGCGTTAAAGCAGGGAAACTTCTAAAACCTGAAAGAGAGCGAAGCTCAAGGACTGACTTTGGACACCCCCTGGCTTATTGGATGCTAGTCCAGTAAGTGTAGTAAAGCAACAGTATCTGCTGTAAAAGGCTGCAATTTATATATCTGTAAGTGACTAATGTCAACATACTTTTGGGTTTTCCGTTTACACTGATCTTCACTTTTTTCAATTCAAAGTGCTAACAATATTAGTAATCACTTCTGCATGTTACTTTTTATTGTTACGCTAAATATTCATGTTAGCACATCAGTTTATCAATGTATGATCAAATTTGATCCAATAAAGTTTTGCCATCGTCACATTATAGAAAAAGCCTCCCTACTGGGAATAAGCGGCCTAGACAATTAATGCATGGATGGATACATTTTTAGCCGGTACTATTTCCCTATCAGTGTTCTCCCACTACTGACAGCTGAGCCTAATAGCTGTCAATTTGTGGATATATTGAACACATTAGCAGGAGGTGGAGGTACCGTCCAAATTTGATTTCCCTGTAATCTTAAATAAAGATAGCAAATGTCTGTAACAACATAATATGCGGCAACATATTTCTCTCTTTTTACTCCACCCAATCTTAATTCTAGGTTTGTTGTCTGTAATGGTCACCCGTCTAATTGAGACAAGTTAGGCCTTACAAGTTATTAAAAAAACAAAAGGGAAGATAATACACCCCGGGGTGAAAGAGATGGCTCGTGTTTGTCTTGTGGGTGTGTTCTCCTCCTCTGCCAACATTGCTGGTGCATTTCACTGTGGATGTTCTCAGTGCCAGCGAAGTTTGCGGAGAGCTGCGGCTGCATGAGGGATCACTGCATGCCGGGGCCTGTTCCCTAAGCCTCCCATTCTGACACACATAAAGGTGCTGCACATCCCGGCTTTGTGTCAAGGATTAAGAGAGCAGATACACCACAGCCACAGAGAAACGCGCTGAAAGTTGCTGCTTCCGTTTTCCCACATACCCAACACAGCTGGACGGACAGGCGGACGCTGAAGTCCCGACTGTGTGACACGGATTTGCCGGTCGTGCGGTGAAAGTGTAACTCGTGACCCACTGGGGTCAGAGTCCAAAAAAAAAGTGAAATCGAATGCCGCCCCATGACATGAGAAATGCTTTAAGGGATAATCCATGGTGTCGGGAAATAATTTAACCGGCCTGACAAGTTAAGAGTTTTATCACAGCACAGCACAAAAGGTGTCCACCTCTTTCTGACTAGTTTTTCACCAAAGAACAGCACGAGCCATCATGTCCAATTAGCGCTGCGCACTTATGCCACGACCCAGAGGTTCAGACCACTGAACTGAGAGCAGCAGGGAAGGATTAAGAGCCTCTGAAGCAAGGTAGTAAGACGAATACTGCAGCAGTGGTTTAGATATTTACACTAAACCATCTGTACTCAAAATGTAGTCATCTCTTGGAACTGATGTTTTTTTTTTATTGTCACTCTTTGTTTTCGCAAAGCTTTTATTTGCTCACTGAACAAACTGTTTTATGTAGGATGCTTTTTTCTCTGCGTGGCTGTATATCACTCTCTGATGTGTGTTTGCATGGGAAGATTAAGAAATGGAGCTTGAAAAAGACTTAAAACGGGGCATGAAAGTACCGATTAAGCAAGAAGAAAAGCCGATGTTGTCACTGCATGCACATGTCAATATAATGGATGATTTCAGTGTCCCCACCAAAAGAAGCTTTCCCTCCGATATGCTTGCTAATAAAAGCAGGAATCCTGCTGTAGAGACGTCAGCCGCGCTGTACACCGCTGTGAGGCCTGTCTGTGCTCATCTCTGGATCCTCAAGCTCCTTCGTGCTTTCTGAATCTGCCTCTGTCTTCTCGGGATGCTTTAATTCGAACGGTTTGTCTGTGCAGATCCGACTGGGCGCCTGAGAATTTTTTTTTGTTACCATCTTTGTGTGTTTGGGGGAGGGAAAAAAAAGGCTGACAGTCGCCTGTGTGAAGCCAGGGTTTCAGTTCTTTGTCAGCCTGCAGCATTGTGATAGAACACGCTCAGGTGCAAAAAGCAGGATCTGGAAGCTGAATAGATAAATATTTTGGGGAAAGGGGTCTGAATGTACATGGAATAGAATGGCAGCATGTAAGAGAGACTAATACCAAGCTTTCATTGTCCTTTTTACCCCCATAGACAACAAAGGGAGTTCATTTATTCAATGGAAATTAAATACGTTGAATAATTATTAAATGATTATTATTAAATGCATGAAATAAATCAACAGAATTTATTCACGGCTCTCATCGCTGTGGCTGCTTTATATTTGGAAATGCTGTCAATCAACCGTTATAGAGCGTCTGTGGACAGGTTATGGCAGAATCTTTAGATTTTTGGGTACACAAGTCTTGGCTCGGAGGTATGATGGAATGGAGTTGGTTGCTCCTGTATTTCAAAGACTTTCTTTATTTCTGGTTACAAAACACAAGCACACCTTGAAGCAGATTATATTCAAAGGTGCCACGGGAATAATGGCACAGCATTTTCTCTATTTTGTTTGTTTATTTGAGATTTATTCTCTTCTCTGTGCCAAGTTCTGTCTCTTTCCCCTCTCTGTTTTCTGTGTTCGTGTTTCAGATAAGCGACACAATGTTTTCACTGCCTGTACCCTGGAATTTGCTGCAAAGATACAGCCGGGACCACAACTGCAGATCACCTTTCTGTCCAAAAAAAAAAAAGCGACTGATAGCAGCTGGAAAGTTAGCAAGCAAATGTCAGCCATCTGGAAAAGTCACCCAGGACATTGTGCTTTCTCAGCAAGAGACAAAGAAAGGAGTTTGTTTTACTACAAGGAAAGCTCAGTTTCCCCTTTGTTTCTGCCCTAAATGTAGCAGACAACGTTTCTCTTTGAGCCAGTTCAAATGGAATAAGGCCACCTTTCATTGTCATCAAATGATGCACAGAAGTTTGAACTACATTTGCGGCTTTGAAGATGCCAACTTCAATTCTTTTTAAAGCACTTCCTGGCAAGCTTCACTTGAGCGTCAGCTGTTCATGTTAGGGAGGTTGTAGGTCATTAAGGGCAAAAAAAAAAAAAGGTCCGTCAGAGAGGGAGACCCAGTTAATGTTCAAGCGTTGAATAATATAATGCTCTTGGCTGTTTGATAAAGACCAAACAAAGGAAAATGACATAAGAAGGCAGAACATTTTTCATGTCCCATCTCTTTGCACCGATTATGTTTACGATGTCGGTTTCAGAATGGTTGGGAGGTTCCAGACGCTGTTCGAGCATACATCAAACCCTTCATGTCATGCACACTGACCCCATTACAGACAAAAAAGGGCAGGCTGGAAAGCTCACAGAAACAAAACTTGGCGGAATGAAATAGAAAGCTAAAAGAGCTAGCATAATTTGTTCAAGAGCCAGCTAGCCACGGTTCAAACCTTACTCCAGACCAGCTGCTTGGCAGCAACTGCAGCCACCATCCCTCTGGGGAGACTTTCCTGTGTCCGTATTCTATTTCTCTTTTTCATTTTCATTTCTTCATTGCCTACACTGCAAGTCGACTGTTCTGTCCGCACAATGTCCATTCGTCAGTCTGGGGAAAAAGATCCCTCCTTACTTTTATTGACGTGAGAACCATCCGCTCAAGTTGTGCCTCTTGTGAGAGCCGTCAGTCCTCACCCCTAGAACTTCCGGTCCACTCTGCTCTCCACAGTTGCCACTCAATTCAACATCTATCCAACCAGCCAAAATTTGGAGGAAGCAAAATATTCATAGAAATCTAAACTTACCGCGCTGACTTCACAAAGACGTTCAGGTGGAAGGAGTGGTGATGTCATAACAGCCAGGCCTCAGACTGCTTGTAGAGGTTGCCAACAACCTGCCTGCAAAAGTCAAGACACTAAATCGATTTTGGTGTTTTAAAACAGGTAATGTAAAGGTTCTATTCAGGTTGGGACTGATTTGCTGTTTCTTTACATTTCAACCATTCATGCATTTGTACCAGGTGTTATTTTTGCTTAGCTCATGTGTATTGTGACGCTCAGAATTGTTTCTTATGATAAAATTATTTTCATTGCCATCTGGACAATCTGACCGTAAAGATTTCCTCCTGACTAGATATAATGCTGATTTAAGTCAAACAAGCAATACCCAAAACCAAATTTTGAGTTACATTGGATAACATTTTCCTGTGAAATCCATAGATCATTTCCTAATTTAATCATTCCTTTTATAGATTTACTGCCTCCACAAGCTGATAATAGCCAACTAAACCACGAGTGCTTTTTTTTTGTAAAACAATATTTTCTCTCACAGTTAACAACATTGCTGCTTTTTCGTGGGACTTTAATCGATAAATCGATTCCTCTGTGATGCATGTGCACCGACACAAGGATGATGATCTATTTAACAGATCAAGTCGAGCTGTATCTTAAAATTGACTTTGCTTGTAACTACGATGAGTTCTTCAAAGTGTGATATTGCCTTCTTCTGTCCATCTAATATTATATCTGGCAGATTGCAATTTCAAAAAAAGAAAAAGCTTTCATAGAGAAAGCACCTTCTCAATCTTTTTTTTGTCATAAGCAGGTACTAAATCTCTTAGCTTCATGATAAAAAGATATAAAAATTAGCCTCTTTCTGTGCAATAAAACCATTAAGCACTTATCAAAATAAATCAGAGGAGAGTGGTTTATTTGCCTCTATTTTTTTCACAATGTAACTCAATTCAAGGACTTTAGCTCACAAAAAACAACATAATTGCTCTCCCAAAAGTGTGAGGTGCAATTTTCATCCTCCCTAGCTCTTCACGCCTTCTATAAAGCTGAAGTGGCAGATCCAGGTCCTTTCAGGGCGCTGAACATAATAGGAATGTGCTAAGTAGAAGGCCGGGTTCTCCCAGCTGACGAACACGAGGCAGCTGCGGCCTTTGCTGCTGCTGGCAAAGACCCGGCGTCAGGAAAATGAGATTTCTTTGGACAGTTTTTCAAATCCCGGCATTTGATCTTTGAAGAAGCGGCTTAATGGAAAATGCCGTTCAATAAAATTGACTGCTCCTTATTGTGTATAGTCTAGCTTTAACCGATCACACAAGGCTTGTGCAAACACATTTTCTTGGATTTTTCCAAGAACTGCACTCTGTTTTGTCTTTATACCCTCCAGCTAATTTGGCAGAAAAATACCTGCTGTTTAACAGCATCATATGGTTGTTTTAGCACACCTCTATAGGAGTATTGAAAATGACAGCGTGAAAGTTTTTTGTGCAGTTTTCTAATCAATTCTCTTGTGTTCCCGATGTTAAAGCTGAGGCTTTATGTGCCCAGACAGTTCCAGTGTGCGTCTGTTGGAACACATGAGCTGTATCGACATATATCCTGCTGGAACTAATAGATCATTTGTCAAATGATTGAAATATTACTAGCCCAGGGTATGTTTCCTCCTTGGTTTGCCGTGATTGGCAGAAATGAGAGAAAATTGAGACAATGCATGGGCAAGTAGAGGCATACAGACTGAATCTGTCCTTTCATATATTAGTCATGAAAACCATAGTTCACTTTCACTCCTTTCCCTACACAGAGTTTTACATTCAACCAACTAGAAGTAGGGATTGTTACAAATCCCATCCAAACAGTTCAAGCTATGCCAAATAAAGTTAATTTACCCCGGAGAATGTTTTGAATTCACAAAGAAGTCCTAACTCATGGCTTTTATGTAAGAAAATTGGAAGAAGAGGAAAACAGTCTTATCTACAAAATTGATAGCAAACCTATCATGACTGCACAGACATTTTAAGATGAGGTTAAACAGTGGCGACTTCTATTTGAGCTTTAATTAAAGTTTCTGGTAAGAGGGGCATTGACAAGTCGAGACAGAGTAGATAAAGTCAGTGTGTCCCGAAGGCATCATGACTCACGGATGTTATTTTGGCTCTTGTTTAAGGTTTTTTTTTTTTTTTTTTTTTTTTTTTTTTTTTAAAGAGGTGCTCAGGTCTCCTGTTTCACAAAGAGTTATTAGTGAAACATATCCAGGCTCCATCACCATTTTGCTCCTCAACCGGCGCCTGACCAAACGGCAGTCGCCACCTCGGCCTCTTTGGGCCCGGCTCGCCGTCAGCTTACTGTTAATTAACCTCCCCATCTACGAAACTGATCAAACTTTTAAAGCTTGCGCATCGCCATTTTCTGATCCTATCAACCTGTTTCCACTCCAACAGCAAGGGTAGAAATTAGACGATCATTTTACATCATACACGCACAATCAATAACAACATAATTTAGCCCGGAAGTGAGGTCCACTGGCTCAGAGGGATGATATTTATCGCCCAGTCTTTTTCCTGTAATTAGATGTGCACAAGCTCTTCAATTACTCCAACCCAAAGCGTTGACATTTCCACATCTCATTAAAGAACCTCGGCACACATTACAAAGATGAAGTGGACAGAGCAGCACAGGGATATGGAAATGGGGGACACAGCATAGTACAGCTTCGCTGCCTCCTTTAACAATGGGGGGGGGTTCTCAACCAGTGAATGTTAAATGGCTCCTCTTTGGCCTGCTGAGAGGACAGCATACATCTTAATGAGCCTCAAATTAATCTGTTCTTTCAGCCACCACCGAATTCCACTCAACAATTTTAAGGAGACTGAATATTTCAGGATGGAATTTTTTCCCCCACATGCCTAGAATTGCAAATTCATTTCTCCTCTGAGAGATCAGGATAAAAATATGCTCTTGGTTGGATTGCACTAAAATTGTACTGACCCATGATAATGGTTTAAAACTCAAACAAACACCATTTTGTATGCATCCACATTACAGAGTTATAGAGAAATATATCTATTTGACTTTAGACTCAGTATTAATTATTGGGAGTACCTCTAAACTACATTTGATACAGGTCATATTTTTCTTTAGTACTGGAAAGGAACTTCAGCATGAAAATGTGAAACGGAGGATGTGGGGTGGGTCAGAGGTGCTATTTTGGCAGGAGAACTGTGAAGTCAATGTGTGTGGTCAGACTTATAATGAGAGGGAGCT
Source organism: Menidia menidia (assembly GCA_907169785.1). Taxonomy (NCBI): domain Eukaryota; kingdom Metazoa; phylum Chordata; class Actinopteri; order Atheriniformes; family Atherinopsidae; genus Menidia; species Menidia menidia. The sequence goes on along the minus strand of CAJRST010022223.1, from coordinate 9,657,385 downwards.
AAAAGCAGCTGGGCCTAAAGGTGGTCTACAAAGAACTGCCAAGATCACGTGCCATCGGGAAGATTTTCTGGCAGGGATAGCAACAAAAAGAAATCCTTATTTATCAAGTTTCTCTGTTTGAAAAAATAAATAGGCGTTTCCTGATTGTAATGAACCAAAACTTGGAACTGTTCACTGCGGTTATCATTAAACGATTCCTTCCGCCTATCTCGACAAACTGATTTTCTTGGTAGTATGAAGGCACCAGCTTTTTGGAGCTGGTTACGGTAACAGGCCGAGGCAACGGCGAGGGCGGTGCGAAGCCCCTGCAGCTGTGCACACATGACAACACTGCAGGACACTAGCAAAGTTCATCGACCAGGCAGAAGAAGCCAAAACATAAAAGAGATGGGAGGAATTCAAGCCTGGCTGCTTATTTTCACAAAAAAGCGAATCCCCAGACGGTGTGAGTAGCGTTCAGTTATGACTCCCTGTTTGGACGGCGTGCTGGACTCACACTGGGGATCAGCTCGTGGCAATGAAGTCTTCACTCTCAATGTGCCGGTTTACCCAGACTGTTGTCGTTCATCAGCATCTGTCCAGGGTGGCTACGCTGGAGGGACACGCTGGCCCCACCGGGTAAAACACAGGGTTTGTCTTGTGTTGTGTATCCGCGGTACACACTCAACACATCAGCCAGAAGCAGAGAAAAACCAAGTGCTGCTGAGACAGCTGTGGTCGGGGAGAGGGAGTTTGACATAATCCACACAGACCGATTAATTAGCCCATTACAGCCTTGTTTTTGTTTTTATCATTTTGGTTACAGTTAATGGAGAAATAAATGAATCACCTATTGTCTTGTTAACATTCAAGAAAACAAGCCAGTAGCTTTTGTAAAAACAGTGGGACAAATGGCGGCACAGTGCCAATGTTGTCATTATTTCCACTGTGAGAAGTTAAACCTCATCTGATTTTACATTCAGAAACTGAAAGCATTAATAGTCTTTCGCTTTTTGTGCACAATCTTAGAAGCAGGAAATTAAAAGGGCATCTGTTTTATTGAGATAAGCATGCATTTATTGCATCTTGCATGCAAATGGAGTCATGGCCGCCCACCAACAAGCTTTTTATTAAACCCCGTCAGATGCTAAATTGTGATCATCGCTCACAGTCTGAACCAGTTATCCATTCCCTAGTGTCCCCCCTTAAAATGTGTGTTGATGTGATGCGTCTTTCATTGAGACCGGTCCTGGTAGGCAGCGGAGCTAATTTCTTGTCTAGTGGTCCGTGCACACTCTGTCCACTCTGCTCCACGCCTGGAATAACACGGGGTGCATAAATGTCTTTGGATCGCAGTCTGTCTTCAGAAAGGGAGAGATAAAAAATTAGAAAAAAAAAAGAACTCACCATCTCAGTTTGAAATGAGAACGGAGGTTTTGTAATGAGGGCTTGTGCATTCAGGTCTCTTCCTCTGAGTGCTCGGACAGGCCAATTTGCAAGCTGCCAGCATTCTTCTTATTACAGACCTTTGGCAGTAATTCTACACACTATCAGAGCTCCACATATCACCCCTTAATAGATTTTTCTGAATTCATGCTCACACCTTATTACCAACAGGAGTGATGTGGGGTCTCCAGTCTCTCTTTATACATGCCGGTCGTGTAGGTGAAGCTAAATCTAAATCTGTTTGTATTTCCAGTGCTCACCAGAGGGACTCTCAGTGGTTAAGGTTGTTTGAATTTAATGATCTATTAAAGAAAACAAACCTTTGTGAGTTTAACATTAAAAACCACGCTCCTCAGTCATATATTGTTTATGAAGAGAATCTGCGAGGCATATTTCAGTTGTCAACTCAACGCAACACACAGCACAGTGGGTGTCATGCATGCGCAGTTGTAATATAAATGGATATCTGTTTTTGATGGAGCAATAAATGGATATTTGTTTTGTAGAAATAATTACTTTTGTGGTGGGGAGCAGAACCATGAGCACACAGCTGTGTTTACAACAAAACATTAAGTCAAGATCTAGAATATCCCTTTAAATAAGGATGTTTTTATCTCTTTTTTTTATACTGGAAACATTTCAAAAGAGATTTTTTTTGTTCACATTCTAGAGTATATTCATTTTTTATCTTCTCCGACACTCTATTGTCATTGCTTTTCAAAGTGACTGCTTTCCCTCCAGAAAAGACACAAACACATTGATTAGCTAAAGACTTGTTGTCATGGATTAATTAGGCAATCGTGTCAGCTCTATTACCGGTAAAGGTTGTGAGCCATTAGGTGGCTCCAAATTAAGCGGCAATAGGAGAGGGTATTTTTTTCCTGGTGATGTTATGATCCCAGGCTGTCCCACCAAGTCTTTCAGAGGTGTCGGAGCACAGTGCGCAAAACATGCTTTGATGGGCTAATTGTAATGCAACAGGAGTAAGAAAAGGCAACTGGAAGGTCAGTTAGACCACGTGATGTCTGACTCACAAACACTGCAGTAGACGACAAGTTTTCCCACATCTTTAACCCACACCCAGCATGCGGCTGACTTGCTCTAAAGCATATTTTTTGTCAGGGACTACCTCGGACGGATTCAAATAACTGTCACGCAAGTCACGGCTGATCTTCAGATGGGAGAAAAACGCAACATGTGGCAGACTGAGGAGAGCTCCAGACTCCTCTGCATTTAATGAAATTACAGAATGTGGTTTATGATTCATCCTGTTGTAGAACTTGAGCAATTTGTTGTACATCTCTGTAAAGTTTGAAGACATCGCAACGGCTGTCTTTGCCTGGATCTGCATCATATTTTTCCTCAATATTAAAGGTTTGAGGGATGAAATTCAAGGACCAAGGACCTCAGAATCGATGGTCTCACAGGTATTTTCTGCTCTGCTGAATTTTTCCTCCGTTTCTAAGAGTTTTGCAAGGACAAATCTCTGGCGACTAAAGGAAATCAAAGAGGGCCCCGAGGATATGGCCTGAACTGAGTGCTTTTTGCTTTAATAGTCAACGTACGTAGCTGATCATCTGTTCTAAACACAAAAAGAGGCAGAAACCGAGCTGCAACAGCAGAGTGTTTAGCAGTAAAGCCGCCCGTGCAGCCAGCCTGTTGTGTTGGCTGCCATAACACCTCAGCAAGACATGAGCATCGGCTGGGTTTGAGATGGAGCCAGCATCCCGCACCTTTCATCTCCCACTGGGGTGTCACTCCATCTTATTCCGTTAAATCGGTGTAAAATATGCTGCCTCTCAGTGGCCATCAGGGGAGGGCAGGGCAGATAAGTAAATGAGAGGATCACAGGGGTCACTTTCTTTGCGAGGTGCACAAAAAGGATGATGCAATGTGACAGCTCTGGTGAGCGGATTCCTGCACGTAGTCAGGGCTGATAGACGGAGAAATAACGGGCTCATTAGTTCACGTCAGCTTTCAGACTGCTCTGCTACCGTGATGCAGGAATGTCAGTCACCAGCATGGTGGGCGGTGAGACTGCTGATCCTACTGCTGCTTCACGTAAGCTGCGGAAAGTCAGGAGAAAACTGGAGCTCGGAGGGAATCTGTTTTGTTGAGAAGCATTGGGGCTGGGGGTATTTTGTTCCCCCCCTCTTGCAGTCTGGTCCTAAAACACAGGTGCAGCCTTTTTGCGGCCCTCTTTGCCTCTGAGCGCAGCTCCCCCTCCTCCTCCTAGCAGCAAAGTGTTTGTCCATCTGATCCTCCATTAAATCCTGATTACTATGGATTGGTCTTCCTCAGACCTGTGATCTGGGAGGAAGGGGATGGCCGGGGATGCCTCTGACTGAAGGAGTTTGTTGGTAATCAATCAGTGTGGCGAATTAAGACCGCAGCTCGGTTTTAAACTCTGAGAAGCGGTAGAAAATTTTGCTCTAGCCCATGACGGAAGGGGAGTTTTTGGTGCAGGGTGGGTAATTGGGCTGCTTCTCACCAAACTCCAGCAAACTGGCATTTGACATGACTGCAAGCAGTGCTGACACTGTGTGGATTTTGGTGTCAGCTGATTTAGTGCAGGAGAATATTCAACTGGATTCTGTGTCGTTTTTCAGTGCAGCTGCGTCCCAATCTGCAAAGCCACTTCTCTCCAACAGTGTCTGGGAGCACGTCTAGATGAACGGGGCGGGAGGGAGGGGAGTGAGGGGGGGGGGGTCTAATATTTGGGGCTTCCATGCGGCGTCATGCAGAGCCGATCATTGTCTCCCTCACACTTTGTAACTAGCCATTTCACAACCTCCAGACAGCGGCTCGGGCTGCGCGCAGCAGCAGATCAGCAGCTTTGGCCTCGGGGCTCCTTTTCCCTCCCCGCCGTCAGCCACAGCGAACAGTTTGGGTTCGGAACGCGGATGAGACCAATTACAGGACTTAACCCACCACGATGCCTCCTTTGCGATCGGCCGATAGCGAGGCGAGTTAGGCGATGGCTGCTGGGATCCGCGGGGAGCCGGGAGTGAACCTGTGAGGAGAAGGGACGCTTTGACGGGCTGGTCGCGGGGCATCATGCACGGGCTGGAGGATTTTACGCGCAGAGAGCCGCTGAGTGCGTTTGATTTGGGATTACTGTGACAGACTTTTCCAGTGGCGGGGGAGGCGGGGGGAGATTTTTGGAGGAGTCTGCCTCCTCTCGCTGTTGTTCGCTGTCCTCCGGGTTTTCCTGCAGGACTTCCAGAGTCGCGGAGAGCCCATGCGGCCGCCAAGGTTGGTGTGTGTGGCTGGTGTGAGACTGGCTCGGAGTGCGTGCCTTAGTGTCGGAAGTTTCTTTCACTTTTGTGTCCTGAATGTTCCTGTTTTTTCCAATCGGGATTTCGGCAACCTTAACGACCCGAGCCGTTCCGTGTTTGACCGAAGCCCCCGTCCTGCTCCGTGCTGGTTCTGTAGGATCTGTCACACTACCTGTGTGTCACAGAGACGCGGCACGCGTCGCGGGGAGGACGGCTCTGGCCGGACGGGGGCTGCCCGGTGCGCTGGGCTTTTCCACCTTTGAAAGCCTCCCTGCCTGCCTGACAGCCCCAATTAGAGCAATAACCGAGCTGTTCGTAAAGCTCGGATTTAATGACAGGTTTGCTTGTCCTCATAAAGCCATGTGCGTTTGTGTCATGGTTTTGAGGCTTCGTGTCGGAGCTCTTAACAAGCGCCATCTGTTGGAAAAGAGGGCCTGTCGAGGCAGATCTACGGAATAAAAAAAGACCCTTTTAACACCGCTTAAAACAGACGCACGGTAGATTAGTTACACTTTAATTCAGAGAGAATCCCAATATGTCAGCTCTGCATGCTGCTTTTCTATCGTCAACATGCACAAACAGGTCATGTCAGGGATTTACAGCAGCCTTTCGTGAAAGGGTGATTTTATAATGCCAAATGAATTCATGGACGTGGTTAATTATGATGCCATTTAGAGAAAACGCAGTTCACAGTTCGCCTCATGTTTCTAAATAATGCTCATTTTAAAATGGGAGATAATAACAATGGGCTCAAAGCCCTGATAAGAAGATGATATCAGCTTAAATCAACCAAACACTGTGCATAAGAGTATGTCTTATGTGAACACATCAGAATGACAGGTCCAGACAGGATTCCAGCAGAATGACAGGAGGAGGTCTGCATGTCTGCACTGTTGTCTGCTGATGGAGCCTCCCACCACCAGGCTTCATCACAATATCTACGCTGATTTAGCTCATCTGGGGAAAAAACAGCACCAAAACCGTTTAAGAGGCTATTCGACCCCCACAAGCAACATGCAGGGATTCATTTTCCAGTGTCAATGTCAGAATAGGTTTTTTTATTTTATGTTAAACTATCCAGTTGAGCTGATTGGACAAATGGCACAGTCCTGACTCCGGGTAGAAATGTTCTGATTACGCAAGTGGCGGCTAACTGTGCAGAGGAGTGGGGTGCATATAGCTTGTTGAAGGTAAATGACGGACGCAGGTGAAAATGTTTGCTTTACGAGCCACGCTCACCGCCCACTCCTTAAATCTGATGAGCAGATGCAATTGCTCTGAGGTCTTTCCAGGCTGCCGTGGGTTTCAACGCTTGATGTAGATGCATACATCAAAGCATTCGGGGTGTTAAAGGACAATTTAATTTCTTAGTATGCCGCAGCCGCAGCATCTCTGCCACAGTCCAAAAATATTCCACAATTCATAAAAACATTTCAGCGAGCAGCTTAGACCTTTCAGCCACGCTCATTCGTTTCAGATGTGAAAGCTTGGCATATTACTGTTGGAAGTAAGTCTGCACAGGGCCACCCTTGTTGAAAACATGTGTAGGCTCAGACCTCATTGTACATGAACATATCCATCACCCAAGAGAGGGACAGCAGCCACAAAGACATTCACCACTCTGTGGAAAATTACTGTACTTCTTGCCACAAGCCGAGTACGCAGCCATACGTCAGGTAGTATTTAGGGTTAAACGGCAATGAAAGGCACCAGTAATGTGCATTTGGGAAACTGAATGAAAATCAGAGGAGGGAAAGTTGTGTTTTTAGTGTGTAAGGGAACATAAGCTGCCTTAGTAATTTCAGTACATTAGAAAATCAAAGCCATAAACCTATAAACCATGTCCATGCTACGTGTAAAAACTGCAAAGTAAACAAATATCAGGACACATCCTGTCAATCAAAATGAAATCTGTTGGTTCTTCTCACCGGTCACTGGGTTTGAGTTTGCTCACTTCATAAAACTGATTAAAACTGCAGCATGTTATTAAACGGAATAGATGTTTGATTAAAAACAGGGTACATGCTCACAGTTCACATCAAGCGTATCACTTGTGTAGCCTACACCTTAAAGAAAACTCTCCTATAATACTAATGAAGGCCATGCAGAAAGATAAGCTCTCTGACAACAAATGCTGCCTGTTTTGCAGTTATTTGGAGTTTCAAGTTATCATCTAAGGGAGTGTTGCTTTGCATAGATGTGAGCTGTGACTAAAAATATAGCTACGGCCCTGATAGCCTGAATTTTGCATGGCAAAAGCAAAACCTTTTTGCATATTTCATTTTTCTAAATTGCTATGATACTCTTCTCTATCTTACTAATAAAAACAGTCCTGTTTTGGCAGGGTTTTGCAGACGTGGTCCACATCACAAACTTACCAGAGAGGTCAGCTTGGTATATAACCACTATTTTTAGCCCAGTTGTACACATCCAGTCAATTAATAGTGACACCAACAGAATGTTTGTTTCTATTTTTGTTGTTTTCCTCCTCTATCCTCTGTGTTTGCTCACACTTGTTCTGTGGAATGTGGTTGCTTTTTGACTTAAGCTTTTTCACAATGGGCTTATTGTGTTTTTGGCATCAAAACAAGCTTTTTCTTACACATGGTGTATTGGACGACCACTTTGTGGGTCGTTAAAAGTCGAACAAGTCTGCACATTGAGGTGTAATATGAGACTTCCAGAGAGAGAGAGTGGTGGTGGAGAGGGGGGGGTTGAGGGCAACACGGGCGGCCGTGATTGGATGAGTGTCCGCCGGCCCGCGGAGGCTGCACCTCCCCGGCACTCCCTCCGCTGCGTGCCGCGCTCACAGCCGCCCGTGCTGCCCTCAGTACCGCCTGGGAAACGCTGCCGAGTCCGCAGCGACGACTTGGGCACCGAAGACAGCCACAGAAACGGGGTCTTACCCTGGGAGTGATGCGAAGACGTGGGGCTCGGCTCCGGAACTTTTTCGCGGGCTGTTCTCTGTGTGTCCTGAGCCAGGGCTGTCGGAGGCTCCGGCTAACTCTTCCCCCGCTGTTTTTCCCTCATCCAATGTGAGCAGGGAGAGGAGAGAAGTGCGACCCCGAGCTGGATGGATGGTTATGGGGACAAGAGGGAGACCCTCGGCGCTTGAAGTTATCCGAGTCCTCGCCGTGTTTTTGTCACTCTTCCCCTCCGGTAAGCCCAAACGGCACCTCTGTGAATAACTTTTGCATATTACTCCACAGCAGACCCAGCCGGGTAACGCCACCGGCCACAGGTGAAGCCGTTCTCGCCGCTTAGCGTTAGCTAAAGTTAGAACTAGTCCTCGGCGCTGATAAATGGCTGCTGCCCGGTGACTGTGGCCACCAAAGGTCGCCAGCTCGACTGCTCGTTTGTTCGGAATTATTTCGGTAGTCTTAAAAAGCCATCTCCTCAGCTTTTCGTCTAGAGGTTTTTTGTGTATTTACTTATTTGGTGGAAGGGGCTGCAGAGGGGTTCACACACGGGGAACGTGCGGCTACGCGGCGGAGCGATCTGAGATAAAAATCTACCAGGTTCCAGCGATTATGGTGATTAGGAGCTGAAATCACCCGCAGGTGTTTCCACCGAAAGTTTTGGGGATTATTAGTTTCATATTAGTCTCCAATCTCTGCCTGCGACCGCGACTCTTGTGTTACATCGCAAGTTTGACTTGTTGTTTTAGTTTAGTCTAGATATTACTTTTTTTGAAAAAGGTCTTCTTGTCGTAGCCTTCCATCCATGTTTTTTTAGGGGGATGGGGCGTCTTCAAGATCTCATTTGTTCAAGCACAGTCTTTATTTATTTAGCTTTTTCCAAGGTTTGCCTCAGTTTACTGCTTTAGTATTAGACTTTTATTGATCTCATATGTTTGTGTTGCCACAGGAAGAAGGCAGCTGTGGTGTTTTGAATGGGGACCAGATTACTTTCAACTTAAGTTACTTTTTAATTTGATCTAGTTTTTTTTTACTTTAGGATTGGATTACTGCCTAAAACTAAACATAGTTGGGCATAGTTTTGGGTTACTTTAAATAGAGCACAGAGCATTTAGCACCTTCTTACTAAATATGAACACACATGGAATGTTAGCTTTGATGTTATTTTTGTTCTGTTTATTAGATAAAATGTATGTTTCCCACTCGGCTTTTACAGTTGATGTATTCATATAACCCTTCAGAAAAATAACAGATGGAGCAAACTGGTGCCCTGTGCTTTTGTTTAAGTTTTTGTTCTTACTAGTTCTCTAAGACGCAAATCCCCTACTCTGTTTTCATCAAAAGGAGTCGAAATGGTCTTTTCATCACGTCATCATTTTATCACTGAAGACAAAAGTAAATACACAGTAGGTTGCTGTTAACAAAACTGATGGCCATAGAGGGAAAAGTTCTGTTTCAATGCAGTGCAGCACATTTAAATTCAGAATAAACAGAATAAAACATGCATTGAGAATGTAATCAAACCGTTGCGACAGTGTAACTTTATGTGCATTTCATGTTTTTTTTCCCCCCTCTAAATCTGTGTCGCCTACAGTCACCTCTTTCATAACCAGTTGACACCGTCTCAATTGTATGCATTGCGTTACCTCCCAGGTCTGGTGGGAACGCCTCGGTCGGCTCATTTTACACATTTGCCAGCCCCTTATCAGTTTCCCTCTTAAATCACACGCCGCCAAACAACTACAGTGATAATGCGCTGATAGTTGAGATCAGATTAGTTTACTGCCATCAGTTAAATGCTGAAAGGGGTTGCAGAGAGCACACACACACACACACACACACAGAGGAGACGGTTGGTGGCACAACCTATGCAAATAAATGCTTTATTAGACTGAAGTGATAGCAGTCAAACGTGGTGTCGGAAGAGGCCTCACAGCCTGAGATACTTTTGCTCTGGTTCAGTTGGGCGGTGTGTGAAAGCTGGAGGTTTACACACCGCTGGTGTTAATTATCACTAAGAGAGTAGATAAGGATCTTTTATTGCCTTTTTCTTTGAACAGGAGTCTCAGGGTGTGAAAGCGTACCTGGGGCTTGGATCTGCTGTTTGCTGCCTTCACCTGGTGTGAAACGATTTCATCATTTTCGCCGTGCGGCGCTGCTTTTCATGTCTTGCATTGGTGCATTTGGATGAGTCGGACAAAGGCTGTCGGCGCTTAGTTTCTTATTGCTCTTTGTCGTCGACACAGTTATTGCGCAAGAAAAAAAAAAACAGAGCGCCGTTGGCAATTCGGGCTTTCGGAGAAACTGTAACGGCGTTTTCAGCCAGTTGGGGAAACATCGTTAATCTTCAGGCCTGGTTTTTATCTGTTGGCTTTTCAGCCTCTTGCTTGAGCTGTCTTACCTTTTGCTGACATTATCTCTGGTTGCCCGCTGACAGCGAGTCTGCAGTGCAAGATCCTCAAGTGCAACGCGGAGTTTTGGGCCTCCACCTCGAGCCCTGGACCGGAGGAGGAGTACTGCGCGGCGGTGCGGGCGTACACCAGCTGCGTGCGCCGGACGGCCCGCACCTGCAGGGGTGACCTGACCTACCACTCGGCCCAGCATGGCATCGAGGACCTGATGAACCAGCACAACTGCTCCAAAGAGGGCCCCACGTCCCAGCCGCGGCCCCGGACCCCGCTCCCCCCGCCGCCCCCGGTGCTGACCGACAGCCAGGAGCGCTCGGACGGGCCCGAGGTGTGCCACTACGAGCGCAGCCTCCCGCGCCACACGGCGCCGCCCAACTACACCCACTGCGGCTTCTTCGGGGACCCGCACCTGCGGACCTTCGGCGACGACTTCCAGACGTGCAAGGTGGAGGGGGCCTGGCCGCTCATCCACAACAAGTACCTGTCCGTGCAGGTGACCAACTCGCCCGTGGTGCCGGGCTCTTTGGCCACCGCCACCAGCAAGGTGAGGATCGCCTTAGGCCTAAGAGCGCCAATCTGCTTTTTATGTTGTGTTTTTTTTTTTTTTTTAAAGAGGCCGTTGGGGCATACCAGACCTGTCGTCTGAAATCCAAAAGCCCGTTTATCTTCAAAATAGGCAGCAAATTCTCCCACATTACTAACTCAAACCGGGGTCTCTCGGGCATTTCTGCTTTCATGAAAGCACTTGAATAACGACTTATTATTTATTAACTGTTGACTAATGGATCAGGCCCTTTGACCCCTCTGGTATGCAATCAACATGGAATTATCCAACACAATTATTGATAGTTGTGGGGGCCAACAATGCCAAATGTGAGGCGAAATCAGAAGCAGCTGCTATGGTTTGCTGCTATATATCTTAGCGGGTGAGTTTTCGGGTTGAGCTGTTAACAAAGGAAAGCCTGCAGCTCCCATGCGGCTGATCTGAGCGTGCCTGCGTGATCAGAATAGAAATCCGTCTTCCGTGTTCTTGCTTGCGCGAGTTCTCTCTTTCATGTGGTCAGAGCTGCAGAGGGGCTGCTTTTCTGTCAAACCGGGGATCCTGGTTTATGTTTGGAGGAGAACAGGCGGAGAAGAGCAGCCCTGTGCGAACGCAGAGATCCCGATAAGCCGTGTGGATGACATGTCGCAGCAGGGCCGCGGCAGACGGGAACGCCGGGCTCCTAACCGAGCACTCAGAGGAGTTTCTGTGCTTAGAACGGCGGAGGCCTTCTCCTCATTATGAGATATTTTCTTTCATATCTTTATCAGCAGAACACACATGATTAGAGCTGTTTTGTTTAATGGTGTTGTGGTTATTTGGGCGGCTGCCCCTCACATGTCTTTCTGTGAAAGCTGAGGTCAGGAGATAAAGCTGGCCCAGATTTGGCAAAGTTTCATGACTTAAGTACTCAGAACAAGTTATAAGAGGACTTTGTCCTTAATCACATTGGTAGAAAACAGCAATTTTCTGTAATCGAGGTTCCTTAATGAAAGCCTTATTAAGCATTTGTGGGTTTTCAGCCTTTAAAGTAATGGCTTTTTTAAAAATGTTGCTATTCTTGGAAGCAAATGAGACAGTTTTTGGGCTCCCCGTTCTGGACAAAGGGAAAACAAAGCGGCGGCCTGTGCCACCTGTGCAAACACAGCCCTCCTGGTAAAAGGTCTGCTTTCGGCGAGCGCGTCCGCCGCAAATAAAACTGTCTTCATCCTAATGGAGCGAGAACAGAGGCCTGTGCCTCTTATTGGCTCTTATCTAATGTCTCAGAAACGAGCCAGGGAGGGAGGACGTGTGTTGAGATGGGTAACGGGAAGGGAGACGGAGCTGGCGCAACACATGAATTGTCAAGTTAATAGAGTGCTCTGTGGGCCCCCCCCCACACACACACACACACACTTCCTGTCCTCCGTCTTAAAACAAGCAGACACCAGAGGCCCCTGGCTGTCCTCCTGGTGCTGCTCTGACAATGGCTCATTGGTGTCCCGTGAAACCGAGCTCGGAGAGTCCTGACCAGTCTCCCTTAATTAGCCCCAGAGTGGACGGCCGTGTCCTGGCCTGCCGCCACCCCCCGGAGCAGAGTCCTGCCGGGTTCACAGGCAGGTTTTTCAGCGCTATGAATGGATCGTCTTTGTGTCTGCGAAACTGAGGCCTGATTTTACACGGCCGGGACTCGTGTTTTTTCGAGGGCGTTTACCTTGGCCTTCCCCCCGTGTTGAGCCAGCCCTGAAACGTGACCCCCCCCCCCCCTTTCTAGGAGGGCAGAGGGGCACACGTCAGACGCCTCCCCGTTTCAGGCGGTGTGTTTCCAGATGACGCCTAACCGCTGTGTTCTGTCTGTCCTTCCACAGCTGACAATCATCTTTAAGAACTTCCAGGAGTGCGTGGACCAGAAGATGTACCACGCCGAGACGGACGAGCTGCCGGCGGCCTTCGCCGACGGCTCCAAGAACGGCGGCGAGCGCTACGGCGCCAACGCGCTGCGGGTGGTGGAGAAGGTCCCCGGGCAGCACGTGGAGATCCAGGCCAAGTACATCGGCACCACCATCGTGGTGCGGCAGGTGGGCCGCTACCTGACCTTCGCCGTGCGGATGCCGGAGGAGGTGGTGAACTCGGTGGAGGAGGGAGACGACCAGGACCTGTACCTGTGTCTGCACGGCTGCCCCGCCAACCAGCGCATCGACTTCCGGAACGTGCGGGGCGGCGCGGCCGAGGCCCACGGCGCCGGCCGGCCCCGGGGCGGCGCCGCGGCGGCGCACGCCTTCACCTACCAGTCGGCCAAGGCCAAGTGCAAGGAGCGGCTGCCCGTGGAGGACCTGTACTTCCAGTCCTGCGTCTTCGACCTGCTCTCCTCCGGGGACATAAACTTCACCATGGCGGCCTACTACGCCTTCGAGGACGTAAAGATGCTGCACTCCAACAGCAAGAGATACCACCTGTTTGAGAGCGACGCCCTGAGCAGCGGCGCCCGGCGGGGCGGGGGCCTGCTGGCCGCCGCGCTGGCGGCCTCCCTGTGGATGGGGCGCTGCGCGGCGCTGTAGTGTGTTTACAGTGAGTGTTAGTCCCGTCGCTATGCTCCGCCCCCCCCGCCCCTCCCCCGCCGCCCCGTCTCAGCCACAGTGTCCCGACGCCGGCCTCATGACAAAACAAGTTTACCACTCCCACCCGTCATCACCTGTGTTTCACCGCTTCGTCAGAGTGGGCTTTGAAGGGAGCGGTGAGAGAGCCTAGCTGCCCCCCCCGAGCTCAGGGCATCCACCTGGGATTAAATCCCACATTCTCACCAGGCTGCGTGCCTGTGGGAAGCCGGACAAGATGATCTTTTGCAGAAAGAGGGGTCCGCTGATCCTCCCTCTCCTGATCCGCACGCTGGTGCCAAGCCAACGAAGCTCTCTGTGGCTCATGTGGCAAAGCGGGGAGGACCTGACAGGGGCTTTTGTTAACCTTAGGCCAGAAGCAGCTCCATGTTTGATTAGTTTCCAGCTTTGGAAAAGCCTGAGCCTTTTTTGGAGGACGCACCCAGCCAAAAGGATGTCAGAGCAGCGTCTCCAGTTGTCTGCTGTGGAGATTAATGGGTCATATTGTTAGGTTGTGTGTGTGTGTGTGTGTGTGTGTCTGTGTATGCATTAGTACAATATGTGTGCAGAATCCAGCATCTGTGGTTAATTTTGTGTGTTTGTGGGTGCAGGAGTTTCCAGAAATGAGATTTAAGGGGGGGAAAAAAGAGAAAAAAAAAGAGAACCTCCAGTGGGAGGAATCGTTGCCATGTCTTTGTGTTGCACCCAAAATTTTCAGAAATACAGATGACGAAGCGTTTCAGTCTGTCGGAGCGGCCGCCATCAGCCACACTGCAGATTCCTGCCGGGGGGGGGGCTCAGAAACCCGGACCGCTGTCGGCCGCTGGCCCCTGCCTCCGTGGTTTGAGCCCAACCGTCCGCCGCTGTCCGCGTGTCCAGTCGGTCGTGCGAATGTAGAGAACAAAGGGACAAACTTTGATGGCCCTCCGAGCGTTTTCCAGAATGTAGATCAACCAATCAGAGCGCGTGGGTCTCAGCGTGAGGGAAAGACACGCACACGTCTGCAGGCGTGACCCCCCGGCTCAGCCCGCCGCCAAAGAACGCCAACATTCGCCCGACAGCTGAATTTCATCCCGTAGACGACCGCCGTTAAAGGCCACCCTCCTCTGTATATACAGCTCGTGTTAGTAGGCGCTCCCCCTCCCCGCCTCCCTTTTTCTGTTTTCAGTAAGCTGATGATGTACAGTAACTCGTACTGTAAAAAAGAAAAAGGAAAAAAAAAAATCGAGCCGGCCTTTGTTGCCCGGGCTCTGCTTCTCCCGTCTTTCCCGCTAACACATGCTCCCTTCTGCCGGGGCCCTGAACCTTCG
>CAJRST010022223.1:9563063-9642832 GCA_907169785.1 Menidia menidia | reverse complement strand
GTTGTGATGTGGAATCTTGTGTTAATAGCTGTAATTCGTATTGTGCGTTCCACAGTATAACGTGCGTGTATTATGTGAGGTTGTACATATGTTTTGTGCATCGTTGAGTTTCAATTTGTACATCACCGGTTGTGTTTTTGAATTTCTCACTCCAGTTTTTGTACATCAGACGTTTTGTGAATGTGAACCTTTTTTTTCTCTTTTTTTTTTTGTTTCAAAAGGGATTTTTTTTTTTTTTTTACAAAAACATGAACGCCACAGAACAGTAGAGTCCTCGGCTCACACACACACACACACACACTCATTGTAGTTATTGTAGAGGTAAAGACACCTCGAAAAGCAGCCCACCCTCACCAGAAAAGAGAATGTAGGAAAGCGTCATGTGGCGTTGATGTTTTTGAGTTGAAAGCACTTTATGTTTTACGTTTAGCTCTTACTTTGTTTGACTTGTGACGGTTAAAGAGAATAAAACAATAGCTGAATGGGAAATGCCAGAACGAACAAACTCTGAACTGTTGTGTGTAAATCAAATGTGGTTCCACCTTTCAGCTGTTTATAATGTAAGTTATTTATTGAATAAAAGACAATGTCTTGTTAATAGCACGTCTCAGTCGTTCATTCTGGGAAATCTTATGTTTTTAAATCACTGCTTTGTCCCCCTTTCAGATCGGTGGGGTCGTGCTGCCCCCTGCTGGACACACAGCATAAAACCGAGAGTGAACAAATACCTCTGTAATTATTGGACTTGGGAGTAAGAGTTTAAGTATGAATTTGTGTGTCTACATCTAATTGACAAAAGAGAAAACACAAAGCTGTGACTTTACTTGTATCACTTGCCTTTTAGGGATCTCTCAACCTTTTAGAAGTCTTTAAGCAGAATGCAAGTGGATCTGTGACAAGCGCCTCCGGATTGAGGTTGCCTTTTCTTGAAACTGCCATTATCCTGTTTGATCACTCCACTGTGCCCAGGACTGAGGTGTTCTCACTGATGGCTCTATAGCTGTGCAAAGTGCTTCACAGAGGGGGAAGTTAAACAAACAGGACCATCACAACGGACCCCACAGGGCAGAGTTACTAATAGATGGCGCCACTTGGTTTAAGTTTAATACAGAATTGTTTATTTGCCCAAATCCTCCAGTCACCTAATTCCAGTTGAAATTTTAGCATCACAGGTTCAGATCCTCAAATACCAGAAACGGAGGAGGAATTGGTGTCACAGGCTCTCCCAATTGGATTATGGGTAAAAAACAAACAAACACCCACCTCATTAGACAAAGGGCACGTTTCTTTAACCAGATTAACCTTCAGTTTCAACGCGAGCCTTTATTTTAGTTAATGAAGCGAAAATGACCAAATTTCCTTTATGTGACAGGAATGAGCCACAGCAGGGAAAGCTCCCAGCTGTGCCCGAACTCTTGGCACAGAAGTTTTGATAGATAAACCAGTAAAAGTCTAAACCACTGCGATACTTTTAGCAAACACGATGCTGCATTGATCCTTCCATTCTGGTGGAAATGACATCAGGAGGAGGGGGGAACAAATCGCCTCATAAAGAGAACGTTCCCATTTCCTGGGCGAACTTACAGAAAATCTAAGAGCACATCAGTAGAAGAGATACAGAAATGGACTGTCGTTGTGTAACAAAGTTTATTACATATGTCCAAACATATGTACAGCACATTTGTCACGAAGAGTGGTTTTGTCACAAATATAAATTATCTAGACTTTCATACTGAACATATTATACAGGAACGGTAGATTGCTTTGCGTGAGAGAGCGTTGGCTGTTCACTGAAACAGGTCGAGTATTACCCAGGACAAAACACACACGTCTGTATAGTAACGATTAGAGAAGAACCCCCTTAAATCACCAGCTCTTCTGGGGGGAAAAAAAAAACAAAATATGATAATGATCACAGAGTCAGGTGAATGACTACAGAACATGGTCCCTTCGGCGGATCTGAACCGAACCATGACGGAACACTTGTTCCCAGAAGGTGAGCATACCGTGTACCGTCAACAACCAGTTTGTGGTGTGGTAATGCACAGAAATAAGGCACAAATAAAGCAGCTTTAAAAAAGGAGAAAAACAAAAAAGGAGAGGGGAAGGAGCAGATTTGGCACAGAGGGGGTGACCGTAGGGGATCCATCATAATCAGAGGGCCAGGGCCTGTGTGGGGAGTGGAAACGTTTAACCAGAAATCAATGAGTAAGAAAGTCACCTCCTTCATGAGCACTTTTATTAGGTGGAAAAAGAGTGAATCAATGAGGGGACAGATGTACCATTCATAACCATTATAACACTGGAAGTCAAAAATAAAGGATTGTTCTATTCCATAGTGTTATGAGCCTTTTGGCTTAAATACTAGCTCCCCATCTCACGGAGCCCGTGGAGAGGAGGGATAGCAGTGAGCGGAGCGGGAAGACTGCAGTGCTGTTTACAGCCACAGGAAATGTACACGGTGAATATGGATGTGCTAAAAAGTCCCGACGAGCGTGTGAATCCAAAATACTGGCTTGTTCGATCCAATTTCCAGCGATTCATCCATGATTCGGTCCGGCTACATCAAAAGGTTTTCAAGGTGCAAATGACAACACGCTTCACATTCTATTGTACCAAAATCTTTGAATGACATCATTTGCAATACTTAAAGCTAAACATGTGCACACTCGCACACACACACGCACAAAGAAAATTAAAATAATAATAATAAAAAATAATAATAATAATGTCCACGTCATGGTTCCTTTGGGAATAATCCCATACATTTACCATTCAAAAGGTCAAAACCTTCAGGCACTTTTAGGACCGAGATGACTCATCAGTTCATGCATCCTAAACTTTCCTTGTAGTAGTCCATGGGACTAAGCGTGTGGAGGCTCCCACAGTCTTACCATGATAAAGTCATGAGACAGTTCGCTAAAATACAGATGCATGTCGAAGCGTTGTTTTTTTGCGTCAGACAGATAGAAACTAAATTCCTCCTTTAGGGTGCAAATCCCTCACAGCAGTCACTGTGAGGACAGTCAGAGTTTGGTTTTGCTGGTAAAGAGAAGTTATGTTGATTCCCTTTTCAACAGTGAGCTTATCAATGGCGAGTTCGTGCTTGTCCATCCGCAGCATCACGAGGCCTTGACCCTGGATAAAATACTTGGATCGGTCTGAGCCGGCCCCGGGGGGCTTTATGTTTTCCTGTTTATCCAGTTGGGCTCTCCGGCCGCGCCGGGCTCCGTGGGCCGCTCCAGTGGGGAGCGGGAGTCCTGGGGGGACTTCTGGGACTGCGGGGAGCGCGGGTCCAGCGGGGGAGGTTTGTCCGGGTGGAAGGGCCGGCTGTAGTGCTCCGGTCCGGCTGGACCGGCCGGCCTGTGGTCCGGCAGCCTCCTGAAGTCCTGATGGGGGCCTTCGCTCCCCTGGTGGTAGCTGGGACGGAAGTCATCAGGACGTCTTCGTTTGGGGTCCGGGTGCCTGCGAAAGATCAATTAAAATCATGGATTTTATTTCTGAGGTCTTTCTGTGAGCTGCTGACTGTTTCTAAGCCTTTTTGGGCGTTTGCTCTCGTGTGCCAGCAGACCTTGGCTCCGCCCACCTGTCGTAATAGGGCCGGTGGCCCCGGTGGTCTCTGTCGTTGCTGTACTGGTCGTACGGCCGCTTCCGAGGGGAGCTGTTGTTGCGGTAGCTGCCCGAGCTGCGGTAGGAGTCTCGGCGCTCGCTGTAGTGATCCTTGTAGCGGTGGGGGTCGTACGGGTGGTGGCGGTCCCCCTGCCAGGACTGGCTGCTGTTTCCCGGGTAGCTGTATTTACGATCCCTCTGCCAGTCTCCTCGATCTGCGAGTGGACGGGAGAGAGGTCAGTTTAAATGGGCAGCGTGTCAGAGAGCTGCTGTCAGCCACCGGTTCTAAAGACGGCTGGATCTGTTCTCTCTGGGGCTCTGCAGATAGGTCAGCCCGTCTGGACGTACCGTCGTTGCCAAAGTGGCGTTTGTAGGGTTCTCTGTGGTGTCCGTGCGGCCCTGACTGAGCTGCGTGAGACTTGGAGGAGGGCTGGGTGCCTGTGGAGTCCCGGCTGGAACCAGAAGCCTCCGGCCTGAACGATTTTACTCTTCCTGAAACGTCTTCCTTCTTCTTTAGCTCCTTCTGGAAATGGTCAGAAGGGGGATTTAGTGTTTGCCACAGGTGGTGGGGCGAGCTGACCCAACGGCCCTCCGGCAGCTCACCTCTTCCTCGTGCGATCGCTTCTTCTGAGCCATTTTGTAAAGCTTGTGAAGCTTCCTTGCACCAAACTCTGTGAACTTGGACACAAAAATCCAAAGATTCCTGCCAAAAGCCAAAAATAAAAAGAGAGCAGATGATTACCAAAAAGGGGCAGAACATCCCGGAGCTGGGTGCGATCCGACTAAACTGCAGCTGGCTCCTCTCACCTTCTCCACGTTTTGACGTGCTCGGGGTCGCTGTAGGCTTTAAGGCACTCTGTGATTCGGTCTCCTATCTTCAGCAGGCAGGAGCGCGTGTGCTGCAGCTGCTCCTGGTCGGACAGACCCTCGTCTGGTTTATCCAGCTGCTTCAGGGCCTTCTTCACTGGTCTCATGCGCTCTTTGCACTGCACACAGGAAAGACGTGGGTTAAGGAGCAGCTTTTTTAAGAAAAAAAAGAAAAGAAAAACGCATTTAAATTGCACTGAAAAAGAGACAAAGCTCACAATACTGAATGTCTCTTGGTCAAGTTCATCATCCTCCTTCCCTTCAATGGGGATGGGATCAGACCCGGCTGTGATGTGGACTGGACCCTGGTTCTTCTTCCCTTTGACCGCTTTTGCCTGTAACGAAACAAAAAAGAAACAGTAAGACACTTAACCCACAGAGTGTATGTAGGTTTTCTCTTTATGTCTAAAATAAAGGAAAACAAACTTCTGATGTGAGATACCTTCTCTGCTCTGGGCTTGGAGGCCTTCTTTTCTTTGTCCCCATCCTTCTCCTTTTTAGGTGTTCCCTGTTTTTCTTTGTTCTCTTTGTTATCCTTTTTCTTTTGTCTCTTCTTGACGCTTGGCTTTTCTGTTCCGTCATCCTGATCACAGCAAAGAAAAAGTCAAAGGCTGCGGCCGCATGTGGCAATTTAAGTTCCGTGTGCTAATAAAAAATTCGTATTTGGAATGCTGAACAGTCCTAATTGCGCGCCCTCGTATAGTGTGTGTGTGACTGACCTTAACCTCGCCCTCCTCTGACGGGTTATCGGACAGCCGGGGGGAGGAGATGTCATTTCCCTGCTCGTCTTTGAGAATCTTGTTCTCCTTTTTCACCCGAGGCTTCCTCTTCCTCACTTTTACCTTGGAGGTCAAAACCAGATGAGTGAAAAAAATAACAAAAATACATACGAACTCGCACAGCAGCGTACCTCCTCCCCCGTTTTAGAGAGATCTGTGCTGTCCTGCTCTTTTTTAAGCAGCTTCAGCAGATACTCGGCTCTGGCCTGCAGCTGCTTGGCTTGAGGCTTCTTGCTCGGGTCATCAGGAAGGATCTGCGCACAGGTAAACAGACATCAACAGCTGTCCCACTTCTCTCCTAACAGCGGATCTGACCGCTGGTCGGCTCCATAAAGGCTTGCCTTGTCTGCCAGTTTGAGGTCGGGATCGGTCTTGATCAGATCCCAGTTTCCAAAGCCATGCTCGTAGATGCCCAGTAAGAGCTGGATGTCATCCTGCAGCTCCCAGTCTGCATCAAAGTGAGCTATTTTCACCCTGCACGTGAGCCCGAACCTGTGGGGAGCAGCAGAGTGCCGTCAGGGTTTGTCCAGAAGACCTTTCCGAGCGTCCTCAAACAGACACAAAGGACGCTCTCTGTAATTCCAGCCTTACTTATTTCTCTCGGCGGGGTCGGAGGGCACCGCTTTGTGCAGAGGCTCAAACTCGTCCTCGTGCTGGATGATGGACTTGGCATTGACTTGCACTCCTGAAATCTTGATATTAATTCCTCGTCTCTTCCCGGGACCTTTGGCTGGAATAACATCATGTCTCATTTCTGGGTAACCCTGAAGTAGTTCTCTTTTTTTTTTTTCCTCCAGGGGAAAAAAAAAAGGAAGGAAAGAAAGAAAGGAAAACTAAAAGCAACAAACCTTCCACCGGGTTCTCTTTGAGGTGTTCCTCGTGCTCCTGCACTGCAGTCACACAGCTGCTGTGGATCAGCTCTCCCAGCCTCTTCAGGTCAGCTATGGACTTGTCCACCAGCTCAGAGTCCCGGGCAATGGCCTCCAACCTGATACCAGACACAGGTTTGTCTGAGGCGCTCCAAAACAGGCCCAAATGTGGAATGACATATCCGTATCTATCAGACATACCTTTCAAGGGGAGATCCAAACTTCTTGTATGCCTTAATGAACCTGAATAGATGATATTGAGATGATGAGAGTTTTGCCTTGGTGACATATGAGGCAAAGCCTAATCTGGTTCTCACTGAGAAACGCAAAGAAGAATACCTGCGGATCTCTGCGTCGGTGAAGCCCTCCACGTTGTTTTTGCGAGCTCGGGGTCTGCCCCTCTTCTTGGGCTTCTTGTCGTCGTCGCTGTCGTCCGTCTCACTTTCGGAGCCGGAGGAGTGGTGTTTGAGCTTGGAGCCCACGTCGCTGTCGCTGTCGTTGGCCTGAGCCTGAGAAACAAAGCACGGCCGTCTAGTGACGCAACAGCTGCAGACAAGTGTAACCCTAATGACGCCTGAGGAAGGGGTTGAAAAAAATCCTCCCACCCGTTTGTTGGAGCTCCTGCTCCTGGGCAGCATGAAGATGTCCTCCATCTCCCGCTGCTTCTCCTCCTCCTCAATTTTCCGGCGTTGGTCCTCGGGGATGATGTCGTCCCATTCCCGTATAGCCCTCCCCTCAAACTCTGGACTGGGTTCTTCGTTAGTGGAGAAGTTGGCGACCTGCAGGAATGAGAAGAAAAAAAGAGAAAAGGTTAAAAATAAAAAATAAAAAGCAAGAAGAGTTCAATCGAGCTTTACCCGGCTTTGGAATATCGAGCTGTAACGGATCAAAGCTGCTACCTTAAACTGCGACAGAAGTTCATCTGTAGCACTGGAGCCCAGGTCACTTTCTCTTGTTTCCGCCAACCTCAAGATCTCATCGATGTCCATCTCCTACAGAAACAAAAAATTCTGCGTCATTGATCCAAACATGTGACCCTGCAGCTGTTGGTGCACATCTGATGTTTCCCGGTGTTGCCTGACCTGAGGCTCAGACTCCTCCCCCTCTGCCTCTTTGAAAAGATCCTCAGCACCAAACTTAAGGATGGCTGTCAGTTCTTCTTTATTAAAAGGGTTTGAACTGTAAAAAGGAAAACCGCAGGCTGCTTAATACACAACTAACACGCTGAAGAAAAGCTGGTGGCTTCTCAGAATCATACTTTGTGTTTCCTGAGTTGCTGTCCAGAACAGTTCGACCCGTGGTGTCCATTCTCTGAATGACAAGATGGTCCAAAACCATCTTCTTCTTCGCCCTCTCAATGATGTCCTCCTCCACAGTTCCTTTGGTAACAAGTCGATATATATTTACCTGTGAGGAAACAACAGGATTGGTTTGTGTTTAGACCTTTAGCTGGTGTGCAGCTCGTCCACAGTAACAGCCAGGAATTACCTGTTTCTTCTGTCCAATCCTGTGAGCTCTTGCTTGTGCCTGGAGGTCATTCTGAGGGTTCCAGTCTGAGTCAAAGATGACCACAGTATCTGCTGAGGCCAGGTTGATACCCAGACCTCCAGCCCTGGTGGATAACAGGAAGCAGAAGTCCTGCAAACATGGCAAACAGCACAATTAGTTACACTTGAATCCACGTTCATAACTATTTTTATTAATCAAACTAATTTATTCACAACTCCCAAAAGGTAAGATAAGATTTATCAGAGGCTGTATAGTGTTTTAAAATGACAGTTCCAGAAACACTTCGACGCCCAAATGCGGGAGCACAGATAAAAGAGCACATACCTCTGAGCCTTCTGCATTAAAGTGGTCGAGTGCTTGCTTTCGGATTTCTCCCTTTATGGAGCCGTCCAGTCGCTGCAGAGGCGCAAAAACAAGATAGATTTAAAGGTCACCTGAACAGCCACCATCTCACATCCCAGTGCTCGCCTTCGCCTGTGTGCCCAGACGGACACACGACAGCCTAATGCAAAGGCTAACTCAGCAACAACAAAACAGACCCAGTCGGGTGACTTGCAAAAGTACAGCTGCTCTCCAGCAGAAAATAACTTGTTGATATAAATAAACACGGGCTCTACTTCTCTGTGCAACAACACTGACATTTGATCCTCGCTGGAGATACTAATCTGCCTTGTGCAGCAGCTAAAGGGCCTTTTCACTGTGAACACCAATTAAACAACAAGTAAAATGCTGTGTCTGATTTATTTGGTTTGGACATGCTAGAGAAAAAGAAGTAGCACTACTATTAAAAGGGACAGGACAATGAATGGTGACGTCTAAGACCACAACAATCTGATGTTTTTTGGTAAGGAAGCCGTTAGTAAACTAAACTGGCTCGCAGAGACAGGTCAACACTTCACTCAGAATAACTACGGAGAGGCTTTGACAGCATCGTTTTACAATCTGGATTCAGCCTCAGGCTGTGCGTATCATACCTGAAATGGGTATCGTTTCTTGGCCAGATACTCGGCCAGAATGTCCAGCATCCTGACCATCTGGGAGAAGATCAGGACTCTGTTGCCTCTCTCTCTGAGTCGGGTGAGCAGCTTGTCCATCAGAACCAGCTTCCCGCTCCCCCTCACCAGACCCTGAAAATATTAGAAAAGGGAAAAAAACAAAAACAAATGTCCAGATCTCTGTAAGAACACACTGAAGACCGTTTTCTGAACATGAGGTCAGAGCTGCCTGGGCTCTGGACCCTGAGCTTCAGGAGGAGCCGTACCTGCAGGTGCTCCTTCACTTCACATTCTCCATCCTCGGGCTGCTTGATGAGAAAGCTGTGGTTGCAGCACTTTTTCAGCTCCATTACAATGTTCAGGAAGCCGGAAGAGCTGCCGCGCGTGCCTTTAGAAAGAGCCTTATAATTTCTGGTTAAAATCCACCTGCAAGAGAGCGAGAAGAAAGAAAACGTAGCTATGGCGTGTAGGATTTCAACAAAGAGAGGGACGCTGGATGGATGCTCCACAGAGACGGATCCTACTTGTAAAACTGTTTCTGTTGTGCCGTCATGTCGACTCGAAGGATCTGCTCCACCTTGGCAGGGAGAGACTTTTCCACGTCTTTCTTCACTCGCCGGAGCAGGAAAGGTTCGAGGACTTTGTGAAGACTCTGATAACCATTTTCTCTTCCTTTACCGTGTTCATCCTCAAAATCCTCCCAGGAATCAAACCTGAGTGCATCACAAAAGTTGTTTTTTTTTAACTTAAACACAAACCCTGATACTTTTGGGGCTGGTTTTAAAGCGGTGGAGCAGGACATACTTGTCAGGCATGAGGAAGTGTAACAGCGACCAGAGTTCTTTGAGGGAGTTCTGTAGCGGAGTGCCAGTAATGAGAAGTCTGTGGTTGGACCTGAACTCCATTAATGTTTTGTAGAGCAGGGAGTCATCGTTCTTCAGCCTGTGGGCTTCATCCACTCCCAGAAATGCCCAGTTAATGTTTCCCAGGACTCCCTAGAGTCAAAGATTGAGACACTCAGTAACTACGCATCCTTTACAGGAACAGGCTGAAACAGGACTGAAGGCTTCACGCAGAATCCCACCTTGTCTTTGAGTAGAATCTCATAAGTGGTAATAAGTGCATTGAAACGGATTCTTTTGGTTTGATGGTTCACCCATTCGTAGTCGCGGATCTACACAAAACACCAAACAACAATTTAAAAAAACACAAACAAAACGGACACTCACAAAATAGTTTCTAACAGAGTGGACCTACTGTCTTTCTGCTCATGACGTCACCGATGTAAACCACCACGTTCATGTCTGGGGCCCAGGTGTCAAACTCCCTCTGCCAGGAGGTGAGCGTGGACAGAGGCACCACCAGCAAGAAGGGCCCGTACAGCTGGTGCTGGTGGAACAGGTAGGACAGGAAGGAGATGGTCTGGATGGTCTTTCCCAGCCCCATCTCGTCAGCAAGAATAACGCTGTTGCACCTGAGGGGAAAGGAGCGAGGCCGATTTCAGCATTGGCCTCGGAAGCCCATCCATGTTGTTTTTCTTCATCCAAAAAGGTGGCGTCTTGTGACATTCCTGAACACAGTACCTGCACCAGGAGTGGGCCAGCCAGTTCACCCCATCCAGCTGGTAGTCTCTCAGTTGAAGGTTGTCGTCGCCAATGTAGGACGGCTGTTTCTTCAGGGCGACGAACCTGGGCCTTTGCTTCAACACCTAAAGCAACAGGAGCATCGGTTCCCCTCACAGTTAGACATTTTCAGTTACGGGGAGGCGGAACCCGACTTGCTCGGCTCCGGTGCCACTCCAACCTTGCAGTCCTTGGAGGGGACGGTCTTGCAGGAGTTTCGGTTGGTGAAGCTGTCGATGCAGAGCTGGAACTTCTTCATGACCAGGGCTCCGTCCTCCCAGCTGCACTCGGCGTAGGGCAAGCCCATCCACTTGCACAGGTACTCCGGCTCGTTGGAGGATGAGGTCTTGTGACTGTGAGCTGTTGAGAGAGCAGAGGCTCGTTACCTGACGGAGGGGGCAGAGCAAAGCGGCATCCCAAAAGCTGTGGACAGCAGCCACTTACAGGGGAAGTCCGAGGATCCCGGCGTCTTCCCCGTTTTGGTTGCTGTTCATAAAAAGGTTCATGTTCAGCCTTTCATCTGCCCATCACACAAAATACGGTCTGCAGCATTAGCCGGGCGGGGACTTCTTACCGATGACTCGCTCCACAATCTGAAACTGCTTGTTCAGGTCAGCTATGAGCTCCTGCTGACAGTTATGAAATTCAACGTCCTCAGGAGACGCCCTCCTCAGCCTGCAGACAAAGTCAGACTTTAACAGGAACTCCAGAGAGGGGATTTTAGGGTGTCAGAATCAGAGGAAAAGACCCTCACCATGAATTCAACTCGTCGTTCTTCCTCTTGAAGTTGTCCAGTTTCTTAAGGCCTTTGACTTTCTGCTGGGTCAGAGAGTCCATGCTCTCCCACGTGTTGTGGATGTAGGACCAGCCCTTCCACTTGATCAGGTACTGAGTCTCCCCCTCCTCGTTCTCTGGGTCGAAGCCTTCACTCGGGTCCCCGTTTTCCTCCACGGAGTACCCGGTGGTGGATGCTCCGGTGGCTGGAGGAGCCAAGAAGCATCACCTTTACAGACACAGCCACAGGCACCGCTTCCCTTCAGAAGGTCCGCAAAACAAGAAAGGGGGGGTCACCTGCTTTTTTCCCAATCCTGGTGTCGACCACTTTCTCAATGGTCTCGCTGTCGTCGTCCTGCTGCTCCTCGCAAGCGTCCCCCGTCATTTCTATCAGGTCGTCAGAGTCTGTTTCAAAGTCATGCTGGTCCTCTTTATAGCTGTGACCGGACAGAGGAGCAGAACAAACTTTAGCCAACGACAGATCAAATTAAACCTGAACATAAACTGATGGAATTTTTAAAGGAAACCCACCTTTTGACTTTCGTGGCTCCCCTTCGTCGAGTCTGTCTCTTTGGAGTGTCATCCCCGTCATCCTCATCTTCGTCATCGTCCTCGTCTTCGGCCGAGGACTCTTGCTTCCTCGACTTCTTTCCTTTTTGGGACGGCTGCTTTTTCAGAGCAGAAGATTTGGTCTGAGGTCTGCATAAGAAAACAAGGGGGCAGAAACACCAAAGCTGTTTACCGCTCCGCCAGAAAAACTCTGCAGCAAGAAGAGAGGCGCTCACACACAGGCCGCCCCGTGGCAAATGTTTTGATTGAATTGTCTCAATCAAAAATCGGGCCGCGGGATTCTGGTCGTTACGCAAAAGCAAAACAAGAGTAGAAATGTGGAAATCAAACAACAGCTCACACAAAATGGAAGGATTTGGGGATGAGCCGTGGGTAGCTGTCTGATGGCCAGGCCTCGCTACACTCTTACCTTCTAGCAGGAAGTCGTCTGGATCTAACTTTTTTCTCTTCCTGCTCACTGTCTGTACTCTCGGAAGCCTCCTCCTCCTCCCCATCTTCCTCCTCTTCACCATTTGAGTCATCATCTTTCCAGATATTTCTTTTAACATAGAAAATGCCACAAGTTCACCCTCAAGGCCCCATCACCGCTCCTTTTCTTAATTCTTAAAATGTCAATTAGAGACTGGCTGTAAGGTGCTCAGCTTGACCCAATTCGTATCCGGCATAGGCCACCGATCTGACCAATCAATTTTGCTTTAAATGTTACACATCGCCTGGCTGGCTGTCACTGAGCCCATGCTGAGACAAACAGATACCCATTTCTAAGTATGATTTGTAGTATGAACACTGATAAAGGAATGGCAGACAGGAACTACACAAGGACTACTGTATGGTTTAAGTGTCAAAGAAAGAAAAGAAATCTTGTTGACAATAGAGGTCAGTGTCTCGAGGCAGTACTAAAAATACTGGAAATAATAAGGTGCTTCAACATCAAATAAATCATAAATGGAAGGATGAGAAAAGACCACATCCCCATACATGTTCCGTCTCCTTACTTACTCCTTTTTCTTAGCCCGAGATGATTTCCTTTTAGGGCTCTCGCTTTCAGAGTCGCTGCTTCCCTGTAACAACATGGCAGACTTCTCAGCAAACACCGGATCTTCATGTGATGTGGCACTGGCCTGCCTCCGCCACTAGATGGCGACCTTCCACATCTGTTCATGCATCAACCTTTTCTGTGGCAGCTTACCTCAGCTCCTATGTTGAGACGGGCAGGCTCCTGCCTGCTGCGGTTTGACCTCCTGACCCCGTACACATCTGGATGCTCTTCCCACATCTGTAACATTTCAGCAGGACTTGTGGATCAGTACAACACGGGTAAGATTCCACCGCCACTATGTTTTCACTTCCATGTGGGTACCACAGGGCTGCGAATGATTGTTTAACTGATATACTCAATCACATAGCAGCTGATCATCGCCTAAAACACTGTAATGAACACTAAATTGAGGGATAGTATAACGAAAAAGCTCAGAAGAAATTATGACTGAGGCAAAATGACACAATGGCACTTTATTAGTGTGGAATTAATGGACTGGACTCACACAATGTAATTGAATTTGTTATCAACATGCCCTTCAAACTATTTTCATTATATATTTTTTGTTTTTGTTTTTTATGAATGGATCCAGGCTTGAAATGACAAAAAAAGCAAGCACAGGATCAGCTCTGTGAGTGAAAAGGTTTAATTGTTACTGTTCTAGCTGTGAGCACGTGACATGCTGGAAACCTGCTGTCAGGGACGCTCAGACAGTGCCTCAGTCTGACAGAGCTAAACCCTTACTTATGCAAGAGTCCCTTCACCCATGCTGCCCCCTTTATATAAACGTCTTGCATGTCCCAACCTCTTAATCTCATTAGGAGTCTAATAACAGAGGCCGAGTGAACTCAGCCAGCCATTTGGTCTGGAAACAGTAAGCCCGCAGAGAAGGTTTAATCCAATCACCTTTACCTTCTTTACATCAGCCAGGCGCTCCTTCTTCCGAACTGGCTTGTCTTTGACTTCGGCAGTGGTTTGCTGCGATTTGGACTCGGCAGATTCGCTCTCTGACTCAGAGCGACTCTCTGAATCTGAGGAGCTGTTGCTCTCTGAGTTGTGCAACCTCCTCCGCTCACCATGTTCGCTTTCTGATTGACTTCCTGATTCTGATGCTGAGCGGTTGGATTCCTCTGAAGCCGAGTTGCTACAAGGAAAGAGCACAAATTCCTGGTTTTTCTTTCAGATTCTGCTGTGTATATACCAAGCTATTGCCTGCTAATCACACAGATACAATAACTTATTGAGGTGGGGTGACTAAGCCTCTTCATCACGAGCTATGTTCCTCACTCAGCTAACAAGCCTGTTTCAACCATAGTCTCTCACAGACCAACTGATCATCTAACAGTAACTTTGAAAAGAAACATTACACAACAAACTTGCCCAAATGTATCCATATGGTATCACAATGTTAGCTGTATCATTATTAAATAAGCTCAATCAAGCTCTGAATATCTCAATCAAGACTGAAAATTCATGACCAACACATTATAAATATTAGTCATTTTACTTCCTGTCCAAGCAGATCAAGACACAATCTCTTTAAAACACTCATATATTTAAGGAACACAAAATGAATGGCAGCTCAATTAACATGAAGGAATGAGGCCAGTTCCTCTGCCATTCCTTCTGAACCCAATTATTTGGAGACACCTTTAACTGAGAACCTCTTGATCCCTCATCGCTTGCCAAGAAAAAATGTTTTCAGAGAGAGAAGTAAGGATTAAAAATCTGAAAATGAATCATTCATTTATTTAGTCTAATTATGAGTGTGAAATATCCACTTAATGATTTGGAAACGTATTTAGTCAAAAAGCTACAAAGAACTGCATGTGGTTATTGTCATCTCTGATGTAAATGCAGCGAGACAAGTTGAATATGATCCTTGAAAACAAAGATCTGTAAGGTATAACACATCGAATATACTAAAGCTGCTCAACAGGGAAAATAAAAGGGTTTGCTTTTATGCAGTGTCTCTCATTGAACACATGAGGTCGCTGTTAACTAAACTTTCAATTCAATCTGCAGGAATCACTGCTTAAAAAAAAATGTTTGATTAAAAGAAAGATTACGCCCTGGAAATAACACTGAAAATACAACTGTAAACCTAATTTTATTTACCAAAAACTGCCGATTTACTTTGATGCTAGATATGACTGAAACAGTTTACTGTGGCTTTATTTACAGATTTTCCAACACCACGTTAATAAGGAGAATAAAAATGGAATGGCTAAGACTACATAATTATATTTATTGATACATAAAAAGTAGAAGTAAGTCAAATCTGTCAGTAGTATTCTTCTAATATCCAACAGGAAGTTGTGTTTTGTTTTTTTCCTTCCTATTATTCAACTCGGAAGTAGAAGGCCCTTGCTGCTTTAAGAGAGGTCACTTGTGGGAGGGACAAAGAATTAACCCATTTCTATTGGCTACCATGTTACTATGTCAAAGTCGAGCCAATCACAGCACAGTGTCTGTGTTATTAAGGCCTGGGCACTTCCTGTTCCTCCTTTGTGTAGTTCTGAGCTGAGTTTTTATACACACAAGTGAACAAGCTGGGCATACAAAGCAAGGGCCATTTTGTGACTCAGCAGAGAATATAAATGACATGACTCTAACATGACATTAAATAAAGTCACTGGATGTTTCTGTTGATCCTTCTGCTGATCTGGTTGCTTACAAATGCTTACAATTCCCATAAGTTATTACTGTAGAGGACATATTTTACACCTAGCTCAAAATACTAAAATGGCTGCCATAAGATCACACCAAAAACTACAAATGTGATGTAACCTGATATAGTGTACAATCTATAAATTACTGAGGGGAATTGCATGCATTTTCTATTAAAACCTCTGTTTGGTAAATCCAAAAGACAACACTCTACTGAAAAACAGTTATATTTACTTTAATACTGTGATAGTATGTGTGAGAATGAACTTAATATAGGAAACAGCCTTAGTATATCAGATACAATCATTTCTTTTATATGGATTGTGATTTCTGATCAAGCAGTGCTGCATTACCCATATACCATTCAAATCATACGGTGAGATGATATCTTTTATTTGTCAATGGATTTTTCTCCTTTTCCTCCAGAGAGTTTTGAAAAAATGAGGAAGACAAATACAGACTTGGGAATTAAAATATTAGAAACAAAGAGAGAAAAATCAATTTGCATAATCTTAATAAATTAAACTTTCTTACATGAGATTAGAATCTATTCCCAAAAAATTATATAAATGCATCAAATTGTGAAAGAATAAAAAACTAACGGTGGTAACGTGCAGCACTCACAGGCATTATGTTAAAACCAAACCTCAAACAACAGAAATATAGAATAACAAAAAAAAAGTGGTTTTGTAAAAATAAAAACTTTGTGGAGATAACATTCTTGATGAGTAAAAAACATCCTTAGGTCAAATATTCATAGAGAATCACTGTGTGTAGAGATATGTTTAAAATGAAAACTCCAATCTAAACAATCTAAAAATCTTCTTTGGTACAAACAAGGATCAAAATGTTCTTAAATAATGGGAACATGTGAATGCTGATATTTCAAAACACACAAGTCTCAAGTTTTACTAACCTGTAAAGCAAGACAATAATTATTTACAATCATTTATTTTAACAGGAACTCTTTAAAGAGCACCATGCAAATACAACAAACCTGATCATCCAAAACTTTGTAACTTAGTCAGAACTTTGACTACAGGTTGAAACATAAAACAGATTGACATAGAAAGAGAAGAAAAGGAGTACAGCCAGTTGAAAACACATTTTCAAGACCCCAAAACCAATTACACGCATAAAAACACGGAATATAAATATGGCCACAGCCAAGGCAATGTAACGTTTAGGAAATAAATGTCACCCAAACATTGTTAATCAAATGGTGCATTGCAGTCCCAAATTGTAAAGCAAGGTCACAAAACATAACGACGGGACACGAAGTCAAATCTTTTAGAACAATACACAGGACAATTTGAGTTCCCTGTGGTCGAAGGTGTACATCTTATGGACAGTGATGTCTGATCACGGGCCTGAAACCTCCGTACAGTGTATGAGAAATGGTAGGAAAATCAGGGTGTGGCTATTAAACAATAGCAAGGTCATTCATGACAGTGGTGAACTTCTTTAAAACGACGTTGTAAATGTAACACAGGTGATCAACCATGCTTGACAAGGTAAACAATCAAACCAAATACGAAGAGGCTAAAAACAAAATTAAAGGAGTATCATACCTTGATGCATTGCTTTGAGTCGATCCTTCATCCTCTTGTTTTTTACTTTTATTCTTCATCATCGTGGTGTCTTGAAAACCTGATAAGGTGATGTTTTGTCCTGGTATTTACTGTCAAAAAGTTAGAGGGAGCATGAACTATCACAGAAGTCCCACGGGATTGCTTTTGCTCAGGTGGCAGATAAAATCCAGGCGTTGCGACGCGAGTACAAAAAATGACATTAAATCGATGGATCTGGGGATCATTATTTGCATCGCTAATTCAAAAAGAGCTAAGAAAAAATGGCAGGTGCTATAACAATGTTAAATATCACGATGTCTTTCAATTTAGTCCTCGTATGAAGACGCATGCCGTTCATTTTAACTGCGTCATCACATGAAGCACTAGATAAATAACATTTACGAATAAAAAAAACAGTTATTTATGCATTACGCAATGTAAACATATCAATTCAATGTGAGAAGTGGTGCTAGTCAATAACAGAACAGTTAGATCCCCGTTGCTCTGTCGCACTTCAAATATGTATCCGACTCGGGTGGGGAAAAAACCCCGTAAAAATAATATCGTAATAAATTACAAAAGAAAATAGCTTTAAATCAAAAAGCTTGAAGGCCTCTTCAGTCTACATCGACTGACAGGCTCTGAGCGTCAGAGACGAGTAGCAGCAGCACACTAAAAATGGAGGCGCGCCATGGCTGCCAGAGCCCAGTATGGAAAACAACGACAAGCGCTCCGCCAGCACAGACGGACCCTCCAGCGCAAAATTTCAGCACAAAAACGGCACAAAACGCGTCCAATTACGTTAAAACACGATCGCACAACAGCAGTCTTCAAATTTACACGAAAATCAAGCGATATTGATCGAAAAAAAAGCAATAGAGACGGTCTAATGAAAGTCTATGGCAGCCTTCCCAAGGCTCAGCCGCCATCTAGAGCTCCTTCCCTGCTCTGGAAGCTTTGCCTTTGATTGACGTTATTTCCATTTACCCCACACTCAGGTGATGTCTAAGTCCCACCCCTTTTATTATGTTTAAAATTACTTTTATACAAACTTACAATTATTTTCAATCCTCGGGCACAAGCCCCAAATGTAACTGTTACTTTCCTTTTAGCAAAAGGTACGAATAGTGACAAGCTCTGAATGTATAAAATTTTGCAGCAATTGCATCACTTCCTGTTCAGACAGGAAGAAGGACAAGAAGCAGCCATTTTAGAGCCTTCAAGGCTCAACTTTAGAAATCATTTGAGTCCAGACAAACACCTTCTGAATGAGTATTAATTTGTTGCTTATTCATTAGGTCAGTTGTACCTCGACACCAATTAAAAGGTAAAGTACAGAATTTCCATACACTGTTTTCACCTTTATCTCACTGTAAGAATGAGAAATCCTTTTTTAGAAGCAATACCAAAAAGAGAATAAGACCCCTGTTGTATGTGGACAGCTGTTCAGCACAAAAGCTGGTGGTGGTAAGTTGCTTATTAAATGTTTCGCATCATTGACCCCAATGACAATGCTAACTTAATGTGAAGTATAAACAACCTTAAATATTTGAACCAATGAAAAACCCTTTTTAAAAATCCCCTGCTAGCAATTTTTCTTAGATCAAGCTAATAAAACAAAGCCAGGGATAAATACAAACACACACATTTTATTTAAAACAACATTTGAATATCAAATGTACAAAGGCGATTTGGTTACCCCCCCACCCCCAAAAAAAAAAAAAACTTAAAACAAACAGACAAAGGAACATAAAATTTTCTGTGTCCAATATATTGCCAGCATTGGTGCTTCAGAGTTCATGTTGTGGTTAACGAAGAAAAAAAAAAAAAGTAAAATCCAAGCACCCAAATCCATTCAGAAAAAGGTTTCATCTTGTAAAATTTGGCTAACAGCCGAATCGCTTTCCATCTTCACGTTAAACAACGCTGTCTCCACTTCAGCAATATCCAGTTGAATGGGTTCTTGATAGGATAAAAAAAAAGAAGAATTGTAAGCCCACACTGCAACTGAAATAAATAATGATTGACTGACCAGCAGTTTATGAATGCATGTGAAACTAGACAACAGTTTAGTTACAAGTAGCTTTCAGTTGCATTTGCGAGCTTAGAACATGAGCATGATTCTAGGAAATGTTGGTAGAACTACAAAATTGTGATAGGACTTAATGTGTAAAAAATAATTCAAATTTTTGTTTACAAAAAATCGTAATATACAAAATACGATCATAGATTAGTTTTAAGGTTTACACATGAAATACGTTAGCATAAAGTTCTACAGTGAGAACAGTAACAAACAAATCTCACTAGTAGTTCAGCTAAAAAAATAACTTGTTTTGGTAAATGGATATATGTTCTCTAAGGAGAGTTTGAAAGAATTACATAAAAATACAAAAAACAAAACAACCCGTGGCTGAGGAAATCCGTAAAAGAAATAGCTAAATAAATACATCAACTGGCCAGCAGGGGTATGCTGAGAAAGCAACCGTACCCAGGCTACATTTTGTGTAAAACTTGATAACACAACAGCAGCAATATTTGAACAAGTCACATTGGAAAAATCACATTAAACTGGTAGGTGAGTGAACTACAATATAAACCGAACGAGTTCCTATACTGAAAAAGACTGTGCCTTGAATATCTTAGCTAGCGGTATAGTAGCCTCTTATTACTATTCAAGCAGCTGTTCAGGAAGTGGTCATTTTCATACAGCTACTGTTTAATAGACTCTCAAAGTTGTAACAAAGAATCAAGATGAAATTTCAATAACACAAAAGATTTATGTTAGCGACCAAAACTAAAAAGGCAGCAGCTTGGTAAGTTTTGTTTCTGTCACGGGCCACCAGGAGGCAAATTAAACTGACAAACTGAGCCAATGTTAGTGGTCTCCACTGGCTAGCCCTACTTACATTGTGAACCGTACCCATTAAAGAAGCATAACACTTATTTCATTTAAATATAATCAGTGGTCTTGTGAGTAAAACTTAAACGAAACTTACAGGGTTGTCTTCTTTTTCTTCAAAAGCTTCAAATCTTGTCTGTGGTCTCGTGTCCACTGTGAAAAAACAATGCACATCCAGTTAGCATACATTAGCTCTACACAGAGAAAAAAAAGTTTTACATGAAACAGGACCGATTTACACTGTTTGTTGATATCAATAAAGAAAGCTATTAAACAACATAGAAACAGCGACTTCACAAAGTATACGCACCCTATATGACCCCCCCCCCAAAAGAAGGTAACATGGTTTAATATATCGGATGCAATGTCTTTAATAACAATTCAATTATAATTCAAATGATTTCTTAAGCAACAAAGAAATATGTTGGTGACATTTGGTGATCAATGATTATTTTGTCCAAAAATAAAGTTGCTAAAGGCGTTTAAAACAAAACACTTCACTAATACGACATTTAAAATATTAATAATAAACAATTATTATTACAATATCAGTGATCACCTGATTTTTTGGGGTAAAAAATAAATGTTCTCCTGCAGAAAAGAGACCATATGTCTAGTAACGAGTCTGTGGTGTAGTCAAAGGGCTTACGGCTCTTACAACACTTAACATTCTAGTGTCTTAATCATTTTTTTTTTTTCTTTGATGGGGAAGTGTTTTGTTGCTCATACTTGTACTTAAAAGTACTAAGAAACTACTATCATTCTGCAACACAACCCCTCTAGTCCTCAATACTTGAGAAAATTATGCTACATAAAGTTTGAAAAGAGGTTAAATTATTTTTTTTCCACAATATGCTGATGTGGCATTTATAAATTTCAGTAAAGTGTACATCATTTCATCATCTGTCCAACCGGTAGATTGAGTTATTGTAGATTTGAGAGTTCTAGAGATGAAATTTCCTGGGACGTGGCGTAAATAAAACTAAACTGAATGTCACTCATCGTTTGAATATGAGAGTTTGTGATTTTGGCCTCTGCCATCTTGCTTTCTGATACAGGAGTTTTTATAAAGTTTGCCCTAACTTAACACGAGGACATCATGCCAAACCCACTTGTCAGTCTTTATACTAAGAGTGAAAAAAATAATTAAAGTAGTAATGTGTCATAGACAAAAGGATTATAGGCAAGATTATAGAAAACTCAATTTCTACTAGAGCTTGGAATCATCTTACTACCACTTCTTTTGGTTTAACATGCCATTGCGCGATATTATTTCCATGACTTTGTTCAAACTCAGTTCTACAAGTCCGTACTTAATTCACGTTTTATTTATGTTAATGCATGTTTCTCCTACCCATTCTCGTAGAAACATACAGATTCAAGCACTGCCCCCAAGAGGACAGATGTGGAAAATCAAGTGAAGTGAGGATTACTTTACTTGTTAACTTTGTTTTGTTGTTCTGAAGATAGACGGAAGAAAAACAGGCGAAAAATAGACTGAAGGTTTTCAATGAATCCAAGAGGAAACCGGTAGAGGGTAATAGCCGGTTTTCACGCTGCTTTTTTGACACCGATTTACCTCCACTGTGCTCTACTATCATGTTTGAAAAGGACTTCCAACGAATGAAGTCTTCGTTGATGACCACTCTAAAGGCTTTAGCATGTTGGCCATTTACTTGAACCATCAAAATAATGAAGAGCTGCATTGGTTTTGTTAACCGCAATCAAGTAAAGACGAAAGGCCCTAGCAGTACAATACGCATTGTACGATAGGTATGAAATGTTAAGAGGGCAAATGGAGAGTAGACGCAAAACTAGATTTTATCTTTTTAAATGGTTACTTGCCATCCATTATTACCATCTTGTCTTGCCCATGCGCTACACGAAATGGTGTCATGAATCGTATTGAGTGTGATGACCGAATCTCATCATTGGAAAGCTTAACACAAGGGAGATGAATTATCTCCAATTACGAATAACAAAGTTGTTTTGCTAGCTAAAGAGAAATTACTTTACGAACTTGTTCAAGTATGCCAGGTTTCTATATATAATCGTATGCTAATTTTACCAAAATGTAATATCAGTTCATCAAACAAAACTGCACGCTAATTAATAAACACGGCACCCAATTTTTTGTCTTGCTTATAGTTTTTATGTAATGTTTGACATTAACTTTTGTTTCAACTTGTTAGAAATATACAAGATTTAAGGTATTTTTCAAGTACAATCACGCATGAAACTAATGGATACATGACGTTGAGGTAGCTTAAAACTAGCGAAGTATAATGGGCCTACGAACATCAAGTAATGACATATATAACAATTACGTACATTACACCATACACTAGGGGGCAGTGCTGTCCAATTTCAAAACACGTAAAACGTAATCTTTTCATGCAACATATTTTTTTAAGTCAAAAGCCCGAGTAACATGAAAGGATTTTTTTTCTGAAAAAAACTTAATCTGTACAATTAGTACTTACTTCGGTTTCCAAGGCAGCGAGAATAACTCAATTTCTTCAGTTCACAGCGGCTAGATGGCAACCCTTTAAATCAAAGAAATAATAATTTAGAAAAGACACGAGAAAACAGCACACCCTAATGGTCACATGTACATAGCAGTAACAACATAAAAACTCTTCAGGTTACAAAATTCGGCTTGGTCTATTTGGTACAAAACATACCATTATATTCAGCGAGATGACCTCCTTTCTTCACTGACGTCATTTGTAATATAACGAAGGGAATACCTGGAAGAGAAGAAATATAATTATGCAAATTTTTGTGGTCATAATTAAAATGTTGTATAATGTGGCTATATAAAACCGTCATTAACAGCCAGCTAGCACTTAATATGTATGAAAGATACTTTCAGAACTGGCAACGGGCTCATTTACATACTTAGGAATTAATAAATAAATATCTGCATATCTAATCACGAGAATGTGTTATATTTGTATGTCTCAATGGCACTAAAAGCAAGTAAATCCACCTAAACTGACACCCATTTGAAAATAGCGAACAGAAGACATTTTGTAATGTGCGGGGTGGGACTAATCCTTTATATTCTAAACTATAGGATAAGGTTGGAATGTATTAAAAAAAACACTATGTAAGATACATTCATATGATGTTTAGAAATGGTCTTCCTATGTTCATGTTTCAATAATCTATTCCTTTAAACTGAAAAACCAAAGTTATTTTTTTTCTCAATTTAACCCTTTTACTGTTTTGTTTTGGAAACCATTTAGGATTTCTTTAAATTCACATGTGTGATGAATATTTCAAATAGGAAAATCTTTAACATGTCTTACTGTAGTAATATGACTTGAAAAATAGATTTTATGTAAATATTCATAATACATATCCACTAGGTGCTTCAAAGGGTTAAAAGCCAACACCCTATTTTGAATTTCGAAGTATATGGAAGATTTTAAAACATACCAATGTCTATCATTTAAATTCAAGTTATGTCTAGTTTATGTGAGGTTTAAGCAATTAAAAGGATTATGGTCAATCCATATTTTGAGCATTTTGATAGCTTATCACAAATAACTGCTTTTATTTATAAATTGAACGTCTTAAACAAGTAATACTTCCATATATCGTAACAAACTGCATCAGGACACTCTGTGAAAAGATGATGAATTAAACCGTATATTTTTTTCGATTTTTTTATTACAATTCGGTGAAAAGTCCTTAAAAAAGAATACACTGAAAATTAACAAAAATGTGTTTAAGGTTGCTGTGCTGAAGTCTACCTGTCCAAATACAACGCTTAAAAAGCTAAACATTTGCTTAATTCTGTTGTTTTTATCGAGTAAATTCAGACAAGGGCATTTGCCCTTTCAA
This sequence comes from Menidia menidia, assembly GCA_907169785.1. Lineage (NCBI taxonomy): Eukaryota > Metazoa > Chordata > Actinopteri > Atheriniformes > Atherinopsidae > Menidia > Menidia menidia. The sequence goes on along the minus strand of CAJRST010022223.1, from coordinate 9,619,207 downwards.
GGACAAAGCAAATTTTAAATGCGTAGGTAGAAATAACTCCAAAGTCTTCGAGAATAAATATACTTGCTCACACATGAACTTGGTTCACTCAAAACAGAGACACCAAACATGCAAAATTGATCGAATAAAACACAAGTCAAAGCCATTTAGACTCAGTAAACCGTTTTCTCCATTCTTCGCTGACAACACACCATGGCCATTTTTACAACACTGCGCCTAGCTGTCGTTCTTTCCACCATATTGCTTTGCGCGCCAGATTCTTATTATTCAGCCAATAATGTATGGTTGCTTGTAAGTTCTTACCCATTGCACCGCTGGTGTCTATCCCCCGTCGTCTGCCGTCGTCGGCGTCGCATTTTTGGCCGACTTTCGTGTATTTTCTGGGTCTTTCGGCGGCATCTTTGTGCACTTCACGCTCTCCGTTCCGTCTGCCTCGCTCTTCTGCTGCGTGTGTCCTCCTCTCCGCCTCTGCCTGAGCTGATATCCTTCAGCGACTCTGCCCACCTTCCTCTCAACGTAAGCCAAGCTCCACTTCCTCTACAGCCCCATCTAGCTACCATGCCCATAGAACTAACATGTGAACTACTTGGAAACTGCTAAAAGTTATCTTTAACAACACAGAATTCATGTGTGTAAAAAAAATACGTTTTGTAAGTAGTCTATATAAATATAAATTAAACAAGTGGCATTAACAAACGAACGAACAAACACAAAGGTAGCCACGTTAGCAGTGCTCGTAAAATCTAGCTAAATGTAACTGTTACTACGAAACCGTTTTTGAGAATAGTTTTCTATCTTCTATATAAAGTTTATTATATTGTTTGCATGTATATTAAGAGGTACACCACCACAATCTGTTATTAGAGTACCTTAATATAACTCCAGACTCCCCACAAAGACAACTATACACATAAAATGGACTTACAGTGTTTGATGTAACTTCTGTTGATAACTTCAGGACCTATTTTCCTTCAGGATACTCAGATAAGGAGATCTACTTTATCTACTCACTTTATTTGGTGCTCAGTAGTTTGGAGCTACTCATACCAAAAGTTTACCAGGGTGTTTGCACCAAATTTGTACTTAATGAAATTATAATGAAATCTGTAGATGCATTTAAGAATCTTTTATTTGCAGCCTCATCTCAGTTTTGATTGAATAAAGGTACAGAAAGATTAGGAAACCTGGTAAAAAAAAAAAAAAAAGAATCCTTTGTATTGCCCTACACAGTCTTCCAGACTTCGGGTTACAGGTCATTTATGCATAGTTGTGTCTGATCCAGCACCATCTCAGGGCTAATGCCGTCGCCACCTCAGTGTGTTCAGAAACCTGGACGCAGACCTGCTCTCATCCTCTGGCAGTTTCTTGAGTGGCTATGGAGCATTTCAGGCTTTTCCAAACCTGTGCACTAAATTAGTTTAACTAAGTTTATGAAAGCACATGATGTCCACATACATCCAAGAAAAAACCTGTATAACCTAAAAATCACATCACTACCAGTCAGTTTTATGAGATAATGCACCACCCATTTTTTCATGAAGAGATGTTCCCATTTGTGATTTTTATTTTTATCAGACTACATAAACGGATTATTTGCATTTATGAAAAAAAGAATTACACATGCTATTGATTTCAGCCTAAAACCAGTTTTTAAACAACAAGCTGAAAGAGTCAGTAGTCCAACAAGGACAAATAAACTTGGTCAGCGTTGGCTACTCAGTCAGTGCAGTCTTTGTTGGACAGTACATGAAGCCTGTGGTATGCACTCCACCCCCATCACTAGCCAATCCCAGCCTCACACACCACTGCGCATGCGCTTCTCAGTGGCAGATTTCTTTAAAAAGAACCCCAACCTAGCAACAGCAGGGCCCTGTAGAACCATTGCAAATCCAAACAGCACAAGTGAGGGGAGCACAGCCTTATGCGGACGACTTTAGTGACAGGCTGTGAACATAAGGCTGCTGAAACCCAAGTCTGTGGTTAATTGAGAGGGCCAGTCGGAGCAGTCAGTGTCGACGTGTTCTGTGTCAGATCACCACGGTTGTTGAAATGAAAACATATGTCAACTCTTGCATGAAAGCATGAGTAAGTGAATAATGAATAAACCGGAACAGTTCAGTGTGTTTACTGTGTTTTTCATGGAGTATTATCACAATTATTTGACTGCAGATCATTGAAACCAGTGTGTTGTTATAATCAGGCTGTAAAGATCTGAGAGAGCCCTTCATGTGTGTATACTTTAGTAAGTGTACTAAGCCACATGCCAACATAATCATTAAAAACCAGAAGTGAATTACGTAAATGTGATTTTTTTTTAGAAGTCTTGATCTAATCAGAGGTCAGAGAACAGGACGGTTTGCATTCACTGGTGTTCAGTCTCACACCAAGGCGTTTCCACATAGCCTGATGACATATCAGGTTCAGTGTGTTCTTGTGTTTCATTTTCACTTTGCTTGACATATGACTGTAAAATAGTGTGCTCAAATAGCTCAGTAAATAGCTTTAGAGAGCTGAATGATCGGGGTGGAGGAGCAATCGCAGCCTGAGTTGAATTTAGGAGCAAAGTTCAAGCTAGCCCATCAATGATAGCACAACTTTTATGATGAGTTTTATCTTTCTCGGTGAAAAGCAACTTGTCTTTAAATACAGAGTATAACAGAACCAGCATATGTGTGATGCATTTAGTTTATTTTGTCTCCCCAGCAATGGGTTGGCTTCACTTACAGGCTTATCAAAAAGAGATTGTAAGAACTCAGTGTGATTTTAGATTAGTCTGCGTCTCAAAGACCAACTCAGACTGTGAATGTTGAAAATGTGAGCTCTGGAGGAAATGGCAGGCATCGTTATTTTGTGCTGCCATCTGGTGGCCGTGAATATGATCCAATATTTCTTAGAAGGGGGGGGGGGGGGCGGGTCAGACTGCTCACTACTAACCCCAGAGAAATAAAAGGAAACACACAAACAAAACCTGCAGGATCGGTTTTGCTTTCACAGAAAATGAGTGCCTGAGGATGGTACACTGTAATCTTGTTTGATGAGGAAACAAGTTCCCAATGGTAAAGACTGTTTGAACAAAACCAGAAATACAAATGGGTTCCTTGAAAAAAACAAAAGACCTCTTCTAAAAATAGAGATGACATACAGTGGGACTGTTGTGAGATTAACTTGTAGACAGAGCCTGATAGATTTAGTGTATATTAGATTAAAGCTTTTCAGCAGCGCTGATCTACTGGCCACTTAACGCTGCCTTGTCTGGTTTCTCCTGAAATCTGTGGCTGTGTGCCTAGTTTAGACAACTGTGCTGTCAACTGTGACCTGTGGGTAGTCAGGGAGATGCTGCTTTCAGGTGCTGTCAGAAACCTGTCAACTCCCTTGTGTGCCTGCGCAAATAGGTGAGGATGGATCGTCTTTGATGGCTATGCTCTGCAGATGTGATAACCACTGTCAGCCTATGCATTTTGCCAGGGAAATAGATTAAGTTGAGCGGGGATCAATCTATTATTGAGCGAACCTCTGATGTATGGCTGAATGTTTGTGTGGTAGTTAGCACTGTCACTTCACAGCTGGGGAGCTCTTGGGGCCCGTATGTGTAGAGTTTCCATGTTCTTCTGGCGCTTTGACTTCCTACAAAAACATGAACGTTAAATTCATCAGTGATTCTAAATTGCAAAGATGCAGAGATGGATGGGAAAGCAATGGCCGGGTGGAGGGGACAAAGGGGCTGCTTAAACTGGAAATGCACAGCAAATATGAACAAAATATGACAATAGTAAGAAAATGTAACCCCTCCCTACATATTTATTTTAGTGGCTACACAAACACGTGGAAACATGAAGCATTTTGTTTTATTTGTATGTTTTCGGAGCAAAACACATGTTCACAGATAGCCCTAAAATGAAAACATCTAAAATATAGTCACAAATCTCCGTAAATGATGCACTAAATACACTACTGTGCTGAATTCAATTACAGCCAGTATAACAGCGGCAAAGGCCTCACTGCAGCCATGCTCTTGCTTTTTCTTGTATTTCCATTGGAGTAGATGCTGGCCGGACGTGTGTTTAAGTCGGTGTAATAACTGACCCCTTCACCTCTAAATTGTACAATGACTGAGCTGCATTCCACCTAAAACGCGAGCTGGCAAAGCTGTAAAGTGAAGCCGCCAGCATCCGCTTTTAAATGGCAGCAACTCAGACGAGTTTCGGATGTACGTGACTGACTTGAAGGCAGCGCAAGCCCACATAATTCCCTTCTTCAGCACCAGGAACAGAGGGCCAGCCCGCAGAAGCCCTTCCGGAGGCTGATAATCCCCATCTCCACACACGCAGCGTCAGTACTGCCAGGAAGGGGGTCGCCATCACTCACCTTCCCCGGGAAACACATTCTGGAAACTAATGCAATTTACGGCCGAGAGGTCCGCCCTCAGGAGAAGACATGGATGCCTGCGCCTCACCTCGTTCATTGTGTAAATAGCCAACCCTGACACCGATAAGGCGAGTCTGTATAATGTGACGGTTGCTGCCGCCGCCTTTCGTCCACAGTTGGGAGAGACGACAGAAGCTCCTCGCGCGCGTTATCTTCATTCCAGCCGCAGCACCATGGCGCGCGCGTGCCACCTGGCTTTAACTTTTCTGGCCGCGGCTCTTTGGCGGGTCGGCGGAGAGCCACCGACTCTGTTGTCCGCGACCCCGTTAAATTCCACGTCCTCGTCGTCGTCGTCGTCGTCATCGCTGTCCACCACCGGCCAAGGTGAAATGACGAGGAACGCCACGGACGCCGCCGTGGGATCCCGGATTTCGTTCCTCGCGACGCATCTGCCAACTCTGAAAAACATCGTTATTTTCGTCTGCGTGTTAACGGCCGCTGTCATCACGTGTCTGGTCATCAAGGTGATCAGGTAGGTGTCTCTCAGTCAGGGGTTTTTACGATGACGGGTCCCTGTGAGTGTCTGACCAGGTCAATTCTTTTTATGGGCAGCAGGTGTGTCTGTTTTGTTTTTGCCCCCATATGATCTTATTTACCACTTTCTCATGGGGAATTTTGTACGTGGACACACAAGCAGGCTGTTATTTATATGTAGTTTCTCTATAAAGGTTTCTATCCATCTTATTTGTCTGTCTTCTGCAAGTCCCAACGAACCAGCTGTGCAACAGGGTCCTGAATCCCAGCTCTTAAAAGTGGGAAAAACAATGATATTTACAAAACTGCAACCTCATAAAGTTTTTTGGGAGTCATAAATGGCTCACTGATCATCGCAATTGTTTTTCGGCCAATTTAATTCCCCCCAACCATTCATCTTAAAGCAGCAGGCTGCTCAGACTGTGCTAGCAGCCAATCCCAGCATTAATGCAACAGCACAAACTCCGAATTCCCCAAGTCAGCCTCGCTCCTTCTGCCGCTGGTGGATGAAGTCTACCTGTCCTTTCTTTCCCACAGATCTGGCCGGCGGATCAGGAAGACGCGGAAATATGACATCATAACCACGCCGGCCGAGCGCGTGGAGATGGCCCCCCTGAATGAGGAGAACGAGGACGAGGATGACTCGACCCTCTTTGATGTCAAATACAGGTTTGTTTCATTAGACGCCTACTTAACGAAGCACATCTGCCCACCACCGAGTCACCTGTAGGAAACCCTCCCGATAGCTGGGACTCGTCCGGCCAGACGAAAGCGCAAGCAGACCTCATGGCGCAGGGAAAGGCAGGCAAATTGGGTTGTAAAAAAGCAGGCGATGCTGCCTAATAAGTGGAAGCATCATAAAGTAATGCAGACAACCCTCATCGTTGGGCTCACAAAGATGTGTGAGCTGTACATGTCCGTTTGCTGGTAAAACTTTCCTCTTTTTCGTGCACATACACTATGAGGTTTTCCCTCACTGTCTCTGCTCATCTTACTTGTCGCCATAGTGATAAGATGGAATTTCCTCATATGTAAAGCAACTTGTTAATCTGCTTTGGCTCTGTATTTACCCCTCCTCCAGTTGAGGCGAATTAGGTCTGAAGTCACTAGATGTGGTGCAAAAGCACAGTAGTAGCTTAACACTATTAGATTATGTAGTTAGGGCTTGTACGGGGGCTTTGTCTTTGGGAAAAGCTCGCTTTAACTGCACTTCCAGTGTTGACTTTAGGTTTCACCCTTCCGTGCTTTCCATTGTTCTTTGACAGAGGAAGAGATGACGTCCTGTTTACCTGACATTCCTGACTTCCAAGTCAGACTGGACTCTGCGGGGGAACTTACTTCCTCCTCATCACGTTGTCAGATAACCGCACGTGGGACACTGCCGTCTAACCCTCAACTGTCCTTTTCATCGCAGGTGAATCCAGATGCGGACATCTGCGTTTTTTTTCTCTTTTTTTAACTCCTGCCCTGCTCCTCAACTCAAGTCCTGTAATTCCGCATTGCCACTGAAGTCTTGTCCTATCAGCGACTCCCGTTGCCTGTGCATGGCTTTTATCTGCGTCGAAGTGACTGGCGCCGTCCAGCTATCGCCGTCTCCCGTCTTGCGAGGGCCTCTGTCATGTGATCCGAATAACCTGCTCAGCTATTCCCGATGATATGGATGAGCGGCCTCCACATCGTTACCTCACATGTCAGCTAACTGCCAGACTCCAGGTGGTCTGGAGACGAACGTTCTCCTTCACAGAGCAAATTATGATGTTGAAATGATATCAAATAGTTTTTCATACCTTAGCTACAGTCTGACGGGGAGAGTAGTTAACAGAGGACAAGTCTGCCTGCAAGCCATTTTTACAATGAGTGGGTCAGTCAATGTAAGGAGTTAATGAACCAGCGGATAATGTGCAGAATTCTTTAGTCTGTAAAACTTACAAGTATCTATTAAGATATAGTAAATGTTTTCATGTTTTTATTTTTAATGTCTGACCTTCTAACCACTTTATTGTGCTTAAACACTGTTAAAGGCTTTCTGTATGAAGTCTGTTCATATTTTTTACTGTATGTTGCTTCAGGTTTCGGTCTTACCTTTGCTGCTACATCAGCTGACATTTGAAGATTTCACATTGGACTCAAAAACTTTGAATGCCATCGTGATACATCGGTGAGATAAAGTATGTGTGCGTGCGGTTTGTTTTGAATGTGAGTGCGTTATTCAGAGTTAATTAAGCGCGTCAGACTGTGACCCATTTCATTTATTCACCGGGCCTACGACTGAGCGCTGGTCGGTCACAGGTTTACAGCGAGCCGCCCAGATGTCCACTTTAGAGTCAGGAAAAGGTCAGGCTGGTTAAGAAATGCTGGAAATGATCCACAGAGGCATCAAACAGGAGGTGAACGCCTACTCGTCATGTTAGGCCTCCACTGTCGGGCTTCACCAGAGACTCAGAAAGAAAACAAGTCCTGTTTTTTTTTTTGTTGTTGTTATAAGTCAGTGTTAAAACGGGGAGAATTTTCAATGTATGTCTTTAATCGCCAGCCGCTGTCTGAAGGCAGTTCCAGGCGGAGCTGAGTGGGTTGTGTGGGTGACCTTCTGTTTAGATCCATGCTGGTAACTGATCCTGCAGATGACCTCGGTTCAGTGTGAGAAAAACGCCAACTGACTCATGCAAAGCCCTTTTGAGCTTTTTCTGTCAAAGTAAAAAGAACACGGGGAGACTTCTCCGGGCTTCAGAAAAAGGTAGTCGACATTTTCAGATGGAGGTCGATTAAATGTGATGTTTAACGCTCCATGAAATCTGAGTCAAGCGTATTTTTGATAGGATCTTCTCCAGTACACCTTCAGCCAAATGGGGGCAATTTAGCTTGTTTTCCAGCGTGACCGCTTATCAGATCAGTGTTGTAACCTGTGTCATTTTAGCAACTGCAGATCCATTTTTATGCCTCTGCTCAGCGGGTCTCAGGAGACTTCCCCCCGGGTGATGTCTGTTATTTCATCCTGTGTTGTGCGTGTAAAATCGTGGAAAAATCCTGCTTCTGTAAAGATGCTAATTGTAGACTTTTATTTGTTTCGAATCATCTGCTACAGAAACTTGCTCTTGTAAAACAAACCAAAGTTGTGGCTGCGAAAAGAAAAAAGAACCGTTGTATGTTAAAGCTGTTTTGGGGAGTTGACGGAAAACAAGCCTGACGCAGATGTTATGTGCACCCACTTCTGTTTCCACGTCTTTAAAACGCCACAGAAAATAAAACGGCTTCCTTTGAAGAGTTCAACCTTTTAAAGGGTGAGGCTGGAAATCTTTTCCCGTTTTGATATTTTGGGTTCTTTTTTTTCTTTTTTTTTGCCACAAAAAAAAAAAGTACATTCACACTGTCATAACAGCACGCTTCATGTGTTCATGACTAGTTTCAAGTATTTGACAAAACTTTAGATATGAATGAATATGTTGTATTCGTTTAGACAAACATGCAAAGGCTAATATTCGCTTTAACTCAGACAAGAACGTATAACAACAGACTCTACATGAAGAAAATAAGAGAAATCTACAACACAGCTCCTAAGCAGGGCCTACTGGTCAGAGGGAACTCTGAATTCTGGGTTAATGAAGCTAATAGTATTGGTCACAGAATGTTTCTATTTTTGCAGAACTCAGACGAGCGTTCACAAATAAACCTTTCTTTGCTTCAGACTGCTGACGTCTCTATTACAACTTTCATGTCTATTCTTAACTTAATTGGCAGCAGTAATAAGGCTGACACGCAAGTCACCAGCCGCATCTGTCCAACAACACTTTTATGGACGGATCACATGGCTGGGAGCGCATGAGACCCAACTCATTTAGCTCTTGGAATATTTCAAATGTTTGTGGTAAATCTTGTAAACTGAGAAATGCCCCGAGACGCTGGCTAAAAGCACCGCATCCAGACGCGACTCCTAGAAAGTCTGTAAAAGAGGCGGAGCTGAGGAGTAGAAAAGCGTTATCCAAAAGCCCCCCCATTTGGTTCTGCCTAAAAACACCAGTGTGCTTCCCTCTCCTGAAAAGAAATGCACAACGACTTCCAAACATTCCGGCAGCCTGACAATCAAGTGTTTTTGCACATTCTGTTTGTATCATTTGTGAGCTACATTCCATCCTATGGGGATCAGACGGGATCATCCCTGGACATTCTCTTTTCTAAAACACGTGAATGGTCCATTTTTAATAAAACAGTTTTCATAACAGGCACAAAACAGTGGCAGCTTATAATTAAATCTACAGACGTCGCTATCAGCCAACTTTACCGATTCAAAAACTACTCCCCAACGCGCAGCAGCAGGAAAAACAACCGCTCATTCATCAGTCTGAGTAAATAAAGGCAAACAGGTCTCCAGCTCTTCTCCCTCTCAGCGTCATCTGCTCTCAAACTGTTGTGCCTAAGAATGAAAGCGTGTCGCTTATTTCGGCATTTAGCAGGAAATCACACACGCCTTCTTCCCATCACCGTATTGTACCCATCCGACCTGACCCCTCACATTTCGTAGCACAACCTGGACTAGTGCAAAGTCAGTTTACTGTTGACTGAGAAAGCCTCCATGTGTGAACAGCTGCGGCCCTCCTTTATCCTCACAGCCCGCCGTACCTCCGTTTGGTTTTCAAGGCAACCTAAGTTTTCACATGCCGACTAGGGGTTCATTTACAAATGCTTTATAAATAGTGTTCACAACATTTAAGGTACTACAAAATCTCCCAAAAGCTTTTATCTATATAAAAAGGAAATGTCCAAAATCAGAAAAAAGAAGCCTTCACAGTTTGAAAAGAAACGCTGCTCAGTATTTTTTTTTTTTCTCCGCACATCTCTCTGTCCCTGATTATTCAGCTTCCGTATTGTGGCCGGGACATGGACTCACAGGAGCCGGCGGCAGCTCATCCTGCCGCTGGCGTGCTGCACAGCTCCCTCTGCAGCCAAGTGGAGCCCAACCACACTTTCCACTGAAAAACCGTCCGGACACAGCCTATCTCTGCAGTGTGACCTGCCGGGTTCTCATTTTTACTGCAACTACAAACGTTTTTTTTTGTTAATTATGAAAAATCTGCACTTCAAAATGCATGTAAATTAGATTACTTTTTTCAGGCTAGCCCATATAAATAGGCATTCTGCTGTCGGGCCGCTGATTGATATTGTGAATAGCTGACAGTAAAACGGATTCATTACATAAGCCCATTGTTTTCCCACACAAAAGCATATGTGCCTGTGTTTCCACCAAACAAGTAGCATCCATTATGAGACCCAAACCATCTGTTGCCTCTCCAGTTGCTCATGACAGAACCCCAGAGGGTTAACGGTTACCATAGTAATCTCATTAAAGTTCAAATACAGCAGTGCAACCAGTCGGTACAGAAGCCTGAAACAGAAAGGGTTGGGTTCTATAACTGGACATTCAGTTGTTCAAGTTTAATAAGAAAAAAAAAAAAGTAGTAACGAGGTACCCTTCAGTCCAGAAAATAGTTCCCATGGAGATCTTCCATCCAGCTATTTGCTCTTGAGTTCATTCTGCTCTTCACAGGCTCCTGTGTGGAGCCGCAGCGCCCCCTGTCTGTGCAGAGTGCTCAAGGTCCTGAACTCCAGAGGCATGGTGTGAGGGCTGGAGCTGGAGGTGTACTCGTACTTGAGGGTGTCGTAGTAGTGGTATTTGACCGGCTTGCCATGTGGGTCCAGTGGGAAAGGCCAGAAGCCGTAGAGATGAATCTCCTCGCAGAAGCGGGTGGCCATGGTGTACATGAGCAGGCCGGTGGTCGGACGCTTGATGTGAACGTTGTTGGTCAGCCAGTATCTGTAAACAAAGGCACGTAGTATGCAGTCAGTTGTATCTAATCAGGCGAGAGCAGCCACAAAATTGGTTTCCACGATTTAAGTTAGAAATGAGGAACCTTCATCTGCTTCGGTGTGACCTATATGCATTTGAGTTTTGACATTAAGTCAGATATGTTGAAGCATACAGATGAGTGGAGAGCCAAGGTCCACAAGAAGAGACCTAGAGCTTGAAATAAGCATTTCTGTGTTGTTTATACAAAAAGAAAATGCTTCAAAGACATACATTTATTCATTAAATCTGCAGGTTTCCCAGAGCAGACAGCAGCTGATTAATTCAAGGTCATTTATCAAACAAAGAGCTAAAATTCTGTGTACACTACACATTTTGGGTCCTCCCCCTCTGAATCAGCGTGAAGTTGCTGCGTCTATCGGCTGGAAACAGCACGTTGATTTATTTCCACAAAACTGCCCCTTTTGTTCACACAGTCAAAACCTTTCTTCTCACATATTTGCAATTTAAAACTGACTTAAGAATGTGCCATTTGTTTTACACCACTGGCATCCGCACAGGAAACGTCCTTTCCATCAATCTGGTGCGTTGGAAAAAAACAAAACAGACTTCCTCAGCAAAGAGGCACAGCTTCTGAGATTTGAATCTGGTCCTATATTCTCCCACATCTTTCTTTGCCGTTTCTTTTTTAACAAAATTGCTCAATCTGAAAGTACTTTTCAGAAGCCAAACAGCTGCAGCACGGAGCCACTGGTCACTCATCTGCTCCCGCCTTCATTTGTTCTTTTCAGTCAAAAGCCAGTTTGTCCAACCTTGCCAATGTCACTTCCTTTTCAATCACCTCTAACACCCTCTGTGGTTATTAGGGTGAGTGCAGAGGTTGTTTGATTCAGTGCTCTTTGTGAGGTGTGCAGGGAGAAACTACAGCCGGTAACAAGCTTTCAGAGAGAATAAAAGATGCTGTGGGTTTTTTGTGAACATGTCCAGCTCATTTGTCCTCTGCTGCTCTTGAAGTCTGCAGTTTTTAGACAAGGGGTCAGTTGAATCTTTGAGCTGAATTGACTACAGTAACATTTATTCTCATCTTTAAGAAATTTTACAGTCACATTTTGAAGTAAAAGACTCATCTTACAGTCTTCTAATAACAGAATCTGGGGCAGATCTGCCCCCTTTACAGAGAGTTAGTCGGAGCGTTGAAAAAAGCTCTATTTGGTCACTGACCAGCAGTGGATATTTTTAATGCTTTGGGCTTTACGGCTTTTAACGACACAGGAAAGATTCAGCCAAAAAGGGGCCAAAGCAGCACAACAAATATATTGCAGAAGGTTTTGTTTTTTTCAAAAACCTGAAGGCAGTGAAGTAGGCATCTGTCACAATTGTGAAAAAAAAACAGTATCTCTAGAAAAGATCAGCCTTGAAATGCATTACCGCCAATGGTCATCCCAAATAATGTTTTAACAAGACAGTTAACAGGAAAAGCTCCCCCCAACGGCTTCCACAGACCAATCAAGACAGACCTATTCCCATTAAAAGCTACGGCCCAAAAGAAACTCATTTTAGAGCTGATCAGACTTCAACAACTCAATTAAATCTTGCCATGTGCCTTGTGCTTCCTAGCAGAGAATTACAGGGACAGCATGAGGCCCATCAGCCCGGCGCTTCTATCCAGCAAGTCTGCCGGTTGCCTGGCAATCTCACGCTGTCGACAGGACTCCCTGAAACCTTCTGTTTTTCGCCCAGATAAAGTCGGATCATCAGACTGTTGTGTCTCACAGGAAATGTCGAGCTGTCCGTCTCTCCGCGATTGATTCAACACCCCCAGACTTTTTCCCACTGTCAGCCTCGTCTTTGAAGTTCGATTTGCGCCGACAGTTTTAAGAGCCCGGTGTGTTGGGCAGAACTGAAACATTCTCCTCAGACTGAGCAGTCATTCTGTGCACGCGTCCCATTTTCTCCACCTTGGTGGGAGTCAGTACGTGACGCCGCCGTTTGCCCGCCTGCAACATTTGCTGGACAGCCCGATTACTGGTTCTGGAGCAGGCCTTTCAAGTTTCTCCTTCTTGTTCCAGAGGGGAGGGTGAGGTACTCTACGATTTAAGTATTCGCATGGTGGGCTTTCTAGTTTCTTTCTCTTTAGGGCCTCACAGCGAGCTGAATGCAAATAGGCTTGACACTAAATGAGAGCAGCATTGATTTTTCTCAGCTAGAAAGCAAATAAATACACTTCCCCAAATGTCACGCCATGTTTTGCACAGACGGGCAAATTAAAAAATTAGGGGAAAAAACAGAACAGTATCAAAGAGATTCATTTGAAAGCGACACATGACATTTGCTCAAAGCAAAAACAGAGTAACTTTCTCATTTTGAAACGCGTTGTTCAGAAATAGCCTCCTGGGCCACGGTTCAGAGTTGGCCGACCCCCTGATTGTGCCGCTAACGGGTGGCGGCAGCTGCGTCTTACCCTCTGACGGCGTGGAGAAGGCGCAGCGACGGAAAGGCGGTGCGCACGTCCACGGTGTGCAGCAAGATGAGGCGAAGGGCCCACTCCACGCGCTCCTCCCCGCCCTTAGCCATGAAGGCCGGGATCCACAGCACGCTGCCGCTGAGGCTCCGGAGCCGCTGCAAAAAGCGCCCCTTCCACTCCTCGCTCACCAGGTCCTGAAAGGCGCGCTGCACCACAGACGGGTTCATGGTCACCAGGTTGGTCTGCCGCCCCACATCCTCAAAGTATTCCTCCACCGGGGCCAGATTACACCTGAAAGCAAAGTTTCTCCATTTTAGTATCAGAAAAAGTGACAAGAATAACTAAAAAAAAAAAAAAAACTTCATAAATTCACCTCACATTTTCCCAGCTCTATTGTAAAAAAAACAAACAATAATCTGTTGTTTTTTTAAGATTAGTGAATCTTTTTGTTGCGTTTCTATTCACACTTTGGGACTGGGTAAAAAATGAGAAGGAACAGGTGTTCATACAGACCTTCTAAACATTCAGCCACCATTTTTTTACATGTTGTGAAACAGAAAGGTGGCATTTCTGGTCCTTTGGATTCTGAATGATGATGCTAAACACCCTGAACCTGTGCAGGTGGCTCGTATTTTTTTAGAAATTTAATTTTGTTTTCCTTTCATTCACCATCCAGAGTTTAGCCAGTAAGAAAAAAAAAGCAAAATCCAGCATGCAGGGTAGCTTTTGTTCATTTTTATGAACTTCTGCCTTTAAGCGAATATGTAACATCTTTTTTACGCAAACCTTGGCGGGGAAATCAGGCAGGTGTCTGTGAGTGTGTGCGTGTGTGTGTGACCATGGTAAAATGTGCTCCTAGTGGCAGCCACTGTGAAAGAAACAAATATTGCCGTTTGAATACTGCAGGATTTTAATTGTCTGCCTGCAGCCAGATACTTTCCAGTTATGACAAAACAACACAAAGGTTGTGCTTAGAGAAACAAAAAGACAATTGCACTCGGAATCTCTGTACAAATTCTGTATTTGTTAAAAACAGAATTTGCACTCTTAACCCAGTTGCTAACCCCCTGATATTGGTACTTTTCTTTGCGGCTGTTTCAGCTGGAAACGTGGCAGTGGGACTCTGTGTTCATTCATTTTCACTGTTGCAGTCAGTGTTACATGACAGCTAAGGAGCCTGTTGGAAAAGCAACTGGTGCTCGGATGCTTCGTGTAGGTGTGAACCGGAGTGATCTATACTTGGTGCCTCAAACACCGTCAACCTACTTTGTGAAACCCAAGAGTAAGCGGAGACTTATATATAGCTGACACATTATCTTCCTGTTTGATATGCAAGTGCAAAAGGAAGTTCCTTGGCTTCTAAAATGTCACGTTTCCCATTCTCTGCTTTCAGTCAACCATTACTGCAGAGAGCCTGGATTATGAGCACCTTTCTGGAGTTTAGAAACCATGACCCCTCTTCATTACTGCAAAAGCGGCAAAAAAACAAGCCTCGAATAATAGAACTTTTACCATTTAGAAGCAGGCATGTGGGATTTGGAAGGCCAATCAGCTGTCAATCAGAGTGTTAAATGAGACACCGCTGCTGCTACTTTGTCCTTTTACTCCTCCACATTAAAGCCAGTGTTTTTGTGAGTCGGTGCTTTCAGAGCCTCTGCAGAAAGTGCACGTATAAGCCAGACTTGGGCCCTGGGACGTTTTGCACGTGCCATCACAACCCAACCCCTACTCGGGCTTAAATTTCCCTTCCGAAAGGCAGACCAAACAGAGCAGGCTGCCCACTCTCCAAACAGTGTCCCGTTTGTAAATGAGAGCAGGGCCCGGGAGAGAGCCGGCGTTTCCCTGAAAAGCACAGCGCGTTACTGCCGGCTGCAAAACCCTTTCAAGACGTCTATTTCGTGCACACCAGACCGTTTAATTACTCTCCGCCTGGCTGCAGTTCCCAACTTTAGGTTTAAAAAAAGAAAAAGAAAAAAAAAAAAAGCTCCGGTGGCTTTTTAAAATTGCAATTAACGCTTTTAAGCAGCGTGGGCGGAGAGACTGGATTAAAATATCAACACCGCAAAACGATTTTCTAGCTAACACGAGCCACGCTCAGCCTGAGAAGTGCACTCAGAGATCAGACGGGCCAAGGATTTTTCAGTCACAGCGCTCTTCGCCCCAAAGGCTGGACGCCTCCACTCCTCAGACCACCGGAGAGAAGCCAGCTACCTGATGACAAAGTCGTGAGAGTCGATCTCGAGCCCGCAGCTGCTGTTCAGCAGGATCCCCGAGTTGCCGACGATGGCGCAGCGCCTGTGATGCTGGTTTTTCATGGGGGACGCAGTCGGCAGAAGACGGTAGAGATTCTCCGAGATGTTCGTGGTGCTGCGGCGATCAAAGACGTAGTGGATGATGTCCCCCGGCTTCAGCGTGCCCTTTAGAATGGAGATGTCCCGCTCCGGGTCCAGGAATCTCAGAATATTCTTCCTGCGAATAAGAGAAAGCGTGCCCTTATTAGAAAAGGAACCTCAGCGAACCGCGTCTGGCTCATTCTGGGGAGTGGTGAAAGGTAACCTGATGAGGCTGGAGAGGGTCTTATTGAAGGTCCAGGTGTCCGGCGAGTGCTTGGCAGTGTTTCTGGGGCTGGGGCTGCGATGATCCACACGCCTGCTCATCCCCGCCATCGCAGTCGGATCCACCAGTACCGCGACCTTTCTAAATGATGATAAAAATGTTATTTTACACAAAAGGTCGACCTTGGAGGCTCTGATCAATAGCAGACGCCCGCCTTGTTGTGGTGTCCCCCGCACGGTGTGGATTTATCTTACTCTGCCCAAAGCCTGTGGAATTCAAGAGGAGCTTTTTCATCCCCCTCACAGGCACTGGAATACAGCGGGCCCTATTATGCGTCTCAAATGCTTAAGTCCTTAGACAAATGCGCCATTTCAGGGCTACATCAACAGCTCTGGAACGCCTCAAATTGTGTTTTCAGGACCAATTGTGCGCCTGTCCAGTGCATTCCGCAGATTACATTATACTGCGCTTCAATTACTGTGATGCCTGGCTCAGTTGTTCCGCTCGGAAAAGACGTCAACACGAAACGGAGCTCTCGGGCCCCTCTCAGTTTGGAATGAGCAGCTCGCACACTTTGAGAGGATGAAAAATCCAATGCACCTTTAGTCAATCCTGACTCTCTCAGGACAGAGCAGGAAGTCTAAGGCCAACTCTCTCAGACCGCTTTCCTACTGAACTCCACTGGTTTTGGTCTGTTAGGTGTTTTTGTCATTTAGCAGCCAGATAAAGTTTACCCCTTCCTCTGCATCGCGGTACTACAGCAGCACCAGTTTTGTTTGCAAAGCTGCGTAATGAGGGAAGAATTGCAGCAAAACCGCAGAAAATAAACACAACTGGAGAGAATCATTTCATTAACCGGGTGAATGGAGATATTTTGGCTACACCAGACAAGACGCTGATGGAAAGCACACGCCGGCGAGCTCTTTGACGGTTTCAGTGGGCAGCACAAACTCTGGCTGACAGAAGAAAACGTGACGACGAGGCGCCACATTAGTGCCAAACTACCCCATTATGACATCATCACTTCTGAAGAGTGGCCCTGGTCCTCTTCTGCTTTACCGTTTCCTCCAATCAACATATCGTGAAGCAAAATGTTCTGTTTTTAGCTTTTTTCATGCTTATTTTGATTCCCCTGCCGGTGTTCTACACCGTATCGGCCCATTCTAAATAAACAGGCCCTTTCAGACAAGTCCTATAAAAAAGTAAATGATTCCCAAAAACAACAGGTCCGTGTCTAAAACAAATGTTATTGTACTAAAATTATTTTCTGGCTTCTTAACCAGTTTTGGGGAAAAGATTAGGCAATGCTACTTGAAAATACAGCTGTTTTTTTCAAAGAGCTGGATTCGGCTTTCTTCTCATGACAGGTTTTATTTCACGGATACAGCCTGATGATGCATTGCTTAGTATTTATAGCAGCAGTTATCTTTCCTTCTAAAGTTATGACACGCTCAGCGTGAGTGAGTCAGTGTGGGATTCAGTGACCAAAGGCAAGTGAAAATCCCACTTCAAATCTATGTGGCGGTCCGTGGGTGTGGGGGGGGGGGGATAAGATTTCAGACCTGTGTGGTTTGGGGATGAGCTGGTGGGAGTTCATCTTCTTTGAGTGTCCGGCATTTCTGAGGAAAGAAAAGAAGAAAGATTCAGATTGAATTACGCATCACTTACAGCAGCTCAGGCTCTTCCGTTTAACGCCCCAGCTGCAGGTGCAGCGAACAGCCTTCTTTCAAGACGGACTGAAGCCTAAATTCACACATCAGGGGATTTTTTTTTCCTATTTTTTTTTTTTAGGAAAGCACAGTGGGCCCATTTGCTGATGTAATGAGCAGAAATGTGGCCTTAATGGAGCCCCATTACGCTGTGAGGAGCTTTTCTTTTCACCGAGAAGTGAGCAGTCTTTGCACAAGGTTTCCTGAGTACATCGGCCGAGATGCATTTACAGTAAATATGCTGCATATGCCTTCAGATTTCTCAGCCTCCAGCACTTTTCGCAAACCTGACCTTGGCAACATCTGATGAATTTGCAGCGATCGGCCAGTAGAAGTCTAAATGAAGGAGTGAAAAGCCGAATTGGATGACAGCCGCCCGCCTCTTCTCGCTCATTTAGCAATTCTTGTGGCCTTTCAAACACTTTGATTATTATTATGCTCAATTCATGCAAAAGTTGAATTGGTTCTGGGTTTTTTTCTCCCCACGGTGAATCACAAACCAATCTGACCTCATTACAGCATGAGCCACAGCCCAGTAATTGCATTCAAAACAGAATGTTCCTGCCGAAAGGAGAACGTGTGAATCAAAAAGCATCACACACACAAAAAAAAAGACTTCCTTTTTTTTGTTTTTGGCTCAGGTGAAGCAGCAGTGAGGAAACCCTGGAGGAGAAGAGGGGCCCCGTGGTCTGCCCTGATTCCTGAGACTGGTCCAAAGGGAGAAGGGATTTTATTGGCATTATTAGCAGGTCAAATACAAAGTGGGGCACGATTGGGGGGGTGGTGGAGGGGGGAGACTGGGCAGGTTTCTGCGGCACTGCTCAACATTTCAAAGTCTGAAACCGAGATGGAGAAAAAGGGAAAGCTTCTTTTGTTTCCTGCCTGCTCCTTCCATCTCTCACACACGCTCTTCCTCTCCATCCCCCCTTTCTTTTCATGGAAACGTCTCCCATCCCGCCCGGAGCCGCTGCAGGACGGACAACAGCCCGGTCAGCCTGGTCAGCCCGGTCCTTGGAGACCCCGGCTGGGGGCTGGGGGGGCTGCAGCCGGAACAGCTGCCGCTGCAGCCAAGTCTTCCAAACGTGGAAACCAGCCGCACACGCTCCACATTCAACTCCAAACTTCAATCAATTTTGGAGAAAGTCGTTTTTCCCCACCTCCCTCCCAATATCCATTCGTCCTTCCTTCCCTCAGCCACACTTCACAGATAAGATCTTCTGAGAGAGCCTGGAGGAAAATAACCTGCTGGACAACGAACAATAGGCAACACACACACACACACACACACTGACTCCAAACACACACACACACACACACACACACTGGGATCCATTACGCTGGGGTTTACTCACGCAGTGTCTTTCTCCACTTGGGAAATATCGTCAATGATCAGAAGCCCCACCAGCAGCGTTACGAGCCCGAACAGCACCGCGCGGAGCACGAGCGGCATGGCTGGAGGGGGGGGGGGGATAGGGGGGGGGGGTTTGGGGGGGGGGGGGGGGGGAGGCTGCAGCCGGGAGTCCCTCCCGTTACATGGAAGTGATCGCGTTCTCCATGTAGAAACCGAAAAGCCCTGCGCGGCTTTGTCCTTTTCTCTTGCCGGTGCCGGACCCTCCCACGCGGGATGCGGTGCTCCTCTCTTTTCTCCCCCCCCCCCCCCCCACCCCCCTCCCTTGTCTTCGGGATGTTGTGGGGTGCCTGCTCCGGCTCCCGGCGGGCTGATGCTGCTGCTACTGCTGCCGTCTCCAGGCTGCCTCTATTCCCCAGCCAAACTTTGAGAGCGCGCACCTCCACGGAGCCTGGCACGGGGGCAGACCACAGGCTGCCTTAAAGGCGCAGACAGGAGTGGGGGGGCGGGGTGAGGAGTGGGGAGTTGGGGTGGGTGGGTGTGTGTGGGAGTGTATGTGTGTCCGTTGTCTCCACCCCCAGGTGCAGCCAGAGGAGGCGCGCAAAGAGACGCTCAGGTGCGCGTGGACCAGTTTGCGCCACTATGGACCTGATTTATTTTGTTTTTATTTTTATGTGCGATCTTTATTCAGAGAAAGGGTTAAACGTAGCAGCCAAAAGCAGATGAAGGGTCAAGACTGAATTTAAACGGGGACAGATGGTCGTTTAGCCCCCAAAAGATGGGAATGAGTCTAATATCCATGAGGATGCATGCACTAAGGAGGTGCTGATGTTTTTTTATTATTTTTTTTAGTTTTTTCTTTCTAAATAAATGTAAGGTCAGTTTCATACCAGCAGCACATGTCAGAGAGGTTAGGGCAGAGTCAGGGAAAGCGAATACTGCAGAGTTCAACAGAATTACAAAGAGTTTCATCATCTCCGCTGCATAAAACCATTAAGAGACAAGAGATCTGAAGCAAACAAAGCGTGAAAGCGGGACTGGGATTGTTGGGAATTCCAGCAACGTGATTCCGTTCCGTGGGCATGACTGCAGAGGCTGAGCAATAGCCAGGGGATTGTTAGTGAACACAGCTGAATGCCACACTCACACACCTTCAATAACATTCGAACAAGCAAAAGAAGAAGAGATAGATTGGGGAATGAGATTTGGAAACTCGGGAGGGGGTGGGGGGATGTGGTCAAAATATGAATCCGGTTTGTTATTAGCACAAAGGTCAACATCCAGCACCCATTCTGCAGCGATGGTAGTTCCACCTCTTATCATTTGAGTAAAATAAATCATGACCCAATCAGTGATGTGTGTTTAGAGTGTGTGTGTTGGTCTTTATTGTATCTCTTAGACCAGTTTATCCCAGTCCTGGTCTTTTAGGCACAGTGCCTCGCATGTTTTTTTAATGTTATTTTTCATAATTGCATCATAACTGACACACTGACACACAACCACAGTGTGTGTCAGTGTGACTGTGACTGTGATGTTTACATGAATCAGCTGTTCAGTTTAAATATGTACTGACTCATCCTTTGGCCTTCTTCATACATCTTCAGCTGCTTTCCATTTAAGATCTTAATTGTAGTGTTTCCTTTGACCTTTGACCTTTCCTTTGAGAGCTCCTCGTCTCTGTATTAAAATGATCTGTCCCTTTTGCTCTTTTCATATACATTTCAGCCTTTCAGTATCATTCAGTAGAAAACCAAGGCCTCGCACTCACTACTTTCTTTTACCGTTCAGATTTTCTTTTCTGGTAATTGTTGATTTTCTTCATCTTGATCTTATCCGGTAGGTCAGCTTTCCCAAAGGTTTCACAGGCACAGCGTTTGTTATTGTTTAAGTTGCTTTTGTTATCAGTCACACATGGCATTTCTTCTGCTTTTTGTCGGCTTACATTGTCTGAAATCACACTCAACCGTTGTGCATTAATGCTGCCATCACACAGGAGGGTAAATGAGCTTTACCCAATGCCATCTCTGAGACTGGCTCCTGAACTTGTTGCTGAAACAGTCTGGTTGTCTGTATTTCTCTGAGATATGGAGCCCTTTGGGTCTACTTTGAATGCTGACGAATGGGAGTGCTCGGGCCCTTATTGTACTGGAAACCCTGCAGATTCTGAGAGTGGCTTAGTGACTTTCTGCACAGCATTGGGGGGAAACATGCAGACATCTTTCAAACCTTCTTTAAGGAACATTCAATTGAAACATTTGAATGATTTCTGATGATTTCACACAAAGAGTACAAAGCACCTTCACTATACTAGAATAACACAGTCAGCTAAATGAAGCTTCCTTTGTTAACTTAAAAGTGAATCCTGACACAGACTGATCTGCAGCTATGAATCACTTAAGGCCCAAAACCAGCTTTAGTCATTACAGTCCTTTGATGCTGTTACTTTAGAAGAAAAACTGTTGACTTCAGTAACAGGGAGGAAGAGAAAAGAAAGAAACTGTGTTTTCTGTCCTTTAATCTTTGCAGTGCAATATTTATATAAGTGTTGGGCTGCGCTATCATTTCCATCTATATTTTGAAACCGTAGGTCTCACTGGCTTTCTTCTGCTTGGCAGGAGTTTTTTTTTTCATTTGTAAAATTATGAGAGTGCTGATCACAGGGGAAAGAAATATATCTGGGCAGATATGTTTGTTTGACTCCTGCTCCCACCAGCTAGGCCGTGGCTTGAAGTTTTGGTTGAGTATGAATAACTTTAGGGATTGTGTTTATCCTTTCTGAGAAGCCTTTTCTGCGGCTTTGTAGAACAAAAACATGTTTCAGTTTCACAGCGGCAATTTCCATCATAGCTCAGCAGTAACTGCTCAGTTAAAGCCTGAGTGGAGAAAGGCAAAAACATTTTTGTGTTCTTTGACCAAGAAAAAAGAAAAAAAAGAGGACTGCATGCAGTCTTTTGTGTTCTGGTTTATTTTTCTTAAATAATGGAAAGACCCAGATTTATTCAAGGTTTTTCCTTTTTGTTTTGTCCCGTTTCATGAAATCTTGTGGTACGAAAATATTTCTGAGTGGTTGCGCTTTGTAAAAGTATAGATCCCTGGTAAAAACATTTGTCAGATTCTGTTCAGTTATATCTTTCGTCGGCTCTTCCTAAGTTCTCGGGGTGACCTCATTTTGTGACCAATGACGACATTGTAACCTACATTACTTCCCCAGTGCTGGTGTCTTCATCATCGTCCTCCTCACAGATGAACGGTCGTGTATTCTCAATACTGCACAGGAGACTGGTGGAGGTTTGGCGGTGTTTGGTTAGAATACATTAAAGATTCTGTAGTCAAAGCAAATCAACAGTGACGGGGGGCTGCCTGTTTTCAAATTTCATGCATACATCATCCGAGCCGTATTCCACAGACATTGGGAAAAGGTCTGATTTACATAAACTGAAAAGTGCAGCTGGAGCCTTGAGAGTCTGCATAATGACATTCAGAGCCAAAACTTGCATTTCCATTCACACGCGTGAGCTCCGGCGCTAAACATATTGTCTGAATATGCATCGCGCGTCCTCTTATCTCAGATCGCTGGGTGGGAAAGCAGGTGTCCAGAGGTTCTGTGCAGGTAAAAGCGATTAGGCGGCCCTGAAACATCCACTGTGAACAACGGCCGTGGAGACGGCAGAAGTCAGAGCGGGCCCGGTGAGGATTTACTGCTTTGTTTTCCTCGGCCGGGCTGGTTGTGTAACAGTTTGTCTCACTAAAGAACCCATTAGGCTAATTGACAGCCCTCCATTAAAAGAGAAAAACTCCGGGCTGCGGCTGCTTCTGTGCGGATTGCTGGATTCGATTCTTGTTTGCTGTGATTGACCTGTGGCTGCACCGGTGTGAAGACAGCGTCGTTTAACGAACACCGTCGCCAGGCACGAGGCCTTATTTAGTTGTTGTGCTTCATCGGGCTATTATTAGAATTTACGGCCACCAAGGAGGACGACACAGGCACAAACAGAAACGCTCCGCTCTTTGTTTCCAGGGCTCTGAAAGACAGCCAGTGATTATGACACGTTACGTTGGTGAGTGGCTGCTTTTGTGTGGACTTCAGAGCGTGAACCGCACAAAGCAAAAACTACAGTGGTTTGATTTTGCTGAACGCCTTTGCAACAAAATCAGATATCCCCACAAATGCTTGCGCTGCCTTTGCAGACATCAACAACAACGGGGGGGGCTTTTGGCTCACGCGTTTGAAAAATTCAAGCTCAAGGATCCCCAAACGAGGTTCAGATGCTGCGCACGTAAACAGGGCCAGAGCGCCGGCGTGCCGGCAGGGCGAGCTGCACCACAGCGTCCTTTGACTCATGGTCAGGCTGTAATTGGTTGTGTGCAGGTGTGTTGGTCTGTTTAAGTCTGGAGGTGTGCTCAGAATGGGATTGAAGAAAAGTGACCCTTATCATTGTTTTTTTGTTTTTTTTTGTTTACTGCTTAATGATATCTGCTCATGAACCCCATCCCCAGACATTTCAGCCTTGTAATTACGGGGGATAAAAAGAGTCAGAGGCTTATCAGTCATGCATTTCCATGTAATTAGAGTGATTTTTGAGAAAGGGCTTGGCCTGAGGATTAGAAGAGGAATCAATGGAATACATGAAGTATAATGATAGATAAAAAATGCTTCCTACATCCAACCTTTTATTGTCTCAGACATCTCCCGCTTTTTACTGAAAAAAATGGAAAATAGAAACCCTTTTATCGGACTTATATCAAATTAGAATAAGTCTTGCAACACAAAATAGGCACATAAAAACATAGATGGAAATGCTGTCAAAATGGAGTCTGTAGAATTCTAATAAGAGCGAGAATCAATAGTTGATATGATTGCCTTTATTGTTTCTGTAAAACAAACTGAATCCTCTCAGACAAACTTTATTGTATTTTTTTCAAAGTAGTTTGTAGGATTAACTCTCCAGGCTTCTTGTGAGGCTTTCCAAAGCTCTTCTTCAGCCTTGTTCTTTGTCAAGGTGCTCCCACAGCACTCCAGTTGTGGGTGGGATTGTTTTGTCCGTTAACCCTTTGCCACTGACGCTCAGTCTAGTTCTTGTGTCATGTTTTAAATCTCAGCCAACTGAGTTTTACGCCCCACAATATACCAGAATTAGACTAAAGATCATATTCTATCATTTTAGTAGGTTGTTAAAAGAAATCACTATTATACGTTGTTCAAACTGTTATCTGGCATTTTTTGCAGGTGCAATTTAAGAAATAGTAACAACAGGCTGATAGGATTAATAGGATTAAAGGCATTGTACAATAGTTTATTTTGTTAAGTTGTTTTATGTGTAGAAATAATTCTGGTTCCTTTCTGGTGTGAAGGGCCTTTTCATACAGTGGTGATTGGCTTGATCGTTCTTTTTATTTAATTTCATTCCAGTTTCTTGGTTTTATCTAATTCCACTCAATCAAAAACAAGATGAAAAGATCAAAGTTATACTCATATTCCCTTTGATCCACTTTTTAGACGGTAAAGCCCACTGAGCTTATTTTCAGTCAAAAACTGTCCATCTCCTCTCTGCAGCGTCTTCCAGAACACCTCAACGCTATACCCCAATATTAAGACTCATCCTGACCTACTTTAAAAGCTGCTGCTTCCTCAAAATAGGATGAAACATCACCCACCTTCAAATAAAGGTCTCCACAGATACATAATACATCTCTACCTGCTTAACGGTGCCCTTTAAAACATCTCGACTCGTCACCTTTCGAATGGAAGTCAGAACATTTATGAGAAAATTCACATTTCCTGCTCAAATCAAATTATGGGAGATCTCGGAGGAACTAAAACGGCCCATTCATTTCTCGCACTCGGTACTTATCTGTGAATATAAACCAGCGAGCAAGAGCCTTTATCTTAGTAACGCTTCAACTTGAATGAGAACGCTGAAGTAATTTCAGAAAGGTTTACCACACAACCTGCACACACATGAAAGAGTCTGAGGGCTATTTACCATCACTATCTATTTTTCCACCACCTGAAACATACAGAAGTTGGAATAAAATAGAAAATGTAGGTGTGTTTTTTTTCTTTTGGATCAGATTCCTCTTGGGAATAAGAAGTGAGTGGTTCACTTCTGATTGTCATTCATTGATATGTCGTATCCCAAGAAAATGTGGAAAAACGAGTCAAAAACATCATCTCTCTCTACAATGAGAGGTGTGAACTCACCAAAAATGACAAAAACTTGCAACTTTCAAATAATTTTCTGAAAAATAATTTATTTCCAGAATAAAATAAACAATATGCTGCCATACAAAAAGTGTAAGAAAAGGGATGTCAAAACTGTGACTGCAGAGAAACCAGTAGAGGAACGTGATGTGTTTTCAAATACAGGAATCAGCCCAGTGCTCTTTATTTTGCACACATAATCTCCCGCTTTGTTTTCATTTACGTCAATTATTACGGAGCTAGACTGGTGACAGGCTTTGTTTTTGCATCCCAAAATGATGTAACATACCAAGTTCCACAATATGGAGATCACTTCTGCTACATCAGTCGCACACATAAAAATCCCAGACAATTAGATCAAAGATAACTTAGAGTAATTTAAAGCACAATCTAATAAAACAGCCTGGGCCTAATCAACCAAACGTATCACTGCTAATCCCATTAACAGGAGCTCTGAAAACTCTTCTTCTGCTTTTCATTTTCCTCCTCACTCCTCCAATCTGTGCAGAAGCTAATAGAAAGATACATTCTTATTAAATTAATCCCTTATTAAGACATATTAGGCTGAATACACTCTGCAGGAACAAATGTGGAAAAAACAAAACAAATTGCTACAGTGAAAAATAAACCTGCAGTCTGACACATATCTATTCATAAACTTTGACATTTCAGATATGAATTGCACGTTTCCATCTATGAGACAAGACTCCACAGTCTAGTCTAAGCAAGTATCAAAAACAGTGTCTACGATCCAGCAAGAGAACAAAAAAAAGAAAAACAAAAAAAAGAAAAACAAACATCTAATAGGCCACTATTATAACCCTGTCCGGGTGCTTCTGGTCTCATGTTATAAGAAACCTTCCTGCATGGAAATAAAACAGTGGCTGATCGACTACAAGTTTGTAAACACTTGGCAACAACTGAAAATCACTCGGAAGCTTTTGTTTTATACCATTAAAGTGTTGTTTTTTTCTGTTGAGATGCACAGACAGAGAACGCACAGTGTTGAAGGACAGGAACCCCTACACTGTTCACACAGAGTCCGGACGGGCCTAAAACAGTTTGGCAGCGTGGTGAGCGGCCAGGGCTGAGCCACGCTGGACTGTGGTGGTCATCTACTGGCACGCCAACACAGGAATTCACCACTGGCATTGCACTGGACGACACCCCACTGAAGAACGACTAGAATGGACCCTTTGGAAAAAGCCTGGAGCGCCCAGCAGGCCGTGTCTCCTGCGGCCTCAGCGGACCTCTGCTCTTTCAGAAAGAAGAGGAGGGGTTAAAGTTCCTCAGAGAGAACGCGGGCGTCCACGTGGGCCTTATAAGACCGACTCCATGTTCTCGCAGAACTCTTGGTGCTCCAGGTTATATATAAATTTTGTCCTGTCGGCCAGTTTGGGGCCGTCGCTGAGGGAGGGGTAGAATTCAGTGGCGGTCATGTGGCCCTCGTGAGTTTTGATGTATTTCTTGTAGTTCCTGCGCAAGCAGTACCAGGTGGTGGAGTAGAGGAGGAAGGCCACGCCCTTGAGGCCGATGGCGAGGCTGACGTAGAGGTGCCTGTAGGCCACGTTGTCGTACAGCAGGCAGGCGCCCTTTTCGCCACAGTCTGAGCTCCAGAAAAGGCAAGTGGAGTCGATCCCCGCACCGAAGATCAGCGGAGGAGGGATAAAGCCTGGGGAAACAGAAACGCCACATGAAGTCCAAACAGAACTGTTTCGGACACTTCGGAAAAGCGGATAGGATCGGGAATATTACATCACACAGCATGCCGGAAGCTTTTCTCAGCACATAGTTTACAGTGGCATCGTTTGGTTTGGTGTAGAATGATTAGCCTCATTTGTTATACGCGAGGAAATAAAGATAATTACAAAAATAACTTCATAACTTCAGCTCTTTTCTTAGCAGGAACTTTGTGTGGGAAATGGCTTCTGAAATCATTTTGCTATCTAATAAAAAAAAAAATTAAAATCTTACCAAGAAGTCTGAGCAAAAGGAAGAGAACTCCAAGAGCGTATGATTTCAGTTCAGGACTCACGGTCCTTCAAGAGAAAACAAACACATTTTTAAAAAAAAGTCCAAAATGCAAAATGTTGAATCTTTGATAATAAAAATTAACAAACAAAAAAAAACCCCACAACAATACCTGATAAGGACGATGACAGAGGGAGTCTGGGCCATGGCTCCCACCAGGCTGCAGACACAAATCACACACAGGAAGATGAGGAAAGACTCCTGGCAGCCCGGCATGGGACATTTCCCCGGAACTGCAGAGCCCAGCCCGCTTTCAGCCGATACACAAGTGCATCCGGTCAGGTTCTGTGAACAAAACAGATTAGATTATGTTAAGCTCAGTTACTGCAGCGAGTATCTGCTGTGGAAAATGAGAGCCGTGGCTGTGAGTCAGCAGGGAAAATGAGAAACTGAGCTGAGAGCAATTCCCTCTAAGTGTAAGAGAGTACGAGAGGATTTAATCTCAGCCAGCACACGATCTTTTAACAAAGACACAGAGGCTTTATTGTCTGGCTTAGGCTTGTTGATGGCCCAACTGTAAAGTACAGCAACTACACTGCAAAATGCAAAGGAAAGTTTGAATTGTAACTCATTACAATTATTAACTCATATAATTACCGTATTTTCTGCACTATAAGGCGCACTTAAAAACCTTCAATTTTCTCAAAAACCGGCAGTGTGCCTTATATATGGATCAAGATTGAGCCGGAACAGGCCTTGCAACTACAGGAAGCAGGTCTGAGATACCGTAATACTGTAATGGTATCAGACTGTTTCTCTTACGTGTTTACTGAAAAGTTCCCCTCCACTACGTGATAAAAGTTCACTACCTATTATACATAGTTGTTGTTAAAAGATCAACCCTGTTGCAAAAACACTACGTCACTGACATTACCTCGGGAAAAATGATAAAACAGCATTGTCAGAACGCTGGTTTGTATTTTATCGATAAAGTCTGACTGACTTATCTGACTGCCTTGTTGCCATTCTCTTTGGCGCAGCTGCATCTAGTGGATGCAGAACGCAGCCCCAGCCACTCCTGGAGCTTCTGTTCTATGCGCCTTATAGGGCGGAACACACGGTGCTAGTCATCAACAGAAAGGGACAGACCTGGGAGATGTTGGACACGGTGGGAGAGACTCCTGTCCGGGTGCAGCCGGCAAAGCAGGAGGACAGGTAGGTGACGCCGTTGGAGCCGCAGACGGGGCTGATGGAGGAGGTGAAGCAGTCGCAGTGACTGATGCACTGAGCCTGGGGCTTCTCTCCCACCCGGAGCGTCCTGAGCAGAAGAGCGGCAGGGCTGAGTTCTAAAACAAACACACTCCTACCACAAAATAAATAAAGAACACAAAGGCCCGTCCTTTGCCTTTATGAGAGGATTTCTGGTTCGTACTCGATATCGCCATGGAAACAGCCCTGCGCAGCCAACCTGCCCTGGAGACGATTGAGTTAAAGGTACCAAATGATTAAGACCGAAAGTTAGTATTTATAGAGGGCCACTGGATTCCCTCATCACCCTTTCGGTAGAGAGAAATATTCTGTACCCTTCTGGTGGAGAACCTCTGCTCCAAAACAGACACGAACACACAGTTTATTGTGCGTCTGCCTCCGCTGAATCAATTGATCCACTATCAAGTATAGTAAACCACTCATGTAACACATCAGTGTGATGAAAACAGCAAACACGTCTGACAGACTCATATGTTCTCCATTAAATCTACATTTGTAATTAAGGCTGTTGTGTTCTTCATTATGGAGGAATCCACTGATCATATTTCAGAATAGATCACGTCATCACTGTTTCTTGTATATTAAAATATTTCACAAGAATAAAGAATAGGCCAAAACTGATTAAATATGGCATAAGTAGGAAGCGTTTCTAAAAACAAAGTAACACCTGCCCCGTTGATCTGTTTGAAAGTCAGTGACACGCTCTGCTGGGGAACGTTTAGCCGTTTTCTTGGACTGGTGTCTGACTCAGTGAAGCCTTCACATTCAGTCCACGAGGCCCTCAGGACCACAGAGCTGCCGCGAATAGAACACCTTTTTATAGGATCACTGATATGGCACAGAGTAATTTGAATATAGAGAAAGTCGGATGTGCCCCAGAGAACAGAGGTCGTCTGATTTACTTTTAAAAATTCAGACTGTATGCAGGTCACTTCTGCAGAAGTGCTTTGACCTTGGCAGTCATTTTTATTGCCACTGCTTCAGTGTCAATTGCTCCTAATGAGCGAATTCATTAGACGATTGTTTCCACTGTGAAGCAAATCCAAAGCGTAGAAACACACTGAGAGAGTCATCAGTCATAGTCATGTGTAATCCATTTAGTTCATCAAATGTTTCTGTTCTTCTGAAACTGCACACGAGTCAGTTAGGAACTACAAAACAGTGTTTGTGTAGGTATCTGCAAATACAGATGCTGAGTTTCTCTCTTACTCATTGCCGTATCTGACGGTGACTCCTGCCACAGGACCCGTGTCACAGCCCAGGAACAGGAAGGAGATGTAGCAGGCGGTGGAGATCAGGTTGACCAGCATGGCCATGCGGATGGCCCCCAGCGCCGACAGGTTCAGTTTCTTCACCAGCAGGCCGCCCATGAAGATCCCCAGACAGGCGCAGGGGATGGCCGTCATACCTGCACCGAGGAGTCACATGTTAATTACACAGGCGCAGACCCCTGGGAGCGGAGGTTTGTTCTGGAAAACTTACCCAGCAGCTGGTTGGCGGAGGAGGTGGTGAGGTTGAACTGCTGCTCCAGATATTTCCCCAAGAAGGCTGCGAAGCCGGCCACCACGGCGATCTCCATGCAGGCCGCCAGGATGATGCAGGTGAACACGGGGTTGGACAGCAGGTGCTTGGTCACTTTAGGGATCACTGATGACACAGGAAGGAGGGAGGGTGAGCATCACTGTCCAGCCCAACCGGGCAGCAGGACAGAAGGAGTTTGTGGAGTTTGTTGTCTCTCCTCTCCAGTCCTACTCTCAGTTAATGATGGTAACAATTATTAATAAAGATGTATTAAGCTAGTCGTACGCCTGAAATATAAAGCTTTGATGGCACTAACATTTACTTCGACGTAGATTAGCTAATTCCACTGACTGGACACATGTTTCTATGGTGATCGTAGCTCTAAAGAACAATTTTTTATTTAGAAAAATATTGATAGAATACATTCTTGCACATAAATTAGTGTTTCTTTACTTTTGTTTAATGTAACTTTGTAAATAAACCATTAAAAGAAGCCTGCTCTCCCATAGCTGTGGTGGAAGTAGAGCTCTCACCTCTCAGCTGCTGACAGCAGGTGGGGCTGTTTGCCGGCTCATGGCTGACAACGACTCCATTAGTGGGCTTTGGAGTCTCAAACTCTGAGCTAAGGGAGGGGGGGAGCATAACCTGCTCACTCTCCGTTCCCTCGTCTCGCTCCTTGCTCGGCAGGGACTGCGGGAAGCCGAACATCAAGACTGCTGAGCAAAAGAGTAAGGCACCACACAGCAGGAAGCCGGCCCACCAGGCCCCGATCCACCGCGGGTCATCTGGAGTGATGCCCAGTTTACCTTTACAGACACAACACGGGTCAGTGATCTGGAGCCAACGAGAAGCACTCAAACTTGAACCGTGTACA
Source organism: Menidia menidia (assembly GCA_907169785.1). Lineage (NCBI taxonomy): Eukaryota > Metazoa > Chordata > Actinopteri > Atheriniformes > Atherinopsidae > Menidia > Menidia menidia. The sequence continues at coordinate 9,588,597 of CAJRST010022223.1, read as the reverse complement.
GCTGTGGGGATACTGAACTCACTTGATTCAATGAAGATGGCGTCCACGTAGAATTTGGTGCAAACGGAGCCGAGGATGAAGCCACAGGCGGGCCCGAACACCAGGGTAGAGAAGAGGATTCCTGCACAGAGACATGCATCCACGTTAAAGCGCGGCTCGTTTTTATTCCGCTGAAATTTTCTGCTGTACGTTCGCTGACAAAAACATGCCCCAAAATGACTAAAGTGAGATTAGGTTTCTATAATGTACTGTTTGTGTCTCATACACTGAACACAACCTTAAACAAAAAAGCTGTAACTAAACAGCGTTGATAGCTACAATGCAACATTCTTTTAGGAAACCCATGTGGATGCAACTTGGAGCCATCCCAACTGGAAAGCATTGTGGCTGATAGCGTGGACCACCCATGGAAACAACACGTCCTCCTGGCAGCAGCCTCCTCTGACTGGATAAATCATGCTGGCACATCCCAAATGTGCCTCAGGAGTGAATCCAGGACCACGATAAAGAGCCCCGAACTACTGAGCACCACGCTCACCCACCAGGCCGAACCCATTTCATAGAGCCCCCCCCTCCCCTCTTCTCTTCCCTGAATGAACAGATAAACACCTTGAAGCCAGAGGAGGACACCTAACATAGAGCAGTCCTTTTGCTACCGTCGGTAGCTGTGGAGCTTGATCAAAAGTCCTAATTAGAGAGCTGTCGGTGGGGGGCAGGTATCTGGCCCTGCAACTCAGCCTGCAGGCAAATTATGAAGACTAAGAGCTCATTTGGGAGGCAAATTTCTTCCCGACTGTGGCTCCTCTGAAGTGTCGCATTGTCAGGGCTGTCTGTTGAGGGCCTCATCGTATGAAGTGCTGTCAAACCTGATCAGAATACAGGTCAGGCTACTGCTGCCCAGATTCAAATTACACACAGAAAAAAAAATCTGTACTTAGTCTGTTTTCAACCCTCCCCCCTCCCGTCCCCCGTGCCGCGTCAGAGACCTCTTTGGATTGGCTTTGGGCTGACCTGAACATCTGAACATGGCTACCAGGATCTCCTGATAGATGCTCAGATGCCGGGAGCAGGCAGTTAATGAAGCATGGAAACTGTGACTAAGCTCTGTGCCTCTCTGCTGGTGCCGCAAGTTAATTCATGGTCTGCTTCCTGTCTTGACCACCCACATAGGAAGGGAGTCGGAGCAGTCATATAAACGAAGCTCCCCCTTCAGATCAGAGTTTATTATTCACATAACGGAAATGACTCAGAGATTTGTGGGGTGGGGCTAAGTACCTCAAATGTGTTAGAAACAGGCTTTTTTAAGATAACGGATAGGGTGGGAAACAAAAGAAAGCCTTTCATGTTGAGATGGGAACAGGCTGTTTCTCATAGACGTGCAACTGAAAAAGGCTTGCGGTTGACATTAAGACCAGCGAGGAAATGAGCAGAGATACAGACTCTTCCAAGGGGCGCCCGAGCATGACGGGCTGTAACCTCTGTCCTCAGATAACTTCTGAGATTTTCTCACATGAAAAAAAGGCAGAAAACTTTATTTCCTCTGCTGTATGCATTAAAACAAAAGGCCTTAAATTCACACAAAAAAAACCTCAGTAATGACATAGATGTGCAGGAAGGTGTTGTGGTTAAAAAGTCTTTATCTTATCATCGGTGCACTTTCAGGAGAGAAAAAAAAGAGGCTGTGTGAGTTCTACATTTGCATGTGGTGTTGCAAATGAGGCCTGTGCCCTCAGTTTCCTTAGAAACTGAGTGTTGTCAGCTCATGGCAACAACATCACAACTGGTTTCACCACAGGAAACCTCAGAGAGGATATTCAGTTTGTGAAATCTCCCTCCGAGAGGTGAAGGCCCAGCTTGCTCACAATTCTGCAACTGTTGAGGGGAAATGTGTCAACTGAAGGCTGTTCCCAACAAAAACTGCAACGGCTGTTTTCTTGATGATAATCTTGGTAGTATCGATGTTTGTCAGACCGCACTTTCACTTACAGTCAGACGGCACCACAAATGACATGCAAACTAAATGTGGGATGATGGGAAGAATGAATGCAGATGTGCGTCACTGGCTCGTGGCACCCACGGGTGCACCATCCTACTGCAGCCACCCAAACTTTGTCTGACTTCAGGAGACGGGAAATGCAGTCAAATACTTTCTTCAAGCCTCTGTGAAAAACACTGCATCCGATTCACATTCACTCATGATTTTTTTTTAAAATAACTACTTTATTATATTTGATTACTTGAATAATTTTTTTCAATAGGATTTTGATGAGCACTGGCCCCAAATAAGGAACAGCACAACTAGCCACTGGTGAGAAAACCTCAAAAGCTGAACGATGTGTCTGTCTGTCAACTTTGAAACCAAAGGTTCCAACTCTAAGAACTCCACAATATGTCACAAGCAGGTGGCATGTTTACTTTCTCGTATTTTTTTCAAAAACCTTTCCCCTCAGGTCAAAGATAAGCAGGCAACTGAGCCTTTGCCAGCTCTTGAGGGGGACGCATTTCATGTTTTCCACCTTAGGATTAGGCAGGAAAGAAGAAAAGCTAGATTAAATACATTAAATCTGCAAGAGGGGCAATGCACAGCTAGAGCCGGGTGTAATCTTTGTAATACTAATTTTCCAAACATCCTTTAAGTCCCCTTTCCTTTCCAGCGTTCCTGTTACAAGATAAGTACAAAACAAACTAATTTGTTGATGCTGTACCTCGCTAAAGCCTTTTAGCACACTGCGAATTGTGCTCTCAGAGGAGGATGTCGGCTATAATTCAATAACAAAGCTTGGACCGAGTGTTTTTGTCTCACTCTAATTTACTTAGAAACCAACAGAAATGGCTGGAGAGCCACTCTCCATGAGGCTTTCCCCCACCAGACGCTTGGCAGCCTCCATGCACTGCAGCTGATTTGGTCATTTAGAGGGAATGTTAGACACGAAAACGCTTACCGGTTTCCTTACAGAACACCTGAGGATGTGCAATCATGGCTCAAAGAAGGTCTTGTAACTTAACTCTGTAACATCGTGATAATGCACAGCGTTTCCATATGGGCATGCAGCCACATGAATGCCCCCCCACCCCCGTCTTACTGACGAGCTGAACGATTTTGGTAAAACAGGTCTGAGCTGTGAGATAACTGTGCCAGGCTGGGCTGTGCTCTTTATGGGATCACTCCTGGGATTTTTCTGTGTGTGCGCAGGCCCTCGCAAAGCCAAGAGAGGCGCATCAAAAAAGCCAGCAATCTCAAAGTTTGGCGCCTTAATGCAGGCCTGGGAGGTTGAAGCGATGAGCCAAAAGGCGAAGGAGACGTGCTCTTTATTTCATGTCCCTGCTCTCACTGTACACGGGGAGTTCCTCCTTGTCCTCTGGTAATCCCGCTTAAGTTGGCTCAGTAATCCTCTGAGCTAAGTAAGAGCAGAGGGACGGTACAATGTGGAGGGCCAGACAGCAGCCTGTGCCACTTTCACAAGGGGGAGTGAGCTGAATGATTACCGTAGATAAAGCTGAGAGCCGGCGTGTCAGCGTGGCATCTCTGGGGCCTGAGACCTGAGTTTATGTTGCCCGATCAATAGCGAGCTGGAGGGCGGGTGGAGTGTCTGGGTCAGAAGGACTGCATAAAGCAGGCACAAGTTCCATTAAATGTGACTATAAAGTTTAAAGACGGTGAGATTTAAAGAGCTTTTAAACAGAGCCCTCTCCTCCGCCTTTGTCATACATCAGATCGAGAAGGCCGCTAAGGGGCCCGAGGCGCCGGGGCGAGGGGCGGCCGTTTTCTGCAACGTCGGCTGCAAAAAAAGTACACGGCGATGCAGTTACAAAAGCAATTCAGAGTAGTCCCACGCCACACCTTTCAGGACTATGCGGCTTCCTCTGCCGGGCAGGAACAGTCCGGCCATGTTTACAGTAACTGCAGATTGTTTTCCAGTTTGTCTGGGATGTGTGTTCCTGTGCAGCGTGCCTGGCTCCAAAAGCAGAGCGCAGGTATTTCCTTAAAAAGGCACGTCAACTCTTTATTCTGCTTTTTTCTTTTTATTCTGGACTTTAGAATGACACTGAACGGATTGCAGAAAAACATTTTCTACATAATTGTCGGACCAACCTTTTGCAGCTTTAGTCACGGTTTCTCAAACCAGTCCAGCGGGGTGAAAGCTCTCTTTGATCTGATCTGGTTTGAAAAGCTCTCTGTATCATGTTGCTGATAGTGAAGTTTTTAAGGCAAAAGATTTCATCTCCACTTAGTCAATCTGATCTTGGACCAGAAACAGATCGAAATCTTCCCCAGCAAGATGTTCCACTTTGATCAGGATTACTCTGACGCTCGTACCTCTGTAAGATGTAGCCGGGGTTTCCATTTTAAATTACATTTACTATATTAAACATGTGTTAGTAGTTGATCATGAGGGAGGAGCAGCAACGCACTGACTGAACTGCGTGGGGAGACAACCACGGGTAGTGCAGTAAGTCAGTTGTTATGGCCGTTTAAAGAAACAAAAACAACCTCCGTCAGCGATTTGCTTTTTTACAGGCCCGTGATTTGAGAGTGTACGTTTTCATGCCTGGAGCAGAGGAGTCTGTCGTGAAAGCAGCAAAAACTAAGTTCAGGTCGGCAGGAAACAACAAAAACAAAGACAAACCGACACAAAAAAAGTGTCACGGCTTGAATGTGGGGAGGGCCTTGGAGCTTTGACCTGTTATGAGATGGTGGGAAACACTGGAATTCTGGACTTAAGCAAACAGGGTTCCTTTCAGTTCTGTAATGTGGTAGCTGAGAAACTGGTTAGTTCAGTTATCAGGTTACACATGTTTAACTACATTTGAACCTGTTTAACTACATTTATCCAATGAAGTCATCATCAGGTACTTTTTCAAACGAACAGTTCTGACTCAGATGTGGATTTGTGTGCACGCTAAAAGGCGTTATTTAACATCAGAACTGACGGGCTAATGGGGAAAAATACTATTGCTTACTTTGGGTGGCTGCGATACTGTGACTTTGAGTTTAAAGCTCACCATGCCTGACCACTGACTACCTCTAAGCAGTAAGAAATTCTCATTCATGACCAAATATGGCAAATATGAAGCAAATAATCCGTGGGCTAAAGGGTGTGATGTTGACGGGTTTAGAGGGATAGAGTTTGACGGCCAGGCTACCAGATACAATCTGCAGATGTCACTTCCTCACTCTGTTAAGATGTGTGAGAATTTACTGTGAGCCTTCATGCAGATTGATTATTTTTCTGCGACCTAACGGTGATTTCATGCTTCTCGCTGGTCTGTGGTTTTCATATGCACGTCACCTGTTTTAAGGTCCTCATTTTACTGCATTTCCAAGCTGTTGAAGACGAAAGAAAAAACTGAACCTACAGGAGGCTAGCAGCTCTGATCAGAGTAATGATTTACCTATGCTGCCGAACTGGTGGACAGGAATTGTGCTCATAACGAGAGGAGGAATGCTTTAGCGGAGATCAAAGACGTGCAAAATCTCTACATACCGAGGATGACACAAAAGCCAGAAGGAGAGATGACAAACAAAAAGGTGTTGTGTAAACTCGGCTGCTGACAGGATTGGAGCAGGTAAAAGTCATACCACAGATTCTTCTGAGGCAAAATCTATTTTGATGAAGTACAGAAGAGATTAAGGCCACTATATTTTCTGTGATCCATAAGTACTCACGGCATTAGAGAGCCGCTTTCCCCGTGGGAGGCCAAGCCCTGACCTACCTGAGTGGCTTTTAGACTCAACGTCACCGACGTCAAACACATCATTCTCCCCTGAGTGAACATTTAAATGTCCTTCCGGCAGCTTCTGTCCTCTGAACACGATAAATGTGAGCCGAACTTTAGAAAAGGTGCACCGTCCGCCTTTTGGCGTTCATCTCTTAATTCCTCTGATCAACGTGTGGAAAAATGAAAAGCCCCCAAACTGAAGCAGCGGCTTGTTGGTCAGTTGTGTTAAGTCACCCCATCGACTCTAAACAGTTGTGACCTAAAAAACAGGCCAAAGCTTAAAGTAGGCTCTCATCTAACATTCAAATGCCATTACATCAGGATCATCCCGCTTTAACTTTCGCTTCCGTTAAAGCTTTCCAAATTTCAAACCGGCTCCCTGCAGGCGGGAACCTATGATGTAAAATGAAAACGCCCCCTTTCTTCCTCTCCAGCTTCATTTGAATTAAAGCTGACATGCGTTTAAGCGGTTTCACTGGTGCCGTCCGTTTGCTGTACAGAGACTCTGGCCTGAGGACACAGTTAATGCTATTAGCCTTTTGACCCAGAGGATGAACAGTGGGGGTTACTACAGAGCACCGTCCAGCCTCTGCTTGGCTTTTCAGCCGGTCATTTGCCTCAACACCCTGTCATGCTAAGATGACCTCTGAGTGCCTTCACACCTGCAATGGAAAAATGTAAATAGGTTTTTTTCTATAAAGGTTTTACAGCCTTATATCAGAGGCCTATCCACTAGTCTGCCCCTTTTTACATAACCACTTGGCTTTCACAGAGCTTACTGTACGTGCAGTTGCACAGTGGCAACTTAATACTCTATTTCCTCAAGAGGTTTGACATAAAACACACCACTGGTTTTGACAAGCACCAGCATCTCCTGTCTTTTATCCCCAAAATGTCAGGAATCAAAGGATCCACTGCTAGCATTCTGCTGACGCACAGCACAGGACTCTCATGGAGCCCACTTTCATGCTCCAACAAGCCAGAACTGTTCTGGCCGCGTGAAGGGGGACTGACACAGGATCACACAGATGGCTTTTAACGCTGCTGCCCATCAGATACTGGTCAAACAGACTGAGAACCTCTGCTGACACCGACAATAATCCTCACTTCCAGGCACACTACGTATACTGTTATTGTATAAATTCCAGCTGTTGCATTTTAGAGCTAAAAAAAAGGACTTTCTGTGCCAAATGAATCTCTGTCCCATTTTATAATTCAGGGTCTGGGATGGCTGACCGGCCGCAATCCTTCAGATGTAGAGTAAAACGCTCTACGGCGGGATGGAAAAAGACAAAGGTTTTATGGACGGCCATGCAAGACAGACCAGCAATAGTGAAGCGCTGCTATGATATAAATGCTTTTATAATCTAAAAATCCAGATCCGACTGGCCCCTGCACATTATATAATACATAAATTGAGGCCATTCTCTTTTCGTTTTAGGGGAAGAGCACGCACTTTCAGCATCTTTGGATTCTGCGTGCATCTGTGTAAAGATGAATAAGCGCCTTGTTAAGGGCAAGACAATAAATGAGATGTGAGGGAAATTTTCATTTAAAGAACTGGACTGTAATTAGTCTAAATGGACACGCCTGCTGGAGGAAAACGTTACGCAAATGCATGGTTGGATAAGGTTACTAATGAACACATCACATTGTATCAAAACATCATAAAAATGTATTCATTAGTTTTAAACTATAGTTGAACAACTACAAGCCGAGAAACAACATAGGAAATGACTTTGGTATGTAATGTAGTGGTCGGTGAGCAGCTTTCCATGTCAGACCACTATGATGAAACAGGGATTTCTGGCATTACAGTCTCATTGTAATCACTTTCTTTTTCCATCCGGCAAGTGAATGCATTCAGGTACTTTAACCTGACATGCAATAACCTAATCTCTGAGCCCTATTAGCCTTGTCACTAGTAACAGGAAGCAGGAGGGGCTCTCATCATACAAATGGAACCAGTATTAGATGGCGCTGACTTAAGTTAATTCGTTTTTCTCTCAGGGATTTAAAGCCACACTTCTAATTAAAGTAACAACTATCATTAGGTGGGCCTGTCAGTGAGACGCTGCCGGCTCTTTTCCCTGCAAGGCTAGCAATCTTCAAATAATATTAGCCTGGAAGTGTTGCTTACTGTTCTGACCATAATGGGAGCCTTTCCGTGCCACGGTGTTATGCAAACAGGCATGTTTCCAAGCAGGGTAATGATGTGATGCTGCAAGATCAGAGGTGTTGCTCGGACATCCAGCTCAGTGAGCTATGGGTCGGGAGAGGAGGAGACACACAAAGAAACAGAGGAAGAAAACAACGGATGGATGGTGCGCGGGAGCAAAGCAAAGCCCTGCCACGTAGTAAACTGTGGCCGGCCTCAGATGTCGGAGCTGAGACGAGGCTGCACACAGCCTTCATTGTTGGGCAGCAGGTCTGGTAGGATGCAGGCCAAGGGGCAAAAGACCAGTGCAGAGACGCTCTCTGCTGGAGAGCTGCAGCTGTTCCATTGAGGACGAGGAGCAGGGAGAGGGTCCGGGACTGTTTGACAGCAGCTGCTAATGGCCTCTCCTGCAGGTGGTTTGGCCCAATCATCAGGATAGGGCTGCCAGCAGCCCGTTTTTACCCTCCAACGGGAGCATGAGGAAAGTGGGCATATAATGTGCGACTGATTGTGTTACATCAGCTCTGGCACTGATGAAAATGAGCAAAAATTGTGTGACTTCCTGAGGAGGAAGACATCAAGAGCAATCAGTGTTGAAGATGGGATGAGGAAGGTGTTGGGAGGAAACAAACAGACTAGGTCGAGTGATAACTGATTTCTGAATAAAAATAATAGCAGTAATAAAATAGACTTCAGTTTGCGCTAATGAGCAATGATCAAAATCCTGTCCTCTTATTTCGATCAGTTTGAAATAAGACAAAATTGTGCATAATTATGCAAAAAATAGTTGATTCAGTGAATAATAGTATCGGTAAATCTTTGAATGTTCATTAAAAATCAATTTTAAAAAAACTCAGTGAATAAAAACTTGCAATCTAATTTCGGAGAACAGAATATGTCAATATGTCATTAAATCTTGTTGATATGCTGCGTGGCCCAACAGTGTCATCCACAAAATAATTAGGAGTTTCATTTAAAACTTTGTGTTTCTTATATGTGCCGAGTTTGAAGAGGGAAAATACTCAATAATGATGTATTGTTTTGAGCAACAAGTACCAGTGAGTAAAATGCTTATTCATAGGCTATCCAGCCAATAATCAGAGTCCACTTAATTAGACCGTGTTATCCTTCACACTCTGGGATCACTGATATGGGGATTAAGAGCTGAACATGCTTTGAGTAATCCTTGGGGCTAACAGAGCAACCTCTTACACACCACTCAATCACTGGGGCCAGGGATTTGTGGTAAAAACACGAGTGCTGCTTCCATCTGCCTCACCTCAACATGTCCTCGATCAAGGTCAGGACCTGTCAGAAACTTTCACATGAGCAGTTCAGGGTATGTCGGAGAGTTCTACCAAACGTGATAGGTAGATTGTTTAAAAACAAAGTCAACTGTAAACGTCTGAAAACTCAATAGAAAGGATGAGTGGTCAAAAGCAGGAAAATAGCAGGAAAAGAGCCCAACGACGGTCCGTTTCTGTGGCAACAGGCTAATGATGATGCTGTGTGTGGGATCCGCCTCCTCCCACCTCTTATCTCTGTGCTCCTCCCCTCATAGACGGCTAAAAAATAAATAAACAAACCCCCTTTTTTAATCAGCAGTCACAGAGCCTGACCCAGATTGCCTCAAGAAGGCTGCCAGGCAGCGTGGTGAGGTTTAAAAAGCCTACATGGACTCGTGCTGGGGACGGAAAGGGGTTTTTGGCTAAATGCTGGCCAGGATTGAGGCAGGGTGCCACATGTTGCACCTTTCAGGCTTCTGAACCTCATCACTAGTGCTGCAGATGGCGGTTTGGTAGAAAAAAATACAAACGCGCTTTTGGCAGTGGCCTCCGCATATGGCTTAGAGGGCTGCGGGGACACAGCCAGTAGGGTCTCAGACGTGTCAGTCAGTGATGATCCATATCACACTGAGCTCTGACCCATTTACCGGCCCGTCTCACCTATTTACCATCCCTATCTACCGCTAGATGGAACTTAGTTTGCCCACACTTCCAATTAGCCCTACACCAACAGAGGAAGGAGAAGCCATAACTACATAGTACTATTAATAATACTATTATATTGTGTGTTTTTTCAGTTAAAAGGATCCTAGAGGATCAAAGTCCATCAAAGAGTTTTTCTTTAACTTTAAATCAATCATTTATTTCTGTGCTTGGTTGAGGGAATCATTATCAATGGCTAAAGTTAAGAATTCTACTTTTAAAAAATGTCGAATGGACATCAGCAAATGACGCCTCCGGTTGCAAGGCAAGAAGAACAAGAGACGTGGCTGGAGCCGGTGCAGACTGGTGCTGGTGCTGGTATATCTACAATGTCCCCGGAACAATCCCCGACCAGAACCATGGAATGACAAGAGGAAGCAATTCCCTTCAGATGACCAGAACCACTTACAAGACTGCACTGTGCGGCACACAGCAGAGATCACCCCTGAGACCACTCCAGTCTGAATTCACACTGTCATGACCCCACCAGCATTCAAATCCCGTATGACATAAAGCCTTCCTAAAACACACACAACTCCTCCTCAATACAGACTTCCGCTCCGGAAAAATAAAATGTGATAAAAATGGAACACTTGCTCCGGATGTTTTGCTTCCTTGCTGCAAATTTATGTATAAAAACAACACCTAATTAGGTTATAGAAAGGACAGCTTTCACGCCAAATGTTTCCTCTCCTCAAATTTAATGAGCCTCCCACTTGGGACATGTTGTGAATCAATTAGACTCCCCATTCACCGAATGAGAAAACTGTGCTTTTTTACACCCTGACTATTTCTGATGATGTGATACGAAGAGTATTTAGGGATAATGACTGATTAGCTCTCAGACGGCATGTTGTTGACCAGTTGGATATGAGATAATCTGGTGTTCTATGCCCTCTCCACCCTCATCGTCTGGGCTGAAAGTGACTGAGCTGAGGGGCGCAGGCTCCTCTGGGTCACTCAGCTCGCAGAACAGCAGACGGTCGGGTTCTGTCTCCGCTCTGAAGCCGCACCAGCACGCAGCTCATTACATGGATGCAGAGAAGCAGCGGATGTTTGATGAGCGTTCACTGCGATCCTATTTATCGTCTTGAGATAACACCAAACTAGTGTTGCTAGGCAAACGCCGCACGGAGCTTATGGCAGGGACGGAAAACCCCATTTAGAATCTAATCCTTCAAGATGACATTAACATGCTCCGAGTTTAAGTAGCTTATATAAACGCCCTACTGCAGCATGCGTTTGGAGTCGGGGTATTTTAGTGGGAATGTCAGTAAGACTGTCAGGACGCCTCTGAGGACTCTGTCATTGTAAAAGCTGTGATCAGTTTTTCCAACAAACCCAAGGCTAAATTTATCCCTGCACAGCTAAAGACACCAGAAATGTATTAAATATAATAATGTCAAGAATGATTGAATATCAAGGAGACAAAAAAAAAAAACTCATTAAAAAGGAACATGAAATAAATTTCCCTCCACTTTGGGAGTCTGAGCTCTGACCCGAGCTGCATAAAATAGGACATCTGTGGTCACAGACATGTCTGCAGTCGGTCCTGTCAAAGATCTGCTCGGTGTTTCTTGCTTTGAAGTGGTGCTAACTGTGGCTGCTGTCTGTCTATGAAAAGTGAGCTGTAATCAGAATTAGTCAACCGCTGTAAAAATATGATCTGACGGTGTCCGATGGGCATTTGTCTCTGAGATGGGCTGTCAGAAGAAAAAGGCGCCCGTGGCTGACTGTTCCAGGTGAGATAAAGGAAAGCAGCACAGCCTTTAGAGCCTCGACATTTCTTCATTTTCTTTTCTTCCTTGCAGACATATCTGCACTTTGCCTGCTTAATTTCTGTTTTCGAGTTTTGAATTTCTTGTGGATTTTTCCCTTTATCGCAGGATTTTGTGGTATGTATAATTTGTGATTGTCCGTGTCAACAACTACATACTGAGCTCAAAGTCCATCATTCAGGTGTAGCAGAGCCCCAGAATGGATTTGGATGAAATACTACACTGCTGTACCTTACACTTCACACAACGCTACAAGGCCACGAAGACAACAGAGCACTCTGTTACAAAAGCCGTCTCGACTTGAGAACAAAGCCTATTCAGACCAACAATTGCGATTCATGCAGAGTTTTGTGGTTACGCATGAAAGAGGGTGACGTCAGAGGAAACGTATTTCCTAAATGATGCAGAAGTCAAGAAGTTTCTGCGTAACTGACACAACCCTCAAAAGCAGGTACAACTGACCCTACCACTGGATTCAACGGGGCAGCAGCGCAGCCCTTTGGCATCACAAAATGAACAGATTAACAGATCGTTTTCCTTTTTGTTGATAATATTAATAGGAGGACTGCTGAACAACTATACTAATAAATTGCCACCGGCCACAGGGCTTTGCCTCGCCCTTCGCTCACAAATCTCAGAGCTTATTTGTACATATAACATCCAAGTGAAAATCAATAAGCATATCCTGCACACTCCAAATGGTCCGCCACCACCTGCACACGGAGGCCAACATTTGCTCTCCCGCTCTGAGCAAGGCTTGTTCTGATGCAAATACAGCTATGGTTCACCGTCTACGTTGGTGCAACTGGAAAAAAACCTGGCTTGTGTTTTACCAAATTTTGAGTATCCATAATGAGGAGATGTGCCACGCACTTCATACAAAGCCAATCGCTGACTGCTGCTGCCAAATAATCAGCTGATGGCCTCTCAGCCAGTATTTCAGAGTGTTGTCCAACAACAGAAACAGTAAAATGTGTGAATCAGAGCAGCTTTAATATGCGCTCAGCTGAATTTAGATACAGTATATGAGAGCACAGTGAGTAGGAGAGAGGCAAATAGATGCTGAGACGAGGCAGAATGCAAATACCTCATAACAAATTACATAACAGCATCATAATTATCATCATTCTTTATAATACCTAGATTTTCCTTTAGGTCTGTAGTGCCCGGCTGCAACTCTTAGAAGGAGCTGACGACCATGTTAGCACCATGAGGTAGTTTAAGCGTGGGCTCACTTTCCAGCTGGTATGCTTGTAACTTAGCCTGTAAAGTTAAACCTGACCAAAGGTCACGTGACTACCATAACAAACACAGTACCTGAGATGGGAAAGATATGTATTCAATTATATTTCCTTTTGAGGGATATCGGAGCCCTGATGTTGCTGTTTTGCTGTACATATAAAGGAATTTCACTATGTTTGTGTATATTTCTATGGTTCAGCCCACTTAAGCTGATTTACTTTGTCTGGAGTTTTGTTTGATACCATTCAGAATTTTAAGTTTACCAGTTCAGCATCAAAATAAAAGTGCAAGCTTAGGCTGGTGCATGGTAGAATTACATGTTCTATGGGCTGGGTCCTCCCACTGCTATGAACAAAGCCAAAAAGACAACATAGAATGGGGTGTTCTCCTCTAATTATTTGCGAGGTAACTGATCAAAAGATGTTAGGAACATTTCATCAAGACCTCAAGACCTTAATGGGGAAAATGGACTGCATGTCTACTTTAAAATGTTTCATTTGTGAACAGTATCCTGTAGCACCGCTCCATCAAAACCTGTATACGTCTGGATTGCTGCAGACGTATACTTGATCTACGATGCAAAAAGCAGCATGTGCATTTAAAATATTGTAGGATATTATGTAACAGGTCAGGACCATGATTAATAAATTATTGTCAAACTTTCAGTCTACCCCTACATGTCCAGTCCTGCAGGCTCTACATACTTCACATTAGAGATTAATGAGGAAATCCTGGGCTCTTTAAAAGCTTCTAAAATCTGAAGTGACAGCTGGTGGAGGTTTGTGTTGTATGATACACAACGTGAGCTTTTAACCCTCATGTGTGTGTCCTGCACAGTATATTTATGCAGTGGAGCTCCTATGGGATGAGCCAGAATTAGCGGTGCATAGTGAAAGGTCACAGAGCAGTGGGAAGGAGATCCTGTTGACGCAATCTGTCCAATTATATTTATTTCCTTTGGCCAGCAACGAGCGCTAACATCGAAACTTGGGAAACAATCCCAAAACGGCACCATCCCACAAAAATATAGGCGGTGTAGCGGTGCAGGCCAGGGAATGTTTCTTTTCAGAACGGCACCTAACAACACAGCCGAGGCACTGACGGCGCAGACAGCTCAACCTGAGGAGCCCGTCTGAGGAGTCGTGAGCGCACCTCCTCACACGAGTGTGTTTTACACGTGTTCGAATGCCTGCTGCAGCACACACTGGACAAACAGGCAGTCGGAGCGTCTGGAGGAGGTTATTTTTCACAGGCCCGTGTGGTATGCATGTGCGTCCCGGCCCACTCAGACCAACCTAATGGCTGGCTGGTTGGCATTCCTGCCTCAGTCTGTAATTATGGCTCCTCTCCAGGCCTCTCTGCTTCGCTCCACTCTCCCTGCACCACCGGCATAATCTCACAGAAAGAGGCTCCCACTTCTCACCTGGCTATTCAGGTCTTATTTCAGGAGGAAGTCATCACCGGATAAAAATGTTGCTTTGACAACAGTGGTTAGTGGCGGCCGTGAAAAAGAAATCCCTCAATGACACTCGTCACTAGAGTCAGGAAGCAGAGTTACTGGTGATGTTTTCAAGCATGCTTTAAATGATAAAACTCCACATTACTGAATAAAGACTTAAAATTGTGCTTTGCTAACAGCAATACTACAGTTGAAGTTTGCGCCCCCAGGCTGAAAATGGGACTGCAAACCTCTGAAAACCTGCAAATCTCCAGAAACATCCTGCCAGACAGATGATGCACATGTTGTTTCTCGTTTTGCATGAAATATGTGACTTAGACTTGGGAAAAGGCCAAAAGAATCTGTTAAAAAACGACCAGGAAATGAGCACATGCTTGGCAACATCAACAAAGTGTTTAAAAACACAAACTGCTGTTGACTGCTGCATTATTGAATGCATAAAGAGTAAATAAAAAGAATATCTCTCAGAATTTCCAGACAATATGCACCATTCATGCGAGGGCACATGACATGCCAGCAGCAGAGGGATTAGGACGATCAGCTGAGCCCGACTCAATACCACATTGTTCCTCGCTGCTCACCGCTTGTTTTCCTCCAGCCCTCCTAGCAGCTTATCAGAGAAGCACAGAACCAAATCTCCCCCCGTGTACCACTGCCAAACTTCAGTCACTCACACACTACTCCCCACTGTGACCCGTTAACAAACCACTGCACAGTGGTCGTCCGCTGTTCTTTGTCAGGATCTGTACTTTCGAACGGCGCACGAGGTGCTCTCTGTAAAAAAAGAAAGAAAACGCAGCGCGTGTAGAACAAACAAACACGATGACTGGCAATTAGCAGGAAAATCGGCTTTGGGCCTGAGATTACGGCTCACACTGCGGCCTTTGTTTGACGGGTCACATCTGTGTGCGAGCGGCAACAGGCAGCCACACAACGTGGTGCTGTGTGAATGTGTCAGGAAGGGTGTGTGCCAGCCTGTGCTCAACCTACACCCAGGCTCTTATTGTCTCCGCTCCACGCTCACAACAAACAGCACATACGCAGACACATCTAGCCACTCCATCAAAGGCAGATGGGGCTGTCCGGGCAGCACATTACAGACAAAGTCAAAACAAGGAAACGTGATATCGTATGGATTTGCGGCTGTGGTTTAAAGGACACTGACTGTCCAAAGCTTAAAGTTGGAGGATTTAGTTAACTTCACATGACAGGCAAAGCATTAAAGTTGTCCCCTGTGTACCATAAATAGCACAATACAGACGTGGCAGCAAATGCATATCCCTAAACAGCCATTGTGCAGGCAGAATTTTGCACAACTTGCACTTTAAAAGCAACCTTGGTAAGCCACATCAGCAGCCTTCTGCAACTGACAACACAGCAGACACTCGGTATCTGTATTCTCTGCCTCTTAAACCGCTGTGAAAAGATTAAAAGCTCCACGATGTGCTCACCTGACAGTCCTGTGAACAACAAAGGAAGAGCACACGTCACGCATCCCCGGCTGGCTAAAACCGGGCAAACGTTGCATCCGACAGCACGCGTTCACGTCTGCCCAGTTTTTTTTAGCTATCTTGGGAAATCACTGGTGCAGCAAATAGGTTTTTATTCAGGGCGATAATTAGTGTTTTCTGCCCGCTGCCAACCTTTGACAGCAATTTTATTCAGCCCAACTTCCCCCCGTTTAGCCCTAATGTCACATGTCTTTGACTAAATTGAGCGGAATGTGCCTTTTTTTTTTTTTAAATGGACGGTTTTGAAAACATGTCTCACCTATGTAGAGAGAGGAGTCTTTTTTCTTCACATGATCATCAATATAGGAAACCCCCAGGGGCTGCACGGGCGTGGCTCCAATCCCCAGAAGGACCTGCGCTCCGATCAGCAGCAGGTACATCATGTTGGTGTTGGCCTTGTTGGCACACAGAAGGTCCTCCCTTTCCACCCCGATGCTGGAGTTGGTGCAAACGTCCCGGCCCTCGTCAGTCCTCCACATTTCCCCTATCTCATACTGGTTAGTCAGAAACTCGGGCAGAGCGGAAAGGAGGGCGCCGAGCGCCATGATGATGCCCCCGCAGCCGATGAGGCGTGGACGGTGCGCTTTGGCCCCGAAATAGCTGACGAACAGGATCAACGCCAGGTTGCCTATCTCAAAGCTGCTGGCTATCACTCCGACGTCAGCGCTTTGGAGGTTGAACCGCCGCTCCAGTGTGGTCAGCACGCTCACCTGAAAACAATGAGAGGACAAAGAAATCAGACCACACGGTGGCAGGAAAATACCAGACACAATGAGGCACTTTTTCATCCACGGGAGCTTGAAAAATGGACCATGATGAGTAGGAGTACTTTTCTTTTTTCCCCCCATGATCTGAGTGTATCTTTCCACTGCAACGGCATAAACACTGAGCTGTTCAGATGTTCCACACCGAGCCCCTCCCAGCCCACAGGCCTCTGTTTGTGATTAGCCCGACGAAGCAACATTTACTCCCATTGCTCATCTCAAGCCTCTCTCTTTCACCAGCTGTCACCATCATCCAAGTTTCAAGCTTTCCAGTAACTTTTAGTTAAGGCCAGCACAGCAGAGTGGTTGTTTAGAGAGTTCTGTTTGCACCACATCCAAACAGAATCAGTTCAGAGGTCTGTAATTCTGTGCTGTCATTTTGTGAATTACAGACCTGATAAGATCTTTAGTAAGACACTTGTAGGCTTTGAGGATCTCAAATGACTTTGTTGTAAAATGAGGCAGGATTGTTTTATGTGGGAACCAGCCTCTCTGGGTGATGTGAACAGCTGTGACACAGGCAGAAACAGTCAAGAAACTATTTTTAAAACTGGACGAAGTAGCCTGGAAAGGGCACCGCAATTTTCCATTTTCTTGGTGCCCCTGAGAAAGAGCTCCAAAATAAATTATCCCACCAACATAAACATCTGTGGGAGGAGGCCAGCTCTCGGTTTTGCCGCTGGAGCAGATTTAGCATCTAATTCTTACATCACAGCGATTTAATTGAGGGCAGCTGATTTGGATTTGTACGTTTTACGGAACACAGAGATGACCACTGTGTCTGAGCCCGGCTCCGAAAATGTTGGGACCTGAACACAAACACTGTTCGGCATATTTGCTCTGTGGTGTTTTGAAGTAGGCTGTCCTTTTTTGACTTTCAGGGGTCTGGCAGCAGGTTGTACTGCAGCCCTGAACACCACCGCATTGACCCCCTCCCCTCAGATCAAAGAGCAGGAAGAGGATAGCTGGAAGCTCTTTGCGTTGGAGTCCTTCAGTGAAGTTCAGGCTCAGTCAATGGAAAACTCTGGAATGTGTACAGACATTTCTTTTTAGTTGGTGGGGGGGGGGATGTTTGGCTTTTGGATGGCCTTTTTCTTTTCACAAATGCCGACATACTTGCTAGGCAGTGTTTATATCTGTCTGCCTCCGCCCATCTGGGGATGTGAGCGTACGGCGGTTCGTCCTAAGCAGCCAATCAAAACCTGCGACTCAGTGGAACGCTGAGCGTTTGTGTGTAATTTAAAGCCAGCACAGGAAAAAAAAAAAAACATCTAAAGGAGAGGGTTCAACGTGCTCAGTTCTTCCACTCTGACTTCAAAAGGCGGTTTTCCAGGAGGAGTTCGACCAGAATGAATAATATGGGGAAAACTAAGTGGAACGCTCGCTGGTCAGTGGTCACAGCCTCATTCTGCCTGGAATACAACTCACCACTGTGGAAATGTTTCATCTGTTGCGCAGCAACAAAACAAACTTTGTCATGCCGAGTGGCAGCCAGTCACCAAACAGAGGAGCGAGTCTTCTCCAAGCACAAGGAATCCCAGCCTCCAGAAACATTTTTCAGGACGAGCCGACATGGGCTGCGTTATGACATCAAGACCCAGATAAAAAAAAAAAGAGCTGCTTCTTGCTGACAGTCAGAGCGGCACAGTAAGGTGTGAAAGTGACGTGGAAGTGCTGAGATGGGGCTTCTGGTAATGGCTGAGCAGCTGTTTCCAACTCCTGCTTCGGCTGTTCGGAATAATTTCCACTCTCTCTTTTATGAGGTGCAACTTAGTGAAGGTCCACTGAAGGTTAGCTAACAGCAATTTAACTACACGGCCATTTAACCTCAGCTCAAACTTTAGCCATGATGCAGTTTGCTCTCCAGCTTTGTTTAGTTAGTTCAAATAACTGGTCTAATTGACAGCAGCCCTATTTTGAAAAAATCTCTTCCTTTAAGCTAAAAATATTAAGCAGAGGGCTCAGTTCTGTCTATCCTCACAAACTAAACCGCTTGCCACCTTGCTTTTTCTAAACATTTCCTACTTTGTGAAGGGTTCCTGACACCAAGCTCTCTGTTAACGGCTCCACCTCTAAACAAAAAGGCCTGAGGCAGACACACACAATAAGTCACCCTGGTGTTACAGCTTTATGTGTCCATTAACCTGAACCTAAACAATGGAGCCTTTGGGAACACTGCAGAAAACAATACAGCAGAGTAAATAAAACCCCTAAAAAAAATATGACCTGACTCGTAGTGGCATTAGAGTTTAGTTTTAGGTGTCACGGCAATTTTGTTGCTCAAGCTTTCTAGTTTAGGATTTGGTTGCTGGCAGCAAATTCCATCTATCACCAGCACCTTTTACAACCTCTGTATCTGCCCGTAGGGGTACCTTCCATAAGTCAGAGACAGCTGGATGCGTAACGATGCCGGAATGTTTGGAGAGGGGATGCAGTTCATACACTGTGGGGATGAACTGCCACAACCTGTGGAGCCATTAATGTATTCAAAAAGGTAGAAGAAATGGCTGCAGAGGCTGTGAACTGTGGCTTGGTCTTTTACCCACTGCCAGCAGCCCTGTGAACCTGTGAGATGAGGCGGGGTTGTGTCAGCCCTGCTGGGGCTCCATGCATATGGATTTCTAACAAATGAATTGCAACTGATGCTAAACAAACAGCTTCAGTCAGGCTTTCACAACGGTCCAATTGTCAGAATTCACTAAGTGTAAAAACCGATAAACAGCTGCCCTCTGTCATGTGCGTTGCCCTGCTGTTGCTGATTGTCTCGTACAGTGAGCGGCTCACGGAAAGACACCGAGCTCTGACAGTTGGGTTTTTCCCTCACTTTAAGGCACACTCGGACAGTAAAAGTTATCACAGACACCGTAGTTGCTCGTTCGGGTCGACACCTCTTTCAGACTGAGACTAAGCCGGTTGCCTGATGACCCGTCTGCGTACACAAAACTTTATTTAAACGAGTTCCGCTGGCTGGACAAAGGAGGGAACAGCAAAAAGCCACACGCATTTGCCTGATCCAGTGACTCCAACCCCACCCTTTTCTCAGGTTAATAGTTCACTCACTGTTTGAACAGATGTCCGAAAGCAATGCACCATAAAAAAACGGCTGCGCATTTACTTTCTTTTTTTTCTGTTCTAAATGTGAAAGAAGGGTTCTCTTTTTTTCCCCTCCGCCTGATTCAGATTGGTACCACCGAGCCCTGCTGACGCCCTGTGCCGCAGGATGCTCAGAAGGTCTGCTTAAAAGGAAGATAAGATGTTCCACTCCAAATATGGAGATGGCATTTAGGGTTTAGTCTATTAATTGGGAGCCAGCCAGGAATCACTGCCATTCCTGAAGAATAAACATTGCTAATGTCAAAACTGAGAGGCTCTCTGAGGCTCTGAAGCTCGTCCCCGGATGCTTTGACGAATATAATGGAGCACTTTGGGGAGTTTTGTGCCTTAAAAAAAATCAACAACAAGAAAGATCCTGCATCTTTTCCCATATCTCTGTTTAGACATTTTCATTGCAGTGGCATAATGGACACAGGTTTTAGAAAACTTCACAGACTGTGTGAGGGATTGTAAAAGTGAAAGCGGGAGCAGAAACCGGAGAGAGTAGGCAACAGGAAGAATTAGTGGGAGATTCCTGACCTTGAAAGACGTGTTGGGTCAAAGCAGCCAATTACTGCTTCTTCTTAATCTAATACGATTAATGTCATTACTGAGAGCCGGAGTTTTGGAGCCACTTTTTCCCCTCTTACTGCTGCTGCAGCTTTGTTTTGGACAGATACTGTCAGGTTTGAGTTAGGTACATGGAAGCCAAATAAAGCATCATAACGAAAAAGACAGAAGCATAGACAGTGTCCTGCAGACTGTACTTTGCTCAGAGTGACGCAGGTCCAGGATGGCTCCAGCTTGCGGACCTGCAGACACACACACACACACAAACACACACACACACACAGACCGGACCCCGGTATCCCCACACTATGCAGCAGACCCATTCAACAGTGACACAGTGCCCCATTCCCAGCCCAACTCACCAGGTAGGCTCCGACGGTCCCCTGCGCCAGCATCAGGGCGCATTCCGAGATCAAGAATATCTTGATGTTTGAGAAGCACGAAGAGGTTTTACGGGGGCCGTCTCCCTCCAGCATGTCCCCGGCGCTCCGGTCCGACCCCCGGTGCTTCTTCACCTGCATCCTCCCTGGCTTCCCCACCCCCCCCACGCCCCACACCCCGCACCCCGCACCCCTACCCTCCGTTCACAGCTCCGCGAGACACCGAAACACCCCGCGGGAGGATGACCGCTGGAAGACGGCGGGCTGGATAGAGAAGAGTTCGGCTTCCAAACCCCCCGGAGGCTACATTCGCGGCGCTCCCCGGTGACGTTTCTCCCGGTGTCCGTCTCTCATCTGCCACGCTACGAAGCGCGGCGCGCGACCCCAACTCCGCCGCTCGCGAGCGTCTTAAACGCCGGCAGGAACGCGCGAGCTCCCCGGAGGTGTTAGCGAAGGCACAAGTGAGCAGCCGGCGCGCGCACTTCTGCCCAAACTCATGCTTCCACAGCGCCGGTGTGTGTGTGTGTGTGTGTTTGGGGGGGGGGGGGGGGGTTGGGGGGCTCTCAGCGGTCGTCGTTGCTCGGCGGCTGTCTGGAAGTCCGGCAGCCCCGGACTGTCACGGTCCTCCTTCTTCTCACAACGCCTCGCGCCTGAGTGCGTGCTCCCACCTCCCGGGCTGCCTGTGGCGCGGGAGGGGCTCTAGAGGCGCTGTGCGGCACAAGTGAGCTCAGGAAAATGAAAAATAAATAAATAAATAACAATCTTCCACGTATCCTGTAAGGGCCCGGGGTGTGTGTGTGTTTTGGCGTCTCTCCGTGCCTCTTACGGCTCGTTTGTCTTGACTCACTCGGTAGACGTGGACTCATACAGTAACTTTTGATGAAGTGCATTCAAACTTCTGACTGGTACAGGTTGCTCAGCCCCACCTCCAAAACCTTTGGGAGGCTGAGTGAAGAAATGTAAATGAGCGTACGTGTGTGAAAGTATGTTTTACTGACTGACTGATACATAAGCTTTCAGAAGACGTTTAAAAAGGTGTAGACTGTTTCGAAGTGGAAAAGCAGGTGGTATACGGAATAAACGGCTGGGGAAAAATTTTGCAACTGATAAAGTGAAATGAAAACTGCAAAGTAACAAAATAGATAGAACCTTAGAGAAGCCGAGTCTCTGTAAGAAAGACCAAAGCTGTTTTCACCATATTTATTTATACGCCAAGTTAAGTTATCAACTCTACTTCTGTATGTTACTTAGATGTGTTTGGTATAATCCTCTTTACCTGTATAACAGCGATCCTGTTTTCAAATTTCTCAGAGTGATCACTTCACTAATTAACGATGAATAACAGCCATCTGGAGACGTGTCACACGTATCTTGACACTATGTCTCTAGCAGCACCTAAAAATATAGCAAGAGTTATGATGTTGTTTGCCCAAGATGTTTCCAACATTTATTATTGGATTAACGTGTAAGCATGTCTGGGCTGAGGTATTTCAGAGGTTATGATGTAAATCTACCACAAAGTGATGTTTACTGGCTGGAGATAAAGAGCATAGCAAACAAATATGTTACAGTTACATGTGCAGCTTTGTGTGCAGCAGCAGAAGTTGTAATGTTCAACTAATTGAGCTTGGAATTACTTTATTTTTTAAATAAGCTATGAGTAACTGTATCTTCAGAGGTACTGAGGTGTCACAGTGTGCCCTTTTGTTGGCACAGGTCAGTGTCCATGCCGGCCTGCATGGTGAAAGTAATACAAGGTGCTAATGAATGTTTTTTTGTTTTTCACAGAGCAGAGAAACCAGCCCCATGCTCGGTGGACAGTTGGCAGGATATGCATCATGATGCCTGCTATTACACTTTGTCTTTAATGAATCACCAATCAGGCTGAACCGTTTCTTAATTCAACTAAGCCACAAATAGAGTAATTTTGATTCAAAAGTTGTGAGTACAACAATCCCAGCAAAAAAAAATCTGAACAGAAACCACACGCACACACACACAGACACACACACACACACACACACGCACAGTCTGCTCTAGCAGCAGCTGTTTTACAGGATCTTTCATACTAAGTCTCTGCCACTGAAACTGCTGCTGCTCAGTAAGCTTTCCATTTCTCATTCCCCCGTTTGTCAGTATTTGCATACTTGTCTTGGCTCTTGGGTATCACTGCTCAGACGGAAGTTAGTACTTTCTCACAGTTTGTTTGATTAAGGCATCCAGTTGTAAACCTGTCGACTACCTATGAGTTCCTTCTCCCTGCAGACTGAAAAGGGGGAGCGATGAGCAGAGCTGAAGGGAGGAATTCTGTGTGGGAGTGTGATGGCAAGAAGCACAAAGAGAGTCTACAATTCATGATCACTTTGGACACCAGCCAAAATTCAGCCTGAGAACAAGGGGACCTGCAATGAATCGCAATCAATGCTGAAATCTCGTGGTAGTCATTTATAGTTTTCTTCGTGCTTTCGCTCCCCCGTTGTTCTTAGGAAGTGAGACCGAGTCACTTTCAGTTGTACTAGGTTCACTATAGCAGTGGAGTTGTGAACATATTTAAAATGCTGTTGAGTATTGATTACAACACCCACCCGATTTAGATGGCATGATCATTTATATTTGTATGAAGATTAAGCTGCCTCAGTTGACCTAAATTTAGTTTTTTAAACAAGGAAAGTTACTCACGACTAAATATGGTCATCTTTTTATTTTTAATGATTCAATTTATATTTAGTAGTTCAATGTCTAATTCTTCACTTAGCTACTGAGCACAAACAGCTGTAAGTTCTCATAGAAATCATCCTAAAATTAATTCAGCAAAGATTGGGGAATACATTTCACTTTATGTGGCCATGATAAACCTCTTTAACCATTTATGTGTGTAAAAGTATAATAAAAGATCTCCCTGTCCTCATGAGGTCACAAAATGAAGTAAGTGCTACACCTGCCAGATAATAACGATTGCTTGTACCATGTGTCATCAGTGATGGCTTACTAATTTGGGATTGCTTTGAAGCTACAGGACCATGCCACCTCGCACTTCTAATGTCAACCATGAATTATGAATTATTACTGAGTCAAATTTGAGACCATCTGTCCAACAGACTATGTCACACAATTACACATTGAACCCAGCACAACAGAAAAACGATAACAAAATAGATTAAACTGAAAGGTGCAGTGGCCCAGTCTAAATGCAGACAGGCCCTTTAGAGAACACGAATGCCTGCAAACATCAAAGACATCAACATTGATAAGAGGATGAGTGCTGCAATCACACAAGGGTCCACTAAGGCCATACACAGGGCTATTGTTACCATAGATGGTTATTTAAACTAATAAATAATAGGATGTTTTTAGGGCTTGCTGTACTTTGTTCTCATTGGCTGTCCATGGTGGGGTTTACATCATTGTCGTTCTCAGTTTAGAAATGATCTCACCTTTGGAAACCAACATCTCATGCTATCCAGCTTAAGGGAGTAAGAAAAGCATACATATAGTTGGTTTTCTAATAAACTAATCAAAAAGATGAGCTTGGACTGTCCTGAAATGAAAGTGCTGGGTTAAATTAATTTTGGAATCTCTGTTGACTGTAAAAAGTATGCATACCACATCTTGTTTATAAGTATATTCATCCTGCGTGAGATTCAGATCAGGGTTGTGTCTGTAGTTTTTTGCTGCTCTGTGAGTGTGTTTACATACAGTAAATGAGCAGGGACATGAGTCAGGTAGAGGGTGGAGACAGCTCGGAATGGTGCCAGGAACTATGAATGGTGAAGCCTGCACACCATTGTTATGCCCCCTGAAACATCTGCTATTTATAGGATTTGGAAAGGGTGGATGGTGGAAAACAGACCCACCCCTTCTGCTGGGAGACACTGGGAAAATTTGGTTTGAGGAATGAGTGGGAGTCCAAACAATACTGTACTGTGACGTTTCCTGTTTAAACTTTTGACGATAGAACAGCGACACTACCTGTTATTCTGTAATGTTTACCAAAGAAAATATAAAGCTATAGTCTTTTATCTAAAGTGACAAACAAGACAAAAATTATTGTATTTTTTTGGAGGATTGACGTACAAAGTTTGACGCAAAATTATAAACTAACACAGTTCTGACGAAATAACATGAACCGTGAGCAGTGCCTCTCTGTCTTTACATTTTTATGTTTGTGAAAGAGACTATTGAAAAACAAAGAAAACAAAGTAACACTGAAGAATAGTTTTCATTCACTGGCATAAAACTGAACTGTCAAAAATGAAGAAAAAAATGGGGATGAAAATTTCCATTTCCCATCACGTGATCTTATGTAATATGGAATAAACTGTGTGTTTACAATGCTGGGACACGTTGGACCTCAGAGTTGTGGACATAGATGTACAGAAATATTTGTGCTTTAATGGCATTTCAGAATATGTTTTATTGTCTTTTTCAATCTTTTTTATTTGATTATTTTATTTTATTTTTGTCAGTCATGTCAAGGTCCTTAATGTATCCAGTGTTTTCATGTTCATATTTTAGACATGATTTAAAAGAGTTACTTCAATCTGAACTAGCAGAACTGTGGGGACTAACAGGGACAAGCATCAGGCTGTGATCTAATCTTTTTCTGCTGAATTATTTCCTGCTCGAACAACTTTCTCACAGGGAAAAGTAGAGTAAGATTTTTAAACTGTTTCTTTACAAAACAGCTCTGGCTCCGAAGGTTCTTTGTTCACTGAAGTTTTGCTCAGCACAGGGTTTTACCACCATAAGAGACACAGAACAGACCCTCCTTGTCTGCCTGTTACATGCAGCTGTCACCTGTTTCTGTGTCACCGCTGAAACCTCGCTGAAACACAAATTCAGACATAACTCACAACCTGATCTGATTTTT
>CAJRST010022223.1:9514659-9553063 GCA_907169785.1 Menidia menidia | reverse complement strand
AAAACATCATCCAGCCTTCCATCCAACTTTTCTATTTACAATGACATAAATAAAAGAGTTTTGTGTGTGGGAAGACATTATGTCAAATTCTGAAAAGCTTTCAGGAAACATTACAAACCACTTACCTTTATCTATACCATTAAATATTCATGCAGCACATTTTAAAGTCCAGTGCAGCCAAAATGATGTTACGAACACTTGATTGCTTGAAAAACTCAGATGCAAAGTTTTATAAGATTTATGTGTGATCAAGATGGTTTACGTATCCAAAAGAACATCTCAGTTTGTTTTCATTCAGATGCATCGGACGCATGCAAAAAACTAAGTTAGTTGTTTTTTTTTTACCACTCTTTGTTTACCCTTTCATGCTTGCAGAGGGCTCTTGGCCTTTTTTTCTCTCGCCGTAGCTGGCAAAGATTGGAATGATTTCAGTATAGAAGGTGTCCAGGTCTTTTAGCCACATCCTGTAATTCTGACAGAGCAAGTCTGAAAGCTTCCTTCCTGTCTGGGAAATGACACGCTAATGGCCCTCTCTCTCCTCCTCTCCAGTCCTGTATCACAGCTGTCTAATGAGAGCATCAGTCTATAAGTGGAAGCTAATGATGGATGCTTTCATTTTTATCAGCTGCAAGCAACTGGCACGAGAATTCCTGCGGAAATGATCTTTTTGTTGCGCACCGAAATTATAAATCAGTCCTTGTCTGCAACTTCCAAATATAGGAAAGATTTCTGTTCTGTTCGTGATTTATTTCTCCCTCTTCATTTGAACATAAAATATATAACTAAAAACCTGCTTGGTCTCAATGTTGATGTGTGATACAGATATTCAGAGATGACTGTTTTGGTCATGTTTACACATGTGGTGTTACTTTGAATAAGGAATATCCTACAGTGTCATTTTTTGAGAAGGGGTTTTTAGTTTATATCCTTATCACAGCTCATACCAATAGTGAATGTAATTTACTTTTCTTGCTCCGTTCATTTCCTAAAATGTTACAAATATTCACTGCAAAAATTGAAACTGTTAATGTTACTTTAAAAAAGAACTCTTTTTCGGGATCAGCAGACTGCCAGACTACATTCAGTCAGATCAATACAAAAAAGGTTCATTGCCTTCATCACCTGTATGAAGAGTCAAATTTATAAAGATAATAATCAACTCTCTTGTTTTACTCTTTTCAAAAGAGCTCTCTTTCAAATGTTTGCTTTTGGACTTGGAAATTCTTCAACACTATCATTTCTCAGTGGGAACACTCATGAGTGTGGTACCTTGGCTGGCCATAAAACGTATTGTGCTTCTCTGCTACATTTCACACGGATGTGTTGCAGTGATACAAGTTTGAAACACAGCCACAGTCTGGTTTAACAAGTACTGAGATCTAACTAAAATATTGTTGCTCATGATTGCGATATTCCACCAAAAATGTACTTTTCTAAAGTCATACAGATATGCATTGTAATTGCATCAATATTTGCTATTAATCAGACTTTTTTCCTTTTTGCAGTAAAGCTTGCATTTTAATGGTTTTCATGGAGGTGAAAATACAATTTGCTACTTGATTGATTGCTTAACTTTAATTAGTCACTTCCACGTCTGACCTAA
Organism: Menidia menidia; assembly: GCA_907169785.1. Classification (NCBI taxonomy): domain Eukaryota; kingdom Metazoa; phylum Chordata; class Actinopteri; order Atheriniformes; family Atherinopsidae; genus Menidia; species Menidia menidia. The sequence goes on along the minus strand of CAJRST010022223.1, from coordinate 9,551,460 downwards.
GAGGTGTCACATTGATAAATGGAGTCTTTTGATAACAATGTGATGCACTAAGTTTCTCTATCTTTAGGTAATCCAACAGCAAGCGATGACAAATGATTATTACAGACAGAGACATTTCCAACTAAGATTCAGAATTTGTAATGATCACACAGGTCCTGCAGTGCACTCTGCATAGCAAAAAATGGTCAAAATATAGCTAGGATTATTTCTGAAATAAACCCAGATACATATATGATATATAATAGAATATGCTTAACTTTCTTTTTCCTAAGAACTCTGACATGAGATAAGATAGATGTACTTGCATCCTGTGTAACTTCTATGATCTGGTTTTACTGTTGCTGCTTATAAACAAAGAGGACACTGTCTTAGTTAATCCTGTCACACTAAAAAAATATTCTAACCAAAAACAGAAGCCAGAAGCAGCTGACCATGAACCGTGTCTACATGGTATACCTCGTTGAGCACAATTTGGTCCTGTGTGGTTCTCATAAAGACGCATTTCCTGTTATATATCATTTGTTCATGAGAAACTGAGCTATAATAGACATCAGATAAAAATAGGAAACAGAGCACACAAGTGAGTAAAGAAGTGACAAATCACACACAGACATACGCACACAAACATGTGTCATCACTTAAGGGGTCATTTGGCTGATTTTTCATCATATCTGGACTTTTTCGAAACCTAACCGTTCTTGCTACTTACTAGATCCTGGTTTGTTGACTGAGCTTTAAGGTACCTTAACTCCCCTTAAAAGTATACCTTCCTACCTATAGAGAATCAAATCCTTGCAATGTGTTAGAGTTAATGGATCTATTCCTGCATGTCTACAAACACAGTCTTGCGTGTGTTTTTCTCTTTATGTGGACATTCAATGACATTATGTATTTTCTGGCTGGTGCCCTGGCCAAAACTTACCATAACCTCTGTGTTAAATCATAATTAAACCCTAGACATGTCTTTAAAGTGCAGTAACGACTATCTTAGATGCCCTAAACTTTAATTTAGTCCCCACAAAAATAGCCAAACAACTACATAGATAACACAGATGAAGGAGAGCGGGTGTTAAAGTCTGTCCGAACAAACAGCCAATGAGACAAGAGATATTTATTTGTTCAGCCAATCAGTGTCGAGACCCATTTGAAACTAAATGAAGGATGTGTTGAGAAGACATTCACTATACACTTCTCCCACCTAGTGGTTACTTTAAATATAACCAGAACGTCACCTCAAGCTTTATGAATTAAATTAAATTATATAAAATCAAAGTGAAATTAGGGTTACCATTTACTTTTCAACAAACTAAATGCTTTCAGTCAGTCCTACAATAGTCCTGAAAAATGATGATTGGTTAAAAGAGGTATTATTTAAAGGGCTGCTTTGTTTTGTACTGTGTAGGGCTGGTGGCAGCCTGGTTCCCGGAGCCCTCTCTTCCTTTTTTCAGTCCCTGTGGGGGGTGCTGTTCATCTGCACCCATCACTGAGCACAATTCATGTAACCTCTATATTGAACCCAAAAAGGTATAGTTTTGAAGAATAGCCACCAATCCAAAAATAAAGATATTGGTACAGTATATTGCACTGAGATTAATTGATTTTGCTCGCCCCATTTTGGTACTTTGTTTTTGACTGATAGCTGTACTGAAGCTATTTTGGAATTTTAAGAAGATGGCAAGGGAGCCAGTATCCTGGTGGTTTTGAATCACTATTCCAAATAGTATTTAGCTGTCCATTTGCACCTTTTCTTCTCTGAGTTTTTATCTTGTTGAATATTCACCTTTTTGATTGGAGGATAAGCTGATGACATTGAAGAATTTTGACTCTTTTTAAAAGGTTTTTATTAGCCTGTGACTTTATTTTAATTCAAATATCTCGAACGGTTTTTGTTAGAGGAATTCTTGAAAGAGCTGACAATTGTTCACAAATCCTAAACAAGAGTTGTATACATCCTGTCAAACAAATCTGAGACTTCCCTTCTACTATGAATGTTTTAGAAAGGTTGAGAAACACTGTGTGCCGCCTCAGGCACACTATGTATATGTTAGACTTAGGATGCCTCCTGATAACATTTAAAATCATCCACTTGCTGTACATTTGTTGAGACTGCAGAGCTTCAGTTTTCACAAACATTTCATTTTAGCTGACCTTTCTGTGTGGAGTTTGCATGTTCTCCCTGTGTCTGCGTGGGTTCTCTCCGGGTTCTCTGGCTTCCTACCACTGTCCAAAAACCTGCATGTTAGGTTGATTGGACATTCTAAATTGCCCTTAGGAGTGAGTGTTATTGTGCGTGGTTGTTTGTCCTTGTGTGTCTCTGTTTGGCCCTGCTGTGGACTGGGCGGACTGTCCAGGGTGTACCCCCATTGACCACTGGGATAGGCTCCAGTCCCCCCGTGACCCCAATTAGGGAATAAGCGGTTATGATAATGGCTGGATGGATGTACTTATAAATAGTACATATTCTTTGCTGATGCAAGGTGTTCAGTGTTCAGAATGTCTTTATTAAGAACGTCTTATGTTTCAATAAAACAACAAGGCAGCCCAATGTGTGCTGTTGCAATCTGTTTGTGCAAAGCCTTAAGTGAATGCAGAACAGCCCAAATTAGCAACAGGATTCTCGTCCATACTATGTGGGACCTTAAGGCAGTGAAATTAAGTAGGAAAACAACAACAGCCTCCTGCTGCACACCGCAAACTCCCATTACTGCTCATTACAACAACAAAAGAAACCACCTCTTATCAAAGCCGGCCATTAGAGGGGCGGGCCTGCTCTGCACACACAGGGGACAGGTTTGGACTTGACCCGGGTGGGCTGGGGACTCCTCCTTCTCTTTGCAGCCCGCAGCCGTCGGACAGAAGCCAGGCAGGAGTCACGTGACGCGCGGTGGGGCGTAGTTTTTCTTGTGGTGGCTTTTATCCTCCACGCCCACCTGTCTGCGCTATAACTGCAGCCTGCGCACAGCAGCAGTGGCACAGCCGCACCCCCCTCCACCCCCCCACCCACCCACACCTTCAACCCTCCAACCCTCACCGGGCAGTGGCATGGAGAGGCTCAACTCAAACGCTTTAGTGAAAATGGAAGCCAACATTGTCGTGATGGGGACGGAAAGCGTCGGGAAATCAGGTAAGAGTCGTTTCAGGAGTGCCAAAAGTTTCCCAGCGCGCGCGCGGATGGATGACAGTGCGTGTTTCTTTCAGCTCTGACGGTGCGCCTCCTGACTGGGAAATTCATCGGGGAATACGGGGACATCGGTGAGTGTGCGCCTGCTTTTTGTCATAAGTCAGCCTGAGTCAGACTCAGTGAATTTAACAGTGGACGTTGTTCTCTTGTCTTGCAGAGTCCATTTACAGTCGGGATTTTACATTAGACGGGAGAGGAGTCACTCTCAATATTTGGGATTCACCTTACTCTGAGGTATTAGGATCCACTTTATTTCCAACAATAGTAGCGTTGCTTATGTTATTCTTATTCAGCCCATATGCTCGGATACTGTAAGTATTAGTGTAAAAAGGCCTCTGCTAGTTCATGTTAGAGAAAGCTTGATGCTTATTTATTTATTTTGCATTTGTGTGTGGCCAGGTCCTGTGAAGAATCTACAAAAAAAAAAAGTGATGGCTTGTCATAAGGCTTCATAAACTTACACGTGCCTCCTTTCACAGGACTTGGCGGCCGAAATGTCCCTCTTCTGTAAGAAGGTCCGGTGGGCAGATGGTTACGTCCTGGTCTACAGCATCTGCGACCGGGCCAGCTTCAACGCCGTCAGCAGGCTCGTTCAGAGGATCAAGTCCTCCAAAGATCACCTGGGGACGGACAAAGTGCCCATTGTCGTCGTGGGGAACAAAAAGGACCTCCACCACAGACGGACAGTCCAGAGCGAGGAGGGCCGGCTGCTGGCCCTGAGCACGGACTGCCTCTTCTACGAGGTGTCGGCAGCGGAGAACTACCACAGCGTGATCGCTCTGTTTCACGGCCTGGTGGACAGAATCAAGGACGTCAGGCCGGTGATGAAAAGGCCTCTGAGGTTCAAGGGCATAGTCAAAAGCATGTCTGCGGTGTTTACCAGGAGACGGACAGACTCACTGTAGTGAGAGAATGGCGAGCAGGGAAGGAGACGTCCTGCAAGGAATGGACAGGAGAGTCTTTCACTACAGAGATGGACCTGTTTGAGGGGCATAAGGACTCCAAGTGAAAGAACCTTCGAAACAATCGGACAAAGGAATCAGGTGTTCTCTTCACCTCGAAGTTGACTTGGCTGATGAAAACAAGTGGATGATAATCTGATTTCCTAAACAGACACTTTACATGGAATATTCTTCAGTTTTTAAAGCTCGGTCGGCTTTAAGCTTGTTTCGGATGTTTTACAAGACATGGCTTCAGATAGGAGGAAATTCTATGCACACAATGAAGGTGTCTGTATTGCATTAGTAAGACATATTGTATTAAGACCGAAAAGATATATGTTTTTAAACCATTGTAAGATTCAAAACGTGCACAAAACGGACTGGTTTCGAGTGTCATTACATTTTTTAATAATATATATTTCGGTTCTCATGTGAGTCTCAGGGCAAAGTACATAATGATACATCATGCAAAGAGGGACAATTCCAGGTGGGGAAAAATTCATATTTAGCAGAGTTAAAATGGAGCTCATTAAATACAAGTGACCTGAAACATCAGACTTAAATCACTGACAAGTTAAAACAGTGAAACAAATGTGCATTAACTGAGTTAAAATAGGTCCCAGCTTTCTCGAGGCCCGTTTTATCTCTTGAATTGAATGTATGCCACGAAGAGGGCAAATTGTTTGCGTAAGGTTTTATAACTTGCAAGGTTTTTTAAATAAAATGATTGCTGAAAATGAAGAATTCTCTTGTATTGTGACTATTGAAGTATCCCCTTTGTGCTTTTTTTTCTGTATGTGTATGAAAGACATGATGACATCAAGCCTGGTGAAGATACAAATTATTAAGGTCTTCATGCCAGCTTTTATCACATTAGTAATGTTACAGGATGGATATTTTGCATGATCATGCACATCAGTAGATTAAAGTCTTTAACAATTTCAAAGTTAAAAAAATATAACTAAACAAATAGTTAATAGCATGGACTATCTACACAAACCCTGTTGCCCTTAGAATAATTAAAACTCTTCAATAGAGATGCTCAGTCTGCTCATGCTAAAAGCCAGGATAAGATTTTATGCCCATTACTCATTGGTTTTCTTCCTATGTTGCTCTTAGTTTGAGGGAAAAAATCCTCCACGTTTTCTTGTGTCTGCTGGAGTAAACTTGGTCTAACCCCTATGATGAGGCAGAGGAGGTCTCTGTCCTTCCTTTCCTCCCTGCAGCTTCTGTTGGGACGCGTCAGGAAGATGTCTATCTCTCTGAATATTAAGGAAGCAGTACAAAAGGGGGCAAATGGCAGGAAAGCTGGTGCCACTTGTTCTGCTTTCTGTTCTCTCGTTTGAAGAATCTGACAGGAACAAGGCAGGGGTTAACAAAGCAGGACTCTGGCTGTCTGGCTCCTTCAGGTCATTGTCACAGTCTATGACCCCCCAATGCTTTCAGAACCAGACTCATATCAAACAGCAGCCAGACTAATATGTTTTACCTGTAAGAGCTGCTTTCAGCTTCACTGGAGCTGAAATGATGTGTCTCCACATGCTGTCACATTGACATTCAACTGAGGGATCCAGAAGTGAGTCTGAGGCTGTGCTGTTACCGCTGCTCGAGCTGCATGTGGAGTAGTTATCACAAAACCATTTGCATCATTCAGAACTGCAATAGGCTTTTGTTGTTATTAGGTAAACATGTTATATCACATGTTTACCTGACGATTGCGAGCTCTACGGTGCTAAAAATACATTTGAGAAAAGTATTAGAGTCCAAACATCATAAGTCAAACATTTTGGTCATTTAAGAACACAGTATGTGACACATGATGACTTAAAAAAATGAAACTACTTCATCCATCCATCCATCATTGAGAGGATATGTTCAGACTTCCCTTTCTAACTCCCCCATCTTCTCTTGATGGGTGGCTTTTATCACTCTGACAGGTCCTTGTTCTAACTCAAGGCTGTCTCCCAGCAAGACATGCCTACAACCCGTCTCCTCAGCTGACCTCCTCATTCTATTTCTACACATAAACCCGTCCACCTCTCATGATAAGCAAATTTAAGCCATAGATTGATTCTTCTGATCATTATCCACAGGTTGGAAAATGAATTGACTGGCCTTTGGACAGCTTACCTTCTGACAAAGCTTTCTGTTTACCACAACCAACTGCTATAGTGTCTGCATCAAAGCCCATTTTACCTCACTTTTGTTGTTAAGATACTGAAACACTTTCACCTATGGCAGACAGTCACCCCTGACCTGGAGAAGTTAATCCACCCTTTTCTGAATGATGTGTTCACATCTCAGCCAACAAATGAATTAGAATGCGTTTTGGTGTACAAAAGTCACCTCAACCTGCACAAAAACATAATTATTATCAGTTGAATGTTTAAATTTCACATGTGGATATAGATATATACTTTCTATAAATCGCAATTCAACGAAGCAAATTTTTCATGAATAAAATGCTTAAGTAACATTAGCACATTGCAGCAAAATCTCCCTATTCTACAGTGTTTTAGATATAGCGGCTGCATTTCATGATGGTCTGCTGTTTGTACTGGTATTAAAAAAGAGGTTTCAGAATACATTTATAATGAGGCTCACCACAAAATTGGAATCTAAAAGTTGTGAAAGCATTTGTATGTGTACTTATGCAAGTAGCAGAGCACAAAATTAATCAAGAAGGGTTTTTAAGAAAATATTTGCTTCCATTTGCAGTAACCTCTGAAATACCTGTTTGTCCACAAGAACTTGGCTCTACTTCAGTATTTGACGGATGCAGGATGCATGTGCGTTACACAGAACAATTTTTTGTGTTGTATTTGGAATCACAGGAGACGAATGACATCAAATCATATTATTTCCAGTGGACTAGAGAATATCTGAGGACCCTTGGAATTTCTAACAAAAAGTCACGCAATTATTTATGTTTGTTTGTACTTTTGAAATGGATACACCAAGTTCTTGAAGAATTTCATCTAGAACATTGTCTGTGAGGGAAATGGAATCTGACATTACTGAAGGGTGAGGTTATGGTGAAGCACCTGAAGATTTATATTTCCAAAGCTCCATTTTCTTTAATAATAGCAATTCACACAGAGTCTGTTGTGACAGCTGGCTGCCATTTAAGTCCAAGAAGTTTTCCTCATTACTTGAATAGCTCTCTAACCTATGTGTGCAGCTCAGTTCTGAACTATTAAAAAGCAACAACACATCAGTTAAAAAGAATGATGTCCATTATGTGAAAGTCAGTTTCTTATTCTGAGCAGGTGATGAAAATAAGGCTTTGTGTGTCTGTAGTGTAAACCCTTGTTGTCTAGTGTCTGAGTGAAAATATAAAGTCTGGAGGCCTTCAAAGGAGAACTTTTTTCCTCACTAGGGTTCCTCATCAGGTTTACAGTCTCCACATTATCATGCTGGTTTGTGGCACCGACCACGAGTTAGTGTTGTTTTCAGCTAAGTCTGAACCTCACAGCGGTACGTCATTTAAGGGTTGTGAGTTATTTCTCACTTCAGGAAGCTTGTTATTCCTCTTTCCCTTTTCAGGTTTTGATGATGACTGCTGGAGACCCAGCTACGGTAGAGTAACAGGGTCAAAGTTTGAAGGTGTGCTTTTTATGAAGCATCCTGCTGAAAAGCATCTCCTGTCATTAGACTTCAGACGTATGTTGGTTTGCAACACCGTTTCAGCTGCCTGTATCCCAGAGGTTTGGCAGGTAATGATATCAGCATGTCAGACCACTGCAGCATGTTGAAAATGTTGAGAGGCTGTCATAGCTCTTCCTGAAATGGGTTGTCAAACAGTAACTAAATCCCTGAACCCTGACTGAACACATTAAATCAGTCATACAACCACCTCTGAGGAACTGAGCTGAGTGTGTGTGAGAGGTGTTCAGAGCACTGCTGAGTCAAATTGAACATAGAGGTTAGCAGCAGGGATCCTAAATTGAGGTTTTTTGAGCAAAGACTAAATCCATACAGGAGAGATTCAGGAGAGCTCAGACGACACGATCGCTTTGCTGTTTTTAAATAGGAAAAGAGAAAAGGATGCTTTAAAAAAAAAAAGCCTTTGTGTTGTTCTTGATTTCACCTTTCAGAGTAGCACCCAGTGCCCCCTCCCCAGTGGCTGGCAGCACGTTTTCAACAGGCATTGCTGATCAATGTGTAATTTCATTTTCTAGTAGCTTATCAAATGTAAGCAAGCCTTATTTCATTATCGGCTCGCACGGGGGCTTGAGGAGGTCAGCTAGTGCTGAGAGCAGGTAAACAAAGAAATAAAAGGATGCCAAAAGTCTTACATTAAGCCCTTCAAAACGCCAAATCGATTAAACAATAGTGTGTTTGGACTAGAAAAATAAAGAATATTTGATAAAAAATTAGATACAGAGAATTCTTTTTTGTATTTCTCATGCGTATTAATAAACTTTTGATTGGCTGTTATTTGTTGGATGGTTATCTGTCATTCTATTTGAATGAGTAAAGAATCAACGCACTTGACATCCGTATGAAGCAGCAGATTACAATCAACTGAATAGCCCTCAGAACAAACAGTGGTGTCAAAAACTATAGCAAGCGACTGATTTGTCAATTCTTGGAAACTATATTAAAAAAATTAGAGCATTAAAAAAAGCTGAACAGCTCCAATCTGTGTAAATTTTCATCAGAAAAGCATAAGAACCTGTGGGTTTTCAATGGAATGAGTTATGCAAATTAAACTTTTACCAAAGATTTTTGTTTCAAGTCATGTGTGAGAAAGAACTAACAACATTGGAATTCTGTAGGCAGCATCAGCCAGCCTGCATCTCTTTTGATGTCAGCTGAGTCAAGCTCTTACCTGGACTCTAACCATGTGGCATAAGCGGGGTTTGCCAAGCAGATCGTGACTTTGAATTAGTTAATAAAGCATTTAAACAGGGGGTCTGGAATGTGAAAGAAACCAAAGTGCTCAATGAGTTTTTAAAAGATGTGTTAACTTCCCAAAAATGTCAGCCATCCCTCGTCATCTCGCACCCTCTCGCCTTTGCTAATCTCTCCCACAGAGACTTATCAGACCTCCCGCAGTGCTGTGCTGCTCGCTGGGTTTCCCAACAAGATCTTAATGTGTACAAACAGTAACCATAACTCACCCCCTGCTGTGAATACAGCGAAAGTTTAAAGTTCAGGAGCACTTGTGCTTTTCCATGTCAACAGTTAATGGCTGATCTCACTGTGGCCACAGGGTCCAGCCTTTTGAGCTCATTTCCGGCAGCAAGGAAAAGCTAAATTCTGACAAGACGCAAGGAGCTTTTTGACTTATTATTGACACTTATTTGAATAACCACAGAGCTACAGCTGCACAGCGGGTTCAGGATTGTTACTAATGTACCACATATTTTTCTACATGTTTTCGTCCGTCTGTGTGTTTGTGGGTAGAACCCGGTGGGTGATGTGGCTGGTGTTGTCCTGATAACTCAGCTCACACCTGTGTTTCCTGCTTAAAAGCCCCAGACTTCCCTCCTCTGCATCCCCAATTGCTATCAGCGCTACAATTAATGCTGCAAGCTGGTTTCTCTACAGGAAAGTTTCCCATATTTACATGCTAGTTAGGCCTGGATGCAACAACAAGCATCTCTTTTTTCCCAGAGATCTGAGGCATCTGGCCTCTGCTTCTTGTTTGTACCACCAGTTTGCAAAACTGACATTTGGACAGATTTCCTTCCATTGATCAAAGCCTCCATATAATTTCCTAATTGAAAAAAATCAGCCAAGTGCTGATCTATTTCTTTCCAAGTTTCTTTGCATTTCAATTTTTCTTTGGGTTAATAGGAATAAAATGATACAAATATCATGTCATGATAAGTTTGAATCTAACATGCAGGTCAAATGTTCTTCAAATGATTTTTGGCAAAATGATGGAGTGGCACATCAAAAGGTTCAGTCAAATAGATTCAATTAGTATAACAAGACGGCCACTCCTGCTTGTTGTTTTCAACATGAAAAGACTGTCTGCAGCAAAGCATTGTCAATAAAAAGCCTTTTTCACAAAAGAACCCCTCTCAGATTGATTAACAAGGATTGTAATTTCCATGATCCGGCAGATGAAGAAAATATTGGCAGGTTTTAACCTTTAATAACTCAGAATCCCATACCGGCAGAACATGTCTGGAAGGCAGAGCTGATAAAGCTTTGATCTAAGCAAAGAGAGAATGGGTCTGGAAAATATCTCCTCACGTGGGAGGTTAATGTGGTGGGGAAGTGAGCCCCAGTTTAACCTGCAAATCACTAAATGAGATCAGGCATGAAGGGAGGCAAGGGGATTGACTCATCACCCTTTTTGGGTGAGAGGAAGTTGTCTAGATGTTACTTTGTGAAAGATGGTGCCTTTTGTGGGGAGCCACTTGTGGTTTTAATGATGCACGCACAATTAACAGGGGTGGGAAATAAGGGCCTTGCAGCTGCATTAAATAATAATAATTATACTACTGATAATAATAATGAATAAAAATGTAACCTTATTTAATTAACAAAATCACCAGAGCCTCACTGTGTGGATTTTTGAAGGCCGATGTGATGAACGAGAGAGGAGGGACAAGCCAAGCAAAATCCCACATCAAAACAATATTTTGCTGCAGAGCTCATCTTCTGAATTATGCCAAAAACAGGGTGTTTCTGAGAATATGTGCAGAATGTGAAGAATGCTATCGATTGCATTATCTAAGAATTTCTGCAGGAGTACATCAAAGGTCATGCAGTCACACATTCAATGATGCATTCAAAATGAGGCAGAACTTTGGCCAGTAGTGAAAAGTGAATGATAAATATATGCAGTTCGACTGAATATTGAGGAGTGAAGGACATTTGATTTTTTTTTCTGTGAATAAATAATTTATCTGAAGGATGTTCTGAGGATTAAAACTTTCTTTAAGTCTATATTTTTTACGCAAACTTTTAAAATTTTTTTTGTTTTAAATAAACACAAGCCTTACATATCAAATGTCAATTTCTACACTTTAGGCTTTAAATAAAACACATACACCAATTAAACAAGCCATTATGACCACAAGGGAGTAGCGTTTTTGTGACAAGAAAATTGTCCGATCCTTTGGGTGCTCATTTTTCACTTAATGACGGTTGACAAAATGATCATCCTTCTCTGATATATTTCTCAACAAGGTTTGATGCAATGATATTCTGTGCTCATAAGCGAGCAAAAAAAAACAATTTTCTGAAATAATCGGCTCTATGCAATTAGCAGTGTCAGAGCAGAAAAGGGCTTCACAAACCGTCATAGTAAAATTATGGATTAATTGGTCCTTGTCCTTTTTTTTAATACATTGTGAAATTGAGTTTTTCGTAACAAGTGTACACAGTTTCAATGTTTCTTCTAATCTTTTCACTGAGTACATCAGAATATTTAAATGTTTCATCAAATCCTTACAGTTACCAGGTATTTGGTTCTGAGCAAAGTTATCTTTGAAGAAAAAGGAATGGTCTCAGATACTTGTTTCATTAGAATAAAGAGGAAGAAATATCCTATATGAACCATATGACTTTTACTGTTTGTTTACTCCTTGCCAAACTATCTCTGCTTTGGTGTCACGCTCTTAATACAAGCAAATACAATTAAGTCTTAAAGAAGGTGAGTGGATGCTAGGATGCTATCCTGACGTTTAAACCATCAGGATCCACAGACCTGTTTTGATATTCTTGCTACTGATGATGTTGTTTCTTGTGTTTGTACCTTTGTCTCATTTTGTCTTCTTGCCACTGCATTTGATTATCCCAGGCCTGTTTACTTCAAAAAGTCTGTAGGATGTTTCCTGTTTAGTCTTTCTGCAGATGGTTTTCAGACTCAGTCTTGTTTTTTGCTGTTGTATTTCATCATATCCCTTTTTTGTCTTTGCTCCCTTTCCCTCTTACCAAAGCCCCCTCATCATTTTTTAAATGAAAAGGAGTCTGGGTGGCCAGCACCTGCTTTGACTTAGTATTTTGTTTGGCCACTATCTGCTGTTTTAAATTTTCCACTTCCAATCTTGTCAATTTTTTTAAATCCAGAAGGTTTGGATATGAAGTCTAAAGTCCAACAGAAAAGACACTGCTGTCGTTATCCTGCTGAAGTTGTTCTATGTCAAATACGGTGAGGCAGCCCTGCCTTTAGGACATACAGAGCTACAGAGTAAAGAAAGTAAAAGGTATTGTTATGCTTTTACATTCAGACAAATGCTTTATGTTCTGTTTTCTATTGACGGTGAAAAAAGCAGTTGCTCTTGTAGTATCTCAGAACTGAGTTCTGAACAATAGCCACAGGAGGGCAGCTGTGTCCAAAAATAAATGAAAAAAGCCTGCGTGACTCACAAAACCACATATATTTGTCTATCCTTTTTTTTTGCTGTCTACCTGACTCAAACTAATGAAACTGTTCTGAAATATGTTTCATCAATATGTATTTTCACTTCAAACATCATTCCAAAGGAATGCATTGTGGTGACCAAATTTTGTTTGGCTTGTAAAAGTATATGATAACATGGTGAAAGAGGTTTGTGAACAACGGAGGTTGTGTTTGAAGTGCACACATTTGAATTTTGGGCTTCGATTTTAGGAAAACAAATGAATCTGTGTTTTGGTCATTTCCCAAGCAGTGTGTTTGTACAGAGCCAAAAGTACCACAACTATGGAACAATACTGACCTGCTTCAACAACTAGAAGGCAGTTTCAGGAGTAAAGATGGGATCTGCATTAAGGATCGGTTGATGCACTCAAACATTCCCTGGCCTTCATGTAGTTAAGGGCACTTACTGAGATTACATTCATATTGGGTATCGCAGAGTAAAGGTGTGGAGGTTGTCCAGCTTTGGCAAGTTTTTAGCTACAGGGTACCAGTCTGTGTTTCTATGTTCAGAACTGTAGGATGACTGAAGTTTGTCAAAAGTTGTCTGACCTAACAGCAGCTGCAGACATCAGGCTACCATTAACCTGATGTTACCTGGTTAATGGCATATTTTGCTCTGTTTCTCTTTTGATGATTATATTCCACATGAATTACTGCATAGCTTTTATTTTAAGACTGATGCAACATGTGTTAAGAATTTTATAATACAACAAACAGGACCCTAATGGGGTCGCGAGGGGGACTGCAGTCTAACGCAGTAGTCAGTGGGCGAGAGGCGGGGTACACCCTGGACGGTCCAGCAGTCCATCGCAGGGCCACACTGATTGGCAACCTAACATATGTATTTTTTCAACTGTTAGAGGAAGCTAGAAAATCAAAAGCTCCAAAGCCGACTTAACGGAGAAATACACCTGTCAGGATTCAGAGCAGGAACAACAACAGAACTGTAGCCCAATGTTAAAGCCATTTCTTATCCTTCTTAGATGCACTGTCTGAACCACTATACTCTTATAGGATATTCCTTTATTTACTTGATTTACGCACAAGTTTCAAAACAGCATGTTCATTAAATTGGGATCTTGAATTCTGACTTTTTTTTAAAAAATGAGCTGGTTTGAAGGCAATGAACATATGCTATCCTTCCATTTGCTAAACCACTTATTCCTTGTAGTGTGGTGGAGGTTTGAAGCCTATCCCAGCTGTCATTGGTTGAGAAGTGGACAGGCTGACATCACAGGGTCGCACACAGACAAACAACAACACACCCACATTCAGTCCGGTTGGCAAATTACAGCGTTCAGTTAACTTGACATCCATGCTTTTTCTGTGTTTTTTTCAACTGTGCGAGGAAGCCAGAGTACCAAGAAGCTCTTCCTCTTTCTCATATTTCACACATGTCAAACAGAGGCAGAACAGCCCCTGTGCCCTTTTAAACATCAAGCCAGCGTCACAGAGTCAAGGCTGGATGTGTGTAAGCACACATGACGCAGAATCATTTTGATTCCCGGCTGGCACAGAGCACAGCAGCAGATCAGCTTCTGCTGATGTGCTTTCACACATGAAGCAAGGTGCAATGAAATTGTTTGCTTCAAGTCCTTCTCTCACCGTTTCAGAGGTCCTGGCATTCCTCCAAACAAGGCATGTTTGTTCGGTCTAATTATCCGATCTTAGACTTACTTGATTGTCGGAGAAGATTATTCTTTACAATGATGATGGGGACATGTAGAACCTTGGAATTGAAAGAGGGTGTACTTTCTTTCATCTGAATGAATAAAAGCTATCACTGTGTGTTGCAAATACATCACCATGTCTTTTGTTTCTTGGTGTCTGTACAATTGTGCTGCAAGGATACACTTTAATAAAAAACACTTTTATTCAGTACATTCAAGAGGTGCTTTGCCCTCTCGAACGGACAAATACATGGACAAATGAACTAAATCAATTTTGTCAACTGCTAACAAACCAACTAAAGGTAGTGAATGATTAAGTCAATTTTGTCCATTAAAACATGAGAGTAGTTGGAATTCTGTTCTCACCTGCTGAAACAGTGAAAATTCAAACTTTAGCTAATTCTTTTAAAAATTACATTTCTAAAATCACACTTCTTGATGTAAATCTGTTGAATAAAAAGAGATTATTTAAAAAGTCATATCTGTTTCCAATTGCCCTGCCTTCTAAACAATGCAGCTCACTTAAAAGCATGGAAAAGCTTGCAAGAATCAGTCAAAAAATAAGGAAAAGTAGGCAAATTAAGATAATCAATAAAAAAGAGACCATCACTCATGATGATTTGAGTGCTAGATTTAGTAAATAAGCAAAGCTAAAAACTAGATTTAAGAATCTACTGCTGTAGATCCACATTTGTGAATTCGCAGTGGAAATGTAAACCCTGAGTGAAGGTTTCTGCTGAGAGTGAAGTGTTTATAAGTTGGAGACTTTCACTTCACCTGTCAACACAGCTCGTCTATCTAATGATTGGAATTGCTTTATACAAGAGACGCTATCGGCAATCCACAAGTAGTATATGAGCTTTGGGAGGCAGAGACGCTGTCTGCATTTTAAAAACACTAGAAAAGTTAACAGTGTTAACTTTTGACAGAGTGTCCAAATAATGCAGTGGAAAAGCCTATCACTATTTTACTCTAATCTCAGGGAGACCAGATGAGTAGACAACAGACTTCCTTATCCAAATGGGAGCCATGGGCTTTATGGTGTAAGATGCTCAAGTTTCATCTATAACACTGATGTTTCCATTGCAGCATCAATACAATCTCTCCTCTGAGCTAATTTGTCGGAAACGGTTTGTTATTAAGATGGATCTGGAAAATAAATGTGGGGGAACCATGTGATGAAAAGACTAAGCAGCTGTGACCTGATTCTCTGTTCAAAAGGGAAAACAACTTACAATTTTGGTCACCATTTCTTGTTTTATGAATTCTACACTTATGTGTCAAATGTTTCAAACTGTGAGAAATGTTTGATGAATGCCTGTACTTTCCATCTTATACTCTTAATCAGATGGCAGACATGGTAAACCTGTTACGGTTCATGAACAGAGCATTATTCTAGATTTATAATGAATTAAGCTTGGATATAACATTTGTCTTTTGCTGTGGAGAAAGCATAGTGGAACATTGGAAAACATCAGGCTAAAATGTAACAGGTATATATGAAGCTGACAATGATAATGATCAGACGGCCATTTTTGACCAGCTACTAAAAAAGGGAAACATTTCCCTCCCTGATTTTGTTTGCCCAACAGTTTTAATTAAATCACTCTTAGAAGCTTCTCAACAAAGTGAGGCGGGACAGTCGGTTTGAATAAAAAAAGACATTATTACCTCATACAATTAGATTATTAGATATATCTTCCTCCATGGTTGTGACAAGAAATATGCTCAGGGTGTTTATGGAAATGTCGAAATATGAGAATGGATGACTTTCTCTATGCCAGGGCTTTCAAGTTAAAGAGCTTGTTTTTTTTAATCCACCGAAACAAATTGCCTAAAAACTATTCTCAGTTTGTCCAAAATGAGAGGACAGTCCTGTGCAAGGCCTCTCTTATTCAAATAAGGTGCAAGGACTGCATATTGTATCTGGATATATGGAACACGCACTCTAAAAATGAGACCGAAATAACTTTGGCCGGCCTTGGTGGTTCATTTCACCAGAAGAATTATAATATTCACAGATAAGCAAGCTGACCGTAACTTGAAAAAGGCGGCACGGCAGAAGGCCACTGAGGAGTGCCCGTCAGATGAGCATGACTTCAAAGGTAAGGAGGAAGCAGAATATCTATTTGTTATTAAATAGATATGTGTTCACTCAGCAAATGCAAATAAGATTTCCCTAGAATAAAGTGCCAATTAGAAAAGGTATGCATACTCTTTTGAGGAAACATATTTACCTTGTATGAAAATAACTAAACAAAACTCCTGATTCATAGAAACTGACATTTCCCCCCAGTTTATTACCCTCACACTGTGTACATGAAACCATCTGGTCAAACACGATTTGGAAGGGAAATGCATTCAGCAATCACGCATTTCTCAGTTGTAAATTCAATTACGCACAGCTCAAGTAACTCTGTATATCTCCATAGAACTGAATGTGAGCTTTCTCTTTGTAGACAGTTATCACAGAGCCTTTGCTCATTCATACCAAACATACCAAGCAGATGACTTGCCGACTCGAAATAGACCCTGGGAGTGAGAGTGTGTTTGCAGGGTTGTGTGTTGTTTGTCTCTGTGTGGTCCCGGTGGCTGGTGACCTGTGCAGAGCCCGGCCTGCCTTTTTGCCTGATGACAGCTGCTTGGAATAAGCAGGTACAGAAACTGAATGGATGTTGTCACAGATGGTCACGTCTTTTCAAAGTAATGTGGACTCTGGGACATGACCAAGAGAAGGCAGTAAACAGAAATTGCACAAATGTAGTGGAGAGTTATGTAGTTTGGATGGATGTCCTTACCACTTCTTGACCAACAGGGAATAACTGAGAAGCACAAGAGAACAGTTTTTAGAGCTCGAGCAAACATAACTTATGAGGAGAAACGAAGTGGCCTGATTACACTGAGGAAGCATATAATTTGGCAGAAACAAAGTGTGCATGCTGATACCTAAAAACAGCTCTGGAAATGAGGCTGATCAGCCGCAATGATGGCAGTAGAACAACTGAAGCCAAACTATACCCAGAGGAAGGATTCTAGGCACATATGTGCACTCAATGTATATGTTTATACTTTTTTTTCCTAATTCGATAAGAAATCTTTAGAGTCTTGCAGTCCCAAAGGTTCTAGGTCATTTGGAGATTTGGAGAAAAGATATATTCCTCGGTTAGTTGTACCTGGAGTCTAGAAAAAAGTAAAGATCATGTTTAACAACTGTAAAGCTACTCTTTGATGTTTTACCGATGCGCACATGAAACAGGTCTTTAGATGTTACAAAAAGGGGCCTGAAGCATTGTAAATCTGCATATTATACAATTATGAATTTCTATTTTTATTCTCAAAACAAACTCAATTAAAGTCTCTCATGAATTTTTCAAAAGTATTGTTGAAATGTGGTTGGGCTTATTGGAGCAGGTGTAAAACAGCTTGTGCTCTGATAACTGCAACACTTGCATGACTCTGGCTGGATGTGAGATGACAGCAGCAAAATGAGTCACTCTTTACACCAGTTCACAGCATTCTTCACCACTGATTGGGATCTGGCAGCACAAAGTATATCTGGATGCATCTCCATGTGTGTCTCAAGGGTCCAATTGAGTCTAACTTCCATTTGCAAATAACTATCTATGGGTGAAGAATTTTGTGATGTGAACCCCCTGCCTTCCCTGTTCTGAAACATCTGATTCTAATCACTACATCGCCTTGTCACCGGGCTTGAAAAGCATTATCACTACATCTGATCAATTTAGATAAGATGTGTCGAGGCAGAGAAGTATATTAACACAAGCTGGACTGAAGGTCCCCATGAGCAGGACTAGGAAACACAAAGAGTGTTAGAAATACACTACCATGTGAAGAACATGTTTTCATCCTTAGGCCATGTTTTATAGTCTGTGGAGTGGATATCGTATAGATATCTGGTGCTTTATGCAGTTGGATCCATCTCAGTAGGCTTTTCCTGCTAAATGTCAGCATCAGGGAAATGGTATGGCACTTAGTTGCTCTTAGTGTTGGTTGGTGTTGGAGTTGTCCTGTATGCTTGGAAATCTTGCAATCTGGCAAGATTGATATCTCTCCGAGCAATGATATCTATCTGATTTCTATGTTTCCTTCAAGGCCATCAAGTGGAGCAAAAAAAAAAAACTCCTTGTACCTTCACATGTTTGCCATGAGTGGTACTTCTGGTTAACGAGAAATTCAAACAGCTGTTTATTTCCTCCCCTTACAATCTCTGAAAGAGGTAGAGAGATATTAGAAACAGTGTCCTCACACTTGCCACAACAAAATGTATTCTTTATCAAGAGCTTTGAAGGGGCCGCAGGCATGATGCATTTTTGATGGTTTATGTTCAACCTGACAAGGAAGCTGGAATGAAAGTTAAACTTTTAACATGGTTTCCAACTGGTCCAATTAAACAGCTCCAGAGTTTCAGTAGTTCAGAGACAACGGTTTCCATTACCAGTACCAGATTTAATAGATTATTTCACTTGTAGTAAGTGAAAAGACAGTCTAGGGGTCCAGATATTGAACCAACTTTTGTTCAAAGTTAAAAATAAGAGTATTCTGTTCTAATTTTTTTCCTAGAAAAACTTTGACTTGTGCACTGACAGAAAATGATTGTTAAACTTCTAAGATATCTCTGTTTCAGCCATTTTTGGGAATGTTATTAAATCACACACAATAATAAATCAGTTTGTTCTTCACACCAGCAACCTATTGTGCATCGTGATTACCCAATACATATTTATTCAGTGAAGTGGACTGCACAGATTCCAATTTTAAAGAAGGAAGGGGCTGCATTGAGTTCAAAGAGTATTGTATCTGAAAACACTGAATCGTAATTATGTGCATCGCTCCACATCAAGTTAGTTTTTCATTCACAGGCCACCGTGAACTGGAGGCCGCACATATTTTTAGACTGTGGGTTAGAGCTCTCAGATAGACTTATTTGCAGTTCAACTGGGGGTCTGCTGGCCTTACAGTGAGGCCCTAACCCATGACCCATTGTGTCGTAGTGATTGTCAACCAACCTGCTCTGAGGTATTCTCAGAGTTTGGGGCTGTGTGTGCTTTGAATGACACACAGCCCTTTAGCTGTTGGTCATTTTGCTGAAGGTGAAGGCACTGTCAAACAGACTGTTTGGTGATGTTGCAGGGGGTTCCAAATAGAGAAATTCAGTGAAAGGAAATTTCTTTTGCAGACACTTCCTGAGTGTAGAAGGGAGAAAGCAACAACTGTTTTCTGATGTACTCTGGGGAGTTGAATACACATCTGTGTGCACATTCATGAATCCAACACAAACACAAACAAGAAAAACAAACACTGTATTTTTCATTTCCACACAAGTGCATATTGTTTCTGTTTCTGTTGTGGAAATGATATAAATTAACCTTCTGTACATGGCGGAAATCTAAAATCTTGAGCAGTTGATTAAGAGTCTGATTGTACAGCAGTTAGGGTCAAAGATTGTACATTTTGTCATGGACATTAGTGTAAAATTATATTTTGCTGAATGAATGATAAGATTTACTATAACTTGTAACATCACAAACAAAAATGAATAAATATTCCTCTGACACATAGAGAAACGTATGATTTTTAATTGAAAGGTGTTAAAAAGGTTTAAACTGTCATTTATAGCTTGAAGTGGTTGTAGGTGCACTTGAATGCTTGCCAGGAAGCTATAAAATTAAACTGACTTTTGCCAAGGACAGTGGTCAAATAATCAACCAGAAATGTGTCATTGGCTAGCCTCCAAAAGCATCCAATCAGAATTTGACTTTAATATTTTCAGCACAACACATTCATCAGAATGTGTGTTGATTTTAGAAATCTAAAATGAATGAATACCTGTGCACCAATATTTAAAGCTAGCTATAACCAGGGTATCCAAATATCTTTCATAAATTGTGATGGGTGATTGTTCACCACATCTCCTTATGGGTTTGTTTTTAACTAAATATCACCTTCAGCCCACAGTAGCTGATTCAATCCATTAATCAATGTGTGGGATCCATAATGGTGAGGGAGGTTGGGCTTATTGTTCTTATTTGCTGTGATATTTATGCTGTTTAGAGTTAAAACACCAAGAGTTATTGCTGTGAGAAGAACATTGTTTTTGTGAGCCAGTCATAGGATAGGAGGATAATCTTTCTACAATATGTTCCATACATAGAGGGTGCTTCGTTTTACGATTTCTCTGTTGAGGGCTTGTAAGAAAATGGCAAAAGCTTTGTTTCTGTCATGATCGCAAGTTGCTACACACCACCAACAATGCTACACACAACAATGATGCTCTATGTACTCCTTCAGTTATAACAAATGCATCACTGAAAACCATGCCCAACTAATAAAGAATTTCAAACTACTGCTTACATTTTTATGTAAATAAATAAATAAATAAATAAATGTTTTTTATTGATATTATTCATGAAAGCTAATGAAAATAGCCCATCCATATCTAGCTTGATATAGCTTTAAGAATCCAAGCCTGTGGCTGGATCAACAGAGATTAGTGCCTCAAAGCACACTGCTTCATGGTGACTTGAAACACTTAATGTAATGCTGAAATGGAACTGACAAAATATATGCAATAGCCTATGGGTAGGATCTTCTCTTTTCCATATATATTTGGGATTATACTGATGCATAGCGTGAGAAGACGATGTTGCTTTTTCAGTAGAGAGGAATAGAAAATGTATGAATTGTAGGTCAATTTTGGGGTCATTATGTGCATACTATTCCGCCTCTCGTCCCACAACTCATCCCCTTTACATCTGCACTCCTGCTACTTCTTTTTGTGAATGCAAGAAAGGTATATAGATCTGTCAAATTAGGAAGCAGGCTCTTCTATTAACAGTCCTGATAATATTTTTTTTTACTCATGAGCTTCAGAGTTTGCCATAGAAAGTAGTCCTAATGCTGTGCATTATAGTGACTGCGTGACATTTTGAAGCTCTGAAGCCCACTGCAATCGTGTGATAAGACTCAAATCTGCCTTTGACCCCCACCCACAAATATCAATTTAATTAATTATCCATGCAATGTAAAACAGTCCGGGAAATCATACCAGATAAAGCATTATCTATAGCATTCACCATCAAAGAATTTGCAGCATTATTACCACTTGTCGAGTCAGATATGACATCAATTATGCAAAACAGAGGCACTTTGTAAAACACACCAGCCTCACAGCATCTCACGTAGTAGTGTAGTTCGATATTTAAAGGGGAAAATTAAATGTTCACCATCAATGCAGCATGTGTCACACTAACGTTCTTATTTACAGGTCCCTGGTTTCTGCTGTGGCTCCTGTTGCAGGCCATCGTTACCACGTGTTTATGGAGGAGCAGGATTTCCGATTTTGGCTTTCTGAAAAATGTAAACGTTTCAAACATTTTGCGTAATTCTCCACATTTAGTTGAAAAAAAGCTTTTACGTGCCATCAAAGCAAGTCCTATAGTTAATTACTGAGAAGCTCTTTTTGTTGTCTCCACTGGGAATCTTCTATTGCAAACCACAGAGCTGTTCTCCAAAAACCTTCTGATTTCATCAGATGAGCCTTTTTCTCATTACTGATGTCAATATAGAAAATCCCTGCTCATAATGCGCTATGATACCCAGGGATGTGATGCATATAAATGTGCAATTAATGCTTAGGTGGAAAAGTACAGAACAGATGGAGAGAGGAAGAGAAAAGTGATTTAGTCATGAACAAACAAGGATGAACGCAAAATAAAACCCAAAGCAGGGTAAACGAATGCCGAAATGATAAACTATCATAACACATATAAAACAGTAAATAAGATAAACAAGGAAAAAAAGTCAATTCAACGATGACAGTAGCTGGTATTAGAATTTTTAATTTTGAAAGACATAGCAAGTTCTAATAATTCTTGTACCTTGATCATTTTCTGTTTTTATTTTCATAATTACAACTGGAACCAGGAAGTATCTGACTTTTATACAAGGGAATGTTCTAATTATCAAAAATGTAGAGTAAAAGACTACTTCATAATTCATGATGGGTTTGAACCAGGAGAAGACCCACAGGCAGGAAACAGCTACAAATATGAGTTAAAAGACCAGTTTGTTTTGGTCTTTTAATTCATATCCCAAATCCTACTTCACAAAGATTTTAGAACTTTATGTCCTTTTTTGTCATGGTTTCCATGTGTCACCTGATCAAAAAGAGATTTGTCTGATGTGCATATTTCACAAGAGGAAGTCCACAACTCACCTGCTTCAGAGTCCTGAATAAAACTCACAACAAACATACAAAGGGCAAAACGTCTAACAAACTGCAACACAAACAACACACAGCCCAGAAAATTGGCCAAATCACAAATGACGAAGATAACTTGACTCATGTTCGAATGCATAGCTTGTACCCTTTTAGAGTGAACGATAAGTGGCTTACAATGAATACGATGTATTTGAGGACCTTGAAGTATGTTTCTGCAATGAATGGAAATCCGGCAATTTGGTGTACTGTAATGCAAATAAATATATCCTCATTAATCTCAACATAATAATCAACTGAGTCTTGCAGTCGCTCAGTCATGCACTGATGCATCAGAACATGAAGCTCAGAAAATACGTCATTTGAAATACAAGTTACTAAATTGAGAGAGCACGTCATAGAGAGGCTTGTTTATCCTTTCATTTAATTGATTTCATTTTCTGTCCTCCCGTCAATGGCCTGCAGCTGCGTGTGAGCTCTGTGGGGTGCACACCTGACAGTAAAAAGAACCCCCAAGGCTGGGGAATGGATCAGGCCAGCCCCAGTGTCTGGTGTTGTTTCGCGCTTCAGAGAGGATGAATCAGAGGTTCTGGAGCAACAGCTGCACTGACTGCGGAGGACACGCTCTCGGTGACAGGAGCGCTCACTGGCTCCTGATTCCAGGTAAGATTCCGTCAGATTCATCGAGGAATTTCTCAATTCACTTTATTTTTCTCTTTCGTTCAGTCATCCAAGTGTTCGTCAACCCTGGAACGAGCAGAAGCATAATGCAATTGTTAGAAAAACAGAAGTTCAGTTAATTATTCAGTTTCATGTCATGATCTTATTTATATTTTTTCCGCACCACAAAGATTTTTATAAGGTGTTTGTTTAGTTGATTCATTTGGTGCCAGCCTTCGCTTTGCGCACCTATCTGATAAGAAGTGAGTTAGGGGTGGTAATTACAGCCGCCTGCAGCAATTATCATAAATCTGTCGTAATGGTGTCCCAACCTCCTGTAAGTCCACACGGTGTCCTTGTGGCACCTATTTGGAAGAAAAGGGAGATTTAATCTGTGTCTTTCCTCGGCTTTCACAGTTGGAGTTCCACTTTGAGGGGGAGAGGAAAGACACCCTCTAAGCATCGCCCGCTGCTTGTCCTGCTTTCATTTCTGCAGACTGTCAGTGAGGACAGGCTGTTCGTTATGTTCCATCAGCTGACGGACCAAACCCTGAATGGCAGCTGTCAGGGAGCCATCTCAGAGTGCAATAAGAGCGCTGACGGAGACGCGCTCCAGCTGCCCACTTTCTCCACCGCGGCCAAAGTCAGAGTCATCATCACCTTCGCGCTGTGCGCAGTGTCAGCTGTTTGCAACTTGCTCGTGCTCTGGGCTGCCATTAAAGGCGGAAAGCGCAAGTCCCACGTCAGGATCCTCATAATGAACCTGACGGTGGCGGACCTGCTGGTCACTTTCATCGTGATGCCCGTGGACGCAGTGTGGAACATCACGGTGCAGTGGCAGGCAGGAGACGCTGCCTGCAGGCTGCTGATGTTCATGAAACTAGTGGCCATGTATTCCTGCGCCTTTGTGACTGTGGTCATCAGCCTGGACAGGCAGTCTGCCATCCTCAATCCTCTGGGCATCAGCGAGGCCAAACGGAAAAGCAAAATCATGTTGACTGTGGCCTGGACGATGAGCGTGATCCTTTCATTCCCTCAGGTGAGAGAAAACACTTTAACCTAAATTCTAACACTCTGAGGCTTCAAAACAAACACCTCCTCCCCTGGAGCTGCCTCTGCACTTTTTCAGGAGGAAAATAAAATCTTGTCCATTTAGCACTAATAAACTACTTTCCTTCATCTGATACGTTCAATAGGGGATGAACTAAGTTCAGCAGGGATGTCCAAACACATGACCTCTTTGTCCAAGGTGCTTGAATTAGTTTGAGCTGCTGAGCACAAATGCAACCTTCACCCAATCAGATTGCATTGGTTCCTTTGTCCCTGCAGGCTCCCAGAAAGCTTTTGAATATCAGGATGAAAGTAGCTAATCAAGTGACTAAACACTCAAGCAGCCAAACACACTCACCCATTATAATAAATACAGCATAGCTGGGTCCAGAGAACAGTTACCATCACGTGATGAGTCAGTCAAATTGGGAACACCTCGACCTTGAAGTGGATTTATGTCATTACCTCTGCAGAGAACCATCAGATAAAGACTTTCAATTTAGATTTTCAATTGGTATCATTCAAGATAGACACGAACTAAAACTACGCCTGTTACAACCCCAAATCATAATTTCCTTACAGCATTCATATGGTAGATCCAAAAAACAACAATCCTAAAACACGATTAGAAGAAGCTATAGTGGAAACTGAATTCTTTGAATTGATTCAATGATGCCCTGTCATTCAAAATTGGCTTTGATTGCTGGTACTCACATGTTTTGAGTGAGCCATAGGCTAAGGCTAAAATACGTTTTCCAATTGAATATATAATAATTTAAAAAAAAATTAAATCTCAGAAATAAAACCGTGCTTGAGTGAAAAAGAGAATCAAAAAGTGTAAAAAATTCCACAACATTTTCATAGGTAAGAATGGCTTTGAATGTGCAAACTGGCCAGTGTCAGACCAATAACGATGTTATTGTTATTGTAATAACAATAGTATGTGTGTTATTGTTATAGCAATAACGATGTTCAATTATGAGACTATAGTGACGACCATCTTTGGTGGATTCATTGTGTCGCACTACATCTGGTCACCATTTAAGAAATCATGAAATGGTTCTATTTCTACACTTTTTTGTAATGTTTGTGTTAAAGGTCTCCTCTTTCTCACAAAGACTTTATTCTGATTGTCATTAAATGCCAACGAAGTTTACGATAATGAAATGAATGGCACATGTTATCTTTCAGGTGCTACTAAACGTAACACTTTAGAAGTGGGAGTCAAATCTGTGTCATCAATTTGATTCAGAGAGGAAAGTATGTAAATTAAGGGTCAGCCGGCTATTTATTGACCAAGTAGATTTAGAAGATAGCTTGCTGACAACTTTGTTTCTGCTGTACTACATAAGGTTCACAGTAACTCCATGCTGAGGCACAGGCTTTATGTGTGGACCAGACAGACCCTCGATCAGAGAATCAATGGCTGACACCATTATTACTGCTTGCAAAGTTTAAATACCCCTAACTTTCCTGTATGCTAGAGAATGCTGGACGAGTAAAACAAGGAATTCAATTAAGGAATGCAGCTTGTCACAGTAATCAGGGTGACTGGATGGATGTTGGAGCCTCAAACATGTGCTTGTGGATCTTACCTGGGGAACTTGGAGCAGTTCTCCAACAGTTGTGTGTGTTTAGACCTGAGCAGGAAAACTGTCTTCTTCAAATCTACTGTATGACAGTTGTGTGTGTTGCCAAACCATCTCTGCCCACCAAACACGCAAAACAACAAACTATGGCTGGTTTAATGGGGTTAACGTTTAACGTTAACAATTTCAGTACATTTCTTGAATTTATCTCTGAATTTACCTTATCGTGATCTTCTTTCACGCCTTGTTCCAAGAAGTACTTAAAAAATGATCAATGACATTTTTTCAGACTCAACAATCATATGTTAGATAGAAATATACTGTAACAAATGCAACAGCTTCAGTACCATTACTGTTTGTCATTCTAAAAACACACACAAAGTGTACTTCAGCTTTAGTGTTCTGAGAAATGCTCAAGCATTTTTTATGCTAAGAAATAAGTTATACAGTGGAAGAATCATTAATGTTTTTTTTTGTCAAGGTACTGTAAGCCTTTTCAGCTCAACCAGAATGAACTGCATTGATCTCTCCACAGTCACCTACAAAGGAGTCTTCAAATGATGGATCCAGCAGAAACAAAGTCATGCACTTGCATGTATTGGACGCTGAAACTTAAATCCTTTCTGAGAAAACATTTTCCAGAGGTTCAGCAAGTATAATATTTGGTTGTGGAATAAAACACCAACCCTGCACAATGATAGTGCTCATCAAGTGCTCTAGGACGTGTGTTTGTAACAACAATGTATAGTGTGAAATTTAAAAGTTACGCTGATTATTTTGAAAAAAAGTGTTTCGCTGCTTGGAAAAAACAGCTTGGTGAATTTCACAAGGACATGTCTTGGAGTTAATTCTACCATGAAACAACATCAAATCGAACTCTTGTGGAGGAAGAAAAATTCTGCTTGCTGTACTTTTGGTTCCGAGAGGCTGCATTTTGCTTGCTCTGCATTTTTCACATCTAAACATCTTGATCATTCTGATTCAAATGACTGGTGACTAAAGATAGTCATACACAACAGTCAGATGTTTGGACACACGTACATGCATACATATATTTGTTTCATTGCTCCTCTGGGCAGAGATCTGGAGTGTTGTTGGAGCCACTAGCCTTGGGGGTACCCTGCCGTTTATGTGTTGGATTGTTTGTTTGTCTGAGTGGCATCTTTCCACAGCCTGCAGCTGCGGTTCTGCCCATTATGGTAGATCCCAGCCTTGTTTCTGTGCTGCCACGTGCCCCTGTGCTGTCTTTCAGTCTAGCTTTCTCCAGCCACTGGTGTATAAATATATATAATTTGTTTATATAAAATGATATAAATCAATTAGCCTATACATAATAACTGCTTACTATTTTAATGATATAGCATAATAATTAATGAGAAACCTTGAATTTGATGGAGATGTTAAACCAATGCAAGGCAGCTTCAAAAGCTAATCAAATTAGAATTCTGATCAGGGGCAGAGAGTCTGTAGGTCTTTAGCCAGAAAAGATTTCAGGGGGATTGTATTTATCAAGAGAGCTTTTCAAGTACCTAATCAAGTGTGAAATCATCTTACTATTTTCTTAGCTTAAAGTGGTGGGATATTGCACACCAAAGTGACAGACATTTTCAAATGTAAGAAATACATTTGTCATCCTGTCTCAATGAGTCTGTGACTATTTGAGAATATAGCCAAAGTACCATTCACAGATTCTATATTTCTTATGGGCATTTGTGGATTTTAATGACAAGAAAGTTTTACATTTACTAACTCAGTTGCTCTGGGTCGTTTTCTCTTCAGACGTGAGGTTTTTCTCCCAAATGAAAATAACCTTATTAAAAAAACAAACAGACAGAACAGGAGATTATTGTTCACTGTGTTACCATAATGGCTTACAGCTGTTACCACTGACAACAATATCCTCAAATCTAACCCGCAGTCCTTCTGTATTCCTCCGCTCTTGCTCTGAGCGTGAGGAACTTCTGTTACAGAGCTGTTTCTTTGTAACAAAAGAGCAAGAAAGGGCAAGCTGACAGCCTTTTTCTTTTGATTGAGAAATAAGATAAAATGTGTCAAGAATTGTGACCCCTGCCGCTACACAATCTTTTAATTTTTTCTTTTCCTTATTTTCAGGGTCAATTTGAACACTTGTAAAACGTTGTAGATAGGGACATTACACATTCAGCGTTTAACCACATGCTGCATCTCACAGCATGAGGTCAGATGGAGATTCCAAACTGTTCATGTACAGACTTTACAACTAGTAAGAGGCTCTTGTTCTCTTTTGCCGTATAACAGTTATCACACCAAAAGGATGTCACTCTTCCTGTTTGTGTTATGATTACAGCTGTTCTCTTCCATCCTGTAGTAATCAGTCGGGCTGTCCGTGCTTATCAGCGCACATGTTTATGCAGATCAGTACAGGGGAGGCAAAGACTACTGATCCCCATAAAGGGTGACCAGGTCATTGATTAGGTTTCATCTAGCGTAAAAAAGGTGCCACTAAAACACACCTTCACATACAGTTGGTCTCTTAAGGCTGCATGCAACTTCTTGAATTCAAAGACTTTGTCAACACATAATGCTTTTCATTTGCAAGTAAAAACCATTCAATTGATTTATAAATTGAAATGGGGCTTATTTACCTCTAAACTCAACACAATATACCAGTTGGTGTAGTTTTAAAATCAAACGAGTTCCTGTTTTTGCATGATTTAAGTTCCAGCTGTTTTAACAGTGTGGGAGATCCTTTTTGGTTTCACATACTGAATCAAACTTTAAACTGAGATCTCAGTTTAGCACCTACAATTTACTGCCTAGTACTTATAATTTTTTTGGGACCTTACTTTAAGAGTAAGGTTCCACCCTTTGCCCAAGCTAGTAACTTAATAGTGAGTCTTAACACCTCCATATTCTGGAATGAAGATTGTAACATAATATTTTCAGCATTTTTTGTATTTTAACACAGGGATGACAATGTAAATCTCTGTGATAGTGAATAAAGAAAGATGATATTTCTCAATGTTGAAATAAGTCCTGAGGAAATGAGACTCACAAAAAATAGATTTCATAATGTGACTCATATCAATGTGCTCAGACCCACTGACATATGACTCTGGGAAGAAGTAGGATTTAATTCATACTTCAAAGTCCACGAATATTGCCAGGGTCATCTTTTAATTTTCAGATGCATAAAATGGTACTTTCATCAGAAGCATGGTGAATTTTTCAATCTCTCCCCTGTTCACTCCCATTTAAGGCAAGCGAGGTCTGACTCTTCGACTCGACAAGGTCAAAGAGAACAATGTTTTTTCTCTAAATGTATTGTCTGTAGGAATGTCAGCATGTTGTTGCTATTGACTTCACAATCCACTCTTGAGGGTTTTTCTTCTATCTTTTCTTACAACAGAAAATAATAAAAGCCTTCTTAGATAAAATGAAATATTGAAAGGCTCTCCCAGACACTTTACCTGTGGATTGTTAAATAATGAGAGATTGTGTGTGAGTGAGCATATATGAATTAGGCTTTCTTGAAATCAGCAGCTTTCCCTTTCTCCGTGATGTCTGCTCCTTTTCTGAAGGATTTCACAATATGTTTTTCATTAAAAATGTATATGAAGTGAATTGTGGAACATGTTTTAATGCAAAATGCGAAAGAAAATATGAAATACAGATCCTGTCGAGTGAGTTCGTAGTCCTAATGGCTTTCCAGAAAATGTGACTTGGCTCCTTTTTGGGGAAGTACATGGTGTCAGTTGTGTTTTTTAAACATTATTTTACTTATTGCACATTAATTATTAGATAATAAATTATTTATTGTAATCATGAAATGTGTCACCTAAACAAATTTTAAGAAAAAACAAGCTTATCCCACATTCTCCCTAATCTTTCCTTTTTTTTTTACTGACCCAGTTGGTGTTCATCTCAGAGATGCACAGCAACACATTTTAATTGCTCGGCTCAAACTTT
The DNA here is from genome assembly GCA_907169785.1 of Menidia menidia. Lineage (NCBI taxonomy): Eukaryota > Metazoa > Chordata > Actinopteri > Atheriniformes > Atherinopsidae > Menidia > Menidia menidia. The sequence continues at coordinate 9,521,814 of CAJRST010022223.1, read as the reverse complement.
TAAAAATAATGGGCAATAGTGTTGTTGCTGTCATGTTTCATCTGAAAGAGCCATGACACACTATTCATTCTGACAGGTACTGCTACACGCAACAGAAGAAGAGCTCGCCCCCAACTGTGCACTCATAATTTGAAATTAAGAATGGAATGATGGAGTCTTTGCCCTCTCAGTAATCACTATCTATAGTTACACAGAGAAAGATTTAAATAGACTTCTACATTAAGTTCTCCTTTTTCATTGAGAAGTGTAATTTGAGTATTTTGAATTCACCTGTTAAAATGATGGATGGAGTTTGTTGGAATTGATCATACAGCCAAGTTCACAAAGAAAAGATTCAAATGCTCAGGTGAAGGTACTAATTTTGAAGGCTGTGTTCTCTAACGGACTATGTTATGAGAATACAATTTCATTTTTTTTAAATAATGAGAGTGGACAAACAACACTCATATCAACAATTTTCAGAAAACAGAAAGCACAGCAATCATCACCCTTAATTTTCTCTAACAAAAATGATATGCTAAAAAAAAAAGTTTTTCTTTGACAAATGATATGTCCACTGAAGTAAATCTTCTAAAACTGTTTACCCTCCGAGGTCTGAAAGCTACAGTGTTTTCTAGAAATTGTCTAATAATTACCCCCTCCTCCCAGAGGATATGCTTGTGAGTTACAGCATTGTGAAGTCCCACATTAAGCTCTACCCTATAAGCTGTGTTAGTGCACAGTTTCTGACAACCCCAGCTTTTTAGATATAATTAAACTAGCTTATCATGGCTACTTATGAAAGGACCAGGGACATTATCCTCACACTGCAGAGCATCAAGAGGCGCTAGCTGTCCAGAGAATAGATCAAACAAATCTGTGATCTTATCTTCTGCCAGTTATATCTGTCAGTTTCAAATCCGGAATAAGACATGCCGAGGACACTGAATAATGTTGATGTGCTGAGAAAACAAGTTTTGCTCACTCTTGTAGGCCCAACTTTATCACCCTCAGTGAAAATTCAGTTGTGTGCCAGGGTGTTGGGCTCCCACATTGTCCAGGATTGCTGCAAAGTCTTTGTCAGTGCCAAAATAAATGTCTTAATCGAGGGGTTGTCAGGAAGTTTCTTTAGCCAACACTGAAAAGAAATTAGGGTATAATCCTATTGCTGATGGACTTAATCTCCCATAAAGTTAAGCGGTGGTTTGAAAAAGAAGTGGAAAGAAATGCTTTCCCAAATTATTCCTGCCTTTGTTGAAATATACCCCTTTGTATAACAATTCCTTTTTTCCTCCATGCAGATATTCATATTTCACAACGTCACCATAACAGTCCCGGAGAACTTCACTCAGTGCACCACCCACGGCAGTTTTGTCCGACGCTGGCAGGAGACCGTCTACAACATGTTCACTTTTGTGTGCCTCTTCCTCCTGCCTTTGGTCATCATGATTTTCTGCTACACGCGAATCCTTATTGAGATATCCAGCCGAATGGCTCGGAGTAACAGTAAGTAACAGTGTTTTTTATTCAAATTCCCTGATAACAAAAGTCTATCTTTGTAAACTCAGGAAAGGATTTTATGATGACAGGAAGACGTGACAAAGACAGCGTTTTCCTTTTCTTCTAGTGCGGTCTAGAGATATTCATCTTCGGCGCTCACACAACAATATCCCCAAAGCTCGAATGAGGACGCTTAAGATGAGTATCGTCATTGTGACTTCATTCATCATCTGTTGGACCCCATACTATCTGCTTGGTCTGTGGTACTGGTTGTTTCCTGAAAAGATGGAGGAGACAGTCTCCCATTCGCTTACTCATATGTTGTTCATATTTGGCCTCTTCAATGCGTGTCTAGACCCCATCACATATGGTCTGTTTACGATTCACCTTCACCAGGGAATGAGGAGATGTCGACGCTCAAACACACCGACTGAGAACAACACTTGTCTTATGCAAATGTCCTGTTTTTCCTCTGCCAGGCAGATTGGGTCAGGTGGCCTCGGTAAACACACGGAGGAGATAAATGACAACAGCAGCACGAAAAATGCCTCAAGCATCATTATTTCCGTGAGCAAGTTATAATGGCTTGAATAATTTTTAAGAAGAAAATCGCCCCTCATTGGGATAAATATTCATAATGATTTATTTCAGGAAAGCTGAAACTGAGCAAAAAAAACTGTGAAATCTAATAAATATCAAGACAAAGTCATGTTGGTTGGATAAAAGATGAGCCAGGGTTTGTTCATGATGAGCCGTTTTTCTGTTTTCCGATGACCAGATTCAGACAAAACAGTGCAGAGTCTAACACGGCATAAATTTGTACAAAACTGACATATCAAACCAAGAAACTGTTTCAAACTCTGGGGTCCTCTGCAGATTATGTGGGTGCACTTAAATTAAAAGCTGAGCCAATGATAAACTACCTTAAAGTTAAATGAACTGCAGTTGCGTCCAACCTATAATAGAGTTATCACTATAATAGTGAGTAGACAAGGATATTTATTGATTATTTCTCAAATAGATGTACAACATAGATGTATGAGTATGTTAGTTTAAAAAAATATGTCCTTATGTGTATAAAAGCGTTCAAGTAGTAATTGTGCAGAAAATACTTGACCCAACCTGTACACCTGAGCGCTGTTACATCACACCTTCACATCTTAACAGAAAAGATGCTATCTTATATCGTAGATATAATGTTCAATACCATTGTGGAGAGAGTTTCTTCTAACGGGCAGATTTAAAAAAACAACAACATATTTTTTCAGTTTGATTTCAAGGTTTCATTTTGTTGTTAATCATCAAATGAAAACCGTGCACTGATTGTGAGTACACAGATATGACTCATTTTGCTGATTACACAGTACTCTATACACAAATCTCATTCATGCTCCTTGTGCAGTTACAATTGTCATCCAGTATATTCAAGAACTTGTAATGGCAGAAAAGTACAAGGAGATTGTTGCCACCATATTGTTTCTCTAATGTGTTGTTGTTGACAGTATGCCAAAAATATTATGTCATGATATAAAAGTATTCGTCTATCTGTGGCATTGTGCCAAAGGATGACACTTTTGATGGTTATCTCTTATGATAAGCAGAGCTTTGCAAGGCAATCACAGCACGGTTTGACTTTTTCCTCACATAAGTGAGTTGTGGGGACACACAACGCCTTTCTGATGGAAGGCCCACTCTGTTACGGTGTGATGGTGGAAACATTTTCTGTTATACTTTGATTTTTTACAGCAGGAGGTGGCCCAGTCCCATGTTTCTATTTTCCTGTGAATACGAACCTCAGCTATATCTGAAGCCATCAGGAATTTTCCTCATTTCTTCTGAAAGTTTTTCTTCTCAGAAGACATGACTGTTACATAAAAAAACAAGACAAGCAAGTTAGAATTGATTAGTTCAACCATCTACGTACAAGTTTTTTAAAACAGTGTTGTCAATTTGATGTTTTGCCTTTGTTGTCTATGCTTTATTGGTATATAATGTTTTCCTCTTGCAAGAGGCAGGTGATGATATCAAACATGCTAGCCAGACAGCCCATGAGATACATTTCTAAACTGCTTTTTTATCTCTATTTCTGGTTGTTGTCTTTTATGTTTTGTGTTTGTTTTGGCACAGGGTGATAGTTGTGTGGTAACTGGTTTTGCTTAACTTTTCCAAAGTGGCTGATATGCTTCTTTGGTAAAGGATATTAGTTGTTAGCATACGTGTTCGTCTATTCGTTTGTCAGTTTGGACTGGAGTTATTTCAAGAGTGAAATCTCCCTCTTGCCAGCAAGCATACGATAGGATAAGATAGGATAAGATAGGATAAGATAGATGCACTTTATTGATCCCAAAAAGAGAAAAAAGATTGAATTGTTGAATTACTGGCTTTCAGTCCAACAGTCCTCTTGGGCCACTGTCCTGAATATTTTAGATGTTCTAAAGACCTGATCCAAATGAAATGGATCTCTCAACAGCTTGTTTTCAATCTCTGTAAAATCCAATAAAGTGACCCTGGAGTGTTATTCCAGAAACATTTAACACATTCTGGACAGTGACAAAGACTGGGAACAGGTAACTGGCAACACAGGTGTAAAGACTTCAAATCTCTTTCAGATTTATTAGTGTACAATAAAAAGACTGCATTTTTTATTGATAATTATTGACCAAAATATCCTGAAATGTTTTGTCATACAGTTCTATATATTGAACACACTGTAGCATTGTTGTTCATGCGCAAGCCCGGTCTGATGGCAAATTATGAAAAAGACAAGGAAGGGAAATCCTTTTTCTTGTGCAGATAAACAAAATTCTGACAGTTGTGGTTCTCATGTCTTTATTGCTAAATTATTCTTTTGAATGGTTCCTCCCCTTCCAAATCAGTCTCCTTCGACAGTATTCCACTGAGTTGATTCTATGAAACTGGATAAGATCATGTAGAGTCAGCCTCTCCCGGTGCTGCATTTAGGTTTTCTTAAATAGATACTAAACCTACAGAAGTGTGGAAAACTTTGACCACACATTTTAACCTAGAGTTGTAAGATTTGTTCAACCTTTTAACAGATTTTTTGCACCGTGTCTTCATGAATTGCCATGACACCTGGAATGTGTTGTTGGTCTAAGGTCAATTCTGTGCTCAGTGTGTTGTGCAAAATGTCAATGAAGACAAGGCTCTGTGAAATAATTTTGCATGCCATTTTTATTGTGTATACTAATATTAATGTTGTGAGGTGTCTTTGTTGTATATCTTGTCCCTTTTTATGGGAAATTTGGAAATAAACACAAGTTCAATTTCTACAATGGGAAAATAAGAACTAACTGTGAAATCAGCTTTGACATTTCAGTATCTTGTCCTGCTCATCAGAGTCAACAAAATATCTTGTTTGCTAGTTGCCTTTCGTCTGCTAGTTTTGCAAAAAAAATTAAGCTGTGATATGTATTGAGAATGTCTTTATTTGTCTAATAAAAAAGTTTAAAAAAGAATGACATGTTTAATACGTTAGCCAGATGTCCCATACACATTGTAAAAGCTGCAACAACCGCAGAGCTTTGTCCACACTGACAGAATATAGAAATAGACGAATAAATACATTTTGACATTCAAAATGATAAGCAGAAAATTGTTTCAGTCCCCTGTAAAAAATGACAGAGTGTCAGGTATAAGTTTAAGTATTCTCAAAGAAATGATGAGTGAGTTGCTGCACAGACATCACAGAGAGATGAGGTCATGAATGCCAGCTGATCATCTGCAACTGCATCTGATCGCAATGTGACACTTTCAAACAAAATCATAGTCGGACACCCCTCCCCTGTCATTGGAACATTGCTTCAGAAAATTCATTCTATCTTGACTGGTCATGCTGAAAGAGGTAAAAATTGAAAATGATTATTTTTTTCATCCTAGTTTCATAGTAAAGGCTGTCTTGGTGGTCTAGCATTAAAGCAAAATGTTTCAGATCCGTGTGACCAGGTGTGGCAGAAAAATTGATGACAGCTAGTTAGAATTTGATTCTAGATAGCTTTATTATATCTAAAATCAGGAATAACACTTGTTCTGCTTGACTTGGGACAGGGCAAGTGTATTTTCTTATGCCACCTCCAGGGAAGGAAAGCCCATTCTGCTCTATCAGATGTGAGACTGTTTTCATATGTCCTTCCAAAGGAACACATATATACAACACCAATCAGCGACCTCCCCTTACCTTAAAATGGAGTCCATGCACATGAAAAAAAAAAAAAATAGCATATATAGTATGGGGATCAACATTCACATTTATTGTATTTTATTTCCTCTCATGAGGTCCTGTCTCTGCAATGAACATAGTTTTTCTTCACGGAAGAAGAGTAAACATTTAGCCCACAAGCTATTTCACAACCTGCTTTACAGAGAAATGCATGCAAGACATGCATTGTATTTGTGTATGTCGGCATCAATTTTAAATGTATTGTTTTGCATTCTGGAAAAAACCTTATGAATTATGAATCTTAGTGAATTATTTATTTTCCCAATAGAATGATTTGATTGAGAGGTGGTTTATCTATTTTGATCTCCAAATGCTTGACTGACTCTCAAATTGTTATGTTGTTAGCCTATTGCAGGAATAGAGCCTTATAAGAACAAACAAATAAATATAATTGTTAAAGTGCTAGTATAAAAAAACCATGGAAATGACAGAGGTTGTGCCCTTATTTTTACATAACTTTTTGTACAAAGGTTTAAAATGTACAAAAACCTTCAGTTGGATCAGCTGTCTGTGAATTGTCTGACTTAAGTGCCACACAGTCAAGAGGGTACATTAAATTGTAAATATGACTCACTGGATGTCTTGAACATGGTCCCGACAACAAAAGTAAAACATTACACGGGCATGGTGAAAACTGAACACAATAAAAAATAAGGCTTTCCACATTCTCCTACCTTACTACTAATATGAAAGGAAACCTGAGCCAGTGAGTATCATCAAAGCTAATAGTAAAAATGTTAGGTAAGGAGTGCACACAGCCAATCAGCAGTCTGCTGTAACTTTTAAGTACAATTTCCTCCTTTATGTTGCAAGCATTGATTTCTCTTCAATCAAAGTGATGAAATAATGCATTTTTTAAGATGTCCGTTCTTAATTCATGGTAAAATCTTCACAGTCATTAAAGTTCTGAAGAAATGATTTACCATTCTGCAAGTTGGCATAAGTCAGACATATTTCTTGTCCACTAATTATTTCATAACAGATAAATATGATATGAAAATGAGAGTCTGTAAAGCTTGTAAAGGTGATTTACACGCATTGTCTCAGTCTTTTTGCACCTGTTCATTATTGATTTTTGTTGTATAAAGATTGCCTCTGCAGGTTTTTTCTATGTCAGGATAAGTAGGTCTGGGAAATCATTCAAGTGGCATAAAAACTCCCCGTTCTTTGTTATTTCATTTAGATTTTTAAGTGTTCCTAAAAGAAAAAGAAGGACATGATGAAAGCTTCAACTTTTTTTTTATAAAGCACAGCAGTAGAGCTGGCACAAAGTGCCTCCTTAATCATGTTTTTTTTGTTTGTTAAAAACGATTTTTTAAAAAGTTTTATAAGGATAGACCCATTAAAAAGATACTGGAAAAAGCAGGGATTTTCAACAAATAAATTTGTAATTCTATCTATCTATCTATCTATCTATCTATCTATCTATCTATCTATCT
>CAJRST010022223.1:9373199-9514649 GCA_907169785.1 Menidia menidia | reverse complement strand
ATCTATCTATCTATCTATCTATCTATCTATCTATCTATCTATCTATCAGCACCAGACACAAAACAAACAAACCAAAACAACAACAAAAAATACGTGTTACTTTATGTCTCACAATAATTCTACTTCGATTTTTTGCTATTCCGACAAATAAAACATAGATACAGAAAGTCCAGGATATGACTGAGCATCAGCTGTTTGATGAAGATTTGAACACTGGTCAGTCATGACAGATGTCTCTTCACAGCTGAGCAAAAATGAGAAAGAGTATGTTATAAAAAAAGGGCATGCTGAGGAAATATGACATCATGGGGTCTGTGAAAAACTGAAAAATGCTGTTTGGCACAGGCCGTAAGCCCTGTTTGTTGAATTTTGCTGAATGTATCATTGGGTAATTATTGACACTGAAATGATGACAGCTGTGAGCATGGACTGTTGACTTTCTGTTTGTTTAGACAGGATGTACATTTCGAATTAATTAAACATAAACGTTGTTCATATCTATCAGGAGTTATTTCATTACATTTTCTCATATGCTCGTTTGAGTGTTTACAAGGGTAAAAGACTCTTTTCTGTCACTGTGCATGGCAGAAGTTCACACAAGTAAGACATTTCATAATTAGGATGGAAGTTATTCTAGTAATATCTGCTGTTTGTCGTGAAAGACAGCAGGACGGTAGATGGTGTTAGGGTTTGTTGTCCCTAGCAGTGCATTGTCTTAAACAACTAATTCATTTGAATTATCAACCAAATATCTCATTGTTGCACAGCGTTCAATATGAAAAATTTAGGTTTTCTGACGACACCACATCCCTGATTGATTTCCCAGCGATACCTCTGAGATGTGGAAGCAGTTACAACAGATTGGCTACATTGCTGGCTGAAATAATGTTAATTTTTTAGTCTGCAGCCAAAGGTTGGCCAAAATATTTCATCGTTTCGGTTTCCTCACTTCAGCTTTCTTCGCCCAATTAGTGCAATTTATCTGAGCTTTTCAAAGAACTGACTGTCAGTCAGCATCCTCATCAGACATGCTTCCAGGATCTGAATGGAGAGTAACAACTGTTAGGTTTTGATTTTCAATATTGTGAAACCTTGTTTTATGTTTTGTGCAACTGTTTTAATTTTCTGTGACGGGACAAACCAGTACGAAGAACAATCGGATAGTTCAAATTAAATCTATAAATCTATCGTAAGCTTTAATAGTGTGCAATTCATTTGTAATCAACTTAAATCAGGGTGACCTATTGGCTCGTGTTTGAGCTAATGATAACCTGCAGTCTGTTCTACACATACACAGTCTTCCTATTGAACACCATCAGTCAATCCTCACATGAGGTAAAGATGGAGGTGTGAAGGACCCAGAAGCTGGATAAAAGACAGATTTCCTCAGAGAAGAAGAGAGGAAAAGAGGATTGTCAGTCCCTGCAGTTATGTACTTTGTACTTTATTCTTTTCACATGAGATTATGGTGATCCTCTGATGCTTCTGAAAGGCCAGGGTTGCATATTTTATCCAGATTTTATATGTTTTAACAGTGAATGACTTGGATGGAACTGCAGGTTTAAATGTCAAACCCCTCCTTGTGTTCTGTCACCTGCTTAGTATTTTGGTGGGGAACCTGATGTAGCAATCGTTTTACTGCCTTGGAATTATTTCTATAAGCCATCCATTTGATGTGTGTTGCTTTTCATTTCCAGCAATAAAGGCTTTATGATGAATAGAACAGGCTGCCTCCACGTTACTGTTGTGTCCTCCTCTGTGTTTTCATGTGTTTGCATACTTAAATGTGTTTGCCTCCGGCAGCCCATAGCTTTTCATCTACAGTGCTAGTCCATGGAAAGAAATAATCATAAGACCAGTAGACAAAGATTTTAAAATACGGTTAGATATTCTGTGTCCAGAATTCTTTTTTAACAAACCAACGAACACAACCTGCAAAGTAAAAGGAATTTCATTTCATGTCATGTCATTTTTTATTGTTATGGGCTCCGGTCCCCCCGCGACACCGTTAGGGAATAAGCGGTTACGAAAATGGATGGATGGATGGGTTGCAGAACGTATCATGTGCTGCCGAAAAACAATCCGTTCTTTCTGGTTTCAGCCTTTAAATGCTCTGCATCTGTCTGAGATTTTTGTTATTTTTCCTGCAGGAGCAGCCAGCTGATGTCCAGCTAAATACAGCAGCCTGCTATTTGTGTGGTCTTCTTTGTTTGTTTAAGATTGTGGAGGCAATTTGAACAGATTTAGGGGATCATTGACGTGAGCAATGAATACAATCTTTGGTGTATTTTTCAAATAATATTGTATAATTTCAAAGACAATATATATGATAATTCAGATTATTTGTTTCTTCAGATTATTTGGCTAGTATTCTTTTTTTCAATTTTTTCCAGCATTAGCACCAGACAAATGTATCAATGAATCTATTTCAAAATAGACAGACCATCACTCTTCAAAAATGATACATTTATATCTGAGCCACATTAGTGCACTATTAATATACAACCATTACCTTTACACGTATCTCTATTTGAAAATTCCTAGTAGTCACCAGTTGCATTCTTTTAAATGCATTGTGCAGTGCTCAGCAACAGCATGCGCTGACAGCCTTATTAATTCCTGACTGAGCCCAAATCCTGCATTTTCTGGTTTCCAGAAATAGCCTCAACATGGTGTATGTGTGGAATATAACGATAGCTCAAAAAGCTTTTCAAACCTAAGATGTCCAGAATAAAGGGCTTTCTCCTCATTCCTGATTGCCCCTTTTTCTGTATTATGTTTGTATACACCAGGCTGCCTGAATACAGAAGCAGCTCAGATTTAGTTGTGGAATTTGATAGAATGGAAAAGAATGGCCTTTGGAAAAACATAACAGAAAGAAGAGTTACTGAAGACTAGAAAGTCACTTGTCTTGCAGCGACCCCGATTTTCTTTTCTAAAGAAATGTTGAATGCGTTCGAAAAGAAAAGCATTGATGTCAATACTTCACATGCTTTTACCCTGCAAATAATTAAATCTTATAATCAGACTTTCTTGTTCCTCATATTTATTTTGCACACTCTAAGACTATCGTTACAAACAGGAGCTGACATGATTTGCTGACAAAACAAATTCCTGCCACATCAATTCTAATTATGGTGTGCATTTCAAAACCTTCTTAGCAGATCTCTTAGGATTCCTCTGTTCTTCAGAAAGCGCAATGGACAGCTGGCCCTGAGGTGCAAAACAGTACAATGCTGGACAAATCATGACAACTAAACCAGAGAGACCGAAGCAAAAGAGAAAACAAAATAACATCTCAGAATAGAAAACAATAAACTGATGAACCCAGGACATGTCTCTGACTCTCAGTTTTTAAAATGCCTTTTTTTAAAGAAAATCTATTGGTCATTTGGCAGCTCTTTTAAGTTTTCAATATCTTATCTCTGAAAATTAATCTCCTGGGCAGCAGCTTAAGTTTTCAGCTTGAGTTGTCATGGCAACCTCCTGTCAGGGCTTAGCCATCTTTATGGCAATGTAAACTAGGTTAACTGAGTTAAACCTGAAACTACTGGAAGACCTTGACCACTCGTTAAAAAAAAGTCCAATAACACCTATTAGCATGAGACTTTGCAGAGCAACAACTAAGCTTTTCAGTCACTCTTGCTTTAAATAATTCCCCAAAAGTTTTTGGGTTCCAGCTAAACATGAACTTGTGGGAACACAACACATGGGATAAATGCTTATTATTGGACACTTCAGTAATAGCTTAGAAAAGTGCTCAAAATAATCAACCCTAACATCTGATTTGAGCGTTCATCAGTCTGGGATTGATTATTTTGGTAAGGCACCTTGATGACTGAACTCTGATGAGAACAATCTTTAAAAAAACATTGGCATTGAATAGGATGTCAGAAACTGAAACACAGGTTTCTTTCAATTTGACACCAAGAACACATTCATATTTCAGCGTTGATAATGAGCGATATAGACAGTCCAGAAAACAGTTATCTTGAAGAGAAAGGTATGAAGTGATGCACATATGCGTAGGTGTCATAAGAAACCTGTGACTCATCCACATAAAGCAACAAGTGAGACGGTGGTGGTCACAGTGCACTTGACTTCACCATCAGTCCGGTCATGTGTAACAGCCTCTCCATACATTTTACAAAACATAAAATTGGTTAAAAAAAAAAAATGAAAATCAATCGCCGCCATAGAGTGGGCACAATTACTGTTACAATCATCACTTATATCATGGTTGCGTCATAAAAATAATGCTTTTTTCATAACATTGCAGCAACCCTTAGCAGCATCTGTCCCAGTCACATGTAGAGAGGGAGGACTGGAGGATTGTTTATGCTCCATAGTCACCACAATCTTACCCACGGTGAATGATTTAATTGACAGAACAATTGTGTGGACATCACTGACGTTTATGGAATATAAATCAAAATGATTTAATAGCTGGGAACAGATGTATCAGATAAAGTACTGTTTGATGTCGTTTTTATTTCCTAAGTAATGACTTGTTTTTTATATTCAAAACAAGTTTATTTGCCTGCTCTGTTCATTTTACCATGTCAAATCTGAGGTGTGGAATAAAAATACAGCATTTCAGTGGTGTCTTTGTCCTCAGACTTGCATATTCATTTAAGTTAGCTCTGCTAGACCTTGCTGAGCAGTTTCTGAGAGCTACTATCAGATTTACTGTGATGTTAACTTTAGCTGCTGGATTTACCTGATATGAGGATGCATGAAAATGACCTCAGTGCTGTCACATTGGGATAAAAGGTACATCTTTTATTTATTAGAATGAAGTGTTCCCCGGGACCTGTAGTTTTAGAACACAATAAATTTCCCTTTTGGAATACGGAGCTATGAAATGTATAAGGTATGTTTTATGATTCTTTTCTACAGTCCTTGTGGGATTTATTTATCAGTTGATTTCCTCTTTGAACCCAGCTCATGTCCAACCTTTCAGGTTCCTTCATGCTCTCTGATTCTCTAATGCTAAACCATTCCAGCTCCTACTGGAAATCATAATTTCTTACAATCTAAGAAATGTTTCTACCCAAAACACATTTCCACTTTACTTCCTGGGGTAAACCAGCCGGAATATTAAAGAAACCAATATAGCAATTTGTTTCCCATGGGAATTATTTCAAACAGGTTTAAACCAGTCTGACTTTTTGCTCGTTTACCCGTTTTTTTCTTCATACTGCCATTATTTGTTGTATTTCAATAGCTATGCCAAGGCATCTTTTTTTAATAAGAACAAATATTCTAATTGGATGAGCAAAAGCTTTTGAAAAGCAACCTTTTGAGACAAAAAGAAAATAACTTCTCTGGTTAGTTTACTAATATTTTCTGCCCACACCAGAGGGAACAAATCTGATCTGATTGCTCAGTTACTGATGACTTACCTATACATCCTACACCCATGTATCCCTATGATAAAAACACATTTTGAGAGATACTCAACTATTTGCTGCGAACATTGCCACAAAATGCTTTTTCTACCATAAATTGCAAATATAGTTCTTTACTAAATCATTGCAGATTTGTGGCTACTGAAAATTCCATTTGCATATGTTTTGAGCAGTGAAAAATTGTACCCTTTTCTTCTTTGTCCCTGCACCTGGATCTTCAACACCAGCAGCAACCATAGCACCTTTTTCCTCTGGACATTCTTTCACAGCTGACACACATTTACAATAGATAGATTAAAGTTCATTCATGCATCGTGCATTGTATTATGAATTTCCAAGGCATGGAAATAACAATGATATTTTCAGGCAAAGTGGATTCAAAGGTGCTGAATGGAACTGATGACCCCTTGACACTGGACCAATAACACATCTGGGCCCGATTAGATACTACTCAAACAGCATCCATTTCACTCTCTAAACTCTGCAGTTTAAGTTTATTTTTATTTTAATTTAATATATTAATGCGTCACATTTTAAGCACCTCGTCCTCTCATGTTATCCAAGTTACAAAAATAGATGAAAATGGCAATTTGGGGGGTTCAAGGCCATATAAAAGCTGGACAAAAACCCTTAATTTAGGCTACATAATTAAGAGAGGTTAGAGGGTCTCGTTCTCATTATATGGTAGAGAAGTGTTAAAGATTATGACTCTCACTTATCTTCTCTGTGAAAGACACTGGCTCACATATGTGATGAATTCAGTCTTTTGTGTACTTAGTAATTATATCAGTTTCCTTTGTATAATAAAGTGGGCTGTAATACTGATTTTACTGTGAAGGTTTTGTATGTGATTCAAGCAGATCTGCTGATGTGAAAACTACACAGATTTAAAAATAGCAAACATTCTTTAAATTGCCTTTATTTTTATTTATTTATCTTAAGTCAGTCCTGGAATAATGTGCATTTGTATTTGGTCAACAGTACAATTGACCCGACAAGGTACAAGCGATATGAGCAATGACTGAATGGAATTCTATCTCAGTTGACATTTAAAGCGTTGAATAGACTGTTTTCTGATACTGAGCAAATTAACCTGAAAGTGAACAAACCGATATAGTTCACCTTTTAACTGAAGAATTAATAATATCCACCAGTGATATTAGATATTGTACTACAATCATTTGCCGTAACATTCCAGGAAAATTCTTTCATTTCAACCTAACTATGTCGACTGCAAAGGGACCGTTGCCATAGTAACTCACCGTGACGCGTTAGTCCGCCACCATAATGTGGTCGGCTTCTTGTTCCGTTTCCAAAGATGTCCGTAGTTAAACAAGGACGTGTGTTGGTGTTCTGTTATGACGAGCTAGCTACGTACCATGCAAAAAGGGCATGAGAAACAAGTTTTAAAATTTCGATTATCTGTTTAAAGTTTTTTTTTAAACATTGATCAAAATCGTTACCTGAGCAGTAAATGCACACACTGTTTGAGCATAACAGAAAGAACTTTAATTCTACCAACAATTAAAAGAAACAAACGCGAACGGCTTCGCCCGGGTTGAACTCGGTAGCACTATCGCTATCAGGAACAGCCTGTTCCTGGACGTTTTAGGCATGGACGCGTTGGTAAACTTCACAAACCAAAGTCAAGGCAGGGATCGTATATTCAGGTATGTTTTACCCTGTTTTTTTAAACCCTTTAATGGCTTATTTGTGAAAGTGGCCATCGAAGTTTGATTTGAAGATTAACACTGATCCAACAGGTGATCAGATGTCTTGAGCAATAACTTTGATTTAATTGTCTCTTTCGTCTTCTTTCCGTGATTTAGGGCATCCCAATATGCATGTGCACTTTCCATCTATTTACTCCGAAACAACACGGAAAGAAAGGACCTTGTGGCCAAACTTAAAAGTCTGGAAACTAACATGAGTGCTGGACGAAAATGTGAGTATGTCTGTGAAATGTCAAAGGAGTTAGACCAATATCGGCTAAAGTAGATAAGCTGTTTCAGCTGATGATTGCTCGTTTTGTTATACTGTAATGGGAATACCGTCTCAGCATTCTCCCACCATGTCTGCCCTTCATTTGATGGTGTGGTCTTCACCTGCAACTCTTTACATACATTCCATTTCAGTCTTTTAGAATGACTCAGAAAAAAAAGAAGATCTTTCACTCAATTTTTGCATTTAAGTTTTTTTGTAGTTACTTATTAGTTTATTTACTAGTTTATTATTGAATGCTCAAATAGTGTAGTGTTTTACGAAACTTTGAAACCGTCATGAGAAATATTTCTGCTACTTAAAAACTTATGAGACTCATACAGCTTATTATTTTAAAAGGGTTTGTCTTTGTCCCAAAACATGAAGACAGAGAAGTGACAGCACACTACGCTGTTAATATTTTGAGTTGCATATCGAATCTTTTTTCTGTTGAACTTGTTACAATTTAAGTACAGTTTTGAATATCTTATCGCTTGTATGTTTAGACTTGGCCAACTTGTTGCTTTGTTCAAGTTTGTAGCTGTTTGTTTCTTCCGTAGGAGACCCACTCCACCATGTCCTGACCTATATAACCGGCACAGACTGTAGCTTTATTGACTGTAGAAAGCCGTTGGATTAGTATGATTAATGTGAGCAACACTTAACTAAAAAATGTGAATATTGTAGTCCATCTTAAACGGCACCATTAAACTGAAGCTCCCAAAGTCAGAATAAAACAGACAAATATTGCTGACACTTTAACTGGTTCTGGCACACTGCGTGCTCCACAGCTTCCAACCAGGATAAGCAAACAACCAAAAGTGGAAAAACCACAAAAAGCAGTGTCTTTTTGTTAAAGAAAATAAGGTGCACTTGCAGTCATTACAGCTAAAACGCCCAATAAATCAGATTTTATTCCGGCCCTTTTCTGTCCATATGACTCATCATACCTGTAAACTCAGGCCCACCTAATGCACTTCCTGTTAAAAAGAATGATTTTGTAAGCTCAGGGTTGTCGCACTGAATCACGGTCCGGTAACTTGCATCGGCCTCTGTGCAGTAACTTTGAATGCATTGACACGTTCAGTCATTTTACACAGCTATTAGTTCCATTATGTTTTCTCACACCGTGCACATCCTCATGCCGTCTCACAGTAATTAACGAATCACTTCCCCTCCTGAGGATGTATGCTGACACAAAGGAGGGTACCAAATAGGACAAAACCATTTGCGGCATTGTGCTGTGACCAAAGCTCATCTCGCGTGCAAAGAATGACTTTTGACCTTTAAAGTGGCAAAACAAATCTGAGGGTGGAGGATTCTTCCACTTGCTAACTTTGACTCTTTTTGGCTTCGGTATAAATGAGTGCTTTGAGAGGTGGACTCTGGCAGGCTTGAATTGGAAATGAGGGATGGGGATAGTGCTTTAAAGCAGGATCAGGCAATAAAGATCCATTTCTCCTTTATGCTGATGTTGTGGATCCTCATAAAGGTCGAGGCCGGGCCGCTGAATACCACATCTTTGATGCACGTCCTCATAATCTTTCCTCTGCATCAGAAATACAGCTGAAGGGGCTCTGCTGCCCCGTTGCCTGGTCTGCCTCACCTGATAATTCTGAGACACTCTTCTCTAAATGTTAAATACAAAAAAAGCATGACCTGGAAGGTTCATTTATCTCCCAAAAGGTTCAGGCAGTATAGGAGGACTCAGCCACGTCGGCTGAGACCGAGCACGCGGAAAGAGAGAAGGCCTTGACCTCTGTCCTGCAGATCACCCAGTTTGATAAGCGTGTAGCTGCCTGCGGGAGCAGAGTAACTGCGTCCTGCTGATTACTGTCAACGGCTACCTTGAAATGTAGACGTGGCTTTTTCGTATTTGAATAATTGATTCTTGCTCTAATACCCTGTTATGTCTTCCTTCTTTGTCAGTGCTCAGGCTGGGAAACACAGCTAATTCCATTAAGGCTGCTAAGCGAACCGTGCAGCTCTCTGACCGGGTGCTGTGCCTGTGCCTCACTGCGGCCAACGTCAGCCGGGCCCTCTACTTTATCTGTGACAATGTGCTGTGGGCCAGGAGTGTCGGCCTGATCCGCAACATTGACAAAGAACGCTGGAACCTGAACGCCTCTCGCTTCTACTTCTATTCATTACTACTGAATCTGACTCGAGATGCTTACGTCGCTCTTCAGCTGATGCTGGAGAGAAAAAGAGACAGACATTTCAGGGAGAAAATGGATCAAAATCTTAATCAGTGTCCTGAAGTAGCTGAAGTTATCCTTCCCCAGTTGGATGCCTTTGTTTTCCTGCTTTTAGAAACCCTTAAATCCCACCCAGCCGTGGCCCTAGACACCCTGAAAAACATTTGTGATCTCTTTATTCCCCTCGACAAGCTGAGCATCTACAAGTCAAGTGCGGGAGTGGTTGGATTTTGTGGGCTGGTATCCTCCCTGATTGGCATGGTTACCCTCGCAAAGCCCACTTTACAGATCAAACCATGAAAAGGATGGGGGAGTTCCACCAGAAATCACTCATGACGGGTTTTGAGAGTTTACAATGTAAACTTAAATGATATCCACGATGCACACTTAAGTCAAGACAGCAACGAGGCACAAGCTGAAATGTGTGCGGAATGATTGTTGATTTGCTGTAAACTGTTTTTCTCTAAAAACCTTTTTAAAAAGGGATAATTTTATAGAAAACTTTATTAGTTTTTTGCTAATTTATAAGGCGTAAGTCTTAGCTTTTCATCTTTAACTTACCTGCCTCCACTTCTACAACACCAGCAGTTTTCTAACTAACAGCGCCTAATTTCTAACAGCAGGTCTCAGTTCTGAGGTAGGCATGACTTTCTACTAAAAATGTGAAGTGTTAGTCTGTGTGGAGGCTCTCAAAGCCTTTTTCTGCTTGTTTTGTGATGAAGATGCTTTTGGAAGTTATGAGGACTCCGAAGGTGATCAATAACGTAACTGCTTCATAGCCTGCACATAGGAAACAGTTGGTGTATGAGCTTAATCTATTTGGGTATTGGTTTGTGTAGCACAGTTCCCATCTTTTGTAAGGCTTTGTGTTGTTGTTCAGGACAGAGTAACACTGCCCTCTGGAGGACATGAGCTGCATAGTTGAATCGAAGGGCTTTATTTTCAATTTCACCGAGACATTACACTTTGTTTTAAAAGCTTTTCTCAAGAGTTTGACATGATAAAGCATCCACCATCAAAAAATTGCAAAAATATATTCCATTTCCCTTTCAGGATACTTTGAGTTTTGCTGTGGAATGAAGGAATAAGATGCAACCTGTAAAAGAACAAACGAACAAAGCAATAAATAAATGCGTCCTTCTAAGTTGATAAAATGCAGTTATGGGTTGTAGACAAAGAGTCTCATTTCACATTTCCAACGATGCCTCTTTTTTCCAGTACCATCCCAGCAATATAATACACCTTTGAAAAATAAAAACATGAAACCAGTTTACCTCACTAGAAGTTTCAGGTAATAGTGCTCAATTGATGTCCAAGAAAACCTTTAATTTTATGTCAAATTTTCATTAGCTGGAAAAGTTCTAATTAAATAGGCCAGTGCCATTACAGTTTGTGTATCTTACAAGGCATCCCAGAGAAAATGTATTCAGGAAAAAAATCAAATAGAGCACTTTTTAATAAGTGGGAACAGTGTCAAACTACAATTTACAAATGCTGTTGGCCCAAGTTTTTCTTTTACATAATGAAGCACTGTTTTATGAATGAAAAGGCACATTCAGTAGTTTGTTCATGCCACAAAAAACCATGACAGTTGCTGAAAAAGACACTTTCATCAAGGTTGTGGGTTTCCTTTAAACATTTACACTAATCGCCTATTTATCCTCGTCATACTGTGACGTCTGATATTTTGGCCCAGGAAGTATCACCCCTGTTTGTTTGTCTGCTGATCAACGAGAAGCCCTTAGCTTTTAATAGGTCTTAAAATTGTAACCTTAAGGGCTTGTGTTCTAAATGTTGTTTTATCCTTCAAGTATGAACCATGAAAATATTTGAATGAATATAATGATGAATAATAAATATTACTAATATTACAACTGAACCTTGTGCGTTATTGAAGTCCAAAACAGAAAAGTCTCCCAGGTAATCTCACCGTCAGATGCTGGGTTTCTATGTTATACACTTTTCTTTAAACTATTTGCATATCCACCAAAGACGATCCTGAGAGGAACCCAACAAATTGAATAATGGCAACACAGCCTTGGTAGCAGCACTACATGAGATATAAGCCTTTTTATTTTTTAGAGCTTCGGTCATATTTAATGATGGAATCTGGTTAACACTTCCTGGGCTCACAGTTCTCATTTTCCAGTGATCATCGCTGATATTATTTTCTTGGACACTTTCATATGTGCTGAGACAAAGTGATTCTACTTGGTCTCAAATCCTTCAAACATACTAAATAACTGAGTCTATAATAGAGATTGATTTAATTCTAAAAGATGCTCCGGCTGAGTATTTGGACTGAAAGGTCACAAGGAACTAAGTACATTGCTTTGCTTTGTACAGATTCCCACGAGGATTCTGCCTTTTGATAGTGGTGCTTAGTAGAATTGGACAGTGAATCAAATTCCTGTACAGTTCATGATTATCTGACAGACAATAAGACCACAAATGAAGCTAAAACAGAGACTGAGCAGATCAAGACATACATGGCAAAAAAACAAGAACACAGAACCGCTGCACAATTGCTACCTAGTAACTGAAATTCTCTTTAAACTAAAAGACATTTATAGAAATGATATAAAGAAACAAAAAGGAGAGCACTTCGAGCTGTGCTGACATTTGTATGTGTGACATACAGTACATGTCAAGGCAATTAGTAGTGTTATTCTCTTAGCAAACTACCATTAAGACAATAGTTGTGAGTACTGCTACAATGATGGAAAGGCTCTTTGAATTCCTGTCTTGATACAAGCCTGTGAATCTGGAAAGCCCTCCAGGAACCCTTTGAGGTCACCCTGCTCCTTCCACTGAGCTAAACCAAAGTGTGTTGAGCTGAGTGAGCCACCCAGTGTCTTCCTCCCTTCACTTTCCCCGTGGGGCTTAAATTACACCCACTCCAGCTGGTTAAAGGCGTGTCCTTCACATTTAGCCGAGGAACATCAAAATGTGTCGCTCACTGAAGGGAATGACTGTTTTCCAGCCAAGCCCCGCATAAAACATCATTAAAACGTCAACCGCATTATAGTTTTTGTGTGTGGGGGGGGATGTGTTAACTGGGTTGATCATCAGGACAAATACCCAGCAAGTTTCGTGAACGCAGGTTGATTTATGTGTAATACACCTGTAACTAAAAGACTGGAGTAAGGATAAAATTGAGAATGGTGTTCCAGTATAAAAAAAAGAAAATAAAAAGGCAGTGAGTGGTACTGTAGGCTACATTGGGGGGGTGGGGGTGAAGTGAGGCTGAGTTCGCTCAAGCATTACCTTGAAACCTGTGTTAGAGAACAGGGAGGAATTGTTTTGTGACATTTCAACATTTCTTAGAAATGAAACAGAACATCATCCAATGGCTACATGAAATTCCTTATGATAACAGCCCATCGACTGGCTCCAGCCTTTGCCTCTGTGGCACATTTCCAGTCACTTGATACTTTAGAGGTCTATATCTGATCAGACCTTGGTTCTACAAAAACACTGGCTCACGTGGATGGCAAGGTTATCATACCAAAGTGAAGGGTTTCAACAGGTTTGGATAAACTTTAGAAATACAGATAAATGATATGATCTCATTGGTCATTATGACAGGTTCTTACTGTAAAAAATGAATAACTGATGTGATTGAATGTGCTCCGTCATAAGTTTCTATCAGCAAGAAGCAAACAAACAAAATCCTCTGCATTTAAATATAAAGACTTTAGTAGCATTTTATATCCCTAAGAATGATTGTACCATCACTTCAACACTCATGTAAAATTAATACTTTAACGTTCTGACGAGAAAAAGGAAAAAAAAAAGAGAAAGGTTTTGCCGCTAAGCAAAGAGATCACATCTGTTGGCTGTCACCATTTCATCTGACCGTTTTACAGCATAACACACTCCAGCTATCACAGCCGCCAGCAGAGCTGAAAACCAAAGGTTTAAAGGGTAACATTTGATCACGAGTAGGTGGTCTCAGCCCACTGTTGAAAAAGAACCTTGCTCCTCCATATCAGGAACACTGAGGAGTAAAGTGAGTAGTGTCTCAGCGGTTTCTGGACCCAGCTAAACAGTCTTTGGGTCCGTTTGGAGTCTTTTGGTCCGGTTGTGTTGCTCCCTGCCGAGGGCCTGGGCCAGTCACTAAGAGAGAGCCTGAGCTCGGTCGTATTCCGCTATCAGGCCTTTGATATGTGAAAGTTTCTTGTGGAGATACTCGCATCGCTTCTTCTCGTCCCGATACCCCGGAAACTTCTTTAAAAAGGAAACAAACAAACAAACAGGACTGTAAGCTTTCAATAGTTCAAATAAAGTATGCTTCATACTGTATTTACACTTCTTCCACATTAGAATTTAAATTCTAATGAAGACGTCCTTTTAATAACACAAGCTACTTGCAGATTTATCATTTTAATACGGATTTCGATATCAAGGTTTAAGTTTAAAAAATGAGGTTATGACTAAAAAGTATCAATAGCACACCAGGAACATGGAAGATGATGAAGTCACATTACTTAAAAAAAAACCTCCTTGAATGACATGTTCAAAAGTTCTAAAGAATACAAAATGTGAGTATTGCCAGTGTTTCCTGAGGATGAGCACATGATGACCTTTAAAACTTCGGGTTTTCTTGAATCCCTTTGATCTGCCTCTTAAACACGATCTGTTTTAGGAATGGATAAAGCACTAAAGATTCTTACTTTCTTATACTTTCGATACTTCTGCAGGATTTGGTCCTCCATGATCTGGGGAAACAAGAAAGCGAAGCGTGTTAGTGTTGTGTTTATGTGTGTGTGTGTGTGAGACATTTTGTAGCTGGTGTTTGACTCGACTGAGCAGCACAGACAGAACCTTGTGCTCTTGTGTTCCCGGAGCCAGAGTGTTGATCTTTGAGCCCAACTGAACAAACATCTCAGTGATAGCCCCAATCCGGTCATGAAGAGCTCTGTATTCATCGTATTCGGCGCAGAAGTCATCATTATACTGCTGTCGCTGCTCCAGTGCCGTTATGGGGTTGTATTTCCTTAAAAGAAAAACATTCGTCAATCAAATGCATTTTTTTTAATGTTGAAAAACAGAAGTAGAAAAAGCTTGAGCTGTTTCCCGGTCCCTCCAGTAGGCGGCTCTGCACATCAGTGAATAAAAGCTTTGACGCGTCTCTGAATTAGCAGCAGGATGTGTTGACCAGATGTATGAATGTAGGACATTAGATATTCTTTTCAATGGAAACTCTCAGTGAAGCTTTGACAGCTTATTTAGACACATGTCTTACTGGCCCCGGTTTCTCTGCTCTGAAAGCTGAATCTTACTCTTAAAGGGCGTTGTTGTTTCCTTCAGCAACAGTTAAACTATGACATGAACTCTTATGTGACAAAACATCAACCATGGCTGATATGGGCCTTCCCTACTTCTAATATTGATTCAACATATGACATAAATTATTTGAAAAGTATTCAATCTTACATTAAATAGTCGGGGAGTTCCTCCACTGAGGTTCGATTAAGAGGTGTTTTCTCTCCCTCGTGGGCTGTGGAAAAGAAAAATACACACAAACGGGACAAAAGGTTACAGCAGTCGGCTAATGCAAATGTGATAATGGGCCCGCCTTATCAAGGCTGACCAAATCATTTAGCGCTGTCCCCGATAAGGGACCCGGAGCGGGGCGTGACGTCAGCAGCCCGGAGTCGGAGGTAATGCTGCCTGCTGACTCACTCGACCGGAGGTCAGCCAGCTGTTCCACAGTCAATCATCAACAGGCTCAAGAGCAGCAGTTTCAGATTTCCAACTGCACGCTCAAAAAGTCACATGGGGTTTCCACAAACACCAAGAACTGAATGTTGGGGGATTTTCATATTGTTTACTGTACTGAAAGCGGCAGAAATTCAAAGGCCTCAGTACAAATAATACGATCGTGCTTTCTGAGGTCACAATAGGTAAAAGCTTGTGTGGCAGAAGAAAACAGGTGCACTGAGACTTACTTTTGAGATTTTCTTGATTTTGCTTCGTGTCTGGACTTGTCTCTATCCATTCCGGTTTTAAGCGCTCTCGCTCCTTCTCTTTATGTTTTTTGGACCTTTTCTTCTTGTGCTGGCCGTTAGTGACCTGCTGCTCCGTGCATATGGAGGAGTCACTGTGGGGCTGTTTGGGGCTGCGTGCGGTCAGAGCGGGGTCCTTCCTTTCCAGTTGGGAAACAGCAGTTGGCACACTGATTTTGCGTGGCGAGTAAAGATGATTGGGGCTCCCTTGAAGGCGATTGTTGGTTTTGTGGATCTCGGTTTTAATCGGTACGCTAGAGCTTCCATGACTGGAGGAGCCGTGAGCTCCATTGCTGGCAGAGTCTGTATTGGAGGGAGACTGCAGGGGCAGACACTGGTCTGAAAGCTTTTGTTTTTTTGGAGTTTGGATATTGGATGGGTCCAAGGCCAGTGGACGTTTCTAGGAGAAAGAAAAGAACACAAGACAGTCAAACTGATGTGAACAGTGGATGTGCAGAGCTGGTCTTTTGCTGTATAACATCCACTTTTTCACAAGGGGTGTAAAAAGCAGTTCCTGCTCACTTCATGTTTTTACATAAATAAAGCATCACTGTTAACGGCAGCCAGCTCAGGAAAATAGTGGAAACCGGAAAATACTACAGTTTATAACTGTAGTAAAGTGACATAGCTGAAGAAAATCTAAAAGTGACAGCTCCATATGTTGATTGATGTAGGTTTAATCAAAATAAAGACAGTTTTACTGCTCAATGTGTGAGATTGAGTAAGGCTTGTTATTGCGTCTCCCATGATTTCCTTGCTAATACCATGAAACTGATGTAGTCAGTTGATTCAAGTTTTTCACTGAATAGCCCATCTCATAACTTCCTGAAAGTACCCAGCTGCATATTTATTGTACATGGCACAAGAGTATTGTCAGTCTTTGCATCTCTCTGTTGGCAAGACACATAAATATTTCATTTACAAAAGTTTCAAACTGTTCTTTTATTTCCTGAAAGAGCTATATTTAGTCTCAAGCTGTTTATGTAATTGCACAAAGACGTAACAAAACTGTGAAAGTTCTGTGGATTTGCTGAAGGGGGGGAAAACACCGGCTTCACTATTAAAGAAGAAATGGGGGAAATACAAATCATGAAGTGAGAGTAATTACCACTGAGAGATTCTTGGCAGGACTGAGTCGTGAGGGCGAGTCCCCAGGAGTTTTGTGGAATGAATGATTGGATTGGGGACTCTTCAACTGGCTACTGTTGAGAGGCTGAAGTTTCCTGAGGAAAGATTGAAAACAAAGCACCTTCAGCTGGACAGTGACAGTGGAATGAACGGTGTCAGGCCAAACAGTGTAATGCAGCTTTCTTAGGCAGAGTTATGAGAATGCAACTGAAGAATTAATACTGAGCCACCCTTCCACAGAAGAAATAGTCAGAGAAGTTACACAACCGTCAGTGTCGGGGAAAAGTCCTCACAATCTAAAGGGGAGGAACAATGGCAGCTGATTTAAGCTCTGTCGGACCACGCCCACTTTTACAGTAATCTGCTTCCTACAGCTATTTCCTCAAACTCATGCCGTTAAAAAAAGTAATTCCCAGCAGTAGATTCCTACACGCTTCCAATCATATGACCGGCAAAATGAAAACATAAGACAGGCCCCGGTAAGTTCTTGCATGTTATTGGCAGACGAAGGAGGGGAAGATCATTCTGAAAAGCTCAGGTATGCTGCCCAACTGTTGCCATTTGGCAGCACAGTGCAGGGAATATTTTCCTTTGCTTTGATGTGTCCGTTAAGAGGTTCATCAAAGGGGAGTTGTCATTTATAAGCTCCCTTTTAAAAATGATCCGAGCAGACTTCCATGTTCATTTGCTGGTCCTTTGTATTTTCTGTATTGGCCCTGTCATCCCTCCTCCGTGTTACCTGCCCAATGAGGATTCTTCCTGGGGCAATGTCATAACAGTTTCTTCCAAACTAAGCTTTATTGAACAAATACTACCACTCTCATGACTATGTGCAGTCTGCTAGAACGCGCTTTTTCATTGTCTGTTTCATTTCACTTTCAGTTTTTTCTGTTTCAGTAAACCCAATGCTCACCTGATCAGGAGCCTATGGATGAGTTGCTTCTCCTCCTCCAGATATCCAGGCCAGTCCCTCTGGACATGTCTGTAGAGCTCATCCTTCAGAGAATAACTGAAGTCTCTGGGATTCAGTTTGCCGACCTGAAAAATCCACAATTCCACATTTAACAAAGTCAACGGAAACTGATCAGAGTGTGTTGTGAACATGAGCAGAGGCCAGCAGTTCGGGAATTTGAGCTTTTTCCAGAAATAGTGTCGGTGCACTCCTTTGCGAGCAGTCCCCTGTATTCTTTGATACAAACTTATCCCTCTGATGCAAATCTACCCAAACCAACTCTCACTTATGGAAGTAGGCAGACCCTAGCTTGAGCCACTCCACCCCTCTGATCTCCAAACACAATCTTCTCACCCAGGGATAATTAAAGCACAGCCCTAATTACAGCTGCCGGCAGCGGCGCAGTCTCTGCTTTATGATTGCAGTGGGACACTCAAACTCTGTGAACACAGGAAACCTGCCTGAAATAAACCAACCGACATCTCCATCTCAGATAAGGCCTTTCAGCTGAACAGGACTATGCTTGTAATGTGCTTGCTGGTGACTGTTTTATTTTCAGATGCAGGTTCTATTCTTATATGAATCTGGTGCTTCAATAAACTTTTACAAATGTTTTTTTTTTTTTTTACACATTTGCATCTTTATTATCCTGCTAGCTCCATCACAGGATTTATATCAGAAGTTTGCAGTGTGTTTGCCAACAGTGTAGAGTTTCTCACCTCATCCAGGACTGAGGTCAGATCGGCCTTGTCCTTTGGACTGGCCCGCTCCCTCTCCAGCCACAACAGCACCTCGGGTTTCCTGTAGGGCTTTAGGGCCAGGAGATGAATGATTCGATCCCTCAATGGCCGGTGTACCACAAGGCTGGGGAGGAGGCTCCGCTTGTTGCTGGGGGAGTGCTTGTTGCTGCCGTCTGAGGCCGATGCCAGACCTTGCTTCCTCTGAACCTTAACACACTTACCTAAGATCAAAAACAAAAAACAAACTCATTACAGCTTGTAGTCGCAAAAGAAACGACTTTGATCTGAATCGGGACGTAATCACAGCAGTAATCTCAAGCTATTTTGGAAAAAGCCAGCGAGTGACTCGGTGCACAAAGCCAAACAGCAAAGAGCCTCAAACTGATCTGATAACAGGATTCACGTGCGCTGAGAGAATCCCGCAACCACACAGCCAACACTTCATCCCTAATCCATTCCTAAGGGTGGATATACAAATCACACAGCCATTTTAAAAGGCAGACCGAAACATAAGACACTGGGACACAAAACATTGTCTCATGTTAAGTCTTCGCTGTTATGCAGTCAGCTTTACGCACACGTGAATGAGGTGAGGGCATCGGAAAAGGACTCAACACGGAAGTCGAGTCAGAAAAGGTGCTCATGCACTGCTCACTGTCTGTGTGCAGGGGCAGTGTTGCTGCATGCATGGAACACAGAGTGAGGTAGCAGCACAGCCCCTTACTAAATAAACAGAAGAGTGAGGAAACTCCAGGCTCCAAGCACAGGGAGGTCCCTCACTCCTGCTGAGAACTGTTAACATGAATTTGTTGATGTTTACACTTAATGAAGTAGTGATGGTTTGCTGTAATGTCGGTTTCCAAATGTGCTCATGGACAGTTTTACCGCCTACTGTGAACCTGGTTGTAAAGATTTCATGCGAATCTGCACTGAAATAACCTGCGCTGCAACATTTCAAACAAGCCGCAACTAGAGCCATTATTGGGGAGTAAAAAAATCTAAAGCAGCTTCAGGGGACGTTTGTGGGTCTAAAGGAATCCTTTGTAATACTTGCTTGTCCGACTTACAGAAACAAGTCACGCTTTGCAGCGCAATGGGCTTAGTTATGAACAACGAACCAACATTAAAGGCAGCATCTGTAAGCAAACATGTGTTGATATTATAGGAGAATGATTTATGCTTTTTAGGTCTGTGGGATGTTCCAGCACCAGGTGTATGGAAATTCTCCTGTCCAGTTTTTTCTTTCCACTGAATGCGCATAAACACTCAATCACCCGTTATTATCTAAATTGTAGACATTTTTCTAGTCCAACCTATAATTGTGAGTTTGCATATAGGCTGTTTTTTTCTGATGAGAACAGCATTACTGTATCCTGAAAAGGCAGAAAGTTACAGCAAAACAACTGTGTTTTCTCTGACACATAGGCTTGTACGTTGGCGCATAACCTATTTATTCCTTTATCTCCAGAGAAGGCAAGGACAGTTAAGTGCATGAGAAGGCATATTTGACTAAAAATGGGAAATCTTTCCAACATTTATCAGGTATATTTCACTTAACAGTGAACATGGAATCTCAAAATGTCATTGACCTTGAGGACGGATTATTTATGAATTTGCAGAATAGTAATTTTTATCTGCACTGAAGCCAAAACCATGACTTGTGCAAAGAGAAATCAATAATTATAATATTTAAATGTAAAAAATTGAGATCCTGTGCACTCGATGCAGAACGTTTTTGGCTATGTGACATTTTTAGATTGTATGTTCTGAATATGTATCACTATTTTGTCAAATGGAAATAAATTAAATTTTGTCAAAACTCAATCAGCAGGAGGTGTGTTTGGCCAGACTTCTGGCAAACTCCATCACATTAATGATGCTGGCAGGCGAGCTGGCGCGGTGCCTTAGCTATCTGGTCAAAATCGAGGCAAAATTGCACTGCGTCTTCACATGTAATTGCCACAGAGTTCTTTGATCAATTAAGTGATAACTTCCTTTCCATATGGTAATTATCAGCAGGATGAAATGGAGAGAAGTAATGGTTTAGATGTTTTCTGAGAATAAAAAATATATAATACTCAGACTCAGAATACTGTACTGAGACTTGGTGTGCTCAGGGTTTGGAGGATACAACACAACATGGAAATGCCAGCTGGCAAAAGCTTACTTGGCCCTGGCTTGATCTCAATGGCTGTGCGGCTCCAAATGTCCTTCTCCACCTGAGACATGCGTTCCCGTGTTGTCTGATAGGAGTCGTCTGTGGCACAAACTGTGATCTTGTCCTGAATGCTGCCCTGGCCCTCCAGGTGATCCCTGCCCTCCCTGTGTAGAGGAGGAAAACTTCCGATAAACAGTAATGGCAATCCTTCTCAACATTCAGTGCTCCTACATGACGCACACAACAGGATCTGTGACCATATTTAGCTTCTCTTCCTGTTGTGGAGCAGAGCTCTTTAACAAGGAATGCAAAGTTGTGGTGGCTTCTTCTGGGCACATATAAACTGCTCTAATGTAACCTCCTAACCAGTCCTTTGACCTCACACAGCCACAAACACTACCTTCCTGTTCTCAATTATTGCTGGTCACACGTTTTGGGAACGGTGGCATGACAACCTTTCCACACTATTGTAGCTGAGCGTGGGCCGGCAGGGCTGCTGTCTGTTATTGTTTATGTTGAAGAGAGAGGCCAGTGTTTGGCAAGAACCTGTGGTCTCAGCCTGACACTAAATTTCCAACAAATTCCATTTGTGGTTGACATTGGAAAGAGTTATATGCGCGGCTTACCCTGAGACATACTGGTGAATGCAGTCGAAGCTGGACTGAGGCTTGTCCTTGCTGTCGCTGGACAGGTAGAATGAGAAGACTCGGAATCCGTCTGGAGACTCAGGGGTCGGCGCCGGGATCTTTATGTACTGCACCAAACAAACACAGAGGTGGAGAAAAAACAGTGTTAAACTCCCATGTGTCAAACCAAGCCCTGAGGTGTTCTTCATTTGTGTTAACACAAGTCATGCCAAGGTAATCTTTAACCTTGAATAGGTTTACAGTGTTCTTTGACATGCCCAAGTCTATCTGTGAGCACTGCTATTTTGAGTGGCGACTTATGTAATAATTGTGCTTATCTCACCCAAATGGAGGCTGAACTAATTCTATGCAACCTCAAAAACTGTTGCTAAAGGTAAATAAACAAAGCAAATTCTTTCCGCGGAACACTGGAGCCCAGTCATTTGATCCTCAAAGATTTCTGTGCATTAGATGTGACCTAAATAACGTGAGCCAGTCTCTTAGGCTACATGGCACCACCCAGGGCAGGGACGATGACCTGACGCCAGCCATGAGAAGATCCTGTGTGAGGGGCAAAACATAACAAAGGCAATAGAAAGAGCTTTTTTCCTCGGCTGATAACATCTTCAGTTACAGACTGTCCACTGCTCTCAGAACAAACAAGGCGGCAGGGTTAAGCCTGTCTATCCGTTAAAAAGCTGTTACATAAAATGACCCAAAAACCCACTTCCACTAAAAGGACAGTTCAACATAGAAAGTCATTAACCTACAGGTAATATGTCCTTTAAAGCACTCTGGGTAGTGGCTCTGTTATACACTGCCTGCGGCTGTTTCTCGGTCTGAAAATCAACAGTTCAGTACTTTTGTCAATAGTGTCCTAGATTTAAACGAAGCTAATAATATTTCTTTCTTCTTTTTTTTTCAGCTAATATCTCTGTGCCAGACATTATGGTAAAAAAAAAAAAACCTAAGGTCAAAGCATGCGGTGGTTTTAATCAATCTCAAGAAAATCAAACAGTCAGATGAACATGGGTGCCTCATTAGCCATCGCCTGTATGTGATTGATTATGAGCTGATTGGCTGAGAGCACTGTGCCCCTGGCAGATGTGGCAGGCCCGACTTTAGCTGTCACAAATGCCCAGTCATGCAGCAAAGCCATAAGCGTTTTTTTTTTCTTTCCCTGCAGCGCAGAGCCAATAAGCGGCTCCTTTTCCCTACACCCCTCCTCCTCCTCTCCAGCCCAACGCATGCCATTCACCCTACCCCCAGCCTTCCCCCTCATGTGCACAAGTCCGCCCGTGTCAACACAAAACGCAGAGCATCCGACGAGGCCCAGACACTTGAGACACAGCTGACCGTTAATTTTGACCTATTTCCGTCTGAATGTTAACATGATGTGGGGAAGCAGAGTCCCGCATATGTCTGCCGTGGATTTTACGCTAATTAAAAAGAATCAACTGAACGAGCATCAAAGTGAGCGGGGACAACAGGCGAGCCACGTCCCCGGGGTCCATTACTTTAAAACAGTGAAGCTGCCACAAACATAACGGCGAGATGAGAGCGAAAACTGGCTTGAAAGGCTTCCAATTAGTTTTTTAAAACGAGAGTAAGGCCAAACAAAAGGGTTGGGATGAGACGAGGGTGCAGAAGTTACACACTTAGCATTGCAATAGTCCCACCACGCCGCCTTTTTCAGGCGAGGGCAGCAGTACGAGCCTCCCTCCAGCCATGCATTAGATCTGCCTGTCACCCCTATCCATGCCGCTGTGCACACTTTACATTCTAATTCTAATCAATGTCACTCAGGTCAGACTGTTCAGAGGTCACCCCCGCGTTATTCACAGCTTCCCTCATAACCATATGTCATTTAACCCTTTAGTTACCAGCTCCTGGCTCAACAAGTGGAGACACTTTGGCTAGTCTCAGGATCCCAACTGTGGTCCTAAAGGGATCAGATTATATCTGAACCACAGAAAAATGGTTGGATTTGTGGAGCAAAGACAGTTAGTTTAGTCTAGTAATGAAGGAAAAAGTTCCTTCTATATGAAGTGAAATTCTCTGAAGTTCAATACTTGACTGATTATATTTCATTTTTTGGTTACTGCAGACACCAGAAGGCCAACCTGTCTTAAAGTTGATAACAGATAACCTTTGATTCACATAAGTTACTCAGTCTCAATGCAAGAAAAGACAACTTTTTGGGAGAAAAGTCAGCAGGTTATTGATGATCGAACTTTTGAAAATGGAAAACTAGTCCTCAATAACTTCCTTGATTTGAGACAGTGGAAGATACTGGTGTCTCTGATGTGCTGCTCTTATGGAGAAGAAGGAAATCAGATGGAGGAAGTTGGCGCCTGGGTTGGCCAATGCAGAACTGTTTACTTTGAAATAGACTTCTGAGAAGGGTTCCTGTCCATAAAAAGAGTTTAACTTATATTGAAATAGGTAGACGCAGTTAGGGTGGACAGCATTTTGTGTAAGTCTGTATATTTAAGTCTGCTGCAGAGGCAGAACTTGTGCATGATTTATTGATTGATGTGAACAAAAACAAGCTCTGATGCTTTTACAGCACTGTTGTAGACTGACAAAGGCTCAAAGTTCAGCTTTGCAATATATCTATTTGATACTCAGACGTTTAAGCTACTTTATGAGTGTGTTCATAAACACTGTTGTTTCTACAGAGAGATTCCTCTCTTTCCACCTCTGTAATGGTGTAAAGACAGTAGTTTTAGGAATGGCTGTAGAAACCTGATTGCTGGTTAGTCTTTTAAACCCAATCAAAAGCAGACACTGAATCAAACTCAAGATTTGATGTGTGTTGGATTCCTTAGATAACCTAATATTTGTCAGAATATAATGATACAGAAATGGAATTAAATTGAATTATTATAAGAATAAATTGGACTTGAGCTGAACTTGTTTACTTTCCCAACATTACTAGCAGCTGTCTTACTTTGTTACTTTCTGCAGTATAAATAAACTGAATTAAAACAAATTAGTTTAGATGGTGTTTGGAACATTTTCATATTCAATCCATCTATGCTGACTATGAATTTAAAAAAAAGCTATTTTCCCCCTAAATATAGCAAAATGTACGACTTTACATTGCAGAAAACTACATCTTTAGAACCAGGTACAGGCTTCTCCTTTTGACATTAGGATTTGAAGAGTTAAAATGAATGCCTACATTTCACGAGTGTACTATCAGGACATAAAATAATGTTGATTATATTACCTGATAAGACAGTTTGATATTAATTCCAGCAGCTGGTGAAACTTCCTAAGCAACTGAACAGCAATGACAACAACAAAAGCCTTACTATTTACAACAATCAGCACAGCAGAATACATTAATTACGTTTAATCATCCCACCCCCCCACCCTGATGGGATCATGTCTGACTCTTAATGTATTTAATCAATGACACATCGTGTGCAAACAGGTTTCTTATCAACGCATACTGTCAGTTGAGTAGTAGGTGTAGATTTACATAGAGACGCTGAGTCATGAGCACCACCATATGGAGCTTTGGCCTCAGTGTGTGTGTATGTGTGTGCATTGGTCTTTTGTTTTTTTTTCAGGGAGACGAAGCACCAAACTCTCACAGGTCACATGCGGGGCTGAGGTCAAACAACTAGCTAACAGCTGAAGTTGAATGTCAACAAGGAGGACATTATCAGTCAGACTTTGTGGAATCAACACATTGGATCATCGATGAACAAGCAAGACGAGAGGAAAACTCAAAATGACCACACAATCCAAAAGGATTAAAAAAAAGCACACATGGCTTGTTTTCAAGCTGATGAACAAAGCTTTAAACACACTTAATAACACAGACATATATAAAAGCCCACTGAATAATGGAGCTTCTGCACTCTGAGGGTACATGAGTCATGTACAAACACGTCTCAGATGGAAGCTTTGGTTACATGATATATTTCTGACTTAGGGTATAAACCATCATGACTGTCGTTGGATATCCCGGTTTGATTGAAACACATTCCATCCTGCTTCTTAGAGACATTTGTTTTGAATTGTGTTTTTCTCTTTTTTTTTTAAAACTTATTAAAATGTGCAAATCCAGCTTAAAAAAAGCTATTAAAAACTGGGTTATTTGTCCAGTTTAGAACCATAGAAAGAATTCATTAAATTACTTATGCATTACTGTATTCTAATTATGTTTGTTAAACCATTTAATCTGTGGATTAATTAATCAGAGAAGCTTAATCGGGTATTAGGCTACACCATTAACTTGTGTCAGTTTAATGAAATTCAGACACTTCATATTAAAGACACAGTTAGAGCTGTGTGCCAATCTGCTCTTCATCGTCACAAAATGAGTTGAGTGTTTCTGTAGGACAGTTATATTCAGTTTACCAAATGGCCATCCTGAGTCTGGCCCCTCTCTTCTAAGGAGCGTACAGACTAACACAATAACCAACTCTGGGGCTGCAGCACAGCCACATCTGTTAATCCAGGACCTATGTGTTTGGAGATGTCAAATACTTTCGAGCTGTTTTAAGCTGTGAACTGGACTGGAAGAGAAAAATCCTGGCAGGGGGCTCAGCAGTTGAACAGGGACAAAGGCCACAATCTGTGGCGTCTTTGCGATACTTCATTTATAACTCTTCCACTAAGTTTTAACTGTTCATTTCTGAAGAGGTTAAAGAGTTCTTTGCCCTGGGTTTGGAGAAATGTGGGGGTAAAAATAAGATTTTTGATTAATGCTTCTTTTGGCCAGTTCTGCACTTTGCAGAGAGCAAGCCAAACATCTGCAAAGGGAAGATGAGAGGAAAGTTTCTCTCAATCGTTCATTCTTTGCTCTGCAGATTGAAAGCTGGGGGGGAAGGCTCTGGTATTTGGCATGGCAGTACTGACATGGCAGCAGCCGCTTAAATATGTGATTTTACTGAAGTCTTTGCCTCCTGCTCTTGTCTGTACTGACACTAGTTACTAAATGTCTTCTCCTCTGAGCCTACTAAGCCCTAGCTACTCTGGGAGCTAGCTGTCTTTTGTTCTAGCTTCTTCCCCCACAACACTGAACGCTATAGCCTGTCAGGTTGCCTGGATTATTCATGAACAGCAGGGACGTGTGGCTGTGTGTCGTTGGGTGGTGCAGGGAGGGACTGGGGGTTTGGATGTGTGTGTGTGGATGGGAACGGGGTATCACTGACTGCGTAGAACCAGTGCATGAAGGACTGCCCTGCATAGTTTTTCTTGAGGAATGCAAAGCTCAGTAGCGGGGTTGGACCCTGGCATGGGCAAGTGTTTATTCATCTGAGCCCCCTTTTTATTTTAGGTAAATGCTATTTGTAATTGTATGTTCACGTAGAAATATATTTTGGTCGTAAGCAAACATTGTGCAATCTTTCAGTGATAGTCACAGAGTCTGTACAAAACACAAGGTAGTCTTCTTAAATACTGTTGTCAAGCTTTGGTCATTGTAATGTTTAACTGAATCTGTGACATGGCAGTTCAAGACAAAGATTTGTGAACAAAGCAAGGTTCAGACCTCTCACAGTCTGGTTTTGGTGAGACTGGATGGATGTGCTGGTGATGCTTGAGGATCTATTCATTGAGGGGGGTTGGTAAATACAGGAAAAGCAAGAGGAGGGGGGTTGGGGACTGATGGGAGTTAGTGCAGAGATATGGGGATGGGCAACTGTCGAGCAACCCCCAAGGTACTGGCTGTTATGCCAAGCAGAATCAGTCTTTTTTCAAGAAGCAGGGGCTAATCTGTCAACCTCAACAAACGCTTGCCGTCTCCTTACACTTGACACCCCCACCCTGACTAAGAGCTGCCTTCCTCTTCATACAGAGATGGAGGGAGATGGCTTGTAAAAGCCAGCAATTAGCTTGTACAATTACTGTTTTCTTTCATTCCACAGAGTGCATATGTTCTGAATAGTATACTGTACAATAAAAAAGCTTTTCTGTTAAGAGCTCCTTCAAACTTGACCAATTTGTATTAAAGAATGATAGTGTTATTCCAATCTGGAAATTCCATATTAATACTGGTTATTAGACATCAGGTGCATGAACACACCAGCATGTTTCCCCTGCTAATCAGTGCTTTGATGATTTATTGAAGCAGACCTACATCGACTGTTTGGATTATACTCTCCAAAAAAAATATCTCGACAGTAATAAATTGTACATGGGAAAGAACAAATAAAAAGGAATGAATAAAAGGAAAACTAATGACTACCCAGTAAATCTTTTGGGTTAGACTTAAACTTATGTGTATAGGTTACTTTACAAAAACTTGAGGAAGTTGTTTAACTCTTTTTCTTCGAAAGTGCAAAATTTGTTATCCTTCTACGCCCAATCAAACCAAATCCACCAGGCTGTCTTGATGCGAGAGCACCCTTGGGGCATTTCAGTGGTATAACTTGACCTCAATCCCACCTTTATTCTTAGAAACAGGATTCCAAAGCGTAACAAAAGGAAAGGCATCAATTATGTCCAATATCAGACTGGCGGCACACAACTCCGCATTTCAAATGCTGGCAAAGGCAAATTTCTAGAAAAACTCTGCATGCGAGACCCACTCATATGTTTCCACTTTTAGTTTATGAGTGATCTCTAGTCCTTTAACGCAGTTCTGTAACCATAGACCACTTTTGAAACACCGGTACGAGTCCTCTTTAACTATGGGTTCTCTTAAGACTCGTTCTTAAAATATACTGTATGGGCTAAAAAACCTTTAGGGCCAACTGCCCCTGCATAAACACGGCAGGCCTCAAGCGAGTAGCGAACGGGGACTTTTGAGTCGCTTAACACATCTGGATGAATAGAGCGGCGTGTGCCCTTTCACTTACACGTGGGACAGCTCAGCCTCTCGCTGCTATGCCACTGAGAGAGGACGGCTCTCAAACCACATTCCTGTTATTGTTATTCTAATTAGCTTCCAGATTTTTTTTTTGTTGCGCGCAAGCACACGTACACACTTGCGCAGAGCAAAAAAAAGCTTATTTTCAGTGCGAGCGTGAGGCAAAGTGGGGGTAGAGTAAGAGCAGCCATGTGTGAGATAGAGGCCATGATGTCTCCCAAGGATTCAGCCAAGGCATGGGGTGAAATGGCACAATAATCGAGAAGGCTGGTGGGAGGGAGCCCCGAGCCAGCTCTGCCTTCACACACAGTTGTCATGAGAATATCTTTAAAAGCACCTTTACAGTCCCCTCATCCCCACACTACTGTCTTTATGTGACGACTGTGCACATAAAAGCAGGAAGGGCCATAAACAAAAACAAGGACTCTGGCAACTGCAATTCAACATTTATGAACCAAAGAGGAAATTAAACCAATATAACACTAGACTCAGCACAACATCCACTATTCAAATGTAATGGCCAGGTTTACAAGCTTAATATTACACTCATAAAACATTTTTCTCCTTGTGCAGCATAACATTGAAGCTTGCCACCGCACGGCTCAATTTTTCCGTCTGAGAGTTGGAACTTAGTTCTATAGCAGCACAGTTCACAGTCGTTTTGATAAGCATCATTAGGATGTAATAAAAAAAACATGAGCATGATGGTACTAACAACAAAAAAAATATATCTACTGACTAACAAAAGAGCCGAAACAACCACACACTCAACACAACGTTTATGTGACACGTTACTTGTTTTCTGTTAGAGCTGAAGGACCACAAACTCTGAGGACACGGCTCAGCCTTGCTTATTCACATGGAAATATGAAGAATTTCTTTTTTTTTCTAAAACTGATCTTATGTAAGACGATAAAGAAATCTGAGAAACTACGCGTGCATATGTTAAAATAACTGAGATGGAGTTAAGTGGCATGTTTAATCAATAATTACCAATCGTGGGCATTCAGAACAAGAGCTAGACACAAGACTCTTTTCTCACTGAGCAGATATATAGATCATACAGATGAACAGGCGGAGTTGCAGGACTCCTGAGGGAAAATAAGCAGTAGGATGTGAAATTCCAGGCCTTGGGAACCCAGACCAGCTCTGAATGTATTTCTTAATCCCCAGTGAGCTCAAAGTAATGCAGCATTTCTTTTTCCCTCGGTCTGATCCAGAGGCTGGGTATTGATCAGACCCATTCAGTCCGTTTTCCTCCCTCACACAGTTTTAAGTCATTTACCATCTTCATCCACGTGTCATTTGTACGTTTCTTTGAATTTGGCTATAATGCCAAATTCAGAGGCTCCCATAGGCCTTTGCCTTCCATTGCATGATTACAAGCTTGGTAAGACAATTTACAATAGCATGGCTAAATGCTGCACAAACAGAGAGAAAAGCAGCTGAAAACCTCAGCGTGCTATTTCTTGATAGGAGCCCGGGCCCCCAACACCACTGAGCCTTGGAGTGACGCCAGGGCGGTGATTTGAGGAATTCCTCTGGTTTTTGTGGCCCTGCAAGTGCCCCTTAACAGGAAATGCGACATGAGCAAAGAGAAAAGATCAAAACATAGCTGTTGCGGTTTTAGTGATCAAGCTCTACAGTTGGCAGCTGTCAGAGAACACCTGACCTATTGAACCTCGTGCTGCTTTTGGGAAATCCACAAGCTCTTGCAGAGACTTGTATAGCAGATCCACAGTGGCGTGGAACACCTACATCTGTGATGCCATAACCCTCCAATGTAAATAGATAGCGGATGTCCTTTTGGGCTGCTGTATGCCCGACTGCCACGTTCACCAACATCCTCCCCCAATAACAGCTTAATCTAGCCTCCCCCACCATCAGTGGTTGAAGCTACCTCATTTATGCCCCATCGTCCAGCCCTGGGACTATTCAGAGGGGGAGGGACTCCATGCTTGAATTCCGCAAAACAATTTGAATATGTAATGTGCCAGCCAAGATACAATCACCAAATCCTACTCAAGTGATTAAAGCACCTTTAAATTGCACTCACTTGACATTACTTCACATAAATACTCCAGTAAATAAATTAATGTGCTGTTCATTTCAGAGGCACACACGTATTTGCAAACGTTGTTTAGGTTTTTAATGCCCTTTATGTATTCCTGAGATAAGAATTCCACGGCTTGTTTGTCATTCTTGTGTTTGGATCTTTCATGTCTACACAGAGACAACAGGCATGGAGATATGGGGGCTCCCTGGGGTTTGCCAACCTCCCCTACCTCCTCCCCCTTCCAGAACAAAGCCTCCCCAGTTGCAAGCTTGACCCAATAACCTGACTAGCAGCCGGGGAGGCGGGGTGGGGGGTTAGAGCATACCCCGTCTTTGGAGTTTTGGTATCCGTGTGAGTTCACAGGGCAATAATTTGCCTGCAGACTGCATCACTTTCATTCATGAAATCAGATCTCAGATGGATTAGGAGACCTTTTAGAGAGAGACCATGGACTGATCAATATGTAGTAGAATAGCTGGCAGAGCTTTTTACCCTTTTTACCTTGAAATGATTATATATGGGATACCTGTATGACACTTTGCCCCTCGGCTGATCAGCCATACTTTCTTTACAAATCTCTGTAATAAAGAAAATGTATTAAAATCCATGGACAAGAACTTCATAAATGCTAGCCCATGATTTGGAAAAGTCAAATTGACTTCCTTGTGGATCCATGAAAGTGCTAATCAAATGGTGAAGAACTGTATGAACTGTTCAGAGGAACCGTCATGGGTGCGCTCCCCAGCAAAATCAGATCTAATTAGCGTTCAATTTCTGAGGCATTAGGGAGAGTATGCAAAACATCTTACCCCCTGGCTCCCCTTGAAGCAAATCGCTGGTTGATTTGATAGTGATGCCTGAGGAGAGAGAGAGAGAGAGAGGGAGAGAAAGAAGCAATATTACTCACAACTCATGATCAGCCCTTATCTAATGAGCAGCTCATACATTATGAGCAAAGATACGCTGCCACTGTACGAGCCTCAGTGGATTTGTTCTCTGGTTGAAAGCAGTTTGGCTCAACGAGACGAGTCTCGGTAAACGTGGATCACCACATGCCGAGAGCTGTCATTCCTTTATGAAAGTACAGGTCAAGAGTTTCTGGCTCTAGTCTCGAAGGTGCGTGTATAATCAGTTGAAATATACCCACCAGAAATCACTGACAACCCTTCCTAAATGAATAAATAAAGACTGACGGTAGATCCTAGAGAAAAGACAAAGCACCTGAAACCAGGTACGCTGAAATGTTTCTTTTATATGCTGTTCTTTTCAAATCCGCAACGCCTGGCTAAACCTCTTGAACCTCCCATTGTCCACCCTCACCCCATTGGTGAAAAGAAATATATACAAATAAAAATCAGAAGCAACGTGATACATGGTTAATACCTTGTGACAATTATCTGTTCTGCCTGTGATTGACAGGGGCTCCTAATTTATTATTAATGATTTGGGGAAATTTCCTCCCTATTGAGGGATCTTGTTGTGATTATCTTCATCAGCCTGAAGCTTTTAATATTGAATGGAATATTAAATATCAAAACGTTGAATGTTTGTTATATATTACAGAAACAGTTGGAGTGCGGAATCTGTTGTTAAACTGCCCACTTTGAACATTTTCAGAGTCGATCTTAAACGCAGACAGAAATGTGCCCTCTTTCAATCCGAAATTTGAAATGGGAGGATAATTATATTATAATTAGCAGTATCAAGCACCACAAATAAGAGAAGTCATGTTTGATCACCTGGGGCAGAATGATTCTGTCCCTCTTGGTTCAGATTTCTACCGAACCTCACCTGGCTGGTCTGGGCCAGGTGTTAACAGGTGTCCACAGCTGCCTGGCTGAGACACTTTTGTAGCCAAAGAAAGCTGGACATTGGTCATAGTTTTTATCGTCATTAAAAGAACACGGTGTCTCCTGTGAGAACAGGATGAAACAGAAGTCCCATTTTCTGTTGTTTGTTTTTTGGTGGCTGATCTCATTAAATTTACAAGTTTTATAGGTTCCCCTTTTATAGAATTTTAAATGTCATCCTCCTCCAGGTGTAAGCATGTTCTTTTTCTATTTCCATTATGGCCCTTTCTGTGACACAAGCCTGATTGCTGCATTCGTCTGCCTGTTTTTTAACAATATTATGCCAAAACTACCAAAGGTGAATTAAATGCGTTAAATCTACTCTACATTTTGCTGATGACCGGCATTAGTAAAGGTCCATAAAGCATTAAAGAAAGCATAGAGGAATAGATATCACTGGATTAACACAGAAATGATATAAAATCCTCTTCCAGATACACTTCTATACTATAATATAGCTGCACTAAAAAGCCTTAAAGACAACAAAACAGGTTTTACCTTCCCAATAAAACTGTTGCTCGTATTCAGAACAGAGGTCTGAAGTGGTTGCCTCAGGCTTTTAAACATTTTTACCTACTGAAGATGGAAGGAATCCACACAAATGATTGGCTTATTTTTGTCAAGGAACCAATGTAAAGCTTTCCCTTTAACAGGGCTGGGTGGGGGAGGTTTCAGCCGGTCTGCTTATTTTCTTTTTGTTTCATTGCTTGCTGTTAAATAACTTTGCACGAAATCTTACACTGAACTGGCAAAAAAAAAAAAAGTTTTCCCATTAAAAGAAGCCAGTGTTTGGGAGCAGTGCCACTTGTGACACGGACCCCCACTGTGGGCAAAAAAAAAAAAAACTCCACGCCGCCGTGGGAGTCCAGCGGTCTGAACCGGTATTTTCTGGGGTGGTCTGTGACTCGGAAAACTTTCCCAGTAACCTCTCCTCTCCTCTGCCTGCCTGCTGGGTCCTGGAGGAAGCTGTCAGGCTGCGTGAGCTCCGGAGTTCACTCCAATCCACAGACCAATGAGCTCCGGAGATGGGCGGGTTTCCAGCCGTGGAAAGGGCAAGAAAGCAACACACACACACACACACACACACACACACACACACACACATACACACACACACGTAAACAGACAGACACACACACACACACACTAGAGCCTTGGAACGACTCACCGTGCCTTGTCACTGAAAATACACTTCACCACACAGGTGGACCACCAAGTCCCGGTCCGGCTCCAGGTTTAGAAAGGGCTCCGGACCCGGACGGACACGCAGCCGGACACTTGCTCTGACAGCCGGAGAGAAAGAATCTCCACCAGCAAACCCAACTGCTGCACTAACTGTCACACCACCAAGCATTGCTTCCAGAAAGAGAATTTTTGAAGGACTAAACTATCTGGGTCTAATCTAATGAGGCCATATAGGCATTAAAACAGTTTCCCGATTCAAAGAGAGAGGAATCGTTTGTTTGATAGCTCGTCCCTTATCTGCCCCCCCCCACCCCACCCCCCGAGCGCAACAAGCAGGCAAAACTTCATTTTAATTATAAAACAAACAAACAAACCCCCAAAAACTAAAACACTGAATGACAGAACACTGCGTTCGCTTCTTAATCTGAATACATTTCAGATGGGTTTTTTTTCTTTGATTCCAAAATGAAGCGAGAACAGCAAGCATTGAAAACACAGGATACAGTCCCTTTACTAAAAGAGAAAAGAAGATAGGAGCGCTCTATTCTGCTCAAAGCAAATCTCAGCTGGTACAATTCCCGGACCAGAGCCTCGACAATCTCCAGTCTGATGACAATAACCCAGCAGCCCAGGATCTCAGAGCCCTGGCCCCGGATCTCAGAGCCCTGGCCCCGGCTAAATAAAACAAAGCAGCCCGGTTCTGTCCACCGCTCCGCTGCTGACATTCAACCGGTCCGCAGGCTGACCACCAGCCTTTAAACTTCTGTTTACCCCCTCCCCACGCCGGGAACCAGCTGCCTGTTTTCTCTGCTGTTTCCCGGAGTTGGGAGACGATAAAGAAAAAAAAAAAAAGAAAAATCTCCACCAAAAAAAAAGGACGCAAACGCTCCAAAGTTGGAGCGGCTGCTTCCCCCCCCCCTCAGCTCACCTTCAGGTTCTGGTAGGTCTCCAGGGTCCGGATGGCGGTGTCAGTGAGTTTGACGTGATACAGAGTTTGATTGGGGTTGTTTTTGTTGATTTTGCCACAGGAGAGCCCATACCGATGCTCCTGGCTCAGCGCTGCCATTGCTACAACTGAAGCTTATTGGCGACATTCTGCCTGAAACGTCACGGAGGAGACGACGTGTGGGCGGGGCCTACGCGCAAACACAGGCCCCCACGTACGGCACGCACAAACACGCTCCCGTGGATTTACGGAAGAAAAAAAAAAGAGGTAAATAAAGAGGTACGAACTTCCTTGCTTTCGCTTTCCCGGACACACACACACACACACTCAGCAGCCCGCGCAGTTTAAAGTCTGTTTTTATCTGGTGTGTGATGTGTGTGTCTGGCTCTGTGTTGGGTCCAAGTGACTCCAACTGGATTCAAGCAAACACACTTCATGATCTCCCTAAACACACACAAACAGACACATACGTACAAACACACACACACACACCCTTAAACAAATACATATACAGGACTTGGAGATAGATAAAAAAAAATCCATGACATTTTAGC
The DNA here is from genome assembly GCA_907169785.1 of Menidia menidia. Taxonomy (NCBI): domain Eukaryota; kingdom Metazoa; phylum Chordata; class Actinopteri; order Atheriniformes; family Atherinopsidae; genus Menidia; species Menidia menidia. The sequence goes on along the minus strand of CAJRST010022223.1, from coordinate 9,480,022 downwards.
AACTACATTTATTTTGTATTTTGATTTACAGTAAACTTACTTTATACTTTAATTTCCATCAATACAGAAATACCTTTGTCTAGAGTAAATTACATAATCTTACTTAGTGTCTTATGTCTTACAGTGAGATAGGCAAATACATTATTTTACTGATGTATTTACTGTTGTATTTGTTCATTATTTTTCTTTTATTTGACTGCTTATTTTGTCAATAAAGACTCTTCAGCAGTCCAAAATTCAGACCTAAACCACCCTTAGGCATTCCTACAAATGTGTCATCTGGCTTTACCCATATCAAATGGCTAAAACCATTGATATTCCTCTGAACAGGTATTGAAATTTTTTCTGGCCATGAGCAGATGGTATTACTTTCAGGTTCACACACCTCTTCAAGGAGACTAAACTCATTTTATCAGGTCAGTTAGTTAGGTTTAAGTTCAAACATCACATTTAGTAAACAGATAAACAGTACATAATCGTGTAAAATTCAAATACATCGAAATACATGCTGTCAAATACGAAAAACAAGGAGGATTTGTAAAATAAGATAATCAACAAACATGAACCGTCAAAACACCACAGAGGGAATAAACAAAGAAATACATTTACCCTGAATATTTATATCTTGCTTTTACATCAGAGAAATTGAATGATGGAAATTGAATTTGGATTAGTTTAATCCCGATGGACAACTCACTGTGTGGATTTGAGAACAGCCAGTAAAGTGGGATTTGTTTACAATGTGGAGAATGTTGTTGTCATTACTGCTGCAGCAGTCTACACAACAACGACAGAACAAATGGGATGTTGTGTCAAATGTCAATATTAATCCAGAGGTTTGTAAATGATTTAGACTATGTGTTAAACTGAAACTAATACAGGGCACATTATTCAATGTTGAAGTTTGGAAATGGCTTTAAAAAAAGATATGTGTGTATACTTTGTATTTGATAGCAGTATCATGATTAAAAAACCCTTGCTATTCTGCTTTATATTTCAAATTAAAAGATTCCAGAGAACTTGGTGCACTGTAACTATGGAACAATGGAAACCGATATCAAATGGCAGTGATTTTCCGGCCGTGTCACTTTGAGGTGGACGTTGCTGTGTTCACTGGTCTGGGCTGCTGCAGAGTGGGCCCTTTGGTGTGGTGGAAAAAAACCCAGAATATCTTTTTTGACAACAATGGAAATCTGGACCTTTGGGCTCAAACGAAAGCGCCTTTACTCATAAGTCAGTGACTGTGGAGGTGCATTAGTGCTCTTTGTGTAATTCACAACCTGGACATCCTTGAAGGTATCATTAATGATGCATGATATTAACGATTATGGATCAGCAGCCATCTCCAAATGGTTTTTAGTGAATGCTTTGCTTGCTTTAAGCAAGTCAAAGTGAAATAACATCCTGGATTTGATCTGTGGGGAAATAGTCGGGGTACTGACCAGCCTGCATTCCACACCTGTGACCAGCGACAACATCTGGCACACACAAAATTAAAAGTCCAGCAAAGCTGAAATGTTGATTCACCTTAAAATGGGAAAAACGTTCCCTTCAGCGATTGGAACTGCTTTTCATTTTTATATACAAGTGGAAAGAAACCTCCATTGTAGGGGGTTCGTTCAAATTTTCATATTTTTGTATTATCCGTATTGAGTCTCTGGACTTAACGACAGCTTATCAACACTATATCAGCCTCAGTAAACAAATGTGCACTGCCAGAGGACTTTGGCCTTTAAACTGATTTATATTGCCTGTTGTATCAGAACACAAATCCCATTTAGGAAAGAAAGAAAATCTCTCCATCTGGAAATGATTGTTGACCCCACTGAACTCAAACCTCACCAAAAGTGGCTTTAGCTATTTTGAGCAATTTCTTGATTGAATATTTGTTCAGAAGTGGATTATATGTTTTAATATTTTGATAGATGGATGTTTACATTTTCTTAAAGATCCGAGCAAAAGAAACAGCAATATTGGATGATCATAGAACTTTCACATAGTTTAAAAATGACTAATCCTAAAGTCGGGTTAACTCTTCACCGGTGAAGAATAATCTCACCTTTTCCTGAACAGTCTGCTTAGTGTTGAAATACTTTGCATTTTATGGCAATTCTATAAAGTGTCAAATTAAGTTCTTTGGGTGTGGCACAAAATGAACAACGTTTGTTATACCCTTAGATCTTTGTAGTAAATATCACAATATTGCGCAGACAGGAACGGTGTTATGGGGCACGACAGTGAAGTCATTAAGAAGCTTACAGACGTTCTGGCAGATTAGTTTTTTTTCTCTTCTAATCCTTTAGCTTACAGCTGCACTAGCTTGCTGGCTGTGGGTGCTTCGTTGTGCCGCACAGGTTTTTTACATTGATCATTTTTTGTTGCCACCACATCAATGGACGATGAAGATTGAGATGGATTCAACAAGTTGAGAGGAGACAAAGAGGGACAGAACTACAGCTACATTTACGACAAAGCTGTAGAGAGTCTGTGAGAGTCAAGGCTTAGTGATGCATTCAGAGTTGCGTTTACTGAAGCAAAACTTGTATTTTTGAAAATGCTACATGCTGGAGGTATTTTTCTCTTAAGATAGGCTGTAGGTGCTGGGCAGAGCTACTAACGTGCACCTCAGTGAATCACTGACTGAGCAAAGAGGATCATCTCTTTTTGAGACTAATGCAAATGGTGTCCATCGCATTTAATAGTGAAATGGAGACGGATGCATGTGAAGAACAGACGGACCATACAGTGGGGCCCGCACATCCTGAGGCAAGAGAGGAGATTTCTGAGTTTGTTGAAAAGGACTCTGTGAATGAGCTGCCACGCTGGCCTACAGAGGAGGCTGTCACTGAGAGCGATGCAGGGGAGGGGAAAGGCCCTGTGACAGAGACACCGGCTGATCCCGAGCAAGACGGTGGAAATACCAAATGCAGGAAGGAGAAAAAGCTGAAGAAATCAAACAGCTGGAAGATGGTACGATTCCAAGACCCGTCAACAGAAGAACACGCGTTGGAGAGGGATAGCACGTCGGACATCCTGTTTCCAGAACATGCTGTAGAGGAGTGGACCTCCACACCTTTTGAGGAGCTCTTCTTAGCAGAAGACTGGGAGAGCATCTCAGGTGAGGATTCAACACTTCTCATACGAAGGCAGTGACACTGATTTCACACTAGAAGCTACTTATCAGTAACTTAAGATTCATCTTCAAAGTACAAATCAAAACTATGACAACAAACGAAGGAAAGGGTCTAAAGTTTGGCTGAATTCAGTTTTAGAGAGCTTGTGGCTCTTTCTTAGCATATGTCTTCCCAAGGGTAGCCGATTGTTCCACTTTTAACTAGAAAACCCTAAACTCATGGCAAAAGAGCTATGCTGCCTCACTGCATTAAATCCAGCTCATCACATGATATGATGTGCAACAAACATTCAACATATTACATATTAAATCGTCTGTATTGGAATCCATACTTTTGCTTAATGATCTTTCTCCAAACCTTAAACATTTGTAATACCTAACCTCAATTAAGCACAGCATGTATTATTAATCACAAAGAAGGTGCCAAAGATCCGATTACAATTTAAGGGACAGGAAGTGACATACTTAAGCAACGTGTTTGGACTCAAAAACAAGGCGTGCTGAGGAACTACATGTCTATACCCCTCTGACCTCTTTAAGCAGCATGTATTAGATGAGGTGGCAAACTTTGACATGCTGGGAATGGGAAAGAGAGGCATGGTGTTTTCTTAAAACAAAGCAACACACTGTAATAAGATGTTTCTTTCTTACACGGTGGCAGAAGGGTGGAGAATGCAGTTTAGTCACTCTTCACTCAAGAGAGAAGAGATTGAGAAAAACCTATGAATGAAATCTATGCATGATTTCCCAAACCTCGACTATGGCACCACAGTTTTTTATATACGAAGAAAAATATAACTAGTAGCAAGAAACAGTTTTTTCTTACGAATGGCTCCGTCCCACTCTATATTTCCCCTTTCTTCACCCAGAGGACCGGCTGTTAAGGAAGAAAGTGCTGAAATCGGGGGACTCAGAGGGCTCGCTCAGCACCTGGGGCCAGGAGGTGACTGTGAAGATGCAGGGTGTCCTGGAAGATCGCACTGTGGTGGAGAAGGACTGCAAACTCGTGTTTGTGATTGGAGATGGTGATGTAAACCAGGTGAAATCTTTGCTACCGGCCGTTTTCTGCATTCATGGGCGCTCCTTCAATATCACACTTATTAGTTGTGGTCACAAATAGAAACAGAGTGGTAAAATTTTACACCCACCAACACCCACATTGGCTATATGCTAACATCAGCAGGCTTAGCAAGTATATTTGTTGTATTCAGCTTTGTACTTGTTGTCTTTCTTTCTTCCCATAAATATTGTTGTCAACCTTCTGATGGCATCAAGGAAGGGTTAGACATGTGACTGTTTAATTATGGGAATATTTGCACTTGAAAAATTTCCTAGAAGTGTCGTATAAGTAATGTGAGTAATGTGTTTCTTGACACCTGCAGGCCCTGGAGGAGTGTGTCATGACCATGCACAAGGGTGAGATCACATTACTGCTGGCGGATTCTCAATATACCTATGGACTTTTGGGAAGGTAAGGACTTTCCAGATGTTGTGTTGTAATTGCAAAAATTAGGGGACATGGTGAAACAGAGACAAGACTTGGATTGGGATCTTTTATTTGAGTTTATTGGCTCGTAAATATAATCTCAGACCCTTGAACCTGTTGCTTAGGGGGGTGGGGTGGGGGGGGCAGCCTGGCTATCCAGGGGTAGCAGGGTTAATGGACCATAAACAGGAGCAGATGGCTTCTTTCTAACACCATTCAGGGACAGCCTATCCAGTGGCGTGTTTGTAACCTCCCAACGTATGAGAGAGCAGTGCTCATATTACAGCTAACGGTTCGGGTTTATAACCTTTGCCCCTTTAAAGACTTGGATTAAACACAGAAGAGATCTGTGTGTTCTTGTCAAAAATCTGATGCTTAAAGTGGAACTGTTTAATCTAGACAACCTGACTATGTGAAAACAAGCTATTTATGAGTAAAACAATGTTCCACACTGATTGGAGTATTTGTGATGATAAACAATTAAAAAAAGTGGTTAGAAAAGCTGCTAAATTTAATTAATTTTTACTCCTGGTTGATTTAGTGTGGTTAAATTCCTGTCTAAAGTTCATAGAGCCTTCCAGGTTCATGATTCTAAACAGTACGGCAAGCAGTTTAATAACCATTAAAAAAAAAACTAGGTTACAAGTTGATTCCAAAAGCATTAATATCATGGCTGGAAATTTTCAGACAAGTCAGCTAACAAGCAGAATAATACAGTAAAGCCAGACAAACCCATAATAAACCCTATTTACCTCGGATTCTTTTCTACATGGAGAACGGGCAGTACAATTTACTGACATCCCAACCATGTACCTAAGATTTTATTCAACGATAAAAGCCAGGAGAGGGTGCAGCAGGCAGGACTAGATTTATAGCCCACGTCCAGTTTTATTGATGAGAATAAAGCACAGCACATTGTTGGCAACAGAAAATACAGATGTGGTGGATATTTAGTGATGGTAGTATGTTGTGCAGCATACTGACTCAGCCTGCTGCAAGGGCTTTGCATGAGATTTTGTTTGTGTTGTGGAGCTCTGTGAAGGAGATGATGTGGTGTCAGAGGCGAGGATGAGGAGCCAGAGCTGCTGTCTGGAACCTCAGCCTGAGTGGTGTGCGGAGAATGAGGTGGCAGGAGTTTGGCTAATGATTGTTTTGATGCAGCTGATTAGGGTTGTGTGTTGTAGACTCAGAGTTATTTGAATCACAAGGTAGACAGCCAGTGCTTCAGACCTGATTCATTTACTGATGTTATTCAATGCCTTAAATCTGATTTTGTCCAGTCCCAGAAGTTAAGTATGTTAGGCAAAATTTCAAGCACAGGTTCCCAGGGTAAGAAGCTGGGCCATCCGGGAGGGGCTCGGAGTAGAACCGCTGCTCCTCCGCGTTGAGAGGGGCCAGTTGAGGTGGCTCGGGCATCTGAATAGGATGCCTCCCGGTCGCCTCCCTGGTGAGGTGTTGGAGGCACGTCCCCCCAGGAGGAGGCCCAGAGGAAGACGCTGGAGGGACTATGTGTCTCGGCTGGCCTGGGAATGCCTTGGGATCCCCCCAGAGGAGCTGGCAGAATTGGCAGGGGGGAGTGAAGTCTGGGTTTCAATTTTGCCCCCGGGACCCGACCCCGGATAAGCGGTGGAAAATAGATGGATGGATGGATGGATGGTTACCAGACTTCAATTCAACTTACTCCCTATTTGTTCACCTTTTTTAAAAGCTTTTTTTTTTAAATGAAGCTCTTTATTGGATTGTTCAATTAGTTATGAAGTAAGCTTTATCCTTGTCATAGTAATCTGAGGTCAGGGTTGAGAGCTGTCTGTTTCTTTATATGCTAAACCTGTAGCTTCAATACTTTCCTAAACTTGATAGATGAAATAAATTATATAATACACTAACATTTGAGTTGCAAACAATAAGGAAGATAAGCAAATATCATGTAATGTTTCAAGTTCAATTTGACAATCAGTCTTGATAGTCAGTCTTTTATCTAAAATGACAGAGAGACAATGGGGAAATGTTTATTATGCCTTCTGTTGGCCTTGCCACATGCACGGTTTGAACACTCTCAATTGTCTGTTGCATACAGTGCATACAAGCACACTTCATAGTGTATACAAAGCTGCCCACATATTACTCAACAGACACAGTGGAATGGTCTGTGGTCAGTGGGGAGGTGATACTGTAGATACACAGTAGGCACTTCAGTTCTTATCACAATGATAGAAGGTTATTGAAACTTTCGGAGAAGTTGGGAATGTTTACTTGTTTATTTTCTATTGTACTAAAACCAGTGTTAAAGTGGCAGACATGCAGTGTCAGCAATTTTATTTTTGTCTGAACTCAAGTAAACTTGCAAAACTCTTGGCCTGTGTTCAGTCATACAACGCATTTGAAGATTTGTGCAGTGAGAGGTGGCGCCCTGAAAGGCTTCATTGTCTGGTTGTCAACTTATGTAAACAGAAGTTTAAACCACAGCACTGGCAGAAAAAGGTGTAGGCAGGCCCACTTTTCCACCTGGCTTTTGTTTTTTTCACCTGGCTTCACTGAGAGCTACTTCAGTGACACATGCTAAACTGCAGTTAATTAAACTGATGGGATGTATCAGAGTTAATTTATTATTTTCATAGTTTAATCCAAATCCAAATGAATAAAGTCTGCCTGTTAATCAGTCTAGTTTTCAAGGTCATGTGCCATTAAGGGTTTGTAAATTCTACATATTGTATTAATACATCATCTTTTCAAAGCTGATTTGGACCGGAGTACAATGACCTGGACAGAATCTTAACCCAAATCATACACATTATACATAAACTGTTTCTTTTCAGCTTGAAATTTGTTTTCTGTAATCAATTTATTATTTTGTGTCCTTCATGGGAGAAATATCTTCCATAATAGTCTTTAGGAATATCTGTGAATCTTATAAGCAGCACACACAGACATTGTTATCCAAACTCATCCCCTGTTTGTAGAAGGTTTCTGACTTTTTACTTCTCGTTTGGATTAATGAGTTATGTTTTAGGAGCGATTTGGTAATATGGTGCTCGATGTGTGCAGTAGATCTGCTGCATAAACAAGCTTTAGGCAAAAAATGTGTACAATGTGTGAAATGATTTATTTTACCAGTCTAAAAATGATAATTAGTCAAGGTAACAATGAGTACTTTTATTACCAGAAATATTTCTTGGCAATAAGATGTGAGAAAGCCCAGAATCAAACTTTAAAGCATTCCTCATTAACTGACAAGTACTATGTGAGTAGTTTGTAATAGAACAGTAAAAACACTCACCGGATGACTGTCATTGCCAGTTTTAATTGGGAGAAAAATAAACAATCCTTTTTTGAGTGAGCGGAGAGGACCCGTCTAACCCTGTGGGAGTTGGGCCTGGTGCGTGTCTTCATACACCCTGTAGTTGTCAGGTGAAAATAGTGAGTACTTCATTGTGATACATGGATTCGTTCACTGTGTACCAGATTTAATTGCCACAGAAAATGGCATTGTGTTAGCATTGTATAGAATAGTTGACTAGATTTGAGACCCTTGAAGAGAGACTTTTATACTTTGTTTGATAGGATTTCAAATATATACTCAGGAAGAAATTGAAGGTAGAGCTTACCATTATGAAATTCACAGAGCAATGTTAATCACTGTGATAACATTTTATTGAAACCAATGATGATTCAAGACAACTGTTAACCTTCCCACTTTTTAAAGACACGAGAAAGTCTGTGACTTATTACACATTTGATCTTATTCGCGACAGAGATAAGCTGCTTTCGCACAAGCTGTTCAGGAATGGACGGTCGCACCTTTACTGTGTGTGTGTGTCTGTGTGTGAAGTTTAGAGATGGAATGGGGCAAATATTGTTGTGCTGCTACCAAAGTGGTCGCAGAGCCAAATCAGCTTATGTGTAAGAGAGCAGGTGTGTTGCAGATTTCCTGAAACCCATGCAGAATTTGCATGTCCTCAAAGAAGCTCCGTTTTCTGGTGTACGGGTCAGAACTTGACTTGAAGGAAGGATTGAAGAGCTTGTATTTCATGGGTGTTCAGATTTGATGCAGAACATGGGAAACCTAAAAGGACACGCCTCAATTGGCACAGACACTGGAGCGTTCCATGTCTTGCTACTGATTCTCCAATGCAGGCACTGCATATGATGGTATTCTGTTTAGTTAAAGCTAGAAAACTGAAGGTTCTGGAAAAATGGTGAACAGCCAGATATGCTCTGAGTCTTGCACTTACATATAATGTTGGGACACTTAGACACGAATGTTAGACAATAACACTGTCTGAATGATCCCATCTTCGTGTCATTAGATACAAAATTTTGAGAAAAAGTCAAATTTATTCCATGTAAAACCTACAAATTAAATTCAATGACATTCCAGTGCTGCAGAATGGTGCAGAGTCTGTGAGTTTTACTGTTTTTATGCCTTGAAAATTCAATTAAATTGAATATATGAATTTGAACAGCAGTCCTTTCCATTTGCAGTGGGCACTAGCAAAGCCTGCCAGAGGGCATGTCATCTGCACAGGACAGCAGAGTAACGATGACATTGTATTTGTCACTCCATAGAGCATTCAAAGATCAACAGTAAATGACATTCTGCATCGATAAAAGGTTTTGTGTTTGTTTCATTTGTGCTGAGTGTTCTCTTCCTCATCTTGCAAACTGATCTCTGTTCCTATCACACTGTGTAGCATGACACAGCCAAGAACTGGCAGTTCTGCTTTTCTGCCACTACAATACGGGTAGAATGACTCAATCACTACACAGTTGCACAGCCAAGCTCCTCCCCTTCTGCCTGGAGTGTGAGCGTGTTGTCTGCTCAGAAAAGGTGGAGATCGTCTGTGTTCTGAAGGCTGTGTGACTCACTCTGCTGAACCTGTAGGGTCAATGAATAATGCAACCTTTGAAATGCTCTTCTGGAGAAAACACAATGACAAATATAAACCATTTTCCTCTGTCAGTGCTTGCTCACGTCATAAAATTACAAGGAAACACAATCCACTGGGTGGTGTGCACCCGAGTGAAAAACACGAGTCTGTTTTACTATTTGTCATCGGTGAGGGAAACCAGGCGCAGATGTTAACAAACCAACAGCTGAACTCCTGGCTGCACTGCCATGTGACCTAAACAAGTTTGACTGTGGCTCTTAGGCTCTGTGTTTCTCTTTCTTGGCACAGACACCGCTGGCTGACTCGTAAACCACACCCAGACCTCACGCTCCAGGAGCAGGCCAGTGAGCACTGACAGCTGGAGCACACTCCAGATAAGATCAGGCTCAGCTCTCAATGAGCATGCACTGTTCCCCACAACCACTGTATCACCGGTGTGTTGAAGTTCAGTTAAAAAGAAACACAGGAACACGTTCTGAGCAGACAACGCGATTTGCTTCTGAGATCTAGATGATCGATCGTTTTGGTGCCACAGCTGTCTTTTACCACTCAGGCCACCATTTGAACTGTGCCTGTCCTTCATCTAATCTCCTGGGATGTTTACCTTCTTCCCCCCACTGCTCACTGCTTCCAGCAAGCTTATCTCTCACATCGACAGCTTTGACTGCATTATAGCACTGCCCTCAGATATAATTACTTCTGCTTTCTGTGGGTATTTAGTGGGAGAGTAAATCTTCTGATTTGAAGTATGTTTTTATTGTTTAGCTCCAGTATGTTTTAGAGGAGATAACCCTTGGGGGAGTAAAGCTGATCTGGCCTTGCATGACTCCTATACTGGAATGAGCCTTCTGAATCTCTCTGTTTCACACGCCCACATATATGTGATTCAAAAGAACTGTCGATATCATTGTTTAATCAACTCATTTATACACTAATTCACAATAGCGCATTCAAGTCTTTGTTTATGAAGTGCTACCAGTAAGTGAACCTAGTCGTGGAGGGACAACTGTCCTCAAACAAGCACTAGAGATAGAGGCGAGGCAGGTTTATAGGTGTGTGCTTTAATGAGGTAGAAGCACAGAGTAAGAGCACAACATCACCAACATGCCATCTTTTATTGGAAGATGAGGTGAAAATGAGCTGCTTTAAGTTCAGCGTTTGTTCAGAAGCAGTAGGTTTTGGTCACAATGGTAAAGCTGAAAGTGAAATCCAATTGCACAAGAGTAAAGATATTTCAAGTGTGGTACATGTCTAGCATTGGACGTATTTTCAAAATGACCACCATTACATTGATCAGAATGACAGTCTAGATAATGAGAAATCTGTAAGAGCAAGACTTTGTTTTATACCTGCTCTTAGGACTTTTTTTCAAAGGCAAATTCATTAAATTAATTTTGTACAATATCTGTTATTTACAGTCCTCAATTTAATCTCAGTCTTTTAAAAGTGGAATGACACCAGTATTTAAAACCTGTTGTTTAATGTTTCAATACTATATTTAAAGTATACTGTGCTGACTCTTGAACTTTTGAGTGCATTTCCTTTAAGATAAAACTGTCACAATGGAAGTAACTCAACAAAATCTTATCAATGATAAATTGCCTAATGCTTGCAATGTGTGTTTTTTGATATGATGAAATGATTAACTTAGCACATTGTTTTCAAACCATACTTCATCAAGTCCTTAATCTTTTTTTTTACCTTTGTAGTTGTTGTGAATTTAACGTAAAAATGTGCAGAAAAAAATAGTTAAAGATGTTTTACCAATTTTTCGGGGGGGGGTGACCCCTCTCTAGTATTTCCAATGAAACACCAGAAAGGTTCAGGCATGTACCTGCCATCCTAATCACAAGCCTGACATGTAACACTGATGAGTCGGTGTTAATGCTGACAATACAGTCATGCTTTAATGTCAACACCTCACACCTCTGTGCTGTGTTGTAACCTCAAATTTACAGTAAATTCAGTTTTCTCAAGCATGACATGCAGGAAATGCAAAAGGGGGAAAAGTCGTACCTTTTCCATCTATGCCAGTCCCTGCTTTTAAATCCTCTATGTCTGCTATCTATCTGTCCACAGGGAGTGATAGATTAGTCGCGTGTGACAGAGGATATATGGTGGCTCAAAGCTTCTTTTTAAATGGAGGCTCCATGAGCTGTTGTTCACATCTAACCATCATGTGTGTAATGGGTTAGCCATCTTTGAAATTTAAATTATGACATATCTTGTAAAATTATTTGTATGTGTCAAGTCTAATCTGCTCCCCCACATCTTGGTTTTCAAAAATCAGGAATAGTGGCACACCTCTATACTTTGTCACAAACAGCTAACCTACACCTTTTTCAGCCAGCAACCTGCCACATGTAAAGAGAAGAAAGAGTGGGTATTATAGAGCCTCCTGAAAAGGCTGAATCCTTAGGGGGTGCTGTACCAGCTATATTAGAGGACCTTTGAAATCAAAATCAAAATAGTGCTTGCAACAGGCTTGCCTGTTATGCAAATTGGCAGATGTTAGCCTGGTTGGTTTATATTGTCACCATGCCATGGTGACGCTATAAACCAAAGGTCAGATCAGAGCATCCACTGAACTACTTACCAGAGACAGAACACACCAAATATAGTTTTTAGACTGTAAGGACTTCAATTTCTATATCAACAGATAATGAATGTCAGTCGTTTTTTTTTTTTTAGTCAAGAAGATGGGTAATGACAGTAACGACGAGTGAGATTAGTGTCAACAGTATCCTGTATCAGTTCTAATAATAATAGTTCAGTGCTTGAGATTAATGTAAAATGTATATAAAAATTTGAACCTGACCTGCCTGTACCAGATGTTCAAGAGTATGCTTGAAATGAATTCTCATATCAGCTTTGCTCAGATATATCAATTTGAAAAAGTTACGAAAATTGCAACCTTTCACTGTAAACTGTTTTAAATGACACAAGTGAATATATGAGATATAGTAGCAGCACTACATACAAGCAGTGTCCAGTCTGGAGAGTCAGAGGGAAACTTAAGAAGAAAAATATTTCACCCGAGAACCTATCCTTCAAACAACAGCTTAAGCTCCATTTTATATGACAGTAAGGTCAGGACTGAGTGCCTCGGAGGAGCCACTCTCTGAAAGTGTGTATCCTCACATCAGTACAACATTCTGATGAATGATCACATCTCCCCTCTTTTCCCTCTAAACCAGCTTTCCAGACTTCCTTCAAAGTCGACTATACACAACTACTATAAAAACTTTCACTTGCAGATGTGGTCAGACAACATGTCTTGCCCTGGGCTTTGCTTCTAGCTTATGGCAGGCTATTTGCAAACACAAGTCACTGCTTCTTATCCATGACTGCTTTCTTGTTGTTGCTCAGACACAGGTTCTGTTTCTGGGATTCTTTGGGATCCAACGGACGGCCAGAGACCACCCTGTAAATCCCGGTGACCCTTCATACGAAAAGTAAAGTCCTTTAGAGGTCTTTGCATCTTGAAACTCCTGATTTGTCATTTAAACAGTCAGGACTTTTGTAGCTATAAGTCTAGCTATAAGTGTAGAAGCAAAACACATAGAAAAATATCAAAAATATATAACTGTAGTAGAATGAGGCAGATGGAAAAGTGGCGGGGCGATCTCTATGCGACAGAAGTGGACACACAGAGCCACAAAATGAGACAGGTCTGTGTGGGCAGAATAACATGCAGGACGTATCGTGCCCTCCAACCCAGAGATGACCGTGTATCTGAGTAAATAGGCAGTTGTGTCTGTTGTGTGTGTAGCTTTGTTTTACTACTGCTGTGGAGGGATGCGAGAAGAGGAGAGAAGCCTGGGAGCCCATAAATCTGTGAAGAGTGACGAGAGACTCTGGTGTGCATCTATGTGCGCAGCAGGGTGATGAAGAGGTAGCGTAAGTGGGAACGTGGAGCATGACTCACCGCACTGAGACGTCAGTACTCCGTCACCAGACGTCTGCTGCAGTGAGACGCACACACACCGTGCACGGAACTGTTTAAACAATCTTCTCAAAGTTAATGATCGGCAGATTCCCACTGACGTCCTCACTACAAGATCAAAATCAGACGTGCAATGTTTGAGCCTGAGGGATTAAGTGAGGCTCATTATACAGTCTCATTATGAATGAAACAATCTCAGTTGTTTGATGGCTTTGATGGGATTAGTTGTTCTGTATTAATGTGAAGAACAAAACAAGTGACTTGATATCTTTTGGATTGTGTAATGAGGACAAAAGCAGCTTGAAATTCCCTCTAAATGACTGCGTGTGTTTGATTTCCCGGCACCGTGATGAGACTGCCTTTGCCACTGGCTGATGTTGAGCAAGGCCAAACCCTTCTTCAGAAGAAATGTAGTTCGTTTACTCATGATTAATGCTTCAAGTCATACACCTATGCCGAGCAGCAGAGACTGAAGTGCCAGCAGACCAAGGCTGCCTCTCTGTGACACACAGATAAATAAGTGAGGAGTTGGCTCAGGAGTTGGGGTGGGCAGAAACAGAGATATTGCTGAAAGGAAGCTCGATCTATATTGCTTATATTGAAAATATACCCGCCAAGGTATTCATATATCAACAAAAGATCATTATTACAAGAGGATGACAGTGAATTATTAACATATAAAAGTTATGAGTTGAAAGAGGGTGCACTTTCTTTTGAACAAAACAGCTTATTCTCATATATGCATATTCATCAATGTGTCCAAAGGTATAAAGGCCCGTTATGGTCTTTACAGGTAAAGATGAGCAACGGTGACTCCCTTAAAGTTGCATCATTATTAAGAATTTTTATTTATTAAACAGCAACTAGGGTCATGTCTGTCCTTTTCTTGATTAATTTGCAAAAAGATATCCCAGAGATTGTGACATTTTCTCTGTGGGAGTTATCTGGTCTGTGCACATGCATATGTGACAGCTCAGGCTTAGGAGGGAAATTAATTTCTGATTACAATCTCTTTCTGGCATTTATTCTTTAACCAGAATGTCATTCATGAGGCAACACGAAGCTTGTGGTCACAAACATTTCTGGTTGCAACACCAGAGTGAAACCAACCGTCTGTCTTTCTTTATTATTAAAATATTTTATGTTGAACTGTTAATCTAAACAGATTGTCTTGATCATAATTCCAGTGGTCATTGTTATATTGCTCCACTTTATCTGGCAAACATTGGTGTGAAGTTTAACAATAGGGAAAGGAGAGTCTATTATCTTTGAAGGAGCAGGATTTTTGACTCCCTGTTCTGTATTTCTAAAAGTACTGATCTTGGAATTTCAAAGGGGAAACTCAGAATTAGTGAAAGTATTGTTTCCAAAAATCAGCTAATAAAGTGTGACAGAACCAGACCACTATGGCTTAACATTAACCTCGGAGATATTCACTACAACTAAACCTCAGCCCGATATTGTCACTTGATCCTTTCCAAACACACTTCAGAGATGTCTTTTTGTACATTTAGATTTTATAACGGCTTCAGTGTCCATGCTAGGATTAGCTATCTTCTGCAGACAACAGTGAGTCTGATTCACAAGACAATGACCTTTGTCTGAGACAGAATACTCACATCCACTCCTAACACACAGCAACTGCTTTGAACATTTACTTTTAGGGGAATAATTCAATTTGAGAGATTTCAGAATATTGCATAAGGCAGAAACTGCAGGGGAAGGTGTTGTTTTTGTTTAAAAGCTTTGAACCTTTCCACTCAATCATTCATTCATCCGCAGCAGAGAGCTGGAGCTCACAGCTGGCATATAATTAAATTGCATGGACATGGACTGCACGATTTAGTATCACAGATGTCCTTGGACCAATTCCACAAAAAAAAAAAAAAGCTTACTGCTACATTCTAAGAAAGAATGAACTGAGGGACGAGCACACGAGTGTCTGCCTGAGGAAGCTGAACATTTAGTGAGCTGAGGAATCCACATGTGAGCCTCTGCCCCGTGCTGTCCCACTACTCTCACAGCAGACATTCTGACTGATGACAGGAGGAAAATCACAAGGTTCAACAAAAATACATGAAATTATAACAGTATTTTAACAGTAATAGAGCCCCTTGTCCCCTCCATGCCCATATATCTTTTGTTAAGGTTTAGTTGAATAGGTTCAGAAGTTTCATTCTTCACAAACAGCATCATCTCGTGCATTGGAGCTGTAACTCTTGTGCTTTTAAGTTTACTGCTTGATCCATGAGTGTGACCTGATGGTTTGACCCAGTGTTAAAATCTTTGATGATTTTCAGTTGAGAATGTTTGGGAATTTTCCATCTCT
Organism: Menidia menidia; assembly: GCA_907169785.1. Taxonomy (NCBI): domain Eukaryota; kingdom Metazoa; phylum Chordata; class Actinopteri; order Atheriniformes; family Atherinopsidae; genus Menidia; species Menidia menidia. Next base: position 9,464,239 of record CAJRST010022223.1, on the reverse strand, counting down.
GGGAGAATAAAAATGTTTTTCTCTGCTGTGTCTCTGGTCGGTCATAAATATCTCTGTGTTGTTTATAGGATGTGTACATGCTCGTGGAGAACAGTGAGCTGATGAAGAGTCCAGCTGACAGAATCATGCTCAAGGGGAAATAAAAACACTGCCACCATGCACATGTAGATGTAAATGGTGTAGGCTTGACAAAATGCTCTCAACATGATTATTCCACCACGCGGAGACCAACTGTGCTACAATAAACAAAATGGTTCAGTGGCACATTTTGCTTCCGTATTTGTATTTTCTTTCCTTTGATGGTCCCACTTCTTCAGGGAACTGGCAACATCCTGCTGCAGTTAATTATTGTGGGTACTGTACTATCTCTACTTAATGAAGTTGGGTAACCACATTATTCGTTCAAGTGTTTCTAAGATGGCTGGACAAGTAAACATCCCTGTGATTCAAAATCTGCCTTAGGTCCTTCAGAGCTGAGCTGGGACCCATTTTAAAGGGCCTGAAGAAATATACAGTAGATCATATGAAGATGTTTGCGATGCTCAACAGCCAGGATGTAGCCGGTCGATGCCCTTGATCCCTGCAGGAGCACTTTCATTGGCTCATGACTGGAGAAGGAAATGAAGGCAAGTAGGACAGAGAAGCACATGCCGGGACAGCAGCTGCAAGGCCCTGCACTGTTGGTTTAGTGTCTTTATCGGGGACCGTAATAAATTAACCAGTATGACTGCAGGCGAGGAAAAACAGCTGTGAAGTCTCTTTAACGCAAGGATTATGGTTAAGCCTCTTTGCACGGCTGTATTGGTGCTGTATGTCCATCCAAGAGTCAAAACAGACATATGTCTCATTGAAAGGTGGCAGCAGACCTATTTTCAGTGAAGTAAAAAAAAAACAGAACAGCCTTATAACTCATTTTGTACTATCATACAAGCTGCAGTGTAGTAGTACGTTATCTGAGGTTGTACCCATGGAAACCAGAACGAGGCACATGGCTGCCCTTTCCATCATTTACTGAGAGCATGACGTCAAAGTGACCACTGTTTTCCCTCTGAGGGAGGTTTTCCTTTCATTCAAAGTAGCGAGGGCTCAGCATAGCAGATAACAGGATAAGTCAGGAGCGTTATCATACACCCTAATGAGGAAGTTTTATAAGCCACAATACACAGGTATAAATCATCTATAATAAAATCATACTCTTGATGAGTATTCATTTTTACCTGTGACAAAAGGGAACATTTTTATATTTATAAAACATGTTCCTTCTAATCTATTCACCACAAAAATACAAACAGATATAACTGGTCCCCATATATGTTAATAATATTGGTTATACTGTATGTTTGTTGTTGATATTGTGTATATTTTTATTAATTGAGATCAAAGAAACTGCTCTCTAATTTCTATTAAAAAACAACACTTTTTACTATAGTGTGGAACATCTTAGCCCATTTTGAATGGCATGGCAGCAATATTTCTCAGAAGAAAAGACCAGTTGAACTTGATCTTGTTCTTGTCTGATGCAGGATTCTAAATGCTTAGCTGTCTTGAATATTCATTTTTGTACTAAAGCAGCTCTGGATGCATCAGAGGTTTCAGCTGATGAAAGGTCTACACTCTACTGCAGTTTGTGCCTTAGCATTGCTCTAACATGGATGTTGCTCTAACATCCTTTTAGCATCGAAGTGACCTTTTCTGACGGGCAAGTTATTTTTCCCAGTGACACCAATCTAAATGAAATATAAGATCACTCTGCTGTTACTCTGTATCTTTCATTTCAATGCTGATTAGCACCAAAGAGAAATATTCATTTCTACTACCTGAGATTGATATATCATTAGGCTGTGGAGTATATATACATTGATTTCTTATATCACATCTGCTCAAGAGTAGGTTAGGTTTAGCTTAAGTTACCATGGTATTCTAAACTGAGAATAGGTGAGCCACCTTGTTGCTGAAAGCACAGGGTTAAACCAGATTTTACCTCTAAGCCACAAATCCCACTTTATTGTACTGAGCTCAGGTGGTGACCTGCAGTGGAATATAAGAGAGGAAGTCTGTAAACATAAATCCAGTCTGGCACCTGAGCCTGTCTCTGTTTCTTACTGCTATCAGAGCTACAACCACTGCAAATGTCTCATATCTTCAAGTCAGTGGAGCATTGATCTCTTCAGGCCTACAGGCTCTCTCTGCCTCTAAAGGGCCCTCCCTCTGCCTCTTCTCTCTGCTGTGGTTTGGGTCAAACTTCAACCTGCTGGCTCAGTTTTCTGCAAAAGAGAGCTTGAAACCAAGGAATGATTAACATTCTAGATTTGAGTCAATTTCAGTTTTATTTTCCCATTTTGCAGCGGAGAGAGCCTGACAGGAGCAGGTAGGAAGTTCAGCCCTGCAGCACACATCGTTGACACTAACCTGGGCTGCTGTAGCAGATTCAGGTTTCACAGGGATTTTGCTGTGTTGGCCAGCCTCTACTTCCTGTTTGCACTAATAAGACCCCGGGGGCTCATTGGCTGAGCTCAGTGTAGCAGCACACTGATATTGCGCTAATCACCAGTGACCCGCATGACACTTTAAACCTTATAGATCTGTCAGCGACCTGCACTCTCAGATTACACTCAACAGCCCGCCAGTCATGCTGATTTTATTCAGCGCTCATGAGGGCAATGATGTGAGTTCGACAGAAATCTACAGCCGGTATTCTGCATGTTAGTTTATTTTTCCCTGTTAGCTGCTAATACTCTTCCCCTGAAGACATCACGTCTGCTGAATCCTGCAATGAGCAACTGTATCATGTCTGGCAGCAAGAAGTCAATATGTTTGTTCGGTTTGTAATTCATTTGCTGGATAATGTATCATTTGGGATTCAGCGTGTCGATGTGGCACATTTAGTTGGTGCAGCCTGCACTTAAGCAGCTATATTGATAAATCATCAGCTCAAATAATGGGTTTCATTGTGTGCAAGTCATGAGCAAAAACAGGTGATGTTTCGTCTTTATGAAAGGAATCAATAGCTAATGACAACTCTCTTAAACTTTTAATGCACTGCTTTCTATGAGTATTTATACAGATGCTCGCACATCTGTTTGTGGTTGTATATCTCTGAACATAACAGAGATACAAAACTACATACAGATAATAAAAGGGGGAAAAAAAACCAACAATGGAAATATGTTCAATATAAAATTCCTTACATTGTGAGCCAGTGCTGTATAACATTTAGGCTTATAAAGAGAAGGATTTACGAACACATTTTAGTACTGGTTATGGATATTTATACAAAGACTGATTTCCCTTTTTGTCTCGTAAATGATCATGATTAATTAATCCCTTTTATGTCTTTCTTTATGTTTACTGCTATTACAGCATAATCTTTCTAATAATACCCAACTTTAAAAATGGTCAAAAACTGGAAATGAACACAGGAAAATTGCATGTTATGCGATAAAATGATATCAATAGCCTCCTTCACATGTGCCTTTTTGCACCAGTATGGATGTGCTTGGTGAATTGTGTCATGTGTGAAAGCACAGAGACAGAGGCAGGCTTCAGAGTTAATCATTACTTACAGCCACGATCACTATGTACGAAAAAATTGCATTTCAAGGAAAACAAGAATAGAGAACATACAATTGAGAAAAATACCAGCAGTGGAATGGTTTCTGGGAAGCACTACACCACACACCTATATTTGACAAGTACCTTAGCTTGCGTATTGTTTGACAAAGACACAGATGAAAAATCAATTCTAAAAAACATGATAGTGGCTTTTTCGCTTCTCTCTAGTTATTCAAAAGATGTGGTCCCTAAATCTGACTTTTTATTGCTGAGCTCTGTACTTCACTGTATCATTTAACAGAGAATTAGTGTTTAGTGCTTATGTCCCAAATATTTATGGAACTGCCATATGCAATGTTTTACTAATTAAGACTTTACACGCAAAACATGTGATGACTTTCTACAAAAGGATTCATTGTTACAGAGTGAACTACTCTGCCTCTTAAATAAAATTAGGCCCACCATGACTATCTGCAGAAACACAGTCCCATTTGTAACTGTGGAGTAGTCATATAACTTTTGATACCTAAACCACATTTTGCAGACTGAGCAGACTCCATATGCAGCTGGAGATGTTTTTTGCTCGCATTAACTGTGATCTCTTACGTGCATTACCGACTTGTGTCACCGCTTTCATTCTAATAAACTAACCAGCTTACGGTAAAATGATTCTGAATCTTGACGATTTAATGCTGCAATTTTTTCAGGATAGCCTTTTAATTAAATTAGCTTCAAAAGCTGTTTCAGCACTGGGTTTATGCGTACATTCCTTCTGAAGTCAGGCACCAGAAGTTGAGAGAGTGCAGGGCACTGTGTGTGCATGTCTGTGTTAGTGATTGTTCTATCCTGGAGTGTACACTATTGCATAATGCGCCCACTGTAACATTGTGTAATATCTTCTGATAAGAGAAGCAAAAAGTCTCCCAGAACAGTAACAGTACATCCACATCCTGCACGGCATGATATAAGCAGTGATAGATGTATTGGCTGTATGGTGCCCTTTGTAGAAACACTAACAGCCTTTAGTGGAACAGAAGCAGTTTACTCTTCCCCATGAATGCATCTACAATTTTGCTCTCTGTTCCTTATAAATGCACAGCAGTTTAAAAAAAAAAAAAAAAAAAGCCCCTCTTGAAAGCTGCAAAGATGAATCTGCGCATTGTGATAACATCTCCAAACTTCTTGCAGTTGAGAACAGGGATCCAGCTCAGATTTCTGTCTTTCTTGGCTCAACTGCCAGTTTCACACACGTGTGCGTCCTGTGATAGTGGGTGAGGTTTCCACTGAGGAGAGGTGAAAGGGTAATCTGATTCCAGCAGCTGACAGAGCCGCACACTGACTGGATATCCAACTAATTCTGTTAGACAAACACAAATTGTGTCACTGACACAACCGGCTTGAATAATTCATAACCTGATGCTACTCCCAGTGCTATCATTTTGCAGGAAACTGTCACGGCATGGGGGAGAGAGCAGGAAGCTGGAATTCCTTCTGTCTGACTTAGTCTCTGATCTTTGTTTTGGTGATTGCGTTCAAACAGACAACTCCCTTAGAAGGTCAGATATCTTCCTTGTGTAACAAAAGGGAATAAAATTAGCAAGAAATCGCAAATAAAATAGCAAAAAATTACTTTGCTTGAATTATTCCACTTTTATTGCAGAAAAATGATTTTCTTCCTTAATATTATTTTTTGTTTAATCTCATTTTAGTAATGCACAATAATGATCTTTTCAAAATGTAATTTTGAAGTAGTCCCCCCCTTTACACACTCTTAAACACACACCTTTGGAATCAGCACCTCCACAGAGGAACTTATAATGGACCATTGTGTGCCATGTGGTCACAGGAGCCAGAACACTGAAAGCCAAATTAACTTTCCTTCTGAGTGACTCTTGAGTAAGCTGAAGCCATTGGGTTCATACAAGTTTCAAATTCATGTGTGCTCCAATGAGCCAGGGCAGTTGAGACGTGTTTAAAGGTGTTGCTTTTTGGTTGAGTGAGCTGCAAGATGCAGTGAAATCTAATCTGCTCAGAGTGCAGCTGCCAGGGCCTGAAAAGACACAAATACACAATCAAATTCTTCAGGGATTTGACAATTGTTTGCCAGTTTCTCTGAATATTGGTTACCAAAAAAAAATGTTTTTAAAACCCTCGACAAGCAGTGTTCTTCTGACTTTTCAGTCTATGGAATTGTCCTGATCACAAGCTAAAGCTACCCTAAAGCATAGGAGACAACATAGAAGACATTCATGCACCATCATAATCATTAATCGTGCATGAAACAATCACTGTTGCTTAAGAGGAGAAAGACTCCATGTTCCAGAGCTGTTTGTGTGATTGTGTTGCATTTGATTCTGAGAAATAAAGCTGAGGGTGTTGATATGCTTGATTGGTTCTTGTTGATATGATGCTAGCGGTGACACGGTCTAAGACGCATCAACAACTATGACGTTCAAGTCTACCACTCAACAATAAATGTGCATTTTCTGTATATTCTGTTATTGTTTTTTCGGGGAGATATTGCTTATATCAGCAAGACAATGTCAAACCATATTCCGGACAGCAACACAACTTTAAAGGAAGAGCCCTAGAATTTAGTTAGATAATCTTATTTAAGCGGTTTGAATTCTCTACACAAGGAATTTAGCATCTTTGCCTTTTTATTATTTCTTCTAGAGTAATCAACACAGCACTGTCTTCTATGAATCAAAGGAGATAACTCCTTCTAAGTGGATTTACCGGCCAGAATCACTGATTTGAGTATGCTGTTTGTGAATAAATATAAGGACCCTCAACAGACTGCGACTTCAAAATATTTTACTTTTATGTGCTTTGTTCCTTTTTCATTTGGGACACTTGATGAAATATTACAGCTTATTTTACTGACATAACGAAATCCCCATGTAACAGCATGGTTGTGTGTGCTACTTCATTAGATGATGTTGTTTAAGCTACAATGTCGAGCAGCTTGAGAGTTTGCAGGACTTTATGTAACTCTTCTCTGACCCTCAATAACGGATTGATTGTTTGTGTACAGGGAGCCTGATATTCCATCGTGGGCTCCTATTCTCTACCAACTACAGCTGCTGGAGTTCAGAGACAAACCAGACCCGTTAACCCTATCCATTGCTGATCGTATCCGCATTGGCAACCAGAAACGAGAGCGTGGCAACTTTCACTTCCAGAGGGAGGAGTACAGCCTGGCTGCCACAGCTTATCGCGTTGCCCTGGAGGTGCTGACCACACACAGCAGAGGTAAACCCTGCATCAAAACCCACATTCATCCATTTTCTATACCCTCTTAATCCAATTCAGGGTCAGAGGGGGGCTGGAGCCTATCCCGGCTGCCCCTGGGCAAGAGGCCGGGCATGTTCTTCACTTGTTGCCAGTCCATCATACAGATGAACAACCAGTCACATCTAGAGATCATGTAGAAAAATCAATTAACCTAACACGCATATTTTGGGTGGGTGAAGGAAACCGGAGTACCCAGAGAGAACCCATGCAAAGGGCAGAACATACCAAACCAGAATCACATTACAGAGATACTCACCTCAACTCCTGTTCCAACAGAGTAATTACAGCTCCCTCATGCAGAGCCAAACCCTGCAGAGCACCCTGTCACCATAAATGTTTTGACTTAATATGGCAAATAATCAAAGCCAGTCAGCTTTCTTACTATTTCCACCTCCTTAATCCGCTTTAATCAAAGACAGGGCAGAGCAAATGTGGCTGAACAAGTCAGTGAAAAGACAAACATGAACTGCCTCATAATGTATCAATGATGGCAAACCAGTGAGTGAATTCATTTTAGAGCTTAAGAAAAGAGGTCATCAAAGCATTTCGATCTTGTAATTAGTGAATAAGAAGGATGAAAGCAAAATACACTCCAACATTTCACCTCAAATTGGATCAGAATTGTGTTACAAATATGACAAAATGAGAGTGTAAATTAAGGTGATTGATTAACCGACTAAATGTGTATATCTGCAGTTTCATTTCCTACAGGTGAGAAAGTAAATTTTGAGAGGAATGAGTGATAAACCTTGAAAAAAACATCTGTTTATATTTCTACCACCAAACATGAAATAAAAGTTTTAGTTGTGAAAAAGAATGACTTGTTTACATTATATTTTTCTTTGTGATACTGATGCCAAGAAATGACTTATGTTTGATATACAGGTTTAGCATAATTATAGAATAAACAGGCATATCAAAAAGGGGACATATGGAGCATAAGTGTTGTAGCTGACCTGAAGCTAACTTCCAACTAAAATTTGTAGAGGAGCCACAACTTGATATTAGGTTTTATTCCCTTCATTCTAAAAATATGTCATTTAGTGAGCCAATAGGAGTTTAAAGGTTAATTTATCTCACATTATAAAGTAAGCTTTCCTCCTCCCTCCATGCATCCCTCCTTTTGACATTATACTGCCTTACCTTATCTTAGCAATGGTAAGTTGAAACTCTCATTTTTGCTTTTTGCTCGGATGTTAACATCAAAATACCTTATTTTTTATGTAGTTCACTTAAGAACCACATTAACTGAGACAGTTTCACCTTAACTTTAATGCTCTTTATAGGGAAAATCAGATTCGTTCCCAAACAACAGAACACAACAACATTTTTTTTACATGCTTAAATTTTCCATTAGAGGGAAGTAGATATTCCATTTTCCCATGAATGATTTTATTTGTCATCAGTACAGCAGTGCTGGCCACAAATGCCTATGAATTGTTGCCCACAGTCATAACACTTCTTGATTAATAAAAAACAAAACAAAACACAAAGGATGGGAGTAACAGTTGTTTGTGTTATTAACTAGCCAGCCTCCACTGTGAGTCAGCTCTTGAGCATACGAGTACGAGCCAGTGAAGGCCAAACTGCAGATGAGGAAAGTATAAGTATTTGGAAATGGAATTTAGCTCTCAGGCGTAGGTTATTAAAAGGAATATTTTTTTATGACAGCTCTCATAAGGGGCAGACTCTCAGAAAAAGAGGGGTAGAGGGGGGTCAGGGGGTCACCTCAAGTGGTAAATCAATATCGATAGCTGTAAATCGATACGCTTGAATAGAGTTGCAAAGTAATAAATGGTGCAGTGTTTCTTTGTGCTGTTTTGACGAATGCCTGTCCCAGACATTTTGTCATGACTACAAAATTTGTCAGCTCTGCTGTGTTCCTGTCTCCCTTAAACCTGATAAATGGAAATCAGTTATATAAGAAACAGTCATTAAGCTAACAAGCTAAAGCTTATTCACACTCCAGCGTGTGATTTTACCTTTTGGGAAACTTACTGAATATACAGTACAGTGAAACTTCCATACCCACAAATGTGATCCAGAAGCCCCTGAGCTGCTAACATTTATTACCAGCCAAGCTCGAGGTCAAGCATAACTCATCATTTGCACTAACAAGTTCAATACTTTGTTCCCTTTCTATTCAGCTGGACGTGTTTTTAATAGTGAAACCATGTAGGAGTAGAAATACAATATACAGCTGAATAAAGAACAGAACATTAACCAGCTTCATAATGACACCCACTGGGAGTCTCTCCTTCAAGGGTTTAAAAAAAAAAAAAAAGGAATTTAAGACCAATCATCAAGAGAAGTTCAGCTACCCGTGGCAAACATGAATTAATTTTCTTCTACTCAGTCGACATGAATACCTAAAAAAAAAAGAGGAGACAAAATGAATCGGATTCATCCTGAAGTGTCCGGGTACAGCAGGGCATGTGTGATGAGTCATGCGTCTGTCTTTGTCTGTGCAGATGGCAGCGATGTTGGCGTGCAGGCAGAGGAGGAAGAGGTGCAGGAATACCGGGTGAAGTGTCTGAACAACCTGGCCACCACTCAGCTCAAACTGGAGCAGGTTGATGAGGCGCTGCACACCAGTCGAGATGTCCTGACCCTGGAGCCAAACAACGTCAAGGCCCTCTTCCGGGCGGGAAAGGTGAGGGCCTCGTACGTTGGCGTAATCACCCAAAGACGACACCAAGCATCTCATTTGATACTTATCTACATGTAAACGATGACTGCACAGATGGCTACTGAAAGGGCGAGTAATGTGTTTGATAAGGGACAAAAACAAAAAAAATTGGAAAGGAAAAAACAAAAGATGCAGGTACGCTGCAGCTTTATCCTTCGCGTTTTGATTTATGTGGGCTTCAGGAGTGTTCACACTGCAGGTCTTCTAATCTCTTACAGCTGCTGTCAGACAAGGGTGAATACAAAGAGGCCATGGAGGTGCTAAAAAAAGCACTGAAACTGGAGCCAGCTACCAAGGTGAGATTATGTGGGTGAGAAGGTCCTGCGTCTCAGTTTCTTCCAAATCTGTGTATGAGGCCCACACACACTGTATCCGGTTGAATGGGTGTTTGTTTTTGTTTTTTTACTTCTCCTTATAAGATATTGTATTTCTGCCCAATACCAAACAGTTAACACATGATATAACACAGAAAACCCAAAGCTATCACCTTATGTATTGAACAAAAGATACTCAAAAAAGGCAAATCATGTCTGACCTCTAACCTTACTGAAGCTCCTGAGTGTTCAGCTATATATATCCAATTGACTCGCTGTGTTTGTTTTCATATTATGCAATAGCTTTAAAAAAAAACTAGAACTATTTGTTAACTGTGCATCTCCTCTTTGTCAACTGCGTGACTGTGAAAAATTTGATGAGCAGTCTTTGCTTTTGCCAGAAGTGATCTTAATGCACCGCCTCCGTTTAAGGTTTAAGACTTGTTGCATCTTGTCTGTACGATTAGCCTAATCTGCCAAACGCTCCCGAAAAACTCCAAACTGCACATGTGGGTGTCTACAGATGTGACAGCTCAACAGAGCTACTGGCAAAATTACTTTGAAACCCTAGTACTAAAAAGTAAAAAAGAGCTCGAGTCTTCTTTTCCAACAACAGAACACACTCCATACTGTATAATTGAGTCAACCGCCCAGAGAACTGCTCATCAAAAGAAAGGTCAACAAAAACTTCAATTTGTGGCCTATATTTTAGTCGAAGGGTTTGAAATAGTGCAGACAGTGAGGAATATGTTCCCATCAGTTGTTTACAAGCCACTGCAACCAGCATTACAGTGACCTGACATACAGGGCACGCTGCCACCTCCACAAAAATATCTGGTTTTGTCTAGACAAAACAAAAATATCTGCTGCTCTGGAAATTACACCATTGCCCCATTGGTGAAGTAAATACTTTGGAGAGACCTGGTTAAACTGCTCTGTGGGAAAGTTATTGTGCTGCAGCCTCCAGTTTTTCCAGTGTGCACACTTCTTTTGTCGCGTCGCTAAAGAAAATGACATGTTTTCCGATTACCTCCAGTGTACAATGATGGAACCAGGAAATTTGTTTGGCATTTATAGAAATAAAAATGTCACTGAAAAGCCTTTTTTCCATTTCAGACTTCTGCTCTCCTCTGCTGGGTCATTTTGGAACTACAGCTTAATCTTTTTCTCTTGATAGTAGATCTAAAGGAAGCACCGTTTTAATATTGTTTTTCATTCTGTTTAGGCGATCCATGCCGAGTTATCAAAACTTGTCAAAAGACAATCCGGAGGCAAAGACACGCAGCAATGGAAAGCAAAACCGGCAGAGATGCTTGGAGAGAACATTGCACCTTTCCTAATTCCTTCCAAGAAGAAACCATCTGTAAGAACTCACACAGACATAACGCATGCAAGTACTGTTTGGCTTTGATGAACAAGGGACTTTAACACACTGTATCATTGTACATTTTAGGGAATTTCCTGGAAGTTCATACTGGGGGCTTTGGTGGTGGCCTTGGGAAGCTTAATGACATCAGTTGTTCTGACAGCAAGAAACTGAAAACCTCTGCAGGAAGTAACCATCATGATGCACAGGAGCCCTTTGGTCTCTCTTCCTCTTTCATCAGGTTTTCACTGTGAGAGCAACAGAGCTGAGCAGGGGCCTGAGCTTGTATCTAAGCGAGTTTCAACAAAAAGTGGGGAGTAGAATCCAGTAAATTTTCCTCACCAGCAGAGGTTTCTGCTGATCAAAACCACACGTATTAGATCGTCTTCTCAGGTCAGTTTTATTTGATGGAAAGAGGTTACCATTGTTGTCTTGGATGTTCTGCTACCACACATGCTCAAAAAAAAGAAAAAAAAAAGAGTGGTAGTTTTGTAAAGACTGACCAAACAGCTAAACAGTTAGTAAATAAAAAAAATATACATTTGGATCAGCACAGGTGTTAAAATTGCAATGATGCTTATCAAAATAAACACATAAAGTTGTTCAGAGTGTACTTTTGTTTTCTATCAGAAATGTACCTCTAGGTAGAAATGCGGGCTATAATCCCTCCTGAGAAAAAGAAAAAAAAGAGACAAAGAAAGAAATGCTCTCTAATGTATTTATGACATAAAAAACTACTTTACTATTACTTTGCACATAAATATAAAAGTTCAAATATATACAAACTTTACTATAAGATTAATACAGTTGTCCATCTACAGAAACCTTCATTTTAATAGTATTCAAATTTCAGTGGTGAAAAACAAAGTTTAAAGTTCAAATTTCCCCAAAACACTGTCTGTTCTTCACTTAAAAATAAAAGCAGTATGATTTCCTTCCACGGTCCACGGTGCATGGACAGACAGAAGTCGTCTACACTCCACAGCAGCCGTTGGTCTTCTTTGGGTTGGTTCGACTCAGATTCACCTCAGATTGTGATTGCTGCCTCAAATGACAATTTTTCTTTACTTCTCTATGGGGAGGTGAAAGTAAGCGTTGAAATAATATCGTGCATTACATAAATATATAAAACTCAAACCCTCTCCTACCTTGCTAGATGAAGCACTGCCTCCACAATGTTGGTTCCATCTTTGGCACTCGTTTCACAGAATAAAGCACCATAGGTCTGCAAGCAGAGCACCGGACACACTAAAGTCAGTCTATTTACGCATGCATTAGCATTGTTCCTAAAAAACAGTACACACCTTGGCCAACTTTTCCCCGTGCAACCTGCTCACACATGTTCCTGCTGGAAGCTGCTCCCGGCGATCCACCTTGTTTCCGATAACACATATGGGGATTTTTGCGTTGTTTGAATCCTATGGGAAAACGAGAGAAGTTGTTTATGATGGCTCTGGTTTCCGTGGTTGTAGAAGTCTGTAATTCCTTTAAAATTTCATAAGCAAGTTACCTGAATCTGATCCACCCAGGATCTAACATTGAGGAAGCTGCTCTCTGAAGTAACGTCATAGAGCAGCAGGACTCCGTCAGCTTTACGGAAATAAGACCTGGCAATACTACGGAACCTAAAGTTAAACATAGACATAGCTCTATTTATAGTAAACAATACAATATGACTGCATATTTAGACTGCTGAGATAGCCATGTTTTTTTCATTTACTACTTCCTGGAGCAGTGTCAGAGGAAGTGGCCTACCTCTCCTGCCCAGCAGTGTCCCATATCTGCAAACTTGTTGTATCTCCATCCACCAACATCTTTTTAATCTGGAAATCAACCCCTGAGAACAAAGAATTTAAGAGATTATAGGAAAAAAAATGTCAGTCCATGTTAACTTGTTTTGTTCCCTCTTTAGAAAAAAAGGGTGTTTCCCAAACCACTGGGAGTAATGTCTGCTTTAAATAACATGAGGGAAAATAAAACAAAATGCTAACCAAGCTAAATGAATCCAACAATCCATCTATAAGAACACACGTATTAAAAGTGATGCATACCCAGTGTCGTCTGTATATCCCTTCTAAACTCATTGAGGGTCAGTCGCAGAAGAAAGCTGGACTTTCCTGCTCCTGAGTCTCCTGCTAAGGCCAGACGGTACATTGGGGTAGGTTCCATCGTCTCTGAAATGTCCTCTTCCATCGGCTGTATAGGTGGAACAAAATAATATACTTAATCTATATATATAATAATATATTATTATAATATATATAATTCAAAAATAGATTTATTGTGAGTCAAAGAATCAAAATGACTAGATCTAACAACAAATCCCGGCTGAAGGACTACAAACATCGACTGAAACAATTGTGAAGAGCTTGGACACAGAGTTTGCATTTCAGTGTTTATCTTTGACTGGTCTTATCAGAATACTTCCACAATGTTAAAACAGGAATATAAATCCTCCCCCTAAAAACAAAGAATACTTGTTAACCATGCGCCCTGAAATCTGATAAACACATACACACACACACAATAAAAAACTGGTAATATTTACCTTTGGTGGGAAGGCAGAGAGGCGCCTTCGTATGGAAGAATTGATGGAGCTTCCTCTGCTAGGAGCTAAAGACACTTCAGCATCAGATTTCACCTCTGAGATCTGTAGTACATAAAATGTTTTTAAGCCCTTAGAAAACTGTGTTTTTACATCTTCATTCCCCCAAAGACAGCAAAGCATTTGTGCACCCACCTCAACATCAGATGGGACGTCGGAGTAGCTGTGGTGGACAGTCTCCACAGAGTTCTCGCTGTCGTCACTGTCAAGTTCACTATTCGAGGTTTCCGCCGTATCCATGGGCAGAGAGATGCCGCTGTCCAGGTACCGGTCAGCCCAGGTGGCCACATGGGAGATCCTGGGATTGTGCTCCGAGCTGCACCGGCACACACATTGGCTTAAGACCAAAATAAAATTACCTGCAGAGCCACCCCGGGGGATGAAGGCGGTAAATGTACCTGCCATGGTTAAGCGTGCTCTGGCGGAGAGGTCTCATTTTTCGGGCTGGAACTTCATTTTGGGGGGATAGCTGTGAGGCAGATGAGAGAAGGCATTGTGGAAGATTCTCTTTTACTCTTGAAAAAACGAAAATGGCAGCTTATGTCAAGACAAAGCACATGGGTGTGGGGTGTGAACAAACGAGGAACCTACCCTTCTTTTAGCTACAACCACTTCACCGGCTAAGGATGAACGCAGTCCATCATTACTGTCATACAGCTTTTTATTCGTTTCCCTGACAGTGTTCGATGAAGAAAAACAAAGTCAGACACGAGGACAATTGTTTCTATCCTAAACAGCCTACTAGCATGTTATTGAAAGTTGGTACTGGGGTCTACAGATAACCGTAAATCGTGTAACAGGGTTAAAAAAAACACAACAAAGCAAGAGCTAAACATTTGATTCTACTAATTGTTTTCTGTTATAATAAAGGTACCTAAATACTACAAACCTAAGAAAAAAAACCCGATAAAATACATGATAAAATTTCAAAGACAGACTCACTGCAGGGCTTGAATTTGGCTCGAGTACGACTCGTACTCCACGACCATCCTCTTCAATTCATCGGTTTCTCTGGAAAAACATGGATGTGTATCATACTGAGCGCCGTGCATCTGGCACCTGAGGAGTTTAAAGTCAGGTTTTACCTCTCATGTTGAGCTCTCTGATCTGCACACATGTTCTTGAGCTTGTCCATCTCGGCGTGCAGGATGGCGATGTTTGTTTGGGCTTGCAGCAGAGAGCTTTGAAGCTGCTCCTTCTCCTGGAAAGACACTAGGTTGTTTACACTTCTACAAAAAGCATACTGGGTGGGTTTCATGTGAAGCACGACATACCTGTAAAAGATCGCTGATGCGTTTGGTCAGACTGATCATCTCCTCCTTTGACTTGTTCATCCCCGAGTCCTCCTGACTCTTAAAAATAGTCAACAAAATCATTTTATCTTTTTTGACAAAATTATTTGTTGAAAAAAGAAACACACAAATCAAAAAAGCAGCACATTAACCGGCAGTCTCAGATCAAATTCCTAAACTTACAGTCTGTAATCAGTTTTAGATTTATAAACTGTAGAATAACCCTGTGTAATTTTGCATCTGCATGGTCGTTTCCCAGTGCTGTGGCACTTTTTCCTAGACTATCCCATGTGTTTCGCAAATCTGGCTCTGCTCAACAAACAAAATGCTAAGTGGAATAGTGCAGCCTATTGGCAGTAAGAAAAAGCAGATCAAAACCTTTTTAAATATCAGGCAGGTTTTACTGTCAGTAGCCGCCATCTACAGGACAAAGACAGCAATTGCGACCTCAGACACACAAGTCACCAGGACTACTTTCCTTACTCTGCATTACAGATAGGAAGGTTTGTATTTTATTCCTAATAAATCAAAAAGTTATACTAAGTAAGAGACACACATGCTTGAGCTGACAATTTTTTTGTGCCTTCCATTTATGCTACCATTGTCATGATAAATCAAAGTGACTTTTTTTGTTGTTGTTCTTTTAGGAGGGTTCAGTGCAATAAAAAACTAACTACCATAACTACATAGAGAGGTCATGTTTTAATACTGTGACAACTCTATTTTTTTGTGTCTGTAGGATGTCTCTCCAGCCAGTATGCAAAAATATAATCAGTGAAACGGGAATAACTCATGTGCCATTGCACCGGATGGCGTGCCGTTTTTAAAGCAGCTCACACGTAAACAAATCGGTTTCTTTTGGGTGTTTTATACTGACTGCATGGGAATTTTTCCAAGTAGGATTTTATACAGATAAAATTGTGTACAAAACTAACTCCAAAACGTTTGCATATCTACATTTAGCCATATGTTGTGTACAGTCAGCTTGTTGCAGCGGTCCTGCTTTTTCTGCTGGCTCTCGGCAAATGAGGATGCACAGTATTTAGGGTTTGATGTGCATTTATACTATGTTTTCACAGGCTTCATAAAAAGTGAATTTTTGGTTTTAGTTCATTAGGTTTATAAATTAAGTCCCAGCTTCAACCTCGAGGAAACCAGTCTTTCAGGTATAGTTACTGGCTTCCCCCTTTCTGTCTGGTTGAACAGAGCGTTTCCAGAGAGAACAAACCCATGCTCGCTGTCTGTGAAAATCTACCTTTAGGAGTCTCTCCACCGTGGCATGCAGGTCTGCAACCTCTTCCTCATGCTTCCTCTGCATGGTCAACATAACGCCGTCCATTTTCCTCCGCTCCTACAGACATGAAAGCGCAGCAGTTCGTGGCTAAGAGCCTAAAGAGAGTCTTTCATTCGACACTACAGAGGCTCTTTGTGAGCAGAGACGTGACCTGCTGCTGGCTGCTGCACCACAAATACACAGGCATGTCCAACAGAGTAGCACACGTTTACTTCAATAGGATGGGTGATTATTCTAATATTCCAGCTTTTATCATTCACCCTTATGTAGTTAATGGTGTATCAAGACAAGAGATGCTCATGAACTCCAGAATATTCTCCACTCACCTCGTCTCTCACCCGCTCCTCTGTTCTCGTAAGTTGTTGCTGAATGTCATCTTCCAGCTCAGCCAGCTGACTGTTATTCATCTCCTCAGCTCTGTTTGAACAAAAACGATAGTCACATTTGTGGTGAAGGCTTCACAGCTGCTAAATAAAGCTGCTTCTTCCCCAACAGTGCAAAAGAAAAGAGTACACTTGCATATACTTTGTATCAGCATGTCAGATCTACTAGACAGATTTCAACTAGCTGCAGAGATGACTGGCTGGATTTTTGCATTGTGTGACTCGGTCAGAAATAGTTGTGGGAGGGACAGACTGAAAAAGATTCCTCAGGTTCATCCATCTTTGACACTGGAGGTTTTATATTTATGCATTTGGCAGACGCTTTTATCCAAAGCGACCTGCAAAGCAGACACAAAGTTACAGTGGGTCCCACCACATTCCACAATTAAGAGCAGGTTTTATGAGGGGGAGGGTTCACATGTACTTAGACACACAAGGCGTGAAAATCTTGTTGATAACAAAAGGACTTAAACCATAGGGCAGGGCAGCACATTTAAGTCTTCCTACTTCCTTAAAGGAGGAATGTCACCTTTCTCATGCTATGAACAAAGTCTACCACAGAGACTCAAAGCAAAAACTCACTCACCTCATCTCATGTACAGGCAGAGCTCAAAACTACAACTATGTAGTCAGATTTGAAAAGAAAAAAAGAGCTAAAGAAGCATCTGTGTGTCAAACATGCACCTGTTTCCTCATTGTTCACATCCATTCAGCAGAAAAGCAGGAAAGAGTGACAATAAAGGAGTAAATGCTCAATCATTTCCTCAAAGCCTCCACCTTGACAAGGTGTGAAATAAGTTGTAAACATGATGGGGTACTACAATCTGTGGTCTAATTCATTGTGTTCAGAGCGGTGTGCTAAACTCGAACACACAAATAAATACAATAGAAATGTGCAACATGGACAGCTAAGGATTTGTTACTAGATCTGATGTCACCTTGTTTAACTGCTCCAAACTGCTCCACAAAGTTGGGAACATGGGATCTCTTAGAAGTGTAATCTCTTTCACTGAAACTAAGGGGCAAAGCTCGGCTCCTAAAACCAAAACATATTATAACCATCACAAAACGCAGCGCTTGCCACAGTCCAGTCAGACATGGACCGTTCTCCAGCTACCCCCAAACCCAGACTCGTCCATCAGATGGAGAAACACGATCCGTCCCTCCACAGAAAGCACCTCAAACGGCTCATGTGAGGCATGTTCTTATTTGATGAATTACTTAGCATGTCTCCTTGACCAATTCATATCCAATTATTTCATCAGTGATATGGTTCAGTTAGGGTTCATATGAATTTGTTGGATCAAACTTCTACATGACAATATGCTGATGTGAAAAACTTTTTATCAATTTCCCATTTTGTAGATTTTTCAAATGTCAATATATGAAAACTATATAAGGGACTGAAGCTCATATTTAACCCTGATCAGGTTTAAGGAAGAGGAAAAAAAAGGGTGAGGCGCTTGGAAATGCCACCTCATTTAAGACTAGTGGATGCCAGTGGATCTTTTTTTACACCGTTTCCTCAAGACAGTCTGACAGTACAACTCTACGTTCCAGGGGAGTGTTTCTATTTACCAGGCAAACAGCATGAGTGTTTCCACTTTGTTAGAAAGCCAGTGTGCGAGCACCAGTGGGCGGAAACACCGACTGCAGCAGGAACTGTTACAAAGGCACTTTTGAGATGTTTTGTTTAGAGTACCAACTTGAGAATGACACAACTGTGCAAGAAGCAGTCACTAACTTCTCAGGTTTGTAGCAGAGATAAAAAAAAAGGTTGAGTTCAGTTGAGTGGGATGACTGACGTTCATAGACAGATTATCTGGATTTTTTATATCCACATTGGCTTGTACTCTAGTGAAATTCCCTAAAATGTAACAAAACCCAGCTATTTCAAAGCTACATAGGTCAACATTTACTGCTCACGATTCAGTAATCAGACTTTTTTTTTAACATCCCACCAACTATATGCTTTTATCTTGACTCGTCTTTTTTTTTCCATTTCTCACCGCTTTAAACTGGTCTCCAGCTGTTCACACTCTAGTTTGCTGTCCAGGCTTTGACTGAGCAGAGAGTGGATGATTTCTTCATATGCCTGCAGAAGAGCCGTGTTTGCAGAGGAGTGAATGGTCATGTACAGATCAGCCAGCTGCTCCTTGAGACTATAAGGACAAAAACAAATATTTACAGTCCGCACTGATATAGCCATTTCACAGTCATTTCTTCAACAAGCCGATTCCCTCCCAACCAACAAAGATTATTCAACAAAATTTTGCTAAATACATAATCAAAACTTTTGTTATACAAATTACCTCACCACTTGAAATCATGTTGAAAAAGGAGAAATCTAGTTCACATTTATCAAATTAAGCCCCTTCTGGATATACAGACCTCAATAATAATTCCATAGCTATAACAAAATGGAAAATTTAAGAGAGTTCTACCATTTTTGCTTTCAGAGACTAAGAAATAAAATATCCCACAGTGGAATTAATGGTGGACAGCAAAAACTAATGATAAATGTTTTTTATTTTTTTCCCTCACATCTACACCTGCCCTAACAAATGCCTGCTTACTTCTCCTACGCTTGTTTGCAAGAATACATTTGCAGTATTAAAACTATTGCAGTCTTCAACAGTCATGTAATAAACCTTATCTCTGTGGAGGCAATAATAAAAGGAGCTAGTGTAATTTCAGTCTTCTGGGAGGTGAAGTTATTTTGTTTGTTTTTTTTAAATCAAAGAAATTAGCATTTTCTCAGCTACTTTTTAGTTATTTATTTATGAAAGTGCTTTTCAATTGGCACAGTAAAGAAGTAGAATGGATATTATCGTTCATGGATTCACTGTTTAAGGTTGTGTTTTTGGTGGTCTTTGCTTATTGTGGTGTGGTTTAACCTTACTTAGACTCTACAATTATGTTTACATGTAAATTTAGAGGCCATCCATGTTGGTTTCTGCTCTGACTAATGGAACTGTAGGACAGCTTAAGGCATGGCTCAATATTCAAGGGAACAAGTGCATATTCCCTTGAATATGAAATATTTTTAAACCATTGGTAAAAATAAAAAAAATCTTTAAAAAACACTTATCACCCTTGGTGTATTAGATGATTTTAGTTTTTGGACACTTAGACAAAAAACAATTCATGGGGTGTCAGCTTTAATTTTCCTTTCTTTACTTTATGAGATACTGAACAAAAGGACAAAAATTCACCAAAAATAGGTGAAAAATGAAAGTCGAACGACTAACCACAGTGAGTGGGATTACAACCCAAATGATCATTGACAGAAACAGCAAAACCACAGTAAAGCAAAGACACAGTGGATGTAGTTATTTCGAAAGGAAGGTGGCCCTTTAATTAGTCTGTGTCCAGGTAGCCTTTGGATCATAAGCTGCCTGTGCATCCAGCTTATGAATCACCAGCACAGCCTGAAAATAAAGTAACACATTCTTGTTTATTTAATGCAACGGGTTCCCTGTGCAGTCCTTAGAGGTCAAGTTTATTTTTGTCTTTACTCTTGGACTTTCACCATTTAAATATTTTGTACCAACTGGGTATGAGCTGATGGTAGAACTTAATATAAGCTATAATGAGAGGGGATATTAATTCTGGCAAATGAATCAATATATTAAAAATATTTTATGAAGTATTTTATTTATTGTTAAAACAATCACACGTCAACCCTTTTCTTTAAAAAAAAAAGAAGAAAAAGTCACATCTTCTAGATAAG
The DNA here is from genome assembly GCA_907169785.1 of Menidia menidia. Classification (NCBI taxonomy): domain Eukaryota; kingdom Metazoa; phylum Chordata; class Actinopteri; order Atheriniformes; family Atherinopsidae; genus Menidia; species Menidia menidia. Next base: position 9,443,714 of record CAJRST010022223.1, on the reverse strand, counting down.
CACAAGGGTGTGTGGCTTATATTAGTTTACACTTTAGTCTCTAATAAACTAGTTGAACTGAAGAAATAGTGCAAATCAATGTGGATTATCGGTTTCAAACTGAAAGTATACCTCACTAAAGTCTCACAAACAGTTCAGAAGTTACCAATGACCACTTCTCTGGTCCTGACCATCCAGCCTGTGCTGCTGGCCACGGTAACTATCCGGTAAACAGCCGCTCCTGGTTGATACGCGCACAGGTGCGACTTTACCTGTCGGAGAGGAGAAGCTCAGCGTCCACCCTGTCCACAAACTCATCCCACGGTGTTTGGGACGTCCCTACGCTAAAGGCGGCCAGATCCATAGTTTCTGACACCTCCTGAAAGCTGGAGGAGAACCTGTCATAGTCGATGAAACCTTCTTCGTGCGCGCCAAACTTGTCGAACAGAGTCCGGATCTGGGTCTCGGGGACGCTGAGGTCTCGGCAGACCACCGTGAAGTCCTCGTATTCGATCTTGCCGGACTTGTTCACGTCGCAGGCGGAGAAAAGCCTCCGAAGGCTCGGTCGATCCATGGTTGTTATCAATTCAAAGCATAACGATGGCCGGTTGGTGAGCCCTGGCGTTTTGGATGGACGGACGCCGGCTGCGCCTTAGCCAGAATGGAGAGGATCCACACAGGCCTCAGTGTAGGCGGATGTCAGTCTGTGGAGCCACCTCCCACCTGGAGTTTATTGGTTACCGCAGGAACTTCAGCTTGTCTTTATTTGCCTTGTTTAAAAAAAAAAAACATGTTTACCATGCCCTCGTTGACGGTGGAAGACGCAGAGATGCAGAAGTAGCTGAGCAGAAATGCGCAAGTGCTCACGTCTGTTTGCCTTTGAGGTGTGTCCTGCACGGGTAAGGTTTGTCACACACTCTGTTACCACCAGTGTTTGTCTAATTCCACCCATCCAGGCTAAAGTGGCCTCCATAGGTTTTAATTTCTTACTCTGAGTATTTCAAGAATACACCAAGGGATCCAACTACTTGGTCCATTGTTATGTCAACATAACTTAAACTTTTTTGATAAATCATGGTTAAAACAGTCCTGTTCCTTTTAGATAAACCTCAGTGTAGTTTTTTTGGTCCTCAGGAAAAGGTCTCCAGGCTTCCAAAAGTCTACTTTTCAACAAAATCAGCAGCCTGTTTGGGATTATTAACAGTTCGAACATCCTACAATACCTTTTTGTGTTCGTAAATCAGTGGAGTGACGTCGTCTAACAGGATTGCCTGAAATTTTGTCCATAGCCATATCAGAGCATCTGCTCACTGTTGTGTGTATAAATTGGTGTCAATTCAAGCCAAACAATTTCAGATTTGTATTCAGCACTCCATAAAACCCGATGTTTCTCCCTTTTTGGAACATTTATACATTTTTTAAGCCTTTTCTCCCAGTTTCACACTTTGCTGTTGCTGCTAAATCCATCCGTCCATCCATCAAAATTGGTCATCAGAGGCATTTTTTGTAGATGCATTGAAAATAATTGTAACAAAAGCTTTGTTTATGTAACACGGTTTTTAGCAACAAAAGGCGTAAAGACAACTGTATTAGAATTAAGTTGTCTGTTGTGTGTGGACAGATTTATATTTGAATTATTCATAGGCCAGAGATGAACAGCAATACAAACAAAGCTTTAAAAGATCTACTTTGAAGTCTGTTTACTTTAAAAGTCTGGCTCCTTGAAAGCTGCATAAAGAAATGACGGGTGGCTGTTTATTGTACATAGACAAAAAGAATAACGTTGAGAGGTCATGTTTCAGTTATGCTAAATCAGATCCATTAAAATGGAAAGAGAAAATTATCCATTTCATCTTTATTTGAAAAATTAAAATAAAGTGCTTTTTATATACAATACAAAAAAAGGGGGAAAAAACAGTAGTGATGTATGATACAAAAAATACAATTCACAATATTTTTTACATTGGCAGCTGAATTTACAAAAAAAAAAAACTTTACATAAAACTAGTTTACTTGCTGTACAATACGTGTTGATAAAAGCCAGAGCAACTTGTACTGTCTAACAGAAGACCTGGCTACAGTGGTTCATTAAGAGCGAGCAGACAATACTTTCACTGTGGCATCTACAGCTTCCACTTGGATTCAAACAGAGTACTTTCACATAAGGGTTCTGCACTCACTGTAGCAAATGTAATGTTCAGATGACACAAAAGCTGCCATTTGTTTACGTGATTAATAACAGTCAAAGCACGAGTCTTTCAGTTTGCTTGAGTGATTACAGCTGGCCTGTCTTTATAATTTGCTTTAAGTGCCGTTTACAGGAAATTCATCATAATGCTAATACTTGTGTGTGTATATATATATATATATATTTTATTTTATTTTATAAAAAGCATTTCTTTGTGGTCTGCAGTTTAAGAATAAGATTTAGTCCCTGACTGAGGCTTAAGCCAACAGATCAAATAATAATATTAAAAAAGGAACACAGCATTAGCACAATTTAGTTTCACACTGACACCATCAAACAGCATGTGGACACTGTCTTCAAGTTTCCTAGAGTGGTACTGTCACACCTCGCGTGTCGCATTGGACTCTACAACACTACTACCTGGTTAGTTTATCATCTCAAGAGGCACATCACCTGATTATTGTTTCAGAAGGCATAATTCATTTCTGGCTTGGCAGATTTGTACTCTGATCCATAACATGCATTATTCTAAGGCTTTATCATCATGTGCAAATCCCACTTTTTCTGGGTCAAGTTGTATGCCTTTCCTTTACGCATGTGCTTTTGTGAGATTTTTATTTTGCTTAACTATACTAGAGCTAAACTCAGGTAAGACTGATTATTGAAAAACATGAAAATGATTTAAAAGTTATGCCATAATATGACAGTAAAATTTGGCAGTTAATGTAGTTTGATTGGTTACTTCTGTGTAGACAGAACAACTAAATGCACAGTTTTTGTGTTTATTGATAGGATGAGGTGAAAATTATTGAAAAATTCAGAAAATTATTGCATCAATGGTGACTCTCCATTAAAGCAACAAGTGTCTTTGCCAATAGCAACACTCATACCAGATGTGATATTCATGTCAAATTATTAAGTATTTTTGTTACGTTTATTTTAGACTATATTTAAAACATTGGAGACTGACTATAAAGAAAGCCTCTCAGTAACCTAAACATTTGGCCACATTTTCTTAATAAATATTCAGAGAATTAAAAAAAAAAGTTTTTACATGCTGCAATAAATCAAATGCCACAGATTTACATCGCCGTCATAGACCCTCCCCTTATCTTGTTTTATCATGCTGAGCTCTCAGAGTTTTGCTGTCTTTCTCCCTAAAACATTTTTAAAAAATGGCTAAAATCTCTTGCATACCTGCTGTTAGTATGAGTGCATGGGCTATTTCTTTTTTTATTTATTTTTCCTTTTTTTGCTGTGCCATGAATTCCAAAGAAGTTCACAGCACTCTCACGTTTGTGCTTACTCAGTCCCATGGTGAGCTTTTTTTCCTTTGTTTACCTCACTTCACATTATGTGCTTTGCATAGACTGCATGTTTCATGAAGAACAGCATGATAATACCTGGAATGAACTTTTCTTCTTGATAGCATCCAGTGATAAAAAAAGAAAGAATGAAAAGAATGACATGTTTGGCTTCCTCTGAGTAATATCTACACCCAGTAACAATTCAAATACTAGAAGAGTTTATCTGTATCTTCATTTATGTCGTATTCTTTTCTTTTCTCTGTGTGTTGTGAGGTGGTGGAAGTTTCTGCAAATTTTTCAACTTAGACGATTCTGTGCTCATATTTTCTTTCATCATTAATACATTTGATAACACTTTGAATCTCTTTTCTCAGTTATTTCTTTTTACACATTGTTTTTCAGTCTAAAATACCAAGTAAACCCATGTAAGTGCACACAGGCTATAAGGACAAGTGTCTTTCTCCTGTGCCATGGTCTTGTTCATGTATGCTCTGTGTGAGTGTTTACTTTGCTACAGTACAGCACAAAGTGCATAGCCTTGGCGCAGGCTCCCTCCAGAAGACAGACGAAAAAACATCATACACTCTGTCAGTGTTTGTGGCAAGATGTTTGAATGTCACTCTGCCTTTCAGAGCATCAAACCTATATGTGGACGGATAAAGTGACAGAGCTCTGAAATTCAGTCACTAAACCAAAACTGTGCAGCCACCTAATGCGCGTTACATTCCTGTGAGTGGTACGTGAAAGCGTCTGAAGGCAAACTCGAGCTTCATCAGCCCACTTCAGACATACTTGGGGGCGGGGGGGGGTTAGAGGAAAATCAAATAAAATGCACATTGAACACGGAGACTGAACAAAAAAGGACAAAGTGCAAAATCTGTGTTATGAAATGACTAGAGTGCTGCTTCTCCCTTCCAATGTTTTTTTTTCCCAAAAGGCGCACTCTTTTCTTTGTGTTCACTCCACGTAGCATGGAGCTGGTCTCACACTATAGAGTCTTTAATCTCGGATCCTAGTCTGACTCGTGGCCGTGGACATGTCGGAGAAATCTCTACATGGCTCTCTTTTAAGTTCAGAGGCCTCTTCTCCGACTCCGAGAAGCTCTTGCTGTTGTCGGGGGATGAACACTCGTGCGGTGGAGTGCTGCAGATGTAGTTGTCATTAAGGGTCTGGTACCCTTTGTGGTCTGATGCGGATGTTGTGACTGTGCTGCCATTGAGGGGTAAGTTCTCGGCTGGCTTCCCCACTATCCTGGGCTTCTTCTGCTGCATGTTTGGGCACTCTCCCTCCTTGAGCATGGACTTCATGTGGTCACGGTTCCTGTACACCACAAACAGGGAGAAGACCACCAGGGAAAACCCCAGTAGGGCGCAGACCACAATCAGCTCGTTCCAGTAGGTCTTGGTGTTGATCTGCGGCGAGCGGGTCTCCCCCGGAAGGATGACGAACTCCTCCTGTGAGATCTGCGGTACGTGGGAGCGGCCTGTCAGGGTGGTGCTCTCCTGCTTGGCCTCGCCCCTCACGCAGTAGTTTGCCAGCAGCTGTTTGAAGCCTTCCTCCACTGACCAGCACTCGTATGTTTCTTGCCTGTTGGCCTGCGCTACCACCACAAGTCCCCCCTCGGGACTCGGGTAATGGAAGTGACCTGCGCTCTTACTGAACTCCCACCTCCTTTCAGCCAAATTAGAGCGCAGCTTGCAGGGCAGTACTTTGAATGTGTTGGCTGGGATAATGATCACCTTACACGACAAAATACCTGTGGGAAGGGAAATCAGAGACAGGTTGGGTTAGATGTTGCATGAAAGAAACTGAGCCATTCTGTCGTGTAGATCATATGAAATAATGACATTTCAAAGAGAAGGAGTTAACATACGTGAAGGTGGAAATTTAGAGACCCTTGTGTTCAGATCATTCTTGTTGCAAATAGTGGACGTGTCTGCTTCATCTACATCCTGTTGCACACTGCTGAAACACACACAGTTAACGATTAGGGCCAAAGGATGATTTCCCAAACAAAAAATGTAAGTAGTTTTTGTGTATGGGTTCATACTTGCTTGCAGGAGCATTTCGGACATCTACACATTGCTTCCTGTTCCAGGCACAGTATGGATCCCTGGAGAGGATGCATTCCCCACAGCTCTGGTAATTGGTGCAGTTAGCTACTGGAACTTCCACCACTTCAGAGAGTGAGGAAACGTAAAGCTGACCCTGTGGAGGGGAGATGACAAGCAGGGGTCAGTCAGCTAATGAAAGATTTCCCTCGCCCAGATGTAAAAATTAAGCAAATACACATCAATGTTCAGAAAGTGACACAAATCCAGCTGTTTGCAGATCACTGAATGAGAAATCTGTGTGTAATGAGTTCATTCAACACAGAGACTTTTCATTAGGAGCTGGGACTCTTCATAGCTTGTGAAATCTCTGATACACTGATTCTAAATTAAATCTTGAGGTTAATAGGTCCTATCATCCATCCATTTTCTGAACCGCTTACTCCCAAATAGGGTCATGGGGGACTGGAGCCTATTCAGTAGTAATTGGGCGAGAGGCAGTGTATGCCCTGGATGGTCCGCCAGTCCATCGCAGGGCCACACAAAGACAAATAACAACACACACTCACTACTAAGGGCAATGTGGAATTTCCAATCAACCACAAAGGTTTTTGGACGGTGGGAGGAAGCCAGAGTACCCAGAAAGAACCCAGGAAACATTACAAACTCCACACAGAAAGGTCTTGGTTCCCCCGGGGACTTGAACCAAGAACCCTCTTGGTGTGAGGCAAAGGTGCTAACCACCACACCAACCAGGTCCAATCATCAGCAAACATTTTAGGTGTAAATGTCTCTGAGCATTCTACTTTACCTTTTCAGTGTCCAGTTCGATGTGCTGCACTGGTTGAGAATCACGGAGAACCACCATTTCCTCAATGATATGCATCTTGTTTTTGACATTAATGGCTTTATGCAGTCTCCCATCATCTAGAAAAATACACAAGTCAACTTTAAACTCACCTGGACTCTTGGGAAGCTTAAAAAATGTTGCTTGTTTCTTGTTTGAATTGTGAAGACTGATGTGAAGCACTCTACCTGTCCCGATGAAGAGCACGTTATACACCTTTTTAGCTACTTGGACTCGATGGACCACGATCTGGGTGTAGCGCACATTCCGTTTCAGGAGCAGAGGCTGGCTGCGGATCACGCTGTCCATGAGGAAGTGGTCTTTGACAAAGTTCAGCACCTTGTCTGGCATGTGCAATGAGGAGGAGATACCCTGTGCTCTGGCAGCATTTGTGATGCACTGTGGACATACCACAACAAATCCTCTTTTTAAAACATTTATTCACCCAAGGAGAATTAAAAAAAAGCAACTTCTCAATGATTTGCCACTCCGTGCGTGCATGTTGAGCCTCTCCAGCAGAGGGCAGCAGGCAGGTACTCACCGCTCCAGGCCGTGGCTCTGGGACTGGGTGGTTGTACGTGTGCCACTGCTGGGTCTCTCTGTTCACCTCCCGGTATCGCCCATTGAATGCCTTTTCCACCTGATCCATGGTAAAGGAACACACTGCAGAGCTTCCAGATGCACCCTTGTACCTGACACAGCAAACACAGAAATAACACAAGTTATGAAACCTCGAAACATCTACAAATCTGCGGATCGCAACCAATAGATATCTCTAGTGAATTCAGCTCTCACCACTGAGATGTGAAGACTCCATAAAACACTGTGCTCCTCCAGTTCTCCGGGCTGGGTGTGAGCACAAACATGTCTTGGATGATATTAAAAGGAAAGCCGTCATCAGGTAGAGAGCACAAAAGCTGAGCCTTCAGGAAAGTGGTCCACTTCTTCTGCAACACCCTCTCTCCTCCGATGTCACCCTGCAACACACATCATCAGTTTGGAGTGTTTTAACACAAAGCCAGCAGAGGGTGCAGTGACATGAAGGAGACTCCTGTGGCGCCGGCAGACAGCGCCGCCGCACAGTTTGATATATGCTGGGATGAGATCTGACGGGCTTGTGTGATGCTCATGATGAAAGGACAATACGCACCATATGGCATATTGCCAACATACACTGTGCCATGAATCCCAAATCGGGTGATATGTAAGAAAAATAATCCTGCCCTCTTTCTTCATGGCAGCAGAAACATAAGGAAAACACTGTGTCCAAAGGTAAAGCAGTTTGAGTTGACACAAGAGCAAAACATTAACTTCCTATAGTAAAACCGTAATGAGCTGAGTCAGTGGAGCCTGCCACACAGATTATGCCCCGAGGCGCAACACTTTTAGGTCATGAAAACAATGTACAACATCGACACGACTGGCATAGATAAAGCGTTATCAGGGATTAGAGCAGGACAAGTGCTTTTAAATGAGAGAGAAAAAGAAGCTTTGCCCCCAACGATCCCTCTCTGCTCGCGCCACTGCTGTGATCCGGCGCCTTTGGCACAAGTCTTCAAAGAGCTACGAGTGGCACGGGGCCCACATGACATGAGAACTAATTGAGCTACACAGATTTCACGACAGGATATTAGCAAGAACTGCAGGGTAGCGGCATCTTTAAACCTCACAACGAAAGCGATTATGTGATGGAGTTTAGACTGTCAAAGAGAGTCTATTCCGCATGGAGTTACAGGTCTGAGGGGAGGGACTACTCACAAAGAGAGAAGACAGGATGAGCAAATGGTGTGTGCTGTACATCACAAATCTGACATGATGAAAGACTGCTTTTGTGAGAAGCTTTTAAGATTGTGACTATTAGAAGATAGTCACAACACCCTCTTTTTGTAAGACCCTTTGGATAAAAGCGTCTGCTAAATGCATAAATGTATAAACAAAATTATCTAAATGACATACAGCCCTTTAATGTGAAACCTTGGTTTAGTCCACTTTTTTAAAACTTAAACCAGAGGCATCCTGTTCTGAATGGAAAATGACACATTGCCAATACTAATTCGCTGATGCACCGCCGTCATAGTAACACACAAAGATAATGAGCAGCATGCATTTCTCTTGTATTACTGGCTGAACCTAATTTGATGATTTTATGCTGCTTAATTTGACTGTGAATGACTGAGGCAAATGCATCTCTTGTTCTGCCGCCTGCTGAAAAAGCCATGAACATGGCTGGAAGGGAAAGGCTTTTTCCTGGAGACGAAACAATCCTGCCAACCAAAGCACGCTTTGCTTTAGTTGGTGTCTGGCTAATCACTATTTGTCCTGCTGTTGTTGGCCTCAATAACACGTAAATAAAGAACTGATATACACAACAAAGATGAGGAGAGCAGCTGACACTGTGAGTCAGAGGATTCAGTGAGATGGTGGCAATAGCTGGACGTCAGTATTTAGAGTATCAGTCTTTCATCAATCTTACAGCAAATGAACCCACATCTTTACAGAACCTTTGTATTTGAATTATTCTTGTTTAACTTATTTAGGGTAACACTCTCCCACAACTTGGCACTTTATTGCTAATATCCTTCTGGGCAATCCACACCAAGATGTTTTATACTGAGCACTTAATTCAACCATATGTGAGAGCCATCAATAAGCCACATAAGCAAGTGTTTACATGACTCTGTTAGGCGAAATGTTTTTTTTAAACTTTATGCGTGGGGAAAAAATGAGTTGGCAACTGAAAGAGGAAAGTTTAACTCTCTGGGAAGGGTTGGAAATGGAAGCAGCATCCATTTAAAGAACAGCTTTGCATAACACTACATCAAACTGTCGCCTTTCAGTCGCCACTCTCCTAGTAAAGCCAGGAATGTCAGTTTTTGCAATAAGGACTGGAATTTGATCAGGTATTTGATTCTATATATATTTGGAAAACTATAAATCAAAAATGTGTTTAACAAGTACACGCCAATAAACCCACATTCTACCTATGCCAGAACTTTCTTCGTGGGTTTCTGAATCCAGGCCCGAATATGTATGTATATATATATTCTATACAAACTTAAATAACAATTTGGAGGGGAAAAATCAAATAAAAGGGATCAATGTAGAGGAAACTTTTTACTCCATCTGTGTTCCAGAGGCTCTACAAGCTGAAAAGATGTCAAATGAGATGAGACCAGCTTTTAGAAGACTAAGTACATTCCTGTTTGTGTTCCTGAGGAGCATAAACAGAGTTCAAAATACAAAATGGACAAAGACACATCTCCTCATGCTTTGATAGAATAGTGTTATGGGTAGATGATGTTAAAGGGTACACAACCTTCTAAAGGTGGACTATCTGCCCTCAAACATCACTCACCTTACACACACGAGCAATGCGTGACACAATGGTGTTGTCAAAGAAATCAAACTCCTTCCCCGCTTCACTGAAGAAGAAGTAAATCTTATCATCATCACCCACTAGATTACCCTTGGGCAGGCTCTCCTGTATGTAGGCTGAGCCCACAAAGGCTGGGTCTGAAAAGAACATAACAATACTGTAACATTGGAACAGTGACATATGTTCCTGTTACAAAACAGAGTCCAGTTACAACAAGGATCACAGGCAAACACGTTTAATTCACATCATTTCAGAGACTGAAACAGTGTAGAGCTAATATTCAGTGCTTCTGGAATAATTTTGAGAGAATAATTTACTCTCGAAATGCATGAAAAATGTGACATTCAAATTAGATGCATTTTATTGAAAGAAAACATCATGCAAAACAGTGGTTTCAAGCCAAAGCGTTGTACCTTGAAGCCAGTTTAGTGAGTTCTCTGTTTTCAGAGCAGTTCCTTGGCTCAGACTCTTATAAATGATTGGTTCATTTCCTTGGAAATTACTAACTGTGCCGGCATACAGCTCTCCATCTGCAACACAGTTAAGAAGACCACCATCATTCCAATAATTAGCACATGGGAATAAGCTTCTGTATCACAAACAGTAATGAAATCCAGAGGTTATAACGCAGCTTGTTTCCATATTAACCAACTTCACCAATTTATACAACTGTAAGCATTTGACAGTGAAACCAACCAGCCATGATGGCAGTAGACTTGTATTCAGGGTTAAATGGGCAGCGACTCCGTCCATCCTCTGTGACTATCCCACCAGTGTCACTCTTGACAAAGGAGAAGTCTGCGGTGCTCTGAAGGAAACACACACACACACACACACCACATAATGACATAGGTAGCTCAGAAGTAGAGCCATAACCTGTCAGTTAGTGCTGTCCTCCCGTACCACAGAGAAAGGGTGGCTAGTCATTCTCGGGCTGAAGTTGAAACATAGGTCGTCTGTGTTTGTTTGCTATAGATTGTTCTAAAAGGCTTTAAAATATTAGGAGAAACGGATTGAAAACCAGATTGATTTTTATGTAATTTTATTACATGCATTAAATATTTGAATCCGTCTCCCACAGGCACAGGAGATAATAAAATAATGCACTTATGTTGTATCTAGCCTTGCAGAGCCTGACACAGACTGCTAAGTGAGCTGAGAGACAGGAAGCAGCGTACATCAGATGTTATGCTCTTCTTCTTGAATCAAATAAATAAATGCTTTACAAAGTCCAGCACCACAATAATCAACTTTTCCAAAGATGGAACTGTTTTATTTCTGTCCGTTTTTCATCAGACAAGACAAAGACCATTAGGGTCAAAGCAACAGATATGGAAGGGGAGACTTACTATGTAAGCACAGATAGGGCTGAAGGCATATGTTCCACATGCATACAGATGAGTGCTGTTCATACGCAGTAAAATCTTGATGTAGTTGAAGCAGTCGGTCTGCATGGGAAAAAATTATTTTCAGCAATATTAGTTATTTGTTTCCTTCTCAAGATACAAAATCTTATCAAAGCTATGTTGATGAAAATAAATGTTCAACATAAAGAAATTGTATTAGTTGTGAAATACTTTTTGTATTTAAAAATAATCATACTATTTGCATTTTGTTTGTCTAAAGTCTCTGTTAGGCTTTAAGTTGAGCTGAAGTAAGCTGGCAATAGAGAAAGTGTCACAGAGGAAAATTCTTTTAGAAAGGAAAGGAAAAATCCATCACGGAAAATTACAATGAGTCAGGAAATGTCCAGTGATATGTTTCCAAAAGGCCATTCACTAGTGGTTGATGTAACCTGTGAAGCAACCCTACAGTCATGTAAATAAAGTTTGAGCCATGTGACTTCAGATACATGAGCTTCAAAACCAGGAGCTGACTCGCCTGCAGGTCTTTTCCTTTGAAACTGCACTCATCTCTCTTCCTCTCTGGGGTTTTCCATGTAAGCTGCAGAAGAGAAACACTGTCAGGCTCATGCTGTAGTTAAACAAAGTCAGGTGTGTCATGCTCATTTTTCACTTATGGGATTATTCAATATTCACTACAAAATCATTGCATTACCTTTGGGACTTTTTACATCTATATTCATATCTTCCCTTTTCCATATAGTAACACAGTCTAATCCTGATAAAAAAAACATTTCTTACATTTCTTTGTAGCCTAACTTCACTGATATCAGAGAGGTTGAGTGCGAAGACACTCTCCCGTGCGCCAACATAGAGTATGTTGTCTTCGCTACTAAGCAGGACGGAGGTGAAGTTGAAGACCCCGTTCACTGAGAAACTTCTGGTTGTTCTCTCCTTTGCATCTAGACAGAAACAATAGAGAAGGAAGCGTGAGATTTGATTAATTAATCAGTCTGTCTTCACTGGACAGAGGACACCATTCAGTTCATTAGAACTCTAATAGACTATTATGCGCCATCACAGACAAAAAAAGAATAATAGAATGGATGAATACACTGTGTCAGGTCTGATAAATCTCAACATGTCTCTCATTATTACAACCACTCAGATGAGAAAGATTACGAGACCCATAATTGTGACCTTAGTTTGCTTTGCATAAAAAAGCCTAAACTGTCTATAAGTGTATATCATCTGTCAGTCTTCGAACTCCAGAAGTAAGCACTAGAGCTGACTTGAGCTGATACAGAACTCCTACAGAAAACTTTCAGCTGCCAAAGATCTGGACTACACAATATTTTGGTGAACCTGAGGAAGCTAACCACAATAAATGAATGTGCAACTGTGTGCAGCAGCAGCTTCCAGTTGCATGTAGCACCTCATCAGAAAAAGAGAAACTCCTCATATATCTCCTACAGTTGCTAAACTAAGTGAAAGGCTCCAAAAAAAAAGGTTAAATGGTTGACTCTCCTAATCACTGCTTGCTGCTTAGTGTATAAGAGATTTGAAGGAACTGTTATTCAGAATGATCCTGTACTATGAAGTCATTTAACATTAAAAGTAGGATCTTTTGTCGTCTGATTTTTGCCTTTGCCTGTTTAAAAATCTACTTTAAAATCTGTTCAAATCTTTACAAAAATGTTTTCGTTTTGATATACGCTTAGCCGACCTGATATAGAATTTAAATGGTTGAAATACTTTTATTTCACCTCCAAATTTACACAAACCATATCCAAAGTATAAAAAAGAAATTGCGTTAAAACCACATATACTGGTGGTAATAATTAGACTTGTGGTTCTTTCCTACATTAAACTAATCCAGTAAAAGTACAGTAATTTAGTTCTACTGTTAATAAGTTCTCATACCCTGCAGTTTGTGTGACCTAACATAACCCCATCCCTGTGCTGCAGGAGGTTGAAAACTTCCTCTCCCTAAGGAAAGCAAGATGTTAATAGCAGTCCATCGCCACAGCAACAGCGGGAAATATTGTAGTTAAATCTGTCCGTAAAACCGCAAGAGATTCTGCTGTGCGTAGTGTACGTGGACCCAAAGGGGCCACTCTTTTTCCTATTCACTATCATTACAGGATAAATGGACTGCCACTTCATGCCGGTACTGATTCCCCCCTTTTCCTTCCCAAACAGCCTTTGGCAAATTTAAAAGGAAAGACACACAAAGCCAATGCTTTAACCAAAACAAAAGCTTTGAGAGATTTTCAGAGGAGGATATCTGCACAATTATTCTCTGGAGTCAGATCACCACTGTCATACTTAGCAACCACAGCTGGCAAAGAGCAACAATGGGACACTGAACTGAGTACCATTAAAGAGATCCAGGAGGGTTTTGCAACTGTGGGAGCTTTGCTTTAATCTTTTCAGGAAAACAGTCATTTTTCAGTGTGCACTAATAGTTAAATCTCAGTTTAAAGGAAATGTTTGTTTTGTCTCCAAGTTAGAGGGTCGCAGGGCCCCTGATTCTTACCCTGTCAGTAATACTTTTGCCAAATTCCAATCGATTATCATTACAACAAGATCACTCTGTCAATTTTCCAAGCTCCAATCCTGAAAGTTTGCAACTTTCAGTGTTCTATACGGGCAGTTATGGATTCCCCTGGATTCTAGTCAACATGGCAAGACATGACTCAAATGAAAATGTTAAAGTAGAATTCATTTGGGTCTATTTAAAAAAGCCTGCAGTGCTTTGAGCATGTAAACACTCCTATTCAGTAATGTTTGGATAATCAGATTGGTTCATCTTCTCTAATTACACATGCTGGCTGGCAGATGCTTCATCCGGTCACCTTCACATGTGATTGGATTAAGTATACAGCCGGAGCACGGTGTAAATATTTGGATTGTTTATGGCTGTTCATCAGCTCAAACAAGAGACTGAAACTTTTTACTTTCAACTCAATGAAAAAAATGTGTTCCATCACATAGTTCATGAATTAACATACTGTGAAAGTTATAATGGATTGAACAGATTTTTTTTAGATTTTCTGAGTTGTCATGAGCAAAAACCTAGTTTCAGACTCAAACTCACAGGTCAAACACATTGCGGACAGTTTTTTCCTGAAGAACCACACACACTAAAGAGTACATTCTGATTAAACGTGTCCTCCCCTCACTCCACACTTGGCGCAGTCGAATAAAGAATCTCCTCCTCTGTCGTTCCACTGGCTTAGGTTTATTCCTTCAGGCTCTTTCATGACAGTGCAGCCCTGGAAATGTTGCGGTGCACAGCTGAACAAGGCAAACGTGAAGTTCAAGGGAAATACTCAGTGAAAGAACAGCTTGTATCACTCAAACAGTATCAGTAAGGGCAGAAGTGTGTGCCACGTCACTTCTGAAGAGGTAAAATACAATAATAATTCACTTGTGGTTGAAGATTTTTAAAGCCGTTGTAAAAAGAAGGTATAAAATGCATTCTGCATTTTTTAGAGGTCTATTTTGGAATGCGTTAATTTTAAAGTTGCTCTGATCAGGGTGTCACATGTTTTTTTTACAGCATTGGAGACTACAGCATGTGAGTTGAGAGTGAACCGCTCTTCATACATAATTCATTCCTGTAGAAGAGAAATGAACCCCGACATGAACTTGAACAACCTTTGTGAAGGATGGCTGGAGCCTCTCAGTGGATAACACTTAACCAAGACTTTTTATCCTGACTTTTCCTTTAAGATATAACTAATCTTTATTCTTTTTGGTGTGTAGTTAAGTGAGTTGTCCTCTTGAGAATGGTTCTGAGATGGAATGTGTCTGGTTTTTGATACAGTACTGTCTGAGGGTCAGAGGCATTCGGGGTAGGTTTGTTTGCCTTGCTCTGTGTGTGCACAGATTCTTTTTTATCTTTCAGTGATATAATGGACTGGATGGAATCCCTAAATTCCTTGCAATTTAAGAAAGCATTGACAAAATTGTGGGTTTATTAACGTGTTCAGTTCCACTCCATTTTTGTGAACAACTGAGTTTCTCAAGGCTGCTGGATTTATACCCAATTATGACACTCATTTGTTTCTGGTCAACCTTTTCACTAAACAGGTGTTTCTTTAGTATGGCTCAGTTTTCACATTTTTACAGTTGGAAGCCTTCAGCTTCCTTGCACCACTTAAATTATTGATCGAGTGTAAGTGTGCATAGTAGTTTGTCTCTTTGTTGTCCTGTGACGAACTGCCGACCTGTCCAGGGTGTGCCCCAATGACATCTGGGTTAGGCTGCAGCTCCCTCTGTGACCCTGACTTGGACGTTATGGTCATAATGGGGGACAGTTTAATGTTTTTGCATAGGTTTAATTTTTCTCTGAGTGAACTTATTCTCACATAATGACAAATGCTTGATGTTCAGACAACAAACCAGGACTAAACTCCCTGCTGTCTGTGTTCTGCTCATGGAAACACCAGGCAGAGCTTTAACTGGCAGATTATCTTCAGTGCGGTCTAAACTACACAAAAGGGGAACCAGCATCCAGAGCCACAGGGTTTTACACCTCATCATGTCACTGATAGCAGACCTCTGATCCTAGAGTATGAGAGCGCAACTTTATGTGGTTACAGCACTTCATCCGTGACCCGTTCCACACATGCATGAGCGGCACACTCCATGGTTCAACCTCTGTCAGCTGTAAGCAATACATGCTATCACTGCCATTATTATGTAATTAAAAGTAATTTCTGCAAATGAGACTGCTAAATGGACTGAAATACTCGCTTTGAATGACTTGCTAATCTATTTAGAGAAGAAATTAATTACATTGAGCTTAAAGGAATCCAACATTTTTTGGTCCTGATTTCCTAATGGGTCTGTGTATAAAATGCAGAGGGATCATTAAGAAGTGGAACATCCCCTCCAGAGGGGAACGGCAGAGTAATTTTTCCTTTTATTGACAGAGATCTTAGTCCTTTCATCTGTTGGGCAATGAAGGCTTTATTCAACTCCCCTTTAAAGGGACTGCGTTTATCAGTTCTTACAGCTGTATGCTTGCAGATCAAGTGATTGCATACTTCATTTAGAACACTTGGTTGCTGGCTCACTGTAGAATACGATCAAAAACAAACCGTACATGAGGTGAAATGACCAGCAACAAAAATACCGACCAAACCAGCTTCAAAATGAAAATACGGTCTAGCCTTGTCACCGGTAACAAACCCTCTTGCCTTAACTGCTGGGTAGTTTAGAAATGTCGGGGTAAATTTCACCAGTCAGTGACCTTGCAAAATGGTCTTCATAGCCCTCAAGTGCAAGAGAAAATTCATAATCTTCTTTAAGTGATGTCAGATGCCCCATTTCCAGTCTTCTGACCATAAACATGGCCTACATAACCATATCTGAGAACGAATTAGAACACAGCAAGAAGAATTCACATTTTATACAAGGTTGAACAGGCACTAGTGTACCAACGAACCACAAGTAAGAAGTAGGGATATCTTTTTTTTTCATTTAAGAAATCCCAGACACCCCAACTCTGGCAACATAATCTAGATTTAACGGTTGCTTTACCAGAATATTGCACAAAGAGTCAGTAATTTTCTATTGTGTGAGCAAAGAGACCTAAGGGACAAACGTCTGTGCTCAGGAAAGAATCGCTAAATGCCTGTAAATCAAACTGCTTTTAGTGAAAGTGATTAAACCCCCTCGCTGGGAGTGAGGCAGTGAATGCTCCTGCCAACAGGAGTCCCGCTGTGTCAGTGTTGCATTGTAATGTCAAGATACAAAACAGCTCACTTTGGGCCACTAACTAGATTATCCAAAGTCATTTTAAACTAGCTATTAAGAGCTGCTGCTGAATGGGTAATTGTGTGGGAGAACGCGCCTGGGAAGCTGAAGGACAGAGACTGAAGCATCTGGAGTGCATTAAGACAACAGGCCAAGAGGGTCAATTCACCAGAAGATTTCATAGGCATGCTGTGATCCTGCTGTTTGTATTTGTAAATTGTGGAACCAAATCTTGTTTACAAGATACTTTGCCCAAGACATCATCCAGATAATGAGAGTTGAATCTGTGGTCCCGAAAGTAATGTGAGTTCTAGAAATACGGTAAGTATTGAGAAAAATGGTGGAAAATTTTAAAGAAGGAAACTGTTAACCAACATTTCTATACAACTCCAATGTAATTCCATTCATAAAAGATCATACAACACTGCTCTGGAAGACTGCTTCCTAATGAAAATTTTGATAAGGCAGTCTGCAGTTCAGAGTGCAGCTAAAGCTGTCCCCGGATTAACCACCATATCGTTAACCAACTACTGGTTGATAAAGAACTCACCATGACCTCATTTTTCTAGTGTAAACAGTGACGGCACATTTTTAAAAAAGGAACCGTGGAAGAAGTCCAGATATGTGGCAATCTGCACAGCAGAACTTTGACCTGACAAATCCTGCACACAACATAACATCAAAAAATGTTCTGTAGAAGTTGATATTAAAAACTTTACTTTCAATTCTTACCAACTGGATAAGTTGGTATGTCCAAGGATTGAACCAAAAGTCAGCTTGCTGACAAATAATAATTGATTACTTGTTGACAAATAATTGATTACTTTATCATTTCTTACTGTCAGTCCGCGTCCCACATGGCCCATTGAGCTCTGATTGGTCAACCGATCAAAAGTTATTATAAACACAGCTGCTTTGCCTTTCAGAGTATTTTCTTTTTTGTCATTCTATTGTCATTAGACGAAAGCAGAGAACTCTGAAACACAAACAAGTTATTCCAAGGAGAATGAAAAGAGTCTAATAAAAAACATAGACATTTTGGCTTGTCATCAGCTGTTGACTGGAAATCAGCATGTGGCAACTGTTACAGATGTTGAGCAGTATGCTTGTAATGTGCCACTGCTGTGAGACTGATTTTCTAGTTTATACCAAATAGTGATTTGTGATCTAAGCCATGATGAAAAGAAAGATTGAGGATGACATTCTACTGCTCGTTAAACTTATCCATGTTAGAATTCCTACACCAAAGATGTCCTTTTTTCCCACAGTGGAAATCAACACAAAAATGAAAAGACGTTGTATCACTTTACTTAAGTGTCATTTTAAATAACTTGAAAGAGGTTATTTAAGATGGTTCAGACATGACAGCCTTTAAATAATTTAGAATGTTTTACTCCCAGTGTGGATGAGCACATGGCCCCTTAGCCAAAAAGAAAACCTAAACAGTCACTTGATGTGTAACAGAAGCTGAATGGGTCGACAGGAAAAGACAGGCAATTGAAAGGGCTTATAGGTGTACCATTAAATAGTGTTCCAATGCTCTGAGCCATTCAGCATGGTTTGCTTTAAAACCTGGAACAAAAGCAAAGAGAAAGGCAGACGCAGGCTTTGCTCCTTGAGCCCATGATCCGTACTGATAGGCGCATAATGAGAAGCAGACAAGTGTTCACACCATAACACATACAAATGCCCATTCATTATTCATGGCAGATTACCCTCTTCATTAAGACAGAGGAGGGGACCAGGGGACAGATAAGGAGGGAAATTAGTCTTTGAGACAGTTGCCGGATGACGATCCGCCAGGCAAAGCTCTGGCCCTCCCACATTGCGGAGGTTTAGGCATGCATGCTGTCAAGACAACTGCTAACAGATAGGAGAGAGAGGACTGGAAACCATGACGTTCCTGCTGCATAAAGTTCATGTCTCTAAGGTCTGCAGCTTTGCATTCTGCTTTGATACTTTATATACAATGTGAAAAGGCCTTTCTCGGCGGGAAGCTGGAAAATGTCACTATGGCAGACCAGATGTTACCAACTTTTATCACCAGGCCCTGCTGACCTCCGTCAGCCAGTCGAAACATGATCTTTTCCTTACTTCACAATCTGACATGTAAGAATACAAACAGCAAGTGTCCTTGTAGATATTATTTGTATTTGTGAGCACTTAAACACATTCAGAAGTCAAGAAGAGCTGATAAACGGACTCATTAAGTTTTATGGGGGACTGTGACTACTTTCGTTGTTGCTGGGTTATTACCTACACAACCCAAATGTCAGAGCTCATCAAAGTCATCCATACTTCAGCAACATAAAGGCTATAATAAATAAGTTGAGGTCTCTTTAGCTCCAATAGCATATTCAAACTATGCTCAGGTTACAGAGATTATAGCCCTGTTTGCCCTCATCTTAAATGCTGGCATTAGTTTGTGTACTGCAGGCTAATGACATCTGGGTCATGTCTGTTTTATTGGGTTGCTTAACACTGGCTCTATGCCCTAAAAGCAAACCAGAACAGGAGAGTGTGTAAAACATCCTTTTCTGAGTGACTGATGATGTGTGTTAGGGTGTAACACTCCGTCAGGGCCGCTCTGCGGACTTTGCTCAGGCTATGAGGTGAGAGAGAGGATCTGTTCAGGTAAGACATCCAACAAGTGGAAGGCACAAGCTCAGACAGGCCACCAGTTTCAAAACTCCCATAGCTTAGCAATAGACCTGTGTATGAAAATTAATCCATGGCTTCAATAGATTATGAAACAAGATCTGTCAACAAATTTTCCATAACATCTTAATGATGCCTAACCGTGAGTCACTGTACAGTTTAAGTGTTGAAAGGTTCCACTGGTTCCATAATCTCTCATTACATTTCATTTCTATGGGGGATCGTAAAGCACAACTTGTTTTTAAACCCAATTTGTAATCACAAGAAGACTCTTTTTTTGCTGGAACAATTAGACACGTGATGATAAGATAAGTTGTTAACAGTGGCCTCGGTACTACATGTGACATAAAAAAAAACACACACCACTGAAAAGCAGGATTTAACTAGAGTGTATGGCAAAATGTGACAGTCACTTGTTATATTTCTAAACTCAAGTGTTTTACAAGCTGAGACATGGAACATGTATAATAAAAGTGCAATAACTCTCGGCGCTTCAGTGAATATGTCTGACTGCTTTCTGTGAGTTACAACAGAGCAGGTCTGTGCAGTTTGTAATTATGCCTGACCTATGGGAACTCCACAGAGCCAGCTGCCACTCGGATGGATTATGCAGTTTAAGTTAGGAGGATTTAACACTGTTTCACTTTACAATGTTAACGTGTTTACAATGAATAGCAATGCAAAGTACAAAAATGGAAGATGCAGATTTTTTCGTTCTAGTCGGCAGATTTAAAAGGAAAACATCATCTGTTTTGCAGGCAGGACCTTAGAGCACCAAGGATGAATCTTGGAGAAACCATCTGTTTTTGTTGACCCTTTAAAGGTTTCCAGATGAAAAAGTTTTGTAAAGTTTTACCTCCAGAAACCTTTGAAGTACATAGCGAAGGGGCTCCGTATGACTTGTAATTGACATTCGGCCATGTGCTGAACATCATGTACATCTTACAAAAAAGAAAAAAGAGCTTTTCAGCTCACACATACTGAGAGGATGTTGCCTGGAGAAACTCAAACTGTTACCTATGATTTAAGGCTGGGAGCTTGTGACACCAGACTACCTTTGGGTTGAATATTCCATATGACTGAACATCTCATGTAGTAGAATTAAAGAGCATGGTTATTCAATTATGAAGAAGTTGTACTTACTGTAGGAAAAAGTGAGGCGTGGAGTGACATCGTTTTCTGTGGCCGCTGCATGAAAGTAACCAAGGAGGAGGATGGAGTAGACTGGGAGACAGAGCCAAGCCATATTCAATGTCCACCTGCTTCCTCAAGACCACCAGGCACTTGCTGTATTTGCCTTTCAGGTTTTAGGGGAATTCATGAAGAGCGTCTTTTTTTAGCTTGTGTTTGTTTGCCTATACTTCTCTTTCTTGTTGTTCCGCTGTCCCAGGTGTCTTGAAAGGAAGGCCAGCACACAGTAATGAAGTCAAGGCACTTCTTCAATGGTGAAGACAACAATGGTGGATCGAAATGACAAGCAGCGACCTCAGAGCAAGACAGAGAGTTCCCTCTGAGACACCTCGGAGTCTTGGCTGAGATCTATGGAGAGGAAAAAAAGCAATGTTAGTTCTTTTATTACTGAGTACAGGCAAGCTTTGAAACCCAGATCTATCATTGTAAAGAGCATTCAATAATTTTTCAATTTTAAATAGAGTATAATTGAGTTTTAGATTATTGACAGCTGGGAAATCACCACAAACTCGTTATATCTGATTTGCTCTATTGATTTGACGCTGCAACTGTAATACAGAAAATTATGTTATATTTTTTTCTTTCTCCTCTATAAGCACAAAAATAACCTGACATTGAGATGGGGCCAAATGTGTAAAGTCTAAAAGGTCCAGTTGTTGGCTTTGATAAGGTTTAATGTTGTAAAACTTCTTTCAGTTTCTTTTCAGAGCAAGAAGTGCAGCTGTTTGTTCTGCATTGATTATTAACAGAATACATCATGAATTATCATTGGTGCAGGGTGTGTTTATGCCTGCACAGTGCTACTGTCAGGTCAATTTGATCGTGTTCTGATACGAATGAATAACTTTGCCCTGTCGAAGCCTTAATCTAATCATGTACTGCCAAGAAACAAAAGCAGAGACTTCTTAGAAATCTTTCTTAAAGGACTGGCAATGAAGAGATCTATAACTGGTAGAAAACTACTCATTTATGAAGGATTATAGGTGTTTTTGTCCTATGTGTCTCTGTAAATGAATTTAAAATTTGTTTCCTGTGTAGTTAGAAACTGTACGGTCATTACAAGCTTTACACTAAGAAAGCTTGTAATATCTAAAGTTCATGGTTGGCTTCAAGTGTGCCCACTCACAGTTGCAGTGAGTATTTTATGGAGATAAAAGCATCTAAAGTCAGATGAAAAAATGTAAAGGTGGCTGTTCAGTTCTTTTGAAGTCAAGCTGGATAACATTAATTTAGTATTTGTGTTAATTCAGGAATGGACACAGCTTCATCCCAGCATCTATAATAACATCATAATAAACACACAAGGCATATATGATAACAGTAATGGACATATAGGGCAATTCATTGATGCTGGTTAACTAAACGCAGCGAGACACAAAGGGAAACTCAGTACAGACATCACAGTTACAACTGCAACAGCTCCATTACATTTACCACTATGAGATTCACAGAGCTAACAAACCAGAGATTCAGTTTCATGTGAGGAATGGCAATCAATAGCAGAGGGCAGAGAGTGAAGCTATTCCTAGTTTCTTTTAGGACATTTTTGACTATTAGTCAATAAGCAGTCTGATACTTGCTACAAACACAGACATCACCAAATCTGAGGTGAGCAGATTATGTTTGCGGGAGCAGGAAAGCATTGAGAAAAACTAAAGAATATGACAAGACAACAGCTATTTCTGCAGCAGTAGTAACACAGATGAGCTGAAAAGAAGAAATGCTACAACTTTGTGAGGTGGTAGTAATGGATGGCCGATTTCTAAAGTATGGGACATTTGTAAGTTATCCTTTTTAATGTTAACTTATTAGACTAATTACATTAACTTCTCAAAAATCCAGATGTGCAAACTTCACAGAAAAGGAAATTTATTCCAGTAAGTGTCTGGACACTGGAAGCTGTGACACTCATTGATCCTGATGATAAAAGCAGACAGGGTTCTGAAGGATTTCTGCGTTTTAAACTCTGCCTCCAACCTACTCTTTTCAAACAATACCTCTTAGATACCTGGTGTGAATTAGAGGACTGAAACATGTCAGATACAAGATGGACCACTGTGGGGATCACTGGTGCCCTAATGCGAAACAATTAAAAGGAAAACCTTTTGTCAACACCAAGAATCAGAGATAACATTAATTCTTGGTTTGTGCTGCAGAAAAAGAGACCCACATGAATCCCACTGAGGTGTGTAGCGAGAGTTGGAGAGTGTGAGAACAAGGGTGTCTCTGACAGCACAGAAATCTATATGCAACTCTGCACTTCACTGCTTTTTCCTGCACCATGCATAAACTGAATCATCCCTTTCACTCTCCACACAGACGTGATAGTGTGCGCTGGCTTTGGTAGACTCTTCAATCTCTCAGTCTGTGATCTCCTCTTAAAGCCCTCTAGAATTTCTCACCATATCAGCTTTACCATTCATGCACAGTTTCTGCTGTATTGAATATACAGTAAACTATACAGTAATGACACTCATGAATAAAAAATCTCAACTTTAAAGTTGATAGGAATATTCTTGATGTACCTCAAGTCCTCCACTTCAGTCCAACAATGTAACTGATGTTGTAATTGATAAAGAAATCTGTACATGTATTGTTAAACAGTAAAAAATACATATGGAATTAATTATATGAATTCATTCATAATG
The DNA here is from genome assembly GCA_907169785.1 of Menidia menidia. Lineage (NCBI taxonomy): Eukaryota > Metazoa > Chordata > Actinopteri > Atheriniformes > Atherinopsidae > Menidia > Menidia menidia. The sequence continues at coordinate 9,420,357 of CAJRST010022223.1, read as the reverse complement.
AACTGGGGACCGAAAGAGACTGATCAAGCAGTGTGATGTTCTGCCGGGAACTGGGAGTGAATTTGTAACAAGGAATGGACTGATTCATTCACACATGGTTGCAGTGCGGATAAGACTCCTTAAAATATCAAACTCTGCCAACGGGAAATTACAGAATTAGCTTAACATGTCATACAAAGCAATTGTGGAATTTTCCAGTTAAGATGAATATTTCCCAGAAAAAGAACATTTTACATTTAACCCTTCCTTGCAAAAGAGGAAATACCTTTATATTTAACTAAACAGGGAAGTTCCAAGCCCTCTGCCGGTTATTTCCTGTAAGAGAACTCCTTGTATATAGTAAACATATGACTATGAATATACATCACTGACTGCCAAAGACAGAACTTCTTCTAAGAGGGTGAGTAATATAAATAGCAGCGCTGCTGAAACAGGTGGTGCTGCCATTAACGTTTGCTATTCCAGTAGAATAGGACAGGTCAAGGCTTCGTATGCGTCCTGTTGCCTAGAAAAGTGTTGACTGATGAATATGACCTCTTGGCATGCCTGTCGTTTCAAAAAGCCACCTGTACACATGCACACACGGGTTGGCCTATGTCACGCCCCTGAATAAACCCAGGTCACATGTTTCCACATGTGGCCTTCAAACTGTGCTCAGCACTTACCCTGCCGTCCTGCAGACAACTCTACGTCCCTGAAGGACTCTCAGATGTGTAACGGAGCACAAGCCAAACGTGAGGGAGATCGTGTGTCGGGAGAAGCTTCAATAGAAGCACATTTGGACACCAGGGGAGGGAGCTGTGTGGGTAAAGACCCAGCCTGACTGTGTTCATTAATATATTACACTGATGAGTGCTATATGACCACACTTCCATGACAGAGCTAAAGCTTTAATTCAATCAACATCACAGGAGCTGTGAATGAATGTTAAAACCTCCTCGCCATTCCGATGTCTCAGTGAAATCAGAAGTTTTTCTGGGCCCTCCAAAACTGATTACCCACTTGTCAAAGTTACTCCATCAGCCACTTCCTATTCGTGTTGTTTGTTTGAGATCAGAGAAATATTTTTTTCTAATTCGTCTTTATAAAGCCTGGGACATATATTAAGGTTCAATTGCCCTACCAGGTGTGGCACAAACTTAAAGAAATACCTGTTCTTACCATTTAAACCCAGTCTACATCCAGTCCCCGGACCCAGCCAAAAATAATTAATGGCTCACTCATCCCTGAGTGAACCATACAGCATTAATTATGACCATATGCTATTCCAAAGACTTTTAATTGCCTAATTAAAATCCTATTAAACTATTGTACAAAGATAAGGGACTTTTTGAACTTAAGTTCCAGGACTGTTTAATTAACCAGGTTGCTTTTAATCTGGGGTTGTGGCACTAGGCCAAAAAAATGTAAATCTTATCACAAGTGCTAAATATCAAATTTGAGCAAACAGAAGCTAGGAATATAAACACAGATTAGTGTAATATTTGGCTGTGAAAGTGGCTGAGCATATTTCATCTTTTAAAACATACACAAGTCCTTAAATCAACCCTGCCTCTGAGGTTAAAATATATGAAATGATATTCAATTTCATTCAATTTGCCCTCTGTACAAATTTCCATAACAGATGTGGAGGCTGCAGAAGCAAGTCATTGATGAAATGTAAAGTCGAGGAGCTGCTAGGTCTGAAGCAATGCCTGCTATATCTATTAGGGGTGAATGAAAAAAAGCAGCTGGAGCTCGGTGACTGACAGACGTTTATTGATACTGAGAGGAGTAAAGACGAAGAGAAGCAAATGAAAGAAGAAAAACACCTATTCCTAGTGAAGGTGTTCAAATTCATATTAAAACTTGTTGAATAGACAGAAATGATCTTTGATTGACTAATTCCACCCAACGATGCTATGAGATCTTTGCTTATGTATGCAAGTCTTGTATTGGCTCTTCACTTCTGGGCAATATAAATACATCTTATGTCAAAACACTTCTGAATCTTAACCAGGCTTAAAATGACTAAAATTTCATCACTATCAAACCTCTTAAGCCCGAGGGACTGAGGAGAGGCAGGGAGAGGTTTGTACTTTTTCTTTCTGCACTCTTTTCAGCTTTTAAAAACCATTGTAAGATGATCCACTTTTAGGTAGGAGCCTGTACTGTTGATCTTTCTCGAATGGCCTATTTCTTTTCTACAATCTCCTTTACAGTAGTCACACCCTGTGCTGGGAAAGAAAACACCTAGGCTATGTCTTTTTTTCAGTTTTCTAATGATTAACCATAAACACCTGTATTATGTTCAGTCTCATTCTGTGCTACCTATTTATTCGATTTGAATATTCCAAATTTTGTCAGATGACAACATTTCTTTTAGTATAGGTTTTCACATACAATAGTTGTATGCTGACCGTAGCCATTTTTAAGTCCACTTTCTTATTCCAAATGATCCGTTTACGCTTTTATTTTTAAGATACAAAGACATAGGTCATATGTTCTCACTTAAGGGGACAACATAGTTCTCTGTAAGACACAGAATTAGTCCAAAAAGTGATGACTAAAAAGTAATTTCTTTACTTTGTCAATTGTTAATTTTAATGGTAAAAATAACTGACTTTAAGCATTATTCAACATTACATTTCTTGTCCTTTTCTATTGGGAATGTGTGGAATGGTTGTGGTGGAGATAAACAACATGTCTCTCTGTGCCCACATCGGTTTACTTCAGTTTTTTTTGTCATTCTCCAAAATAGTTTACTGTTAAAAATCATGAATGTTAACTTGACTGTGTAGTTTTTCCATTTCTTTTTTAAGCTCTGTGATGGGCTAGATGTCTGTCAGTGAGAGTTTTTTTAAAATCATATAATATCTATTCTTGTACCTGAACATAAAGGTACTTTTTGTTTGTACGGGTGCAGATTGTTGTCTCATAGTAACAAATAAGTACATACAGAAAAATTTTCCTATGTACTTGTAACCCGCTAAGATCCAGCTAGATCAAGCAAGGCTCGTTGAATGTGGCAAAATGAAGACCATGAAAGCTGAAAAAGTAATCTTGTTTGAGAGCTCTGTTCACACCTCACAACTACTACCGGCTCTACTCCTACATTGCCGTTCTGTACAGTAAAAGAAAAAAAAAACTATTTCATAACAGAAATAAAATATGGAGTGTTTAAGATATTCCAGGCATGTGTTTTTATGAGGGCTCCTGTCTGCTGCCAGACACAGGTGAAGAGCTGCTTCAGTCCTGGCTGCTATAAGTAGGTCAGGCTTGTTGTAACATTCAGTTCCATTCAAAATGTGTCTTCTTGTTTGCAATAAAATTCTGTTTGCATTTGCATGAGTGAAACATCTTCCCTGATAAATGGTAACTAGCATCAAACTCTGGTGGTTGGTCTGCTCTTGATTTATTCTAACAGGTTTTCCTGTAACATGAAATTTCAGTATGCTGAGATTGATGTTTAAGCAAAAACAGTAAAGGTAAAATAACACCTTTTTATCTAATTCACACAGCCGATCACAGCCCCCGACAGTGAGAAGTTACTTTTGCTCTTCATTAATGTTACACTTAACACTGAACAACCCAATATGACAAAAAACCACCAAAATGTGGATTGTCTAACAATTTGTGTTGTTATCATCATTAAATCATCGTTATATGCCACCCGTCTCCAAAGTTGGTGACTTAACATCTCCCTTTCCAGTGTAGTTGATTTGACATTGGATGAAAAAAACTATTATTTTAAAGATTTCTCTGTTGAATTGACCATTAAAAGTCAGAAATTACTTTGGACAGACGAATGAATGACCCGGTAAAACAATTAATATGTGAAGAAAAAGGTCTGTAAACCTTCAACATTTTTATCATTGAGAATGTAAGTCATGCCTGCCGTCAATTCAGCTGGAAAAGGGAGAATGTGCTGAATGTTTGCTGCCCCTGTAAATTTGTGGACCACTCAATCAACAAAATTGACACATTTATCCCCTTTAAAATCGATTAGGCTGGTGTGGTATCCGTGAAAGGCTGTAAACAAAGCAGCATAGCTGTTCTCCCTTGATGTCCACAGCAAGAAGCTGCATGCATTCCAGTAGCTTAGAGGCTTAAACAGAAGCTCAGGCTCTAGGCCATTGGACGAGGAGTTGTACGCATCCATCACTGTGTGAGACCGATAAAAGGCTCAGAGTGTGTGCCTCCCCACATCTTCCCGAGATGAGCCTTCAACTAAATTCTAGAGTTTCAAGTTCATGATCATAACCCACAAACTAGGTGGCATGCTTTTCCTTGTTTAACAAGACTTAAACAGCTCCTTAAGTTCTACATGTAGGACCAAAGATGTGTTTTAAATAGTAAATAATGTCTTCATAGACTGTACTTGGGTATCTGTTTTAATTCTATTGATGATACAACTTCTATCATTTGAAGTCATGTCAGAATATGTAGTCTTCAAAGGTGGTCAAAATGTTTCACACTTAAATATATAATCAACCAATTGGGTAAAATCCACTTATTAGGAGGTTTTATTATTCACTGTGGCTTGATCTGTCAGCATGTGTAATTAGTTTAATTTTCACTCTTCACTCATCTATTTCTAACAACACATGGTTCCCATTAGATTTATTTAGATCCCTTTAACTCAGTAGATCCTAATGTGTTCATTACATATGTTATATTTCTTTATTTGTCTTTTTAAAATTCATTCAAGCAATTACAACTCCACAAAAACTGTCAAACTGACTCCTTAAAACGAAACACTTTTAGGATTTGGTATGAAGAGACCAGAGAATACACTTGGAGACTGCAAGTCTGACAACAACATCAGTAATCTCTGAATCAAGTTCATGTGATACAAGCAAACAACAGGGAACAACAACAACAACAACTGAAACAGTGCCAGCTAATCTGGGAAATCACTGTTCATGTTCCTATGGTTGAAATAAAGCATCTGCTTATCTCTGCATGTCTTAAAATGATCACAAGTCAGATCCCTCTGGTTTTTGACCTTTTATCATGGCATGTTGACTGCATTAGAATATCTTTGTGGGGGTTAGTTTGTCCCCTTTATATTGAGCCTGAAAGTGGGGCAGCTGCCCCTCACATGAAGTGACCTCACTTAGTAAAGATCAATAGCAGGCAGCACATTCCTCAATCCAAGTCTTCAACAGTCTGTTAAGCCTTGGTATCCCAGTCATTCTAGCCATCTTGTGAATCCTTTAGAACAATTATATTTGGGGTAAATTCCAATTATTGACGTCTGAGGTCCTAGACAACCAGATTTGACCTGTGGGGGTAGATCATCGTAGAAGTCATAAAGGGGAGATGAGCTCTTTTCACTCATGAGTATGAGCCACTTGGCAATGCTAATGCATTCACTGAGTACCATGCTCAGTTTAGGCCATGCTACTTAAAATCTTTAATTCATATATTTGTCCATCAATTTAGAATATCTCAAAATGTACAACAACTATGGATGCAGCAAAACTGTAGGCCTTACACTAAGAGGCTTGGGGCTTGATGATTTAGTGCCTGGCTGACCATTTTATGAGCATAATAAGGGGATTAAAAATGGTGACAGGGTTCAGTGTTCAGTTAAAAGTGGCAAAGACAACCAAGTATTCAGTGCAACAGCCCCACAGTCTGAGCATTCTTGTGTTCTTAACATAAGGACCTTTAAAGTTCTTGAACCCTGTGTTTACAGCCGAAGCCCTTACCATCGTGTGCTTGAGATGTAATCAGAGTTCAGACATGTACAAACGGCACCCGGGCGATCGGAGCTGGGCGTGCGTAGGTAGGAGTTGATGTCATGGAGAGATGAAGATGAAATGATGTGTTGCTAGAAAGCTGAGCCTCCACACTGTGATCTCAGAACATGTAACGCATCTTTGGATATCTCCTACTTTACGACTTATAGCTCAGGTCAAAGTAACTGTGATGCAACCACGCAGACCAAAAAAAATCCCTAAACGCTGAAATCCAGTAGTTGACAATAAAACCAGCTATTCAGCAGAGACGTTCACAGAGGCATATTCCCGTAAACCAAAATCATGTTTAATTGAGTTTACCCCAAATGACAACAGAAGGAAATTGAAGGAAGTGGTCCACTAAAAAGTCAAGTCTTAACTTAACAAACATCCATCCCATCAAACTGACTACAAAAGTCAGTAACTTCCAGTAAGTCTGAGTGGGTGCTCCAGCTGAAGCAGCACTCTGATGTTACCACGGAGCAAGTGATTCATCTCAGTATTTACAAACTATACAAAGCAAGGTCAATGGCTTGACCCAAGAGGAGGGACAGAATGAGCTTGTAAGAACAAGTAGACACATAGAGATAACTCTCTCTGGATAATCTGTCAGTTTTAGAGCTTATAAATAGATATGTTTTCCAGAATGACAAAAGACAAAGTAGTATTTGTGCAGTATCATATTGTTAAGACAAGACAGTAAATAGGATCACAGGGAATGATATATCAGTATTAAAGTATCGTGCTGTTTGTCATAGCCTAGCTTGTATTGAAGTGACCAAAGCAAGTCATATTGGAGAAAAAACGCTTCTAGAGAGATACTTCCTGTGAGCTTAAACTGCACCTGCAGTTTGAACAGTTTCATCCCCTCCAGATGTCTGGGGGCCTCGCTAGCCCTCCAGGCAGCACATCCATAATGGTCTCCTCCACTGCCCAGACTCTGGTGGATGACTGCCAGAAAGAAAACAGAGATGCAGGGAGATCCGAGCCGTGCAGCCACTCACGTTCAACAAAAAGTGCCGAAAGAGGACATAAGATGGCTTGTGTGCTGTGTCTTAATATATCACATCTTCAATCCAATCTGATGAATTATTCAAACAGTGCTATCTACTGTGCCTCTCACCTAAAACATCTGCCCTGCCAGCTTGTCTGCCAGTTCTGGTTTATACTGCACTCTGCCACAGGAAGCTTTTAGTCTGCTGCTGTCCTGTGGCGTCCGTCCCATTAACACTCTTTCTCTATCTCTATTTCCATCTTTTGGACTGAAGGCAAAGGCCTAGCGGAAAAGAGATCATCTTACTGTGTCAAAAACAAAAACAAGAAAAACATAAAGCAGGATCTTTGATCAAATATTTCAAACGAGAACTCTAGTTTTTCTATGCTGTACAAATATCTGGGTTGTAAAGGCTGAGGGAGGCATGCAGTTAACTATCCCACACGACCCGTCCTCTGAGTGGGGAAAGCCTACCGTCACACAAAGGCGATGCATCAAACGTAGCCTTTATCAAAACCTAAATTAAAACATCTCATAGATGGATGTTGATTTCAACTGTATTGGTCAAAGGCTTTTAAAAGGTTTTTTGGCATCAGCCCAAATTGAAAAGAGGCAGAGAGATAACGTCAAAGGTAACAGAGAGAAGTTTTCAGTTTTGCTAGAAAACCTTTGTTGAAAGATTTTGCTAAAACTTTACATTGAAGTAACAGTTTAAAATTGATAATAGCTGATTGCTAAAACAACACCAACATCGGTTAAAGTAGACAGAGCAGAACGTAATAATGATAATGATAATATTGATAATTGTTGACAAAAAAGATACATGTTGCAATCATGTAAAAAAAGAGGGATAAGTTCAACCATAATGTACTGTCAGTATTATCAGTCACTTATACTGCTATAGAAAATATGTTGTTCCGTATTTGTCATTTCACAGGTATAAATAAAAACATGAATGGCAAAAATCCAATAATGTGCACTATTGGCAAATGTGGAGAGTGAAAACTGGAAGTGAGCTTGTATATGGAGCATGTTCTCTCATGAACACAGCTGGCCATTTGCCACATAACGTCTCCCTGTCCTCATCCTACCAGATGCAGGTTGGACGTTTTCAGAGGATACTCAACAGTGTGACGGCACCTCTGGTGGACCAAGGTAGTGTGTGAGTCGCCTACAAGCTGTCAAACTCGACACATGTTTTGCCTGCATTACCATGAAAAACAGGAAGCATGAAGCAGGTAACAATGAAGGTACTGTCACATATTATCAGCCCATTCAAGTGTTTGTAGATCTAAGCAAAGCATAAAATGACTAAATGCCAGCATAACACACACTCTCATTTGTACAGTTTTCATTCATATCTTTCAGCAGTGAAACACCAGCCAATGCCTGTGTCAAAGGTTAGAAGAAAACAGCTCAGTCAGGCAGTGTTTCAATAAATAATGAGCATAAATATCTCATTGTAAACGTCTTTCCAGTGGAGAACGCTACTGTGCATCAACATGACAAGCCACCATAGCTTGTTTACAATGAGGCAATTAGACATCTGTGATCAGAGAGCTACGGCTGGAATGTCTTTAAGGGTCAGTAGCACCATTAGCAGAGTAAAGGGCACAACCTGGAATGCCAGGAGATATCAAATCACAGCAGTGGGGGAGGGACGGGCAGCTAAACAAGGCTGTGCTGGAGGCTCGTTCAATCATCTGAACCACTCTTGTACTTTTTGACAGGAAGGACACAAACAAATACGACCACCAACATAAACAACCTGCCGTGCGTGTGCAGCATGTGATCCCACAGTCGTCCTCTAACTCACACAGGTAGACATAGCTTTGAGAATAAACTTTACAGCCAATCATTTGATATGCAAGAGGAGTAGATGAGAGGTCAAGGGTGATGGAAGCAAATAGTGAGAAGGCAATTTTGGAATGCTCGCACTGGCATAAAAGAAATGCTGACATACGTAAAAACAAACTCCACGTGTTCTCTTGGACCATAAAAAGTGTACAATAAGTCTAAATGCTGTACTTGATGCGTTTCTTGTGGGATTAACGAGGCAGATCTGAAACACAAGCGTAAACACAGTGATCTGGCTGTGTTCCATTTCCACAGTCATTTCCCACATCATGGCACAGCACAAGACTGGGAATAAACAGCAGAGCCTGCTGGGCTCCCAGAATGCATGTTTGCTGAGTTCCCATCAGTGAGTACACAGTAATAGGACTCCCTGAAGGCCTGTGTTTAACCTTTAGGTTACAAGTGGCTGGCCACTCCACAGTCCATCCCTGCTCTGCCTCAGTTATTAACCCTTTGCTAGTTTCTCTGATAGTCAGATAAAAAAAAAACATCTAAGAAAAATTATCTTATAAAGAAATAAATAAAGTAAGCACTCTTTGAGGAGATTTGTCAGCTTCTATTTTTAAAGTCACAAGAGTGGTGTGACCACATACTCCCAGTAAAGAAATAAAACTTTATTTTCTGAATCAAATAATCTCAAACAAAATTAATTGAATAGATACACTGAATTATTTAACAGACAAATCTGTATTTTTCTTGGAACATTATTGTAATAACCAAAACTTTACTGTGTGCATTACATCTGGCAACAAAAGCAAGAAAGTTTCATGAGATGATAATGTAGAAGTAGAATTACTCCAGTTGTTTCCAGGTGTTAGCTAGTGGCCCATTTTCTTGCCCTGAAGGGAATACTGTAGCCACACATTAAGAAAAAGGCCACCAATTATTGTTTCTGTTATTTGGTACAAAAGAATAATGAAAAGATAATACAATCTGAATATCTGAATCAGCAAAGATGAGGCAAAGAAAAGCCAATGTACTGACTGGGACAAAAAAAGGAAGAAAATCAAACATCTCCTAAAAGATAAAGATGGATCAAACTTTGGCATTAATGCAAAAATATTACTGATATAAAGGACTCTTAATTCACGTTTGAACAGGAACATTTTGTCAGAGGACAAGCTCTTGGCAGCAGACCTATAAACAACCCCCCAAAAAAGTGAAACAAGGTTTCAAATATTATAACTGAAGCAAAAAGTGACTGCAGTGAGCAAATGTCTTATCTTTGACGGCAGCCTGAGTGGTTTCAGAACATAACTTTTGCCCAAGAATAGACCGGTGTGAAGATTAAATTGTTGAAAAGTCTGTAAAACATCCATGCAGAGAGAGAGGAAGCTGTTTAAGCTGTTTCCCAAAGAATGGACTTTTCATGTTAATTTGGCTTTGAGCAGACTCAGCGTTGTGTACAGTACGCCGACAGTTCGACTGCTTTGGCATTTGAATTAAGAGGCTACCGCCACCCCATGCATTATATTTTTTGTGAACCTTGCTTGTGCGCTACTGATGCAGCAGGCCATGTTTTACCGATGAACCAGAGCGTCTCTGACAGCATCACACAGGCAGTTCATTGTCAAAGCCGCCGGCACCCTGAATGCAACAGCCAGCTGTTTTCTTTGTGGATCAAACCAAAAGAAAACAGCAGAGCCAAGGTCAGCACAGACAAGCTTTTCTCCCAGAGCAGACGGATGAATCTCCATGTACGAGGCCATAAAAATGTGATAGCGCAGTTGATTATATTCCACCCTCTTGAGGAAAAATCAGCTATTCTGAAAAATTCATGAAAGCTCCCATTTATTCTGGTTTTCCTGGGTGCCGTGTCTTGGTCTGAGAGGGTTAAGTCTCATGCCCAACGGCCCAACACAGATAGGCTTTCGAGAGGGAATTCAAGTTTTCTGGCGGCTGCAAAAGATGACAGAGACAGATTTCCCTTTTGGAAAACTAGAAAGGCGCTGGTATTGTTTAAAACACCCTCCAATTCAAATAAATGTTTGCTTATTGTTAGCCCACTTGGTGGTTTGACCTTTTTTCAGACTCTTGAATGCGGTTGTTATGTCTGCCTTTTGAAGATGCAAAAATTCTCAGCGCTCACATAAAATAAGAGACATTGTTCGCCCGAGACCTTTAGTGGACATAGACCGCAGTTAAATTCAAATGAGGGCCATTTTAATATTCAAACAAGGACAAAAACAATTTCCAGCAAAAGAAAGTAAGTGGAAATATCTAGCAGAACACACTACAATATTACATTGTTGATCCGTTGTTGACTTTGTCACCATAAAATTAAACAGCCCAACATCCTCTGACAGCTCTCTCAAATAAAGAGGCACTCAGTGTCGCACGCCAAAAAAAAAGAACAAGCTGAAGTCTTGTGTTGACCTCAGTGACTCGAAAAACTTTTCCATTTATGGTTTTCTAACCATTAGCTACCACCTACACCTTTGACAACTTTGGATCGGCGTCCTCCGTGCTGCCGGCAGTGTGTAGGTGAGAGATGTGGAGTTCACACAGAAACACCTGATGCTTCTGTGCTGTTCCACCATCACACCGTCAACCCCTCTTCTGTTTCTGTCCACAGAAACGTCAACAGTTTCACCCCCGGCCACAAGACAAAGAGAAAATGTGTGTGGATATTCAAGTTTTCCACAGTGTCCTCTGAGCTCACACAGAGTTTCCTCTCTGGCTGAGGATGTGTGTGCACTTGCTGCCACATTCACAAACTCCTGTCTGCGGAGAGGGGCTCCGCTTGTGGACACGGCTCGCTCCAGATGAGTTGTGGTTCGGCTTAAAGGGTTGTCCTGTTCTGCTATATTCTGCAGATGCTCACACACAGGGCAACGCGCCTAAATATAGAACACACCCTGGTAAATAGTTGTAATTCTAAGCAAATCTAGTCCGAGACCAACATAACATGATTTAATGGGAGGGCCTGTGAAAAAGCGATCCAAGTCTGAAAGCACAAGACAGCCTCGCATGCACAGATGCTGGCACTCAGTTTGAGTCCTTAATGAGTTCCCCCTTGCCACACTATCGCTTTACGATAAAAAAAAAACCTACTGGAGAGGCATGAAGGCTGTCTTGTGTTAGCTGACACCCACTTTTCCCCTTTAAAAGAGAAACCAACAACAGACCCCCAGGCTCACTCATATAAATGTTATAATTCCTCTAACAAGGAGATTACAGACTATCCATGCATCACAGGTAACCAGAACTGCAGCGTCCTGGCATCAATAATTCACACAGCCACGGTACCACGCAGTTAATGAACCGAAGGGGAGTCTCTGAAACAGTACTACTTACTCTCTGTGTCAGTCAGGCATAGGAACAAAAGCCCTTTCAGATTTATGACTGGTTTCCTTATGGTGCCACAAAAACAACCCAATTTCTTCTCTGGGAAAAAGAAAATCCACATAAACTCCTGATCTAAAGCCCTATTAGATGACAGCTCTGCGTCCGCAGGTCCACACTCTCCCTATGTGTGACAGTGTGCGATAGTATAGCCTGCCTCTGGCCACTCAAACCGGAGCTCCACCCTTCACACACACAGAGGGCGGAGAGAAGAGGAAGGCGGAAGTTTGACTTGCTTTTATTTTTTTATTTAAGTTTTATTGCATTTTCTACATTTTTATTTTCCGAAAGTACTATATATTGTATTTATGAAAGCATATGAATTATAAAAAAACAACAAAAACTATAACTATACCATAAAACTATCAAATTTTAAAAAAGTTCAATGCAATCTCTAGTATAATAGTTTCTCAGATGCACCATACAGTCTTGACATTGCTTGTGGATTTTGTTTTATTTAAACTATTTATACATGAGTTTTTTTCTTTTCAAATTGACAGAAATTGTACTGTTATATTCAAAAACCAAAAAGACACAATTTCAGCTTGAAATAACTATTCTCAAACTATTCTCAGGTCTAAGACCTCTAACAAGTTTTTAAAAAGAAAATTCCCTCTTACGTAACAGACTTATATCATCCATAAACAAAATGTGGGAGTGAACCTGACAGAGCTGATTACTCCTGTTTTCAGTAACAAATGGCCGAGTTATGACAGCATCAAGACAGATTTTAGCGCTGCAGTGCTAAGAGTCGCATGAACCTCTCACAGTCAAGTGTACTCATGCGAGGCAAAGTCATAACAGCATCGGAACACTCTTAGCCTTTTTTTTCTTTAATCTCTCGTGGGAGTTTGCGGTGGCTGCAGGTGTTTGCTTCTCAGCCAGCTGTTTGCATCGTCACAAAGTCTAACTTCAATTACTATAATTACCATTGATCTTCGTCAGGGCTTCTGTGCAAAAGAGATTTTTTGATCTTGCTGGAATTTTTCCTTGTTAAATAAATGATTTAAAGAAATGAAGAAAACAACAAAAATTGTTTTTGCATGATCGGAGGGATATTACACATCCTAAAGGTTTATGGCACATGAACCTAAAGGTTTCTTCAATAATAAGTGGCTAAAATGATGTTCAGTACGTACTACAGTTGGTAATATACGTAAAAAATTGCTAATGTTATCCAAGGCACTGCAAAACTGTATGTTTTGTCATTACCTTTTCAAGTCAACACATTTGCAAAAATGTCCCCAGACAATACCTAATGCTTACAATAGAACAGTGTAGATGTCCTGTGACAGCTATGTGCAGCAGACTGCTTCAGTTGACCTTTGGCCATAAAGTAGTTAAAAAATAACACTGGCCGGGACGCTGACAGAACAACAGATGTGAGGCAGCACAGTCTCGGAGTTGGTTGTTTCTCTTGCATGTTAAAGAAACATAAATTCACTTAACTTTACATATGGTCGCCTGTTCTAAAAATCCACATGGTAAAGGTTAAGTTATCTAAGACATCTCCAGAATGTTATAGGGGAGGAATACAGACCTGCACATGCAGATTGTTTCATTTTATACTAATTAATGTTCACCAAAGTGTTAAAAAAAAGTCCAGTCAAAGTGTAACTGAAAAACTTTGCATGCGTGCTCCATAATTATTCCCTGGGTAAACAGAGAGAAGTGTAAGATAGCGGGGTGTTGAGACAGGGACGCCTGTTTCCAAAATAGCAGATGCTAATTATACACTTTAGGCAGCTGCTAAGGAGGGAGACACGATGCCAAGTTTGAGGTATTGGGATTGTGAATGCCGGCTCAGTGTTTCTGTACAAAGTCAGGATTCCATGCAGCCACCTGAGATGCTCAGAGGCCACAGACAAGACTACTTCCAGGATGTCTTATTTACAGCGGCTGTCAGACATTTCACTCCCCGTGGGACCGGTGACACACCTATGGTTGAAGTGGTCCACCTGCCACTGTCATGCAGGGAACCATTTGTACATAATCCATATGACATAAAGACCCCTACAGCATATGTCACAACAAGAGTCTCTGACCAGTCTTCTTTTGTCACTGGTTTAGGTGTTTGCCCTACACTTCAAAAAGCACCCACGATGTACCCGTACAGTAAAAACCTTTCCTCAGAGAGAGAAGCTGTTATCCAAAACATAAAGATATGGAACACATTTAAGAATAATGTCTAACAAATGAAGAATACCAAATCATAGCTGAAGACCTTTTTTTTTTTTTTTAATAAAAGTAACTACATTCAGTAAAATTAAATAAATGTGATGTTCTAAGTTTAAATTAAGTTTGGTAACAATCATATTCAGTTATTTGTAGGTGAAATTGGAAGTTTGATCATTTTCCAACCTTCCCATGTTTCCCCTACAATAAGCAGAAGTGCTAACAGGTCATCCAATATAAATGAAATACAGCTCTGTGATAACCCCCCTTGTTCCACATCATAGCCTAATGGAAACACACTAGATAGTAGGATTACATTATTAAAGGGTCATTAAGGCTGACGGAAGCACTGAACACAATTGAGCAACTCCACCACTTGAATTTCAAGCCCATATTTCACCTTTATTTTAAAGCATCACGGTTGTGTCATTGCAATAAATTCCCGTCATACATCAAAACGTGCAAAACGCAGAACAGCCCTCTGTGGGGAAAACATTGTGATACTTCAGAAAATGTGATATAAAAATCTGACCAACTTGGATGATTCTTCCTTTTTTTGCTTTTATCTTCCCGACAATGTACTGTCAGTATGATTGGCAGATGCCAGCACATTTAAGAGAAACAGTTTCTTTTTCTGAATACACTGAGGCTACCTCAAGCTAACTGGCTTACTTTTATTACATTTTCACTCAGTACCAAAAAAAAACATCGACCTTTTCAATTTACAGCAAAACATACCTCCGTAAACACAGAATAAACACATAGTCACGGACTAGCATGACACCCCTGTGCACTGTTAGCAGGTGATGATATCAGCGGGGTCTTTATTTTTACGTTTCATCACTGAAACGTGGACTTGGAAAACTCAATGCACTGGTAACAATTTTAAAGTCTGGGACACATTACTATCTGGAAATATATGGGCCTTTCTGCAGCTAAATGTGATTTTATAAAGAGACCATCAATAGAAAACTTTCGAAAATATCTTTTGGACACAAATATCCACCAACATTAAACCTGATATATTTGTCAGATCTGGATCTTTTGTGGGTTTGCACAGGGTTGAGTGCATGGCTTAATCTAAGTTGCTAATGACAGACTCGCTTGTCTGCCTGTTATTATTTCATCATGAGATGAAAGACCTATCCCAGATATCCAACATCCAGGTGTATCTCAACATGACTAAGCTTAGGTCATGTCTAAACTACTGTAAAAATCATTCACTGTGGAAAACAGTTCAATCTGATTCATTTATGAAACCATCGCAGCCTCCTTTTATTACTCTCTTGCTGACGCTCACCTTAAATCACTTAAATTTACACCATATTCGAAGCTGATTAAAGCGCAAACGCCCCATTTCTAACCAGAGGTGAGCCAAACAGGATGGCATCAGCTGAGTTTGCAAAGTGTGACACACACCCGAGATAAGTGACTCACTTTAGCTTTGTGTGTGACCGGCGTGTTGGAGGGTGTTTAGACACCCAGCATGTGATCAATCACACCCCCTTCAGGCACACGGGTGTTTGAAAAAACGCTGTGGTAGTTCATCCCCAGCTTTTTGTTTGAAAAATGAAGCTGCGCTGGCTCAGAATGACACAAGCGGAGGTTTTATCAACCCCCTCTCTGATGAATCTCCCCAGCAGAGAAGGTTTGTTGGATGAGTACCCTCTGGCAGGTGGTGATGCCAGTGTGCAAACCTTAGTGGGGCGTGTGTTTCTGTGTGTGAGTGGATTTCAGCCGTCGACAGTGTGACTCACACCAGGTCATTTCATTAAACAGTTAAGTCCATGTTAATTTCCTCTAAGTCACCTGCTACTCACTAGTCTGAAACTAATGCTGGACTTCCCACTATTGCACCACATGGTCACCACATCATCATCGTTTTTTGGACCGATTACCTCAAGCTCTCTTTCACAGCTCATGGTATGATTGTATGCCCTCGAATGTACTCTGTGGGTTTAATTCCGCAGGGAGAATGATTTTTGTGATAGTATCGACAGCCACGCTGTTTTGTCGATGAACAGTCTGTCCAACCAAAGCCAGTGGCACATCTCCAAAGCAAGGGGCCCTGTTTGAAATTCAACAGAGCAAGGAGAACAGCTCGAACGCTCCTCAGGTGGCCCAACATGTTTATGGCAACAGCTCAATTCTGTGTTACCAACTCTAGTTCCCCTCCCCCACATATACACCTCCTCCACAACATACATGAAATAATGGGGGCACGGCGGGCACTTTTTATTTTGTCTAAGGGCACAAAACTCATGTCAATGAATAAACAGGATGGAAGTATGACCTTATCCATACAGTGTTTTTTATACAGTCGTAGCTTTCCCTCTTGGATCACTGCTTGCATTAGAGGCAAAGCAATAAACCAGGTAGCAGGTAGTTTCTCTACAACAGGATCCCAGAGTAGTAGGATCACTATAAATAAATGTTTAATATTTAATCATTATGTCTAAATTGTATGGAAGTGAAGTCGTAATATCCAAATATTTGTTGAGGCCATTCAATTTAGGAATTGTTTAGTTGATCAGAATTAATCATCACACCTCAATATTTTCTGACTTTCATGCATCAAACCATTAAGTTACTAAATATTCATATTCATATTCATGCTGGAAACATCTACAATAAAATTGGTTAGCTGACCTTGAATCAATACATATTAATAAGATAATAACCATTATAATTATGAGTATTACAGTTACTCTGCAAACACAGTTTTTGTTAAGTTTCTTTTAGTGTTATGTTTTTTTAATGTTTCAAATATCTTAAAACTGTGGTTTGAAAAAAAGTTTATCTTATAGACTTCAAAGAGACTACCAAATCCAGAGAGTTATTACTATGTGGAGCATGAGGTGACATTAATTGTTCCTTTCTCCTTTACACTTCCTGTACACTCTTAGATAGCTGTCCCTTACGGGACCATCCCTTTAACCAGCCCCGCCTGTTTAAATTAGATTTATTTTTGTGCTTTTTACATTTTGTTAAAGAAACATAGACTTTTACAATAATTGAATAATTTTTTTAATCAAACTTTTTTATCAGGATTTATAGGGTTAATTTTTATGATTTTTTTTAATTCAGTAATAGAGTCGAAACAAGAGTATTGTTTTTCTTTTACTTTCAAATCAGTCTTATATTGCTCCCCCCTCATGGTTAAATTCTTGGCTGATGTCAGTGTTACAGATCTTCCAGGTGGCAGTAATGAACATCACAGGTGGGACAGCTGATTTCAATTGAACCATCTAATCAGGAAATAACCCAAAGAGGTGCACGGAGCGTGAGTGTGAGACAAAAGGGAAAGGAAAAGACTGATGAGTCAAATGGGGAAAATCCTCAGGATGAATTAGTTATAAGGCCATCTACATGTGGGGCAGACGAGACATCAAATATTAACTTTGAATCTGATATAGAGTTGAGGTTAAAAAAGAAAAAAAGAAAAACGACATCATTATGGAGATCTGCAAGAGCCACACATTCAAAGACAATGAAAGTGACAGAAAAGTGTTTAACTAAGCATCTCTGCAACATACCGTAAATCTCTAATCAGTTCGGAGCGGTCAAAAATCTGCATGCAGTTTACACCCACTCCTTGGCTCATCTCGGCTACATGACTCTGTACACGCCCATTTTTTATTTTTTTTTTAGAACAGACTGGTCAAAGTGAGCCATACGCTTTATGGAAGTAAAACAAATAGTTAATGGATGGAAATCTATTATTTTTAGAATAAAAAGTACACCAGCAGCTGAGACGACTTGATGTATGGATGTGAAAGTCATAGTGAAATCTCTAAAACACTGCCCCAGACATGAGAAATCTTTTCACACCAAAGGTAATTGCAGCTTACCACAGTACACGCTGAATTGTCCCTGAGCCCTCACAGCAATCTGTCTCATCTTTACCATGGAAACGAATACCATACTACATGCACACACACTGAGAGAGCAATTGCCATGGCATCCAGCACCATGGCGACAAGAAGCTTTCAGCGAACAGATCAATTTACTCATCAGCTCACTGGATACTTTGTCAACCCTCTATATATCATTTCCTTGCCTTCCTCTCTTTTTCCAATTAATTCCTCTGTCATGAGCCAGACAAATTACCTTTTATCAGCGGGGTAGAAGGTCTTGCAGTGCTCAGTTGAAGTGTCTCTCATGCAAGTGGTTACAGGGGTAGAGAGGCTCTGTAGGAATCCCAAGAGATGCCCGAGGATGCAGCTGAGCCGGCATCGCACGCACGCATCCACCGCCACAATCAGCACCAGTGAGAGCAGCAGCAGCAGACGCAAATCGGAAGGGGAGGGGAAGAAATATAAAAAAAGCAAGAGAGGGGGTTGCTCTATCAGCAGCAAGAACATTACATCATAGGCTGGTGCTGTGGAGGAGGGAGGGAGAGGAGTGGACAGAGGAAGGGAGGTGCTCCTTGTGTCGACACATTCCCTGTCAGTGTTTCAGTGCATGCACAGGTCCACTTTTAATTTTAGGGATCTATTGAGTGCAATGCTTTGAGTGGCTCTTGTCAGCCCCAAATAAATAATTTGATTAACTGCTCTTAATTGCTGTGTCATCACTGGGATTTGTTGTTAGAATGGAGGATTTACCCTATTATGTGGTTTATCCCTTTGGGGCAAAAATCATATGTGCATGAGTCTGTGTGTGTGTGTGTGTGTCCAGTGCATAGGAACACAGACAATGTAGTAATTCGATTGCGTGACCACTGCCTACTTACCAGTGCTTACAAAGCATGCTGATATTCAACCTCTACAAAAGGTCATCTGAGATCTTTTCAGGCAGTTGTTAGAGGATAGGTAAAACATTTAGAGCAGTGATTAATATCAAGTTTCCCCATCTAAGTGAATGAGTTATTATCTGCTGCACGAGTCTGCCAATGCTTTGGACATATTTGTAGGAGGCCATAGAAGGAATTAAAACTAGGAACCGACTTGCAACAAGGCAACAGGGGTGACCAACACACTAGTGTCCCGGTATAAACTTGTTATTTTACATTTTAAGGGCTATTTTTTGAAGTGGCATTGGGTGAAGTTCCTTTGAGTGTACAACTCATAACATACCTAAAGTGCAGTCTGGGTCAGGGAGATCAGATGATTTCCTGAGGGGAGAGCTGGGTCTAAAATAATGGGGCCACCATCTAAAGCATCTGCACAATTTGATAGCAGTTCAAGTGCACACTATACCGTGGATGTTTACCCTGCATCACTTATAAATTATGTTAGGAGTGGTTAAAAGGACAATCTACAATCACTGTCTGGACCCACTGATAGTAGTTTGAACAAGAAATAATTCAATGAATATTTCTTATTGATAACTGTACATCTTTGAACTCCCGATGAATTTCAGTGCAGCACACATCGACAAAGGTGGTTGTCTCATTCATCGAATCTTGTTTCTCCCTCTGTGGTTATAACACTTCCAAGCCAGTCTTCCACGAATGATTACAAAGGAAAACCAATTGAATGGCTATGTGAGTTTGAGGGACTGTTGTCACAGCATGTTTCTCCAGCTAACTGAAAATGACACAGGTTCTACTGAGAGACGCAATGACAGAGCATTGGCAACTTTTAATTTAAGCCCTGATGGCCAGTTGAGGAGTGAAGTTTGGCTGTTCGTGCTCAAAGGCAGCTCACATCTGTAATCTACACTCCAGTTCTTCACACGGAAGACACTACAGACACCCTTGAAAATTACATAATGCGCTGTGTTTGAGCACAGTGAGTGGGGAAAATACTACGGTTTGTTCAGACAGAAACCCTCTTACAGAATTTGAAAATAGAGAAATGCGACGATAGAGATCCACATATACCACTTGAAGTCCTCTGAAAAACATCATATAACTTACAATACAACCAAACAAAGGCAGAAAGAAGATGATTTGTCTGACAGTAGTAGCAGAAAATCAGTCCAAGTGCTCTTTTGTCTGTTTGTCGCTTATTAAAATGGAGCGTACAAAATTCCTTGCGTGCCGAATATTGTAGGTTGGCTGGTATGCAGACTGTGTGATTTCTTGTGTGTGACACCATTCTGTGGATGATATCTGTGAATAGAGGTTGCCCGAGAATGTAAACAGCACTCCAGATGGACCTGACCTTTGCTCGCATGCATTGACTGAACCCCTTATGACCGCAGGGGACAACAGCTTTGAAAAATTATTACTCCAGCACACAGACCAGCATTCAAATTTCCAAAAGAATAGCTTCTTTTTTTTAGGAAGTCGCTCTGTTTCACAGCTGCAAACAGATTCAAGCTACTTTTGTAACAGAGGGAAAGGCAAAAAAAGAAAAAAACAAACAATGACAGTTCTTTATAACAAGTGAGTGACCTCAACATAAGACAATCCTGTCCTTCACAAATACAAAAATCTTTTTCACTGGTTTCAGAAAAGAATCCCAAAACACTGATACTAAAGGGATATAATGGAGAGTGACATACAGATAATGGGAACCATACATAAGGGCCCAGATGTAGCAACTACGGAATGTTCCCTTTATGGATTACTTGTCATTACTCAAAAGAGTCATCATGAAGGCCCACTTTTTAGATTATGGCATGAGCTTTTCTTATTCAGGCAGCACAAAACCGAAGAAAGCAGACAAAGCAATAATTTGATTATCATCACAGTTAATTTATGAAAGCTCATGTGAAAAATATCGATAATGCTGAAATGACTGGAACAATTCTATATGGAAGGACACTTTCAAGTGTATATAGATAAAAACAAAAGCATATCTTATTTGAATTTATAACATACAATAGACTTCAACACACTCGACACCTTTGTGCTTTTTGTTGAAGGGATATCATGATTTTATTCCATTAGGCAGCACTACAGAAAGGAAATCATTCAAATATGGAGCCTCAAAGCAAGTCTTACAAGGGAGGGGAGGGGACAGCACAAGAGAGTAATCAGAAACTGAGCATAGATTCAATGCATGAAAAAGTTTAGGCTTAAGTGCCCGAGTACTCCAGGATGGATATTAAGGTGACTGTTTCATTTTCCAGGATTTCCAGGATGAGTGACTGAAACTGAGAATGGGATCATGGGTATTTAAAGTGTTTTGAGTAATCTGGAGAGGGAGTCTTATCTTATGAATTGTGTCTTGTTTTTGGCCATATGAAAGGCCAGCTGGAGTTTAAAAAGGACAGCTGGAGAAGATGTGTAATATTCAGCTGAGAAACCTTGGGAGGTGTACCCTCCCAAAATGCTGATAAACTACACCCAATCTTTAAACACATGACATAATAACCCTGAATGGGAATCATACTCTAGAAAACAGTATATTCATTCACAAAAATAATGTACAAACAAAATTCAGGGTAGATCAATGAACCCTCTGGGTAGCCTTTTCCTATTGTACAAGATCTCAGTCATATTGAGTATCTGTGGAATGTGATGAAGAGGCCCCATGTCACCCCTGAAAGGACCTAAAGGATCTGCTGGTAATGTCTTCATCCCTGATGTCCCAAGACACTTAATAAACTCTTCTGGAGTTCATGTCTCAACAGGTTTAACTTGTTAGGCAGTATGATGTGAATTGACGTCATATGAAGCAGATGGTTTTAATGTTGTAGCTAAACACAATGTATAATCTCATCAAAAGCAAATAATGTTATATGCATAATCCCATTTCAGGGAAAATCCCCCGGAGGGGTGAATGCCAATGAATAATTCAGTTTTCACACATGCAGGAAGTGATGGCCAGTTGTGATACATGGTGTTGAGTGATCTCACTTAGTCACCAGCATTCTCAGCTCCTACAGCACACCCTCCCCAGACACTACGTCAAGATCACAAAGGTCATAGGTGGCTGACTGATCAACTGTGAAGCCAATTAACAGCAACAGCAGTTATCTGCCACTATGTCACACGCAGTCGAGCTCACTGAATACCAACCCACATATTCTGAATAATAGGTTAGATGGGTCTAAACCCAACGTATTAATTGTTACTCTCATATAGCATTGTTATTATTTTGCAGCCAAACAGATGTGTTTTGCAAGACAGACTAATTACTAAGCTTTACATTACAAAATAATATCTTTGTAAGAATGCAAAGTTAAACAATGCATGTTAAGTAAGTTAGGTTTAGTAATCATAAGAGAGGCAGAGGTGTTCCCATTTCTCTTAGTTATTGTCCAATAAGGACCACCAAGGTCTCTGACTGATAGGTGTAATGCTTTTAACACTCAATTTACTTGGGACAATCCAGCGATTATAAACTGTTTAGCGAGGCATTCGTTAATCCCTGTATTAGGTGTGTGAAAGTCAGTAAATCTGCTAAATAAGAAAGGAAGCAGGTGTTGGTATTAATGCGTAACTCTGGCTCTGCAAAAAAATCCATTTGAAATCAATTGTCGAAACTAATTGTAGTTACTCTTGTTAATGTGTTTCTCTGAGCAGTAACACAGCACACTGACCTCTACAGTGCAACACAAAATTAGTCCATGATAACATACTGTTATACTGACATTAACATTAGGATAGAGCTTAAGATTTTTTTTTTGTTACAAACAAACAATATCAGTTTGCATTTTCTGAGAATAAACCATATATATATATATGATAAATTCGGACAAAGTTAAGGTTAAATTCGCAACATGCTCAAATTGACAGCAACCATACTGTTACTATGTATTGCATAAATATATCAGGCAAAGTGTTAAGGATGGTTTGGACAGATGCTGCCATCTTAAAAGGACAAACTGCAGCAGTTGCATCTTATTTCTGTCTTTTAATAGCAACGTTAATCCCCAGCATAAAGAAAACAGAAACCAACCCTTGGCCCCTTCCTTGAAGGTCTTAGAGGCTTCGGTACAGCTGGTCAGATGAAGCATAGCTACAATGTTGGTCATTTCTTCTTTGATCATCTCTAAGTCTGGTACTTAGTAGTGTTTAACTGAAGCTAATTTAAGATCATAAAACTATAATACTGACTATTTGTGCCCTTTCTTAAGTGCAAGAGCTCTTCAATTGTCACAGTTGTGAAAGATGGAAGCAGATTTAATACAAACAAGTGGGACAGTTTTTTTTCTTAAACTATGAAATTTGGAACATTTATACTGCTGCATATAGTACATGAATTTCAGGCTACACATGGATCATCTTACATATTAATCACTGCTCTGGAAACCCCCAATTGTATTGAAATGCTTTATGCCCTCATGATCTTAGAGACTACAGGTAAGAATTTTGAGCCCTTCTGCTGCACCAGTGCCTTAGCACTCATGTTGTTCACCGGCTCTTACCGTAGTATCATGTTCTCTGTTACCTTGGAAACTCTGCGATTATGTTCTACTCCCTATTCAAGTCCCAATCCCGTTCCCCCAAGAAACAGTCATCTTGTCACCACACTAGGCCAACAAAGTCACCATGTCACAATGAGCATTGATGGGTTGATCAAAAAAATCTTACAACCCTTTGGTGAGGTGAAATCGATGATGCCAATTATCTTTAATCCATCCATCATTAACTGTGTGATCTTGGAGTTTGTATAATGCTGAGGATCTTCATCTTTTTTATTTCTTTTACAGAGAGGTATTTGGAATTTTTTAGACATGATCTAAGTCAAACAATTATTCAGTAATACGGTACTTTTACTGTATGAATATAATGGAGTTTGCCCATTACCTGTGTTGTGCAACAACAGAGGAACGTGTGCGGGCAGTCACCAGTTATATACTGTCCAAAATGAAGTTGTCTCTACATAAAACCTCTCATATTCTTGACTTCTAAGTGACATGCTACTTTGTCAAGGTGAGCCATTTCATCAGTGGTAATTTTAGGGCTCTACTTAAGAAGCAGGTATGCCTGAAGCACCGTAATCTGTAGGTATGTTGCTAGCTGTTTATCGACTGCAAGCGTCTGTCTGCCGCACTTCTAATGACAGGGTGGGATTCCAATAAAAAAGCAAATCAGCCACCTCAAGTTCAACATCATATGCATCATGCTCACGCTAGAAGACTTGATATACTTCTTTCAGTTCAGCTATTATTCTATGATGGCAAGTAAGGCGCAAACATCTATAAGATTTATTCTTATTTTCCACTTTTTTCAATACGACCCTAAATCAGTAAACGTATCAACTGGGAATAAAATTGTTACTTCTGACTTGGCAATATACAACAAATGTTGGAGGATGTTGGGCATAGCAGTAAGTTGTGCAAATGTATGCACATAAGGGAGTCTTACAAAGACTTATTGTATCTGTACAGTGGTCTGTTTTCAGCGTCCCATATGTCCTGAATATTCCAGCTAAAGAGTACACTCATATCTCCTACGGTTAAGCAATAAAGTTTTGACCAGCATTGTCAGGGATAGATATTCACTTAAATGCAAGTACAATTATATGTTACTGAGATCATCATGGTAAAAGTTACATTGAGAGATTTTTCTAAAGATTAAGTAAATCGCGTCCAGTTGATTTTGTGTGCCAAACTGTTTCAGCATCAGCCTAATTTCAGTCATTTCATGAAATATTTAGGATAAAATATATCCCAAAAGGCCTAAAAGCATATCTCTGTCACATTTTAGATTAAGTCAGCTACTGTTGTGTTATAAATCAATCAATAAAGAAATGCATGGTGAGAATGAAGCTGATGATGAGTGTAACAGAAAGTATCTTACTCCACCTATGAAGCTTTTTTTAAATGACAAGATGCTCATAATTGATCAGATGCCTTTGATTAGACATTTTTTGGCTTGGTTAGTAAAACAAAACAAATCCTTTCCAGATTTTTGTCATAGTGACACTGTCATATAGATTTTTGGTTTGAATACATTAATGTTGGGCATCAACACACATGTCCCTTAGTGTCAGTTTAAAACATGCTAGGTTCTCAAATATATAAGTAACTTTAGAAATTTCAGTTACAGGTCATTAATTCATTTTGGGAGTTCATAACTGAGTTTGCCAACTTAACGACTGTCTTATTGTCCTGCGGCTACATTTTCATATATGACACTGCCAAGTCCTTGTAGAGGGTGAATGATTCAGAAAATACTCTGCCTGTCATTCATATTATGCCTGCTCAGAAAGAAACACCTTTTTTGTAGGTGCATACAAATAAGTAAAAAAAAAACAAACACCTAATTTTGAATTATGCAATGCAATATAATAATCCTCTGATAGGATTCACAGGGCACCATTGATACAGTAGCAGCAGAAACCTCCATTTCTGTGCCTCGCCCAGGAACTCTCTCAGGCCACCTCTCTCTGCAGGCCTCTAAACTTAGCTCAGCCCAGAAACATACCAGATCATAGGATGTTTGGCGCTGCTGGGTCACATGGTAGTCCCTCAAAGTGAAGAAAGATATGCGACAACTGCTCACATGCTCAAGCAACACTGCAGACGGCATGGAATCACAATAAATCTTTGCAAGTACAGGTACCAAAGAGCTCAAGATGACAGGAAACAGCAAAACAATGCTCTGTCAGTGGCTTGAAAGCCAGTGTTTTAACTGTAACACAGCTGCCAAAGCACATAAATCTTTAGGACCTATATTCGGATCAGTGAGTGAAGGTGAACCTCCTCGTTCGCTCCACACTTACACCTACATATTTTCAACTTGGTCAGGGTCAAACTGCTGAAGAACACAATTTCTGGTGCTTAAACTCATTTGATTATGTTATAACTTGGTATGTTTTCCCTTATATATGTGTTCAATTGATTTAAAAAACAGTTAATTTGGCTTTAAATGTTCTTTTTTCTCTTTTCTAACCGAAAGTGCACCATCAGTATTGTTATATACATACAGACCAGCTTATCCTAAGATTAAATATGGCCATTTGAGTCAGGTGTAACTATTCATTATACATGAAGCGAATAGAGGCCAACCAAAAATAATCACTTAATTAGCTTATGTAAATGTTGTCCCATATACTGTTTTACATCTTCCACGTTTGCATGAATACCAGACTACTACTGGTACACTGACACATTTATCTAGGTAAGCTATATAATAATGATCACCATCACCTCTGAAAACGACCTAATTTGATGCATCCATTTTTACATTCACATGTATCATGTACTGTACTGTATCAGCACCTATACATGTACTGACACATACTATGTATAACAAAATAAGTACACATTCTGTCTCATGTGGTCCATTTAATTTGGTATGCAGGACCCTAGAAGGATCAAGTTGATTTATGAAATGAAAGTAACTTCTTGTTTGGTCAGAGGTT
Organism: Menidia menidia; assembly: GCA_907169785.1. Taxonomy (NCBI): domain Eukaryota; kingdom Metazoa; phylum Chordata; class Actinopteri; order Atheriniformes; family Atherinopsidae; genus Menidia; species Menidia menidia. Next base: position 9,394,048 of record CAJRST010022223.1, on the reverse strand, counting down.
ACATTAAAATGTATTCGGAAAAAAGGACAGCTGTTTGTTACAAGTTTTTTCTTTTCTATGCTAGTTAAAATGACATGTTGAATTATCATAAAAAAATAGACATGAGAGTTATATTTGGCTTTTAAAAGCTACCAGCAGTCATTGGCTTGTCCCGGTCTTTACCAGCACATAAAAAGGCCAGTGTCTAATGTTTGACATTGATCTTAACATTTCAATTAATAAACTCTCAGGCAGCCAGCTGCAGGGCGTTTTATTGGTTGGAGTGTGTGATGAAAACAATTGATGGCTCTGTAGAAGAGTAGACAGATTTTTGGCACAAGATATGCCGACATGCACTCGATAAACAATGTGCTAGAGAGAATATCAATTGTGTTAATCCAGCTTCTGCTTGCGGCCCACTCCATGATCCAATATGTTTGAAGTAACCAACAGAATTGACTAAACGGATTTTAGATCTCAAAATGGCACTAACACAGATGCATATTGAATGTTTTGTACTTTTTTTAAGAAGGCATGCCAGTACATTTCTATACATTACACGAATAGATCAAAGATATCATTTTGAAAGGAAAAGGAAACGAGGTTGAGTGGATTAAATGTATGTCTTTGCTTAATTCTGCAACATGTAAATTTATACACTTCTCCTATGCATGAGAACGAGAAAAACGATTTGAAAAAAACACAAAAAAACAGCTGTATTCATATGACAAAAACAGTGAGTCATATTCTCATCACCACCAAGACACAGACCTGTCATCGTCTGGGCACTTTATGATCGCAGTCACCGCATAATTCCGCAAGTCTTTGTTTATTGGCTGAATGTTGTGTGATCTTGCCTGTAGCATCAACACTGCCTTGACAACCAGAATTGTACACACCCTGGTCTAACATCATGGATCCCCAGATTAAGACCTCAGTCTGACAGAATGAGACAAGCGCAAATTTACAGCAACTTAAACGGCAGAAGTAAGACACACCTGAAAGACGGATTACACAAAAACAAGGGATGATCATTCAGCTATGCTGTCAATGCAGTTAAAGAAAAAAAAGACATCGGGAAAGCTGTTGAGCCTGGCTGCCTGTAACTTTAATGTCAGGTTTTTAAGATGCATGTATACTTGTCTCTGCGATTTCTGATAAAAAGTGGGGTTGCTTATGAGATTATGAGGTGAAAATAGCTTTTTACCTGCTGTCTTAAAGTAGTAACTTACCATTAAAGCATCACAGTAGAAAAGGGTTTTCTGCTAGGTTATTTAGCCTACCTTTCAACTAACCAAAGTAGGGTTGAATTGAATGCTGGTTTGCATCATCTGTCCCCAACAACAAATTTGAGACAGGATAACTAACAACCTATAGTTGTTTTATTGGAAAATAATAATATGAAAGTTCCAGGAGACAATTTTTCTGAAAACTGAATAGCTGTTTCAACTATTTAATTACTTAGTATATACCAACAGTAAGACCACCTAACAGAAGCAGTGTCAGGCAAGGGGGGATTATTTAATGCTTGTATGTAAAAATACAACAGTGACATGCTAAGATAGAAATAGCATCATGCTTTGGAGTATGAAAATGCCTCAGCAGATCTGTGTTACTGAATCTGACATGAGAATGAAGGGAGCCCTCAGCTGGTGCATGCTCTGATCCAGCAGGGTCACGCTAATTTCAACCCCACTGTCACAGAAGGCCCTGCTGAGTTCACCTCAGGTGTTTACTAAAAATGCTCCGTGTCATTGGACAAAATTTAATTTGACAACACAGAGCCTTATCTGCAAGATCTGATCACTGTCAAGACGAGCCTTCAGATACTGTTTCAGAGGACTTTTTTATGCATAATTCTGGCATCATTCACATTTACTCAGGCTTTGTTATGTGAGATAACGGTAAAGTAATACTTACAAACAGAGCTTTGACAATACTACATCACTCACTGCAGTGGCACTCATGCTGTGGAGTGCACACAATGCTGTAAAAAATTGGGGTTTTTATGGGAAAGTTTAAAATTTGAATATAGATTAATCTTAAAAAGAATGACCAGGTGTCTAAGTAGCATGGATCCTATTGAGTTCGTGTAAAGTTCATGTGGACAAAACCTGATATTAAAACAGCTCAAACAGCTGAATTATCAGCTGTTAACAAAGTAGCAATTTATAGCAATTACTCATGCCAGATACAAACAAGTAAACCTTTATAGCAGTCCAAGACCTTAATAATCAAGAGAAATTAAATCAGTTGACCAGAACTGATACGGATAATCATTGTTGTTGTTGTTTTTCTGCTGTTTTAGGGTTGGGGATGCTTAAGGTAGCCTTTTTTTTCCAACCTATTATTGTTAAGCCATAGCATACTTTTATGAAAATATAGAAATCAATGCAACCTTGACTGTTCAACTTTTATGCAGGATATAAATGTATACAGTGAGGTCACATTGCATATTAAAAACTGAGGAGAAGAAAAGATTAATTTTGCTCTGAATATATCCACGGCAGAAACTGACAGTGATATGTTCTCGGTAAGTAACAGAATAGCTTATCAAAGCAGAGAATTAGGCCCGCGGCACAACATCAAACTTTGCACACAGACCCACTGACTACTAACAGCCTGAAGGGGCCTTAAGATGGAGTTTCTGTCAGAATCAAAGGACAAAGTACAACCAATGCAAAAGGCCCAGGGAGGTATTTGCCTTTGGTCTCTGGTTGAGAATTGTTGATCCAGCACATATCTATTTACACGACTGCATTCAGATCAAACACATTATTCTTTTTTTTCTAAACCTCAAACTAGGCATCATAAAGTGACTGTAACTGTACGCTGACATGAGTTGATGATCCAGTAATTTCTCAATGCGTCTTTGTTTCCGCACTGAATGAACAGAGATGTGTTTTTCTGCAAACATTATGATGAAACAGTGAATTCAACTTTTGACCTTCCTTTTTTTTGATGAAATCCAATTTTTGTCATCATTCCTGTAGAAACCTCAGAGTTCCTGGCAAAAACTGGACTTTTGAGGTCAAAGGTCACTTCTCTCCAAGTCCCAGTCAGAGCTATAATTTGAAGAAGTCTTCCTCACATTGTTTGACTCAACAGAGTTAAACAGGTATGTGATTACGATTTCAAAGTTATGGAAAGACCAATGCTATTTCTGTTCCAATTTAAATTTCGCACCAGCAGACAAGATGAAATCAGCAAGAAGGATTACATCTCTCAGAGGTCTGTTTTAGTGGATGTATCATGCAATCATTGGTATCATACTCTTATTTCCAAAAAAGAAATGTTTAACTTAACTGAACACTCACACATCGTGATGTGTTTAGTCTGTTTTTTCTTTTTTACAGTCAAGTAAACTATTAAAATAAGATGGAATAGATTTCAGCTGATCTGCATTTAATCCCAAGTCTTTCTTGAGAAAGAAATATTTGAAATGAAAAACTTGTGGCCACTCTTAGAGCACAAACTACTGAATGTTAGTGATAGCATCGCATTTTGATTGGAGAGATAGAACAGCAGTGCACACGCACAAACACATGCACACACACACGTACACCCCCATATCAAAGAACCCTTCCTCAGGTGCTAGATTAAATCAGAAGGGCAGAGAGAAAAGCTCAGTGTTTTTTACTTTCCATGTCACCGCAAAAGTTAAATTAAAACCCAAGAGGATAAACCTGATTTGACGTTTTATTGTAAGAAAGGTTAAAAAACTAATATGATTGTCAAGTGAAGAGAAATAAATTAAATTTGTTGATTGTACAAAAGCCAATAAACTGTGGGACTGTTTTGAAAGTCATTTCTTACACTGTCCGTGCTCCGGACTTGCCAATGGAGCTTTTGCTATAACTTAAACAGAAGTAAATAATGCATTCGTTACAAAATAATAATACTGTGGTGTTTAAAAGTGAAGAAGACAAAAGGACTGAGAAAATGGGATTGTTCCCGAGGAAAGCTTGAGTTTCTAGAGCAGGTGATGGCAACATTGTGGCTGAATGATTTGTTTAGTCAGTGCTGAACATTGATGGTTTTCCTTGTACAAATTTAGAAACCAAACCTGATTTTGATTCTCTTTCTGTGTGATAATCTTTAGCCTTTTTTTTCTTTTCTTTTCTTTTCTGTTCTTACTTTCTTTGCAGTCAACAATCCATGGTATCACTAGCCTTTAATTCATCAAAGCCCTTAAACTGTATTTTCTCAGCCAGTGTCTTGCTATGAGTCATAAAGTTTTTACATAAACACGCAATTTTCTGCCAAAGTTTCAACAATCTTGATTCTGCACCTGGCAGATGTCATCAGTCTTTTTGTTTTTTTTTATCTTCTAACTGTTTTGTACAAAACAGGATGTGAAACATTTTAAAGATTAAATAGCAATAACTACTCAAAGTCAATTAGTTAACAAACCCTGATGAACCTAGTCTAATAGCCTTAAAGAGTATCTGAGTCACACTTTAAGTACAATTTTAAAGGATTTGTCTATGAATTATACAAAAACCATATTTCTTAATGAGGCTTTTTATATTATAATAAAAAAAATCCACATCCCATTTCATATTTAGAACTTGACAGAGAACATTCAAATGAGAGAATGAGAGACTTCACATTTGAGATGCTAGTACTAATGTGAAAAAAAAAACTATTTCAGCAGTAGCTCAATGACTAAGAAGTACACTTTTTTGGTATTGAAGTTTTTCAGTTTTCTCTTGGAACCATTGAGAAGGCAGCTTTCAGCCTAATGCTGAATCATCATCATTCACAGTTTTAATAGACAATAAAACATACATAAATGAATTAGGACAACTATTAGTTCTGAATACATCAATGCAGAAAATGATGCATGAACTTATTTTTACTAAATCTGCTGCAAAGCAAATCTGACCCTTTTATTCCATAAGTTTTATCGATATTTCATATGTTCATCATTGGCCTTGAAAATAGAAGTAAGAACAAAGCCCTGTATATAATTTCATAGTAACCTTTTACACTATGAACATGGACAGAGCTTAACTCTGGAACTCTCCGCTCCTTGGCACACTTGGAAGAAAGTCCCTGACACTGTAGATATTGCATTATGCTATAAGGCACTGACTCCTCAGAGAACAAAAAGCGTAAATCAACAACAAAGTCATGGGTAGGACAGGTCTGCACCTGTACAGCTGGGTGCTGCAGGCCGTGACACAGCCCACAGTAACACAATCCCCAGCCGGCCTGGTTGTGAGCCACACTGCCCTGATGGAGCATTAAACAACAGTAAATAAAAAGGTTCTTTTTCCCCCTTTTTTGTGTAGCTCATGTTGCCTATTTGCTTTTGTCAAGTAGTTCTATTTCAGGGGTTACTGTCACACAGTCATACAGAGCGAGGTCTTGAGAGTAACCAGACCAAATCATTTTCTATCTCTATCCTGCCTCTGTTCAATGTCAGTCTCAGCAGCATTTCATCTAAAGTAACCAAAGCCTCCCAAAACATTAGAGAAGACAGTTTACCTACCATTCTATCTTGTCATTTGTAGAAGCAGCTAAGAGTATCTTAATGATTCATCCTTGTTTTCAGTAAAAATACGGGGCGTTTAGAAGAAGTTGTGCTAAAACAAGTTGTGCAAATTCTAGCTTCACAATGACAGAATTCAACCTAAAACTATTTGGTCAGCTTGTTATAGATTTAAGGAGATAGTTTCCATTTCATCCTCCACTGCAAGACATTGTTTTACCGTTTTACGCCGTATTCTCATCTCAGAGTATGGCGAGTTGTCAGATGATGATGGATTGGGTTCCCCCTGGTGGCCTCCTCAGCACTTCCCTGTTAGTGTCCTTTTCTCCTATGGAGTTGGTTGGATCATGTTGTGATCTACACTGCGGAATAGAAATGACAAATATTTCAAATAACTGTGTTGACATTGTAAGTAGAGCAGGGGGTATTTCCCATTTGGCCCCTTGATCTGGGAATGATCACAATATTTAAAAAGTCAGATTTTGATAGATAAAAATTGTACAAGCTACATCTGAACAAAAAAAGGTGTAAATCTATACACAGTTTCATGTCAGATGATAGCCCAAATCATGTCAGGAATTTCATTAACCAAAAAATGCTCATATGAAGGTTGCAACAGACTGATGTCTCCAGTGATACCTCATCTTCAGAGATGTTGTTAAAGTTAGTGAAACATACCTGATTTGACATGTTATTAGTTTGTGTTGACACTGAATGCGCCATTCTCCCTCATTAAATTAGATCATTAAGATGAAAGTGGGCTGGTGCCACTCAAACCACCATCACATGCACACTGACACGTTGCCTCAGTGTTTAACGCTTCCAGGCAGAAAAGAGAAGCAAAGCCGCATCACTGATTTCTTCCAAAACGTTGACGGGTGAGTTAGTCCAGCTTTATATATCAGCTACATGGCAGAGAGCAAAGACACAACTAAAATCTGAGCGTTTTCATTTAGTTTTTGTTTTAAATGATCAGCTTTTCAGTTTTCCACTTCTTACACATGTTATTTTATAGACAACCCTTTACTTTTAGCAGCCCCTCACAAACAGCACCAGCTCCTCATATTAAAGGACTGCTGGGTGTGAACTCCAGATGGGGAGGCGGCTGAGAAACTGGCCTTGACACTGCACTAACTGATTACAGCACCTACATGGAGGGGGCAGGATAGGAAAGCATGTAGAACCCTCAAGGAAGAATATTGAGCTACATACCCCCTGCTGACCTCCCCAACAGTAGGTGAAGAGAAGCATCTGGCAAGTGTAAAAGATCAGGTTAGCTGCAGATGTGAAGAGTATGCTTCAGGTTCACCCAAAGCTAATTCTAGAAGCAGTGAGATAAAATGGAAAACACATATTTAGGTTGAATACTCATCTTCTTTTGCAAAATCGTTTTTAATTTTACATGATTCAAAACGATACAATAACACCCAGAAAAATGGTCACAACACAAGATAGAATATGAGGATGACACTGAAACGGAAATCAGAAAAAAATTACATTAATATTTAGACAACTCAGTGACACTGCTCAATTATCCGGATGTTGATGTCATTCTCTAAATCTTAAAGCCAAGACTTTAACCAAGATCTGCTAAGACCAAGTGAAAATAATTAAATGTATGTGAAAAAAAGGAAACCTGTTTAAGGTGTATCCCACCTGTTGCCAAATGGCATCAGGGATATATGTTGAGTTACTTGCTTTTACAAAGGATAGAGCCTTATTTCTGCTCTCGGCAAACATCTGTGTGATGCCATTTAAAAACTGCATGAGTGGGTTTGCTATAAATTGAGCTCTAGTACCATCTACTGGGATATTTTTGAAAACACATGTTCTGAAAGAAATATTCAAAACTTGAGTTGAGTCATCTTGTCTGGAGCTTTGACCACAGAAATAGAGAACTATGTTTCTGTGTTCAACCATTTTTGTGTGTCACTGTAGTTAAAAACAAAAACCCAAATTATAATTTTTATGTCCATCGTAAACTGATGGCCCTGTGGTGGTCCAGGTTGTACCCCCCCTTTCGCCCATTGACCACTGGGATAGGCTCCAGTTCTCCCCGCGACCCCATTAGGGAATAAACGGTAACGATAATGGACGGATGGACGGATCCTAAACTGAGTAAACCACAGAGAATGTATTGCACTATAATCAGTTGATGATTTGAATGGCACAGTTTTGTTTTCTCCTAAAATCAGGCTTCATCAAAAAGTGGCTTAAGCTACAGGCCAGGGAATGTAGAATTTCTCCTTTGAAAGAAAAAGCATTATGAGCACAGAGGAGTGTTGAATTTCAAAAGGCAGATATAAAGCTTAAATAGATGGGATGTGACAGATTCAAAGTCTTAAAAAAGAAAGCAACTGTATTCTTATAAATTGAAATCATAAAGTAGCTCGGTTACATCTTAAAGCTCGTAAGATGTCTTCCAGAACTAACATTACCACAGAGTCCTGTACACAAAATAATCATCTCAAGCATGGCTCTTTTATCTTGTGGGGGAAGCATGACTTCAGCCCTTGAAAGAACTAATCTACCACCTCGCTTCCTCATTATTTTACAGGGAATAACAACACCTACCTGTAAAATGGCTAAATACACACATTACCTCCCTTTTTCAGGAGCCAGTCCCATTGCACTGGCTGTAGATTCAGAACAGTTTTTCCTCCTGCTCACAATTTTTTTAAACAATATTTAGATACTGCAAATGCTGTATTAGAATAATGAATTACGCTTTTCATTAGAATTGCTGCTAATTTAATATGTCTTTTTTGGAGTTTGGTTGAATTGAATGATCTGGATTCTAATTGGTTTTTATGGGGAATGTGGCTCTAAAGACAAGAGAATCCATTTTTTGGCTGTTGTATTTAATAAGACAATGCTTTTTTTGTTCTACACTGAAAAACATGAATGTGTTTCTTGTTTTTTGTTGTTTAGATTCTTTTTCTAAATGTACTGCTGTCCTCCATTTTTTGTCATTCATGCATGAATAAGAGGAAAAGCACAAGAGTGGGAGATCTAAGCCATACTGGCATAGTTCACACACACTTTGTTGTTTTCAACCAATGGTTAAAAAAGATGTTTTCTTTTTTTTCTTTTCCTTTTTTCTTGTCCCTGAGGATGAATCCAAACACGTTGGCTTTGCTCTGAGGGAGCATTAGAGCAGGAAATCAGCCACAATAGGACACACAGACTAGGAGATGAGAAGTTACATGATCAATAAAAGATATATGTGACTTACTCGTGCCATGTCAGTGTGGACTAAATGTTTTTTTTCTAAGGTTGAAGAGTAAATTTAATATTTTACTAAATGTAACAGTTGAAAACCCCCAGTGACACATTTCACTTTCATATGAGTTTGAATTAATAAGATCACAATGTGTCTTCATCTTTTGGAGTGGCGAGTTGGATTCTCTGAAAATAGTGTTTTCTTGCAAACGATGAGTGAATGAAAACTCCTTTATACATTATACATTAAATGATGTTGTGGTATTTGGAAAACCTTGATGTCTTGAGTGATTTTTACATTCACATGGCCCAGCAGCCTCACCCTTCTCTGCTCTTTGCACCTGTCTTACAGCAGCTCCGACTTTAGCTGCCTGCTCTGTATCTATCTCACATTGCATTTAATAACGAGACGTTTTGACGAGGATGTTGAATAAAAAAAAAGTAACCTATAAATATTCAACGTTAGACATCTAGAATGATCTCAGGATTTCAGTACAGCGAGCTAAACTGCATCCTTAAAGAGAAAGTCAATTTTAAGAGGACATCGATTTAAAAAGAAAAGCTCTGTAACAGCAGCCAGTCATAAAGCTTTGATTGATGTGATAATAATTTAATGACTGTGACACGGTAATTTAGCGTGTCCAAAAGTAATTCTTGTACAGATATGAAGGATGCCAAATTACTTTAGAGGCAAAAAAGACTCTGATCGTTCGTGTTTTACTGGGGCACTTTTTGTGCTGTGGTTCCAGAGGTTCTGTCGATCTATCCTGATTATTATGCTTGTGATTTTTTTTTTATTCCAAACTTGGGTATTTTAAATAAATGTTCTAATTAGTTTAGAGGACATAAAGTGGTGGTATACATGTATGTGTGTGTGTATGTACTGTATTACAGCGTTGAGCATTCATACATTTCAATTTATTCTGACAGTTCTGTGAGATGCTTGTGGGGAGACTGACTAGAGGAAATACTGCAAAACTCACTTCTAATAGGATTCAGTCCTCTGCCAGCAAGGGGCTGTCACACCAGCAGCTGCTGGATCTTCCTCTTTTTCCTCTCCTACTTGTACCTCAACAAACTAATTTCACTAAGCAGAAGTCTCACACATTGCCAGCGTGGATGGGTTTTCGAGTCCATCAGAGTCCCAAAAGAACTGACTTTCTCCTCTCCTGTAAGTTTGTTTCTCTGTCCGTGGACGACATGGACACCTGTTTATGCTATCAGTCTGCGAACAGTGTCCTGGCCGTCTAGGTGGATGCTGTGCAGACCCTTACTTTTCATTTATTGCTTTAATGGGACAGTCAACAGGAGGAGAAATTTATGGGGAATGACATGTTACAGATAAGTGTGTGGCGTGACTGCACATTGTCTGACTGCTGATACTTTTACTGGTCTTGGGGGAAGATTAAAAATAGATATAAAGATATAAAACTTCTGGACTTTTAAAAATTCTGTTGTAGAAAGTCTAACAAAAAAAAATCTAACAAAGCAACTGAAGGAAGTTGAGGTCTATCTGCCTGTCATGAGCCCATTAACCCCATGATTGCTTCAATGCTCCATTTTTTTTGTCAAAACAGTCATTTGTGAGTTAAAATTTTAATTTAATACTTTTTACTTTATTCCCAAAGAAGTTGCTCATATTCATGTTTTTGTCAGAATCATATGGCTAAATCTTTATTAAAATAAGAATAACAATAATAAAATGGCGGTCCAGATAAATGACAAAGTCGAACTACAACTTCAGCTCAACTCAGTGTTGCGTGTAACTGTGTTGACAACCAAATCACTTTTTAAAGACGTCGAAAGGCATGTGTCATTGTCACACTTATGTCGTCCTTTCCAGGCTGTGTCTGCCTCTGTGACTGTCACGGTTCACACAGTAACATTAACACGGGTAATGTAAAGGTAAAATATCAGGCAGGTGAGTCCCAGAACACCAAACAGTTTTTTTGGTCTTCACTCTAATTCACTGTAAAGTAACATTTAGGGGATATACACTGATATCACAGATATTGGACCTGTTTTCAACTTAGCACCCTATCACAATAGTGCATGGACACATTTTAATTTGAATTTAATTCAAATTCTGAACGCTTGAGGGTGTTCTAAATAATCTTAGAATAGTCATGAAATTATTCATCACAATTGGTGGAATTTATCAGAAGATCTATGCATGTGCAACACAAAGAAATCTGTGGACTTTGATTCAGTCTTCTGTAGTCTCATATAACAGGTATGATTCAACACAATGAGCCAAGGTGAACAACACTTCTGTGCATGCGTATATTGCCTTTTGGACTTGGAGAGAAATTTGCATGGTTTTGTCTCTCAATTCTGATACAGTACTTCAGAATAGTTTGTTAGCTTTGTCATCCAGACACAAAGATATGAATGTATCTTATTTATTGATGAAAATAACAGGAACGTCTTAAGTAATTAAGCTATAGGTTAATCCCCCCCCCTTTTATTTCACATTGTGTGGTTTATTGCACAGAAAATACTTTTTTCAACCAAAGCTTGGATTTTAAATTACTTTAAAAATGGTCCTGAATGGCTTGAGGACAACATTTCTAGGACTGAACATCTGCACGTCTGACCCCCAGTGTGGAAAGGGTAGTCCAGTTTTCTTTGAAATGTATCCCACTAACCAGCAAGATGTGCAACCTGCATTTAAGCTCACAAACACAGGCTTCACATCCAGCAAGAAAAAAACAGGAACCACAAACAATGTGATGAAAGAGTTGTCCTGAGATACTCCCCAAGCTGCCAGAATGAGCCATGCCAAACCTTCTTTCCATTTCAGTTTCTTTCAAACACAATAGGCTCTCAAAAACTGATTTCAGAGTCAGGTGGAAATAGATCCCTCCTTAGGTTCCTTAATGTCTTCTGCCACGGAAAATAACACTGTTTTTGCACAAGTGAAGTTTTAGATAAACTTGATAAAGAAAAAAATTGACAAGTTTAGACACTCAGCTTGATATAAACAGTTATTCAACCCTAGGGCAGGAAGTAGACTTCTGTTCATAAACCAGCCTAAAAGATGAGCCAGAGTTTGGAAAGACATGTCAAAGTCTGGAATTTGATAAGTAGAAGCTGACTTAAGCTTTGTGTTTTTTTCACACATTTGAAAAGTGTGATTCAGTTTGATAAACTCTATCCTTTGAAAGTTTGTCGAAATTTTTATCATCACCTGTCAGGGATGCCTCATATGACCTGATAGTCGGAGACTGAAATGCAAACCTTTCAGATGTTCATAAAAATGATTCATGTCAAACCAAATTCAATATGAAGTAAAAAAATATTGCAGATTATTTGTTATTTTTAGGTCAGCAATCAGATTGAAGGAGATTACTGGCACTGACTGTGATTATTACTTTGCATCAAAGATTAAATGTCCTTAAATTGAATCTCACTTTGGCGGACTGATCAACAGATGCTTATTCAAGTAAGTATCTTGCAGACACTTCAAACATAGACACACATGTCTCTGTTTGAAGCTTCTGGAAGATACTTTATTATACTTTGTATTTTACAATGTTCTACTGTGTAAAGAAAAAGTCCCAAAGAATCTTTGCAATGCTGAATCAAATAGTCTGCCTTCACAAATTAAGTGATGTTTTAAAGTCATCTTCCAATAGCTAATTGAGGAAAAACCTCCCACAGGTGCAGTGTGACACACATAAAAAAGCCCAATTTCAGTGGCCACAAAGATATTCATTATAACACCATATGTAAAGGTTTGGAATCAAGCCAGGGACTTATCTATGAACACCTCTTGTTACAATTACTTTGAATTGTAGCTGTGAAGATCTGATTAAATGTTGAGTTTTGATATTAAAAATATGTTTTGGTTGTTTACTTTAGTCAACTACAGTCTACTGAATCATGGAGACACTGTTCAGTTGCCCAATAAATTGCAATGTAGAAAGAAATGCAAGTTAAATATTTTTTAGCAACTCTCACGTGAAGAAGAAAGCAAAAACACTTCTGGCTTGCAAATATTTTCATGGAGAAATGTAAGCTGCAAGGATAGAAGAAAAAATTAGAAATAATTTACTGGCTTTTTCATACTGTCTTCTTCAAAGGGGATTGCTGAGAAAATCTTCTGCTTTGTGCTGTCAGCAGCTCAGCCCGAAGTTATCCCTAATGTGTGACTATGAAGAGTTTTTATTTGTTTTTGGGGAAAGAAAGTTTTATAAAATTGTGCATTGTGTGAAATACAGAACTTAAAATGCAATGCTGTGTCTGTCTACTAAAAGGAACGGCCTGGCCTCTTCTTCTTTGGGAGTCAATGCGCCTTTGATCAAGATGTTCATTATGACCAGAAAAGTGGAATATTTCTCACCAGTCTTGAGGTCTCAAAAATGTCCTACTTAAAATGCTGCTTTGAATTATTCAAGTTCTTAATGGTTTGATTACAAGGTGCATTTTAGATTTTCTGGTACGTAAATAACTGTCAAATAATTTAAGCAACAGGTTGACTTTGTTTCCTGGGAGTTATAGCCAAACACTGAGAAGTTTATGTCCGTTTTTCTGCTCCGTATATGGAACAAAATCCCAGATAACCGTAGGTGTGAGTCGACACTCACTTAGTTGTAACCAAACTGTGAGATATTCCTGTTCAGTCCTGTTCAGATTGACAGTCTGAGCTGGTTAGCCTTCTGAAACCAACAGTTGTAATATGACACTTTTTAGCAGCAATACAGCTGAAACAGGTAATTATGGCAAGTCTGCCATGACTTAAGCACCGTGCAATATCTGTGCTTTACCAAGAATAGCACAGAATAAAGTAAGACACCGCAGAACATTGTAAACACAATCAAGAAACCCTTTGATAGCAGTCTTAATTCCTGACTGGTTGTGTGATCCAGCATCATCTTCTTATTTTCCATGTAAGCAGTCGAGGCTAAAAATGAATAAAGTGAATAAAGGATGTATGAAGCTTTGAAAGCAAAAACTTGTGCAGGTTTCCTATTTATTGTAGTATTTTGCCAACTAAAGTGTTTTAACTAAGACGATCATCTGCTAATGATTGTCGCCAAGTTCTAAAGGGCTTCAAGATCAACAAAAAGAAACTGTATAAAATATCTGACTCCATTTTGCATTTTGATTTTGTATCTAATATATTTTCTCCTATTTTTCTCCTATTTTTGCTACCTGCAGTTAATAAATTCACATTTATTTTAACATCTGTTTAGAGGTTAAAAGGAAATAAATATTGCATAAAAATGTATTTTTAAACAGAAGCAATGCAAACAATTGCACCAATTCAGTTTCACACATAGCTATGTTTAGAAATTGTTTTAGAAATGACCACGAACCAACAAAACGGTGTCCATGCAGTTATTATCCGATGGATAAAATATGTTGTTACTATGTTAATTCAAAAGCATCGCAGTGAGACAGATATCACAGTGTTACAATGGTCCATACACATAGATCACTGGAAAGCCAAAACATGTAGTACCCAAGATTAAGAAATGATAAAGAAAAAGTGTGTTCTTATAAATATTTATAATCATGCTTGTTGCTCTTTTTTTGTGCCTGCACCACAGAGGAGGAATAATATTAATCAGTTGATGCGTTTTGAACAAAAGCTGCATCGATTGTTGTGGTTAGGATGCAGTGTAATGTTGTAGCAACATATCATACACATTATGTTATCAACATATGCTTTACAATTCCTTCTTGGGGAAAAATAATCCAGAAAGAAAATCAATTTTGACATATCCAATTGTTGTTTGTTTACATTTAATCTTAGTCCTCATTTTCGGCTGGATACAAATTGAAGTGCATAACTCCTAACTCAGATTCCATGAAGATTAGAAATATATGTCCATACATTTTTAAACAGTAGACTGGTAAAAACTGTTAATTTCTTCATCTGAATCCATGGACCCTAATATAATTTCAATCTGTGCTACTAATAATCCTCTAATCTGCTGTTCGACCATGCAAAGATACATTCTTCAACTGTGTCATTTTCATCATTCACAAGTATAGAGAGAGGCAGGTAATCAATGCAAATCAAGCCTCTACTCAATACTCCGTAAAGCACTAGCCGTTCATTATGTGATCTTTCATATTGGTCATTACAATCATTTTTGTTTGTCTTGTCGACTTTAGCTAGAGAAGAGCAGGAAGGTCAGTGTTTTCAATTACAGATTGTTTTACTGATAGCCAGTCTCAGATTCTTGACCATGACATCACTGGTGCCAGTGAACAGTTGACCTCCTGCAGGGCACATTGACTACAAATCGAGTAAGACCATAAAGAATTACGACAATCATCTGAAGCACATAATATATATCGTGATCAGAATTTCCTCTTTTTAGACATATTCTGTGAAAAACATGCTTGTTCTGAGAGAGTGAAAGAAAATAGACACTATCGCAATAGGTCAGGGGGTTATTCCGTATAATACCTACTTGCAAACACAATCTACATGTTTTTTGTTAAGAGTGTTCACAATGAGGCCGTTTTAGATTATGAATAAATTAGGTGGTTAACTATTTGGGATACTTTAAATTAAAAAAAATCTTCAAAAAGCTTTGGTGTCCCTTGAGACTGACTGCGAATCAAAGGAACTAACTGAGATCATAGTAACACCGTTTCAAAATACAGTCTTTCACTTGGTGTTGAAAAAGTGCCCTCTATGTATTTAACGTGTTCAATAGTTTCTATTGATTGTGGGTACATTAACAAATAGGTTACGCTTTTCTTAGCCCACGTGGAGTAAAGTTTTGGGGCGTTTCACTGAAGCAGACAGAAGTCCTCAGAAAGCTGGACAACATGTGGCCCCAGAGATTTCACACTGGTCGAATTGTGATTGGTTAAGGAAGCTTGAGCTGGTTTGATCAGATTTCATCACTAAGGGACCAAATTCCCAAAAGCAGCACCAAACACTCAAACAATTAATTTACCCCTGCCACAAAAACAGACCTTCGTCCACTATCTCTTTACTCTTTTGCATAGTTAGGTAAATGTAAAGGACCAACTCTTATACGCCTAACATATACAACAGTTTGCCGTGAAAATGTGGTTTATTTTGGAGAAATAAAGATAATACTGGATAGAGACGCTGTGTGACATTTTAAAGTAGACTTTTAGCTGTTTGTTGTCTGTCTGTGCAACTTCCCTATTCTTACGGTTATTTGTGTTGTTGAACAGCCAAACAAAGGGTGCTCTTTCACTGACAGGAACGCCGGTGAGTCTACAAGTTGATTCTGTTGAAAAAAGGCTCAGAGAGTCTGCTTTTGGAACTCAAATGAACACACCATACACATGTTCAAAAAAGCTCTAGAAATGACAGACAATTGTTGGCTTTAGTGCAAAGTGTGTTGGGGGTCCCTCTTATATACATATCCGATGTCAAGAGCAACTTCAACAATAGGGTCCTTTTCTTGTGTGAAGTGTTCAAGAAAGTCCCACTTGAACACCAGAAGACATTGACAAAAACAAAATAAAAGCAGCACTGCTTCCTTTTTATCACAACATTGTTGATCACTCAGCAGTGAAGTTTCGGTGTAGTTTGAGGACATGTCTTGTGGCCTGTTAAATGCAGAGGACAATAGACAGATGCAGATACTAAAACATGGAGAATTCAAACTGAAAGGCAAGAAAAAATAATTCCATTCACTGACCGACCTGAAAAGTTTTAAACATGCTCCATCAGCTCAAAAAAACAACAAAACAACAAAAACTGTGAAGGAGTCCAGCTTTACAGAAGGAACAGGATATTCAAAAAGTCTACACACATTCCTAATGGATAATTGTTGGCGTTTTTATTCTACCTTTGATTTGTCCCCCATTTGTTTTGTTTACTATCTAACCCCTTACAAATTCAAAAGATCAGTCCATCTGCATGAAATGAAATATGTAAAATCTAGCTACGATGCGCTTGAGGTTTTGATGATTTCTGTATCATAACAAATGAATACAATGGCTTGAAATAATAGTGATAGCTGCTCTGACTGACACTGATGATGAATAATGTGTACTAGTAAAACAAAAGAGGCAACATTATGTATTCAATGTAAGAGGTAAAATCTGTTTGGATCCCCTCATACTGTAATATGAACCTTTTAAAACAATCCTTTGACTGAATGTCTGTGCTTGTTGACTTTTCTTATAACTGAAAACAAGTGACTCAGACTGTTGGATATAATGTGAATTTTAATTTACACAAATAGCGTAAGGATAACAGTATTTGTTAATTGTTTAAAAAAATTACGATGAATTCCAAATGAACCGTTTTCTTTTTAATGTCGCTCCCATAATTTTCTCCTGAGAATTTATTTTCACTGAAACGTTCCTGTCTTTCAAAGCTCTCAGTGTTTTTTCTTTTCTTTCTTTTTTTTCCATGCTCTACTCTCCCTGCTTTATGCTCCTTTCGCTCAGTATCTTTTTCTGTCACCCCTCCCTCCCTCTGTCCTTTTTTCTCTCCTTCCTTTTTTCTTTGGCTGCTTTTCATTCTGTTTTCTTTCATTGTTTTTCTTTTCTTTCTCGCCTAGGGACCCCATTTTTTTCCTCTTCCTCTATTCAGGTTTTCTTTATTCTCTTCTGTGAATAGTTGTGGTACTTTAAGGGGAAGAGGAAGGCGAGGGAGAGGGGAGGGAGGTTAGTTTCAGTCAAAGCTGCAGAACAAAACTTCCTCCCACACCACATGCAGTGTCTCTTGGAATGAGTTTGTCACTGACTTGAAGACGCACTCCCCCTCCGACATACCACCATGGATGACAGCCTCACAGTGACTTGGTATCAGGCCAACAGACACATGTTACATACGGACCATTGTCCTCTCGAATATCGGTCGGACATGTTGCAAAGAGCCTCTAAGTCACAGTCTCTGTTTGTAGTTAGTCGCGTGTGTGCACTATCATATAGTGACACTTGATGCGGTGGTGTGCTTAAAGCAGCCACAGCTGTGTGCGAATATGATTATCTCCCAAGTGAGGTGTGTAGAGGGAGGCATTTGTGCTTCACAGGAACATCTTCATCACCGCAGTGTACTGACAGGCTACCTTCAGGAGGCAGCCCCATGTCGAGGAGCACTAGCTCCTCAACAGCTTCGGTCTCAGTGGGACCCCACTCAGATAAGGACAAGCCAGGACCACTAGTAAACACCAAAATACTAAAATCCCCCATCTCATTTTAAAAATGCGTTGACGTATTGTTAAAGAAGGGAAATCCATTACTGCACACCTGAAAGACAATCCACAGCAACCAGTTAATCGCCAGATATCATGACAGAAATCATTCCTGTCTTTGTGACAGTTAAAGACTACATTCTCCCGCATCTATGGGTGCCATCTCACAGTCACACACTCACATTCTGCCCAAGACAATTTAATGCATGACTCAATGGCATTGAAAGAGGGTTGGATAAATTGGAAATGATTAAAAATGCAGAATTGACAGGGAAGCCGATAAAACTTTCTCTCTATAAGTAAGAACCAAAACCAGCATGATGGAATGGCAGGCTTGAAGGGGAGAGAAAGGTGAAAGACAGATGAAAGTGAAGAGAGATAAAAGCCGGAGTGAGGAGGGTGTGGGATAAAGCAGGAGGAAGGGAAGCAGAGATGAAAGCAAAATGAGAAAGATAAGAACAGAGTGAGAGAGACAGAGAGGGAAACGGAGGAAGAGATAGATAGTGTACAGAGCAGAGAGAGAGGTAACCATGGAAACAAGGGGAAGGTACAAAAGAAGAGATAGACAAAGGGTTTGATTTAAAAGAATGAAACTTGGACGAAAGAAAAGTAATTCCGACTGAAATTTGTTACCGGGAGGTGGAGGAATAATACAAAGGAGTGACGGCCATGGAGGGACAGCGACTGTGTCCCACTGTCTGCTGCAGACAGTTCCAACCCAGTCGCCTCTAAGCAGCATATAAGGCACTCCAGAGACCTCTAGTGTTAATAGGCTTCTGTGGTTCATTGTGGGCCTCACCTTGAGTAAATCTGGGGCCATTTCACTATGTAGGACACCTGCAAGATGGTCAAAATTGTGGGTTCAAATTCTGTCTGACAGACAAAGAATTTCTGCTCGTACATGAGGAAATGTCGTAAAGGGTGTACAGTATGTTTTATAAGCACACTTTTCCATGAATCGCATAACAGGAAGAGACTTGAGGATGACTAAAATAGGATAAAGTACCTTTGAAAGAATCCTCTCCCACCTTGCTGCAATGAAAAACTGCATTCCTGATAAGATATGAGTTCTCCGTGGTCCTACTTGTTTACTGACTTATTGAATGAACTTGAGGTACATGTTGAATTCTGTACTGTTGGCTAGCCTTTCCCAATAAATAAATGCAATGTGTCCATATATTAGGATTCATATTTGTATATCTATATAGAGTTACAGACAGACAGAGGGTTTTTTATTCTGTGGTTTTTGAGTCTCTTGTGGCTATCCCTCCTTCTCCCTTCCCCCCTCTCTGTTTTTCTCTCCTCTCTGTCTTTCTCTTTCGTCCTCTGTCTCTGTTTCTCCCCCTCCCTCCCTCCTCCTTTTTTCTCTTGATCTCTCTCTCCTCCTCTCCCTCTTGCTCTCTCATGCCCCCCTCTTTTTCTCTTTCTCTATTTCCTTCCATAGCTCTCTGTCTCACTCCCGCGCCCCCCTCTCTGTTCCTTTTATATCCTCCTTGCTGAATGTTCTTCTCCTCTCCTCCCTCAACTCTGTCTTTTCTCCTTTATATTCAGTCTTTTTTTTTTCAAGCTCTCCCCACTCTCCTTTCTCCAATGTTTCCTCCAAGCAGAGCTATTTCATTGCTAATATTCTGTCTTTCCATTTAGTACCCCTGCTGCAAAATGGGGAGAGTAATCTTTTATTTAGGTTTTTTTTTTTTTTGTTGCTCTGTCCATTTCTGCATTCTGTCTCAGTTTGCGTAAGACTGATTTGTTGAGAGAATAGTTCAAATTTTAGACTGCAGAAAAGGCTCGAAAACAAGCAAACATGGAAAACATCAATATTGAATCAGAGCTGCACAACATGCTGCTGGAAGTTGCAAGTGATTCACCTATAGTCTGACGGTGTACACTTCACATTAAAAGTTGCTCTCCTTTGCAGCAGTGAATGAGGCAATACTGATACTGACTCTCCTCTCCGGGTCCAGTTTCTTCTTACTGACCTTAATGGAAGAAGCTGGAGGCGTGCAACAGCCAGGGTGTGGCTGCTTTTATACAGTTTTGTCATATTCCATGTGCATTGTTTGATTGTCAAACTGCGTGATTGTCTTTTCTGTTCTTATGAAAAAGCCCGCTGTGCTTTTGTGTACGTGTGTGCGTGCGCAAGCCTAATTACAGCAGCTAATCATGCTTGAGACTTACTATTATATCAGCGTGCCGTGTAGAGGTGAGACTGATCCAACAGTAGAAATAACTCAAGGTGTGTGGGCTTGCTGCCTTTGACACAGCTCTGAAAAGATGGTTGAAGTTCAAGCCATGGAGCAAACTGATTCCTCCATGTCTCGGAAAAAAATGCTCACCTGAGCGCCATGGCTATAGCATCCCTGCACGCAAACCTTTGCAGCTTCCAGTTTGGCTGTCAGGGAGTGGATGTTGAATTACAGCCATCACCCAGCACAGCGTCTCACAGGCAGTCGGAACAAACTCGGGCTGTATGCAGCCTGTCACTGGGCTGGATTAGGAAACAACTCTGACAACGTGAGCCCAAGAAGTGGAGTGTTTGTACACAGAGACTAACCCGCGGCTGATGCATACCTTTGTCCGTTATATTGTTCACATTTGTTCTCACTTTTTTTTTTTTTTTAATTGCCCAATAAAAAAAAAAATAAATCAGGGAGCTGTATTCAATGAGTGCACTGCAGTCCTATGATTCATTCATTCTCTGGGCTGATATCTGAATCGGTTCTCCTTGCCTCCCTCACACTCCATCTCCTTGGCTTGTTCTCTTCCTCTTGTCGGAGACAATAAGTTCTAACTTTGACCTATATCACAAAGAGGATATGACGCTGGGCGTTTTGTTGTCCTATAGACAAATGAGGATGAAACCAGGCCTGCTTTGGAAACGTGTATGGCAGTTACTGGTGGAAGTAAAGCATTTTAAAAATGTGTTGTCATCGGAACTGAAAACATGTTAGTGTTTGTGTGTGTGTGTGTGTGTGTGTGTGTGTGTGTGTGTGTGTGTGTGT